>OZ026598.1:36017371-36094871 GCA_964020085.1 Micromussa lordhowensis | reverse complement strand
TAAAACTCGGCGACTTATATCTACTCGGATCAGCAATCCGAAGTTGATCAGATATTGATCCGGTCCGCGGTTTGTCCCTGCCTGTTTTATAACTTTGTCTTGTTCATAAAATGAATATGACATTCAGCTAGTAAACTCAGTAAAAAGTGTTCAGTTACACCAACATTTCCCTAGCGTTTTCAATGGAAACTATAAAACAACAGTCCTTTACACATGTAATTGCAAAGCTTTTTTTATTGCAGCTGTAATTGCATACAACTTGAACTATGGTACAGTGAGTCTGTCTGAGTGACCATCGCTTTTAAGTATGCCTACACTACTTTCATAAAAATATTAACAGGGCTGCTATGGTAATCACTATTTCTATGACCGCAAAAATGAAAGCTTACACGCCACTACGTTTGGTTAATTAAGAGTTAAACCTTTAAACAACTTCTGTACAATATATATGTCTACTAAGAAAATGTCTTACAAAAACGATAGCGACAGTTAAGGTACTGATTCAAACAAATTCTCCATACCACAGACAACAAATTGTAAAGACGGCAGTAATGAGAATACCATTGAAAACAGACCGTTCTCATTTTCTTCTTGCCTCCTGAGAACAAAGAACGCTAGAGAGGCCTTGCAGTCTTTTTTTTTCTCCTTAATATTTTTACTCCTCGCATGAAAATTCATTCGAGAAAAAGTAAAATGCTTCCAGATTTTTTTGTTGCTTAATTGTGAAGCACACGAACACGAGTTATCGAAGATAGAGCTTACACTGAACATAACAATGTATAACCAACAATGAACAACCTTAGCTAGAGAACTTAACAAATTGATCAGTGGCACCAACATCTCGACAGAAGTGGGCACTGCTAGATGCATGTTTCATGAAACTAAGATCTGTGAACAGAGTTCAATGCTAATAGAGTCTCCAAAGACGATATATTAATAATTAACTAGCTTGAACAACGTCGAGTTTCACGATGCCGCTGATTCTAGCTCTGACGCCGGAGTGTCAAGTTCTTCGTCATTATAAATGTTTTCAGCCTAAAATAATGGAAAAAGAAAACAATTCAGTACGATGAAATACAAGAACAAAGCTATCCTACGATGGCAAACACTTCACCTGGCATGATCACTTATGAAAGGATGCTCCTGTCTGGCAGAACGAGGCGACAAAACAACACTAATATCTAGCGAGTTCTAAATCAAGGTAATACCCTGCCATTTTCCTTTTGCATTCCTCCCAATCAGATGACTTGACGTAATTCAAAAGTCAACTGTACACATGGAATGCTGTTTAATGAATTGAAAAAAAGAGTTCTTTCTCAACTCTAGGGATGACACTCAAAAGAACCATTGCCGTCACAGATGTAACAATATTTTATAACACGACAGTGACAAAAACGTGCTGTAAGTATAGGTAATCATACGGTTTCGAGTTCAATTTTGAATTAATTCGCACGAGTGAGTTTTTCAAAAAGCTGAAATTGCATGAGCCGCTTCGGCGAGTGGAAATTTCAGCTTTTTGAAAAACGCACTCGTGTGAATTAATTTCAAATAAAATTTCAAATTAAAAAAAACCCGTATAATTCGCGTATAAAAATTGCCGGAAGATGTTTCTTGAAGCCATTTTCTTTCGCATTCGAGAAATCTTTTTTCAGAGTTTCCGTACAAAATGTTTGCCACTGCTTTACATGATATCATTGGCCTACAAAATTTCTCATTGTTTTTCTGCCAATCATTATCCAGAATTACGATGTGTAATTTGCACTGGTGTTACACTTTTTGCACCGGTGTTACACTTTTTGCACTGGTGTTACACTTGAACTGCACTGCTCCGAGCCAATCAGAATCGAGTATTTTTTCATGTGTTTTATTAGTAGCAAAATCTGAAAACATGCTGCTGTCAAAGCATTCCAAGTGTTCACAGCCCATAGTTACATATAATTAGGGCAATCCCAGGGGTTTGGGGTAAGAAGGGAACATGGCAATTTATTTCAAGGGAACAAGGGATATGTTTAGTATTAATTTAAGGGAATGAGGAAAACCTCTACTATTAAAGGGAACTTTGACCAATAAATTTAGGGAACAATGGACTCAAGTTTAATAGGGAACAAAAAGTGAAAGTTTCAAGGGATCAAGGGAACCCGCTCTTCCACACCCCCGACCCCCTGTGGGAGGCCCTAAATAATAATTTACCATGGTCCAACTAGAGTACAGTGTAAAGCTAAAGTAATGCTTTGCTTGATGGAAATATTTTACATTCATAGCATATCCATGAATGTGGCTATGAATACAGTTAATACCAGTTTTTATTTCTTGTCATGATTTATTAGCACTTACCATCTGCCACACTTGCATAATATTGTCCTCGGAGACACTGCAAAGTACCCATGGTTCATTTGGATTCCACGAGAAGTCTGAAATTTTGGCTGTGTGGCCACCATGAATAAACTGAAACAATCCAAAAATTAAAGAGGCATTTAAGAGATCAGAATTAACAGATAACCTACACATTTAGGAAGGACAAAAATCCATTATCCCGGAAAAATTAGTGCCACAATGCAGCAAAAGAGTCATAGCCAGACGAAACTTCTTAACAAGGCAAAATCAGTTTTCAAAACATTTTTCACATTTGGTTCATGTTTTTACTGCATATATAGCCTCTTACAGGATCCTGGAATGACTAAATAAGGCAAATGCCTTGGTGAGCTCGCATGTTATTAAATACGGCCATAACAGCAACAAACAAAGCACTGCATACCAGAAGTTCTGGAGGTCCATCTTCAGCATCCTCTGATGACTGTTCCTCGCCAATTTTGCTAACAAAAAAATTATTTATCATTCACATCTACGCCAAAAAACTGTGTGAAGGTGCAGTGGCCTTACGATTAGAGCATGGGACCCTGGATAGAGAGGTCAGGGTTTGAACCCTGGCCAGGGACATCATGTTATGTTCTTGGGTAAGACACTCTCACCACCCAGGCACAGGTTGTTTGAAAGGTGGATAATGCTATCCACTGGATAACACTACCCAGTACATGTAGATAGCGTGGTTTGTTTTGTTAACACTTACATGTACATGTATTATGTTAACCCCTTCAAAAGGGAGGAGAGGGGAGTAAAAATACTCCTAGTTGTTTGATGCTACAGAAACCAGGATGAGCTCTGCCAGTAAAGAACCACCAGGCATGTCACAGGCTTTACCTTACCTTACATCACAATTAAGCAATGGACTGGTTACCAATGAAAACTATCAACTCAGTGATAGGGACAAATGCATTTACTTGTGACCAAACTATATGTACTGCTAGATTTTGCACAGTGCGAATTATCAAGAAAACAGTTCTGAAGCAAAAAAGCAAGTTCTGAAATCATTTGAGTTCTGCAGGTCATGGGTAAGGGTATTTTTCAGTGCCTGGTGAATTTGAAATTCTCTAATTTCTACTTAAGCTGAATTTCCTATGCAGCAACAAACTAATAACTAATCTATCTATTTACTTAATTTTCTAATTAATCATTATGAAACCTGAATTAGAGTAACAAAATTACCTTAAGTCCCACACATGTAGTCTTCTGTCTGTACCACTGGAAGCCAGGATTGTCTCGTTGTGTGGAGACCACTGAACCTGTGATTTAAAAAATAATGTAACTTGCATTTATTTAAATTTAAACAATATGTTTGATCCGGCATTTACTCTTAGAGCACAAACTGCTCATGGAAAGAGCTTGCATAATTTATATATTTTCTGAATATATCATAACCACTATTGAAACTTGGAGTTGATGTATAAGCTTTAAGAATTGCTCATCCTTTGGGCAGGATTACATTATATCTTGCCCTAGAACACAATAAAAGGCAATAAGATCAGTACTTTGCTAGAACATCCACCTTCACAATCTTAAGGCCATAACATTACTGCACCTTTCAATAACATGCAGACTCTAAAATTCAAAGCTCAACTGACAAATGTGTTTTTCGCTGCTGTCAATCAAATGTTCAGCGGCTCCTTCCAGCTTCCGAATACTGTCAAATGCATGGTAATCAAATAACATTATTGAACACACTTCAGACAACATAGTCGGAAGCTGGGAGGAGCCACCAAACATTTGATTGATGGTAGCGAAAAACGTATTTGTCGGTTGAGCTTTGAATTTTAGAGTGCGCATGTTATTGAAAGGGGCAGTAACCACTAGAATCTGTGAAGAGTGAGGCACATGTTGTCGTTCTCACAATTCTCTAGGACTAAATACACCATGTAATTCATTGACAATAATATCAGAAATGTGTCTAAACGTACCTGGAATATTTCATCTTTGTGTGATTCAAAGGAATGAAGCTTAAGTTTGAGATTTCTTAAATCCCATAATGCAACAGTCTACACAGTAGATAAGAAGAAATAAACCAGAAAAGACATTGATACAGAGTACATTGTTCAATCATAAACAGCCATGTTACAGGGGTTTTATTGCGAGCTGGGCACAGAGCAAATTGACAGGCTGTGAAGATGAGTTTGCCTGCCTGGTTTGACTATCTCGTGGAAGGTTTGTCTTATAAAGAAGTAAAGTTCAAAACGTTTTCGCCAACTGTGAAAACCAATTGCCCTCCTCAGTGCTAAAAACATGAAAAGAAACCACTGAATCAGGAACAGCTACGTTGTAAACAGATCAGCACAGCAAAGCTCATCTACATACATGTATAGCTGTAGTAGATGACAGAGAGAACAAAGATTCTTCAATATGCACTCATTTCTTGCACCTGTGATAGGGCTTTGTTAGTTTCAGCCAAAAAAAAAACTGATTGTGTAGCATCACTGTCTACATGACAACAAACTCTTTATGATTCTTCACCTTGTCTGCAGATCCTGTTGCAAGAATGAACTCACTGTATGGGTTAAATGACAAGCAGTTCACCTACAAAAAAAAGAAAATAGTCAATAACAAAATATCAAGACATATAACTGGCAAAAAAACATTGATCTTCTGCCATGCCTGCTGCTGTTTTTCCTTCATACATCATAGCCTAAAGAAAGTGGATGTGAAAGTTTAGTACACTTACTTCAGCAGTGTGGGCGTCCACTGTGTGTGTTGCCTTGGAACTGTTTGTTGAACGTGTGTCCCAGCTGTGGAAAGTAAAGAAGTCACCAACATTTAACCCTTCTGAACCAGAGAAACTGCTGTGCGGCATAGGCAGGTAAATAATACACTTAATTGATTAGCAGCATTTTTATCGAGGTCAGCTTTTTCAAAATTGTTTCAGTAGTTATTTTTCCTTTTACACCAAAGTTCACGCAGCGTGTTCAGATTGTGAAATCAGCTTTGTGATAAGGAATGATTTCAACAGGGTGGCATTACATGGGCACTTGTTGAACTCTTATTTGTCAGCATAATGTTGTTGTAAATTTAATGTCTTCTAGAAAACTTAAGAATTGTCCTTGCCATTTATTCTCTCTCATACTCACATCATAAGCTTGTGGTCGTCAGCTACTGATCCAAATAAACTCTCATGCAAAAGATGCCATGATACATCCTAAAAGAGCAAATAAAGGGTTAACTACTTTGATATGGTCAGCTTGGTTTGCACAATTACGATGACATGGGGTACATTTTGATTTCTAAAGATTTTGGATCATGTGTACTAAAGGCATCCACAGTCGAGTGTTCATTCAAAGCCTCAATTGATAGTCTCGATCGGCATCTCAATCAACATCCTGATCAATACTTGGTCCACACTCAATTGGCACTTGACAAACAGTCAGCCAAGTGTTGACCGACTCATACATGTATGCATCGATCAAGAGTTTAACTCGATCATTATTGAGATACCTCAACAACTGCTGTGTGCCCAGTGAATATCCGTGCTGCTTCCAGTGTTTTGGCTTCCTAGTTCAACAAAGAAAAGAAGATTTGTCAGTAGAAATAAGTTAATGTAAAATATCAATATTAATCACAAGAATTGAACATAAACTTCCTGTTCACAAAAAGAACACGGCATGCATGTTATGTCCTCAAACGGCATTGTTTTGTACCTTTGCAATGCTGCTAATATCCCAGAGACACACAGTCTGTTGAAGAAACAAGCCGAGTTACTACATGTACACATGGTTGCTACAGGGATCACTTTACAAAATTCCCAAAATATAATTTCCCTGACCAGATAAATACAAATATCAGATATAATAGCAGCTTCTAACTTCCCCTTAGAACCATCCTTTCCACCTGACCATGCATTTAAGACTTAAGTTTTCAACAAATTTCCTTCTTCATTACGAAAAACATCGTTGAGATCAAAGTAACCACATACATGGTTGAGTGGCAACTTGCTGATCATAAGTGTGCTTATACAATTAGCTAAATAGCACACAAGTTCCACAGTGCAGCATACACTTTCAATAGTAACTTACATAGTCATCTGAAGCACTCAAAAGATTGCCATTCTGGTTTGGATTCCAAGACAAGCCATAGCCTTCCTTAGTGTGGCCCTTGAGTCGGATATCAGGACGACATTCACCATTTGGATCTAACAAGTAAATAATCCAAAATGTATTAAAGAAACAACAAAGATAATTTGCAATTGTGCAATATTAAACAAGAAAAATTGTTACAGATGCAGTGACTGAGGAGTTGAATGACAGAAGTGCAGTTAAGAACTGAATGACTGACAGACAGACCAAATTCCAACTGATTGATTGGTTGATGGATTGATTAATTTATTGACTGACTGACTCACTGACTGAGTTACATGTAAAAATTGTCAGTCATCTGGTCGGATGGACAGATGGACTAAGAACTGGCTGACTGACTGATTGACTGATGGTCTGACTGACTTCAGACTGACTGACCAATTGGCTGACTGACTCTCAACTCACTGACTGGCCAACTGTTCAACCTGGCAACCCACTAAATTGATATGATTTTCTTTTTATTCTACATGTATGTCATAACACGGATGTCAACTGACTTTCTGGCTTAGTTAGCCCCTCTGGTTATTCCAGGCAGCCAGCAATATTTTTGTACAGTTGGTATTATAGTGCAAGAGAGTACAAATAACTCTGCCCTCCACCAATATGTAGTACAATATTCCAGCTAGACACCAGTTTAATGCCGTGTTGCCTGCTCAATATTAAATAAGAACACATACCTGGTCTGGAAGGGTGCTTGGTGTAGTCAAAGACAAGTACATCTGCTGTTGGAGTCTTTGTTGCAATCATACATGGATTTTGCGGCATATAACGAGCTCTAGAATATATGAAAAGAACACATTTGATGAGACATCTTTGACTTAATTTCTATAATAACATTTAGCTCTCACGAGAAAAGGGTAAAAATTTAAAAGTTGGTTGGTTATGTTTTACCTGTCAGCCTCAAATGAAAAGGAAGACATTTGAACAAGACATCTTTGATTTAATTGTTACAAACAGTGTTTGAGCCAGAGCACAAACTTGCGACATTCTCCCCCTTGAGCGACGACTTACCCCTTAAAATTAAACGGCCGGGCCATAAATGTCCCCCACGATCAGAGGTATTTGTGGAGCCGATTTCTTCTAAATAAATGTATTTAATTTTTTTGTCGGCTAGCGTTTCACATTTTCATATAAAAATTGTTTATCAGCACCTTATAAATTCCTTTTAAACACGCTCCGCTCCCTAAAAACATTCCAAACCTGTCACGTACATAGAAGCTGTAAGCGTTGAATGTTGTCACACTACGCAGTTTCATCCACGGTTTTGGTATGCCCATATTTTCAAAGTACTTGAACGTAGCAGATGCCAAAGTGTTTCCCCAAATAACTCTGCAATCTTGTTATGAAACCCTGTCATTCTACTAGATAAGGTATACAATTATTCGCCGTATTATTGCACACTCTACCATCTTGTAAAAACTGCATAATCAAGTGAGGATCACTTTTACCATATTTGGAAGTCGAATGAGACTTGCATCATTCACAGCGGGATTTGCATATGTTGACAGCTCGTTTCATTTGTGGACCGAAGTGATCTTCTACATTCTATATTTCTTTGGAACAATGTCCAAGAGGAAAATCTTGAGTTATTTTCAACGTGAAACAGATAAAGTCATCGATGAACCAGAAGAAAAAACTGAAAACGAATTTCACAAGGAGAAAATGATGCTCGACTTCCGAATTTGAAACTTGGGCAGCAGAAAGACAATTTATTGGATAAGACAAAGACAGTGTTAATGCTATAATAAATTATGCTCTGTCCCCTGCTATTGCCTATTTGTCCCTTTGCAAAGGCAACAGAGGGACAAATTGTCTCCTGAGGCAGTTGAGCTGGCTCAAAACACTGGTTAGAAATATAGTAAATGACAGTTAATTTAACACTGAAGAAAAGAATACTGGCTGGATTAAATGTTTTACCTGTTAACTTCACCTTCATGGTTAATCTTTATTTCTATTTCTATTTTTCCACTCACTGAACCAAACCCTCCAAACTCTGGAAACGAAAAAACAAAAACAAAAAAAAACAATAAGGTACATGTATCCACATAGTGTAAAAGGCCATGTTAATAAGTCGTGCAGCTTCATACCAAAAATAATCATTGGCATTGATCATGTGTACAAATAACTTCTGATTTGAAAAAGGCAACACACTTTAGAGGTTAAAATGAAATTAACCTAGTTTGAGTCTCAATTTCCTTTGTCTTCTAACCATAATTATTCGTGATCCATGAATAATTAGGGTTAATAGACAAAGGAATTTCATTTTAACCTGAATTTCATTTTGACCAGCAACATATACATCAGTTTGAAACTTCAGCAGCCTTCAAGGCTAGCCAGCCAGGGGAATTAGACATTTTGAAATTTCAGTTGGTGCAATTCCCATCCCTTGGACCAAAAATGGTGTTCAAATGCCTCACCTTAGGGTCATACTACGTAATCAAAAGCCCCAACCCCATGGACATAAAGGGGAAACGCAAGTGGTGAAAAAGAAAATGTCACCTTCAAACACCTGCTTTCTGCTTCCGCTGTACCAAGAAATGCAGCAAACTTTACACAAGCAAAACTTTACAATTACCTTTGAACACTTCAAAAATCTTTCAAAAGCTTTGTTTTTAATCCACAATGCATACAAGAACAGTGTTGTCTCTTGATGTGTTTTCCAAAAAAGCTGAACAGCAACTTCTTCAAATCCCTCCCATATATATGTATATAGTATTGAATCTCCGATCCCAATATCAACCACTGATATCAAATTTGTAAAACAGCAATCACATGTTACCTCCTTTTTCACTGTCATAGTGACTTGTGTCGAGCTGAGCATCATCGTTAGGAACCTGAACACTTGCTATCACTAAATGATTCTGTTCATCGGATCTAAAAACCATTTAATTTATAAGACAGGAACTGTTGAAGTTACATTAAAGTTACAATGTTGCACCCCTGGAATTTTTTTAAAAGGAGCCAAAAAAAATTTTGAACCCTTGGATGGAAACTTCAAAGGTATCTTTTCTACTATTGTAGTAGTTATTAGTGATTTATTAGTTAGGTACTAATTTAATTCAATATTGTCAAGTCCTGAAGAAAATACTGTGTCTAAATAAAGATTTTACCTTTACCTTTATCTTACTAGAATATCAAAATCTTCCCTTGGTAGACGGGGCTAGGGGAGGGGGTTGGTGGGGATAAAATTGGAATTTCCCATTGCAGGAATCTTTAGTCATCTATGCCATTAATGATAATAACCTTAGTTACCATAATGGGCCCTCCTTCCAATAAGCACCCCGTTTCAAATGCGTTTTTACTTCACTATTCCAATAAGCGCCCCATTCTAATATTACAATTTTAACAGTGCCGTCAGAGTACGCATTAACAGAGGTACTTCATCTTCCTTAATTGCTCACATACGTTATGCCGCATTACAAAAACAATGATCTTTGTCATCTGAGTTTCTCAACTATTATGTCAAAGCTACTGGCATCAAAAATAGATTAAAATTCCCTCACGTTAACTGAACATTCACTGTGTATTTGTTACTGTTACAGTTTCTGTTATTTAGAAAATGGTTTGAATCCAGGAGTATCTGTATTATATATAATGTGATCGTCCGGGTGAGTTCTGAAAAGAACTGTTGGGGATTGACATTTCGACAACCTGACCAGATGTCATCTTCAGAGTCAAGCGAATATTGTTTGTCAGATGATGATGTTATATAAGTCTGTTCCGTTGAAAGCGATTGGTCAGTTAAGCCATGATCGTATTGGCTGAAAGTTTGTTCCTATTTTAATCAATACTGTATTTAAGTTTTGTTTGGAACATTTGGTTGTTTCTCAAAACAAGAAATAAGTGCCCCGTCTCGAGGTACCAAAAGTAAATAAGCGCCCTGGGTGCTAAATCAAATCATCGCGGTTTAATAACAATTAACAGTGGAGGGATAACATACGTGTGGGTCCCAAGAATGATTCTATGTACAGAGTAATCCTTTCCTTCTGGCCTGTAAGAGAAAAATAATGGAACTCTAGCAACTAGAATAGCAGCTTAGGTTTTTTAAAAATACTGCTGCTTTACATTAAAAACTAGTTTTTAAACCGGAAGGGTAAACTTGCTAAAGATTTAAAACCTTTAAAACAGTGGTTAAACGAAAGGATAGGCAGGTTTATGTCTTAAAGATTTTTATTACTGAATGGCGATCATCCAGCTACACAATAAATTAACTTGATCCATTTTTCAGCAAATTGTACAGTACTAGCTACAGTACCCGGCTTGAGTACAGGGGTGTTACTGACAGTATTCATAACTTTCAGCGTTGATCCCACATCAAATAAACTTGAAAAAAAAAAACACCAAAAACTAATATTCGGCAAAAAACCTACCTAGTTATTCAGTAGAGGTCAGTAGAAATAGGCCTAAACTTACTACAGACGCACAGTTGTACAGTGGCATATAGTAGTCAAATTGAAATCGATAAGAATTGATCAATAAACTTAGGTTCTTGGATCGATCCAAGCTGCTCCAAACGCGAGCAGTTAACAATCCACATGCCTTACTTTGTAACGTCAGGTAGCCATTGTACAGTAAGGCTTGGCCATTCCAATGCATGGGTCATCACCAAATCGTACAAAAACGGTGTGTTCTTTTTCCAGATTTTGTATTCTTCATTGATAATCCTTTCTTCGACAGCGTCGTCGAAAGGTTCTTAAAGAAAAACAAATAAAAATCAAGTTTTACATTTCGCACGACCGTAGCGAAATAATCTCTATATCCGTACCATTTTCTTTCGGCGATCCAGACATGACAAAAAGTGAAAGTTAATTTCCCTCGTGGTGAACTCGACCTGACAATCAGAGCGAACAAGATGGCGTGCGTATTCCCCGCCAAATTCTAATGTCACATGACCTCAATGGCCCAATGACATATCATTCTTGGTAAGAGCCGCTTTCGATTCTGACAGAGGATTCACACGGAAGTTGAAACGCTCAAGGGGGGAATGCATGGAAAATGTTTGGTCAACAATTGATCGTGTTTGATCGCCAAATATTTCCTGTTTGGACAGGGTTTTAGCCGCCCAACATGCTGGTAAATGTGACATTTAGCAGGTTGGTACATTTCGCTGACCCCCAGTCCATGGCCTACACCACGATGGACAACCGAAATCCTATTTAGCAAATCGTTACGATCCGAAATAGTACTACGTGAAACCAACATGACAAGAAGCGATAAAGGAGGATCGCGACAGTGGACAGCTGTTTCGCCCTTATTGGGGCTCGTCAGCACTGTGTAGCGAAGATATGTAACGCCAGCCAAAGAGCCAACGCGATGTGGCAACGCGCGGTGTTTCTGGGCGCAAGTGAGTTCAAAGTACCGGGAACTTGATATGGAACGGGTCATTTTGCAATTTATGTGCGTTGGCTCTTTGGCTGATCAGGTCTCTTGCAGATCCTACGTTGGCAGCGCTTATCGTATGCGGTCCCTTGTAGTTAGTCACTCCTTTATTGAAAGAGACTTCTACTCCCTAGAACATTCTCTATCTCGAATGATAAATAGTGCCATCGTGGAGTTAATTTTACATACCCTGCTAATTATGTTAACCAAGACACATTCCATCACATTTCAGTTACCTTTAATAACTTTTGTATTGTAACAGTTAATTCATTTTTTTACCTGAGCTGGTGAAATCTTTAATAAATAAGTTATTTATATATTTGCACGTTTTTAATAGTATCATAATTAATTGAAACTGTTCCCGGGTGA
Organism: Micromussa lordhowensis; assembly: GCA_964020085.1. NCBI lineage: Eukaryota > Metazoa > Cnidaria > Anthozoa > Scleractinia > Lobophylliidae > Micromussa > Micromussa lordhowensis. Next base: position 36,082,668 of record OZ026598.1, on the reverse strand, counting down.
AACTGTTCCCGTGTTCCCGTGAAACACACGAAGCAGCCAATAAGAGTGCAGTAGCTACACATGCGGCACGCTTACATTTAATTACTTTCTAGCTCGCCATTCGCAATATATCTCAGTTGGGGGGGGGGGGGGGTTTGAAGGGGTGGCTGGCACCTTGTGGTTGCAGAATCAATGAGGCATGTTCCCAAAATGTTGAACCTAATTGAAAAACGTTTCCAAGAGATATTCTAGAAATGCCACAAAGTAGAGTCCAGAGAGTTTGTCTTTATTAGTGCCATAATATTCAAAACCTTTTCAATTTTTTGTGTTTGCTTCTCCAAAAGGATGGGGGAGAGGGTGACTAGCCACCAGGAGCGTGCAACTCACGTACTAAGATTATGTCGCGGCATTTTTACAGACCGGTCTATTTTAGGCTTCTTTTCCTTCGAAATGAGTCAGTTCCGGTCTACATGAGCGCGCGCGCATCGGTAAGGAAAATAATGGCGGCCTTTCTTTTTAATCTTCCGGTAAAATGATGTGGTCAGTTAAAAATCAAGCCCGTGCTTGTGATTGGTTACTGAGGTTCCTGCGGGATCTGAATTCACGGTAAATTCTTACTAAAAATAGACTCGGTCTGTCAAAACGCCGTGACAGCCCCACCCCCACCCAAATCTTCCCATGCTACGCAGGCTTAACAGCAGTTCTTCAATGACTTTCAAACGGAATCACATTTAGGATATGGCTCGCATCACGGAATCATATTTAGGATATGGCTCGCATGGGCAGCCGGCAGTCGAATATAATTAAGCCTTAATTTTTGTCTAGCGAGACAAATTATTTAGAATGTCTGTTAAACACTTTGGTTAATGCACTCTTGAGGTGCAAAATGTTTTTTTACAGCTGAGGGCATTAAGTATCAGTTACAGTTCTTCTAGACCTCAGCTTGCGTTACTTAACACCGGGTTTGCTCTGATAGTGCAAACAGTTTGAAAATGACAGTTTAAACGTCTGTTTCTTTATCTAGTCCTGGGCAATGGCTACAAAGTGAGGTACCATTTGCTTTGCTGATGCGCATTTTCTGTGCGCTCTCAAGACTTGATGAGTGAGGTCTGGTTACCGCGGGTCTCCAGCACAGTAAAGACAGGTAAACCGGCATAATGCACAGGCCGTGAAGAAGACCAAACACCACAATGCCGAAGAACATTCGGAAGAATATTCGGAAGATCTCGGAGGAGGCGAACGCTAATACGACCATGCCGAGGAAGGTACTGAATCCTGCAAGAAAATAAAACAAGCTAGCAAATTAAACACACATATTTTTTACATGCATGCTTTATTTATTTAAAAATATATAAATTTACAAATTTGGACATGCCCACAGGTGGAAAAGGCATAAGTTGGCGGCACATGCATGAATATACAACGAACATAAACAATGAATGTAAACAAGCCACAAAGATTACAAAATCAAACTAGAGCAGTTTAAACAAGGCTGTCAAGTAACGCGTCCTTCACAATATTTAGATCACACTAATGAGTACTTCAGATAGTTCGATCTGAAAATGAACGGTTCTTAATATTTAGGATCCTTCGTATGAATTTCAGAGCAGTCCAAGCTCAAACAGGGAGATCGGGAACACTGATCGAGTGGTACATAAGTAAATGTTTCACTTGTGCGCCGCACTCGACTTAACGATTCTGGAATGCTAAAACACTAGTCTTGTGACGTTAATTATCGTTCTTTTGTAGCTCTCTATCGTCTTTGGTGCAGTCCAATCAGCCTTTCTTGTTATAATTCCGATTAAATATCAAATTGTATTCGGGAACTCACCTCCCATGAAAACACTCGCTCCCAGTGTGCTCAGAGCATCCACCACTCGCTCATCAGCTGTCACCTCGTTTGATGTGACGTAAGCATGCGCAATGTGCGCACTGTAATCGACTGCAAATCCAATAGCCATTACAAGGTTGATCATGGACACGGAGTTAAGGGACACATTCCAGATAACCATCAGTCCAAATAACTCACATATCAGGGCTGCAAAGTTGAGGACTACGATGAATGTTACTGTACAGTCCACCAAGAAGGGGCTTGTCACGATTACCACCGCTATGGCCGCAATTATCAGGTTCCTGATGGTCTCCCTTGATGTTATGGCGTACTGTTCAAAGAACATAAACGGTCGATTGATTGGGAAGGCATCGAGTTTGGACTTTTCTGCGATGTCGTCTCGAAGAGTGAGCATGGCGTTTTTCTGGAAGGTGGAGCTGCCGTCATTCTTCATAAAACCGAGGACGCGAGAAGCCTCCAGCTTTGTGCCGTCTTTAGAAAACTTCAAGTCTTGACTGAAATAAGCAAATTGAGGAATGCTAAGGAATGCCTTCAATTCAGGTAAAAATCTAGGACCGGTTATGTTCCTCCCAGAGAGTTTGGCATATTGGGAAAATGCATCCATCCAGGACACTGACTGTTGTTTGTAATGTTCATTAGCCATGATGATATTTGTCAGCTCTCTGATCTGTTGCTGGATGGAGCTCTGCTCATAATCAACATCACCACTCTCCACGATGTTTACTCCAATGGAGAGTTCAAAATGTTTTTCTTGGGCAGACAGAAATCGTTTCAAGTAGGAATCATCTTTTGCCAGGATTCGCCTGTCAAACGCTTCATCCACTTGGGTGACGCCGTATATTCCAGCACCAAGCAAGAACACTGAAAGGCAGACAACCACAACTTTTGTTAACGGATGTGTCAAGAACCTGCCCCAGTGCAGCATAACTTTATTTGACGTCTGTGGACGAGGCTCGTCCCAGGCTGGCTTGCCCATCTTTGGCCGAGGTGCCAAGCAAAATGGTAAGCAGTCTCTGCGGCCAGATTTGATTCTTCTCACGTCGTATGACATAATAGCTACGAAGAATGTCACAATCATGAGGAAGGAGAAAGTGACTGTCAGAGCAGCGTAGATACAGAAATACCTGAAATGCAAGAAAAATGTGATACGGATAAAGTGACAGCAAAGTTATACAAGATTGATAACTAAGCCTGATCAAAATTTGAATTCTTTTTGAAGGGCTATAGAAATACACGAAATCACTCGTGAACATGTGGGCTTGCTACTCTGGCTTCGCCAAGTATAAAGGCGAAAGAAGCTATACCCAAAAACATGGAAACCGTACAAGGCCTCCTGTAACTGGCATCCGACTGGGTCTGTTATCCTGATCATAGCAGTTTCTAGTTGTAATTTTAGGTTCCATCGATTTATTACATGGTAGCAGATTTCATACTGTAAACTACGGCTTATTAAGAAACCACAAACGCTTTTTTTTCTTTTTCAAAAAAATACCCAGGTTGCTAATAAGAAACGAATTGATTTAAGATGAAGAAAAAAGAAAACCAATCTAATAAACAAACAGTTTAATTGTCTTACTTTATGGCCGGAAATGAGGTGGAGGTGCTAACTGCGAACGCTACCAAATCCGTCACGGTTGTCATAGTAACAGTTGCTCCCGAACGCTTCATAACTTTTTTAATCGTGTCAGTCTTTGACAGGTCACGTGGCTGTCTATCAAGCTCATCCACCATGATGAACATGTCGTCGATGCCGATTCCCAGAACCAAGAACGGCAAGACTCCTACCAAACTAACAAAGGGCACGCCGAACCACATGGCGAGACCAAACCCAGATGCAATCCCCAGAACCACTGCAAACACTCCTGCGTTAGCGAGCAAAGAGTGGCCGGTCAGCGGATTCAAGAACTTGCCGAGCATAAAGCTAGCGAAGGTGATCATGAGACTGAAAGTGACTGACACCAATGCAATGTCAGACCCGCTGCTCTCATCGATAGCATCGTCAAGGCTTCGTTCACTTGAGTAGTGGACTTCGAAACAGGAAAGTTTGTCTACCAACAAGGCCAGTTTGTCATTGAAATTCTTCTCCCACTCGAGGACTTTTTTGTTCTCGTCTTCGTCACTGGGGTCGCGCATGGGATACACCATTTGCAATGCTTTCGCATCGGTTACATGTCCAGGCCTTCGATTGGCATCACCAAACATGCGGTTGAAATTGTACCAGAAAGGACGTCCATTACGCATGAGTGCCGTGTTGTTGTACTCTTTGCCTAGCTCCAATTGAACCTGTTTGAGGTTTTTGCCGTCCAGTTTACTCTCATTGAACTGCACAAATTCAAGCGCGTTGATCATCATGCATTCGTCTGGTGACTTGGATTTATTCCCAGACAGCGTGACGCAGAAGTCGGAATAAGATTCCAGTTCCATAACGGTGTTGTGAACTTCAAAGGCCTGCTTGAGACACTCGGGAGCAAGGACATTGGGATGACCAGGAGACGCCACTAAAACGACGATTTCTTCTCGAACCTTGACTCGGAAGAATTTTTCTGCGGTGTTTAAATCATCTATAGCCTTGCTACTTTGAGGGATGAACAATGTTTCAGTTCTGTTTTCTGTTTGGAACCATGCAAATCCAACGCAACAGACCCCGACGAACACAAGACACAGCTGGATTGTTATCAGTGGATGCTTGGCGATTCCTCCACCATACCAAGCGAAGAAGCGTTCCAAAAGACGCAAATACCAGCTGCAGAACGACGACCACAGAAGACATGGATTGCATTGGCGGGGACAGCAACAACTGCAATGAAGATGAGTCAAATGAGATACCAGTGACCACTGTGACCACTGTGACCACTGGAACGCAAAACACAAGCACACAGGTGGAAGGAAGTAACGAAATGGCCATCGAAAACATTAAAGGGGAGTCGAATTTCTCACAGCAGTTACTTGTAAGAAATTTATGGAAAGCAGTTAGTACAGTTGTTTCCAGACTGCCGTGGCTCTGTTTTCACTGATCGATCGCCCAACGTCAAGGGAGGCAGAGGAAGAGAGAGCTTGGGAACGAGGTTATAATAAAAAGAATAACGCAGAATTTTTCTCTGCAAGAGAATTCGCGTTGATTTTAACGCAGTCATATTTAAGTAAAGAGAGGAGTTGTAGGCAAAAGTCTCCCCACCGTACCCCTGTTTAGCGATGAATACATGATAAAAATCATTTACCAGGGTAGCTAAGGAGTTATGCGTGACGCGAGGGCCCGTGACGGTCGTGACGAGCGACAGAAGATCCGCTCATTATGTGGTCTTTCCACAGCCGTTTTTTGGGATGTCACGCAACGCTCCCCCAAAGAGAATAGAGAGGGAGCGTTGCGTGATATCCCAAAAAACGGCTGCGTAGGAGACTAAACACAGCTGCGACGAAAAAAAAACATCCGGTTTGACTAAACGACTCTCATTATGAAATAATAAAATTCAACACGCGTGTTCCTCAGCAGTCACTTATTATTTACGGATTACGGCCGAACGTTTCACAGTCGAACGAAAAAAACATCCGGTTTCGCTGAGCGATGATATCACAGATAAATTTGATTCAATAAGCACCTGTCCTCACGTACGAGGTATTTTTTTGCGCTCATTGTTCTTAGAAAAATTAACCAATCAGAATCTGCCATCCTTTCAACATTTGTTGGGTCCAGGGGGTAGGGGAAAGAAAGCTTTTTGTCGCACTGTCATTCAACTAAAATGGCTTCCATGTTTTTCCTCTCTTCAATACAAATACAACTTGTTGGTGTTCAAAATGGAAAGAAATAACTCGAAACAATACTGGACCGTCAAAAATATGATCACAAAGATTTTACTGAGAACAGCGTATGAAATGGAATCGGATTTTCAAGATTTCAACTCAGGCCACGAAGTAAGCTTATTTAATCCAACACAAGGAATTCAAACGGAGTATTACAAACCATCACACTGCGGTAAATTAAATTGAATTTTTTTATTCTGAATTTTGCACTTTGTAAGACAGTTTTAATCGACTAAGTGAGTTACCGGGGTTCTACTGTGTCTGCTTTGGTCTTTATATCGATAAAACATGTATCCCTTACGTTTTCTGTGAGAGCCCGCTTACTACAGACACCCGGATAATACGGACACTATGGCATGTTCCCTTAGTGTCCGTATTAACCGGGTTCCACTGTACAATTTGAAAGTCGCTAAAGAAAACTATCACTTATAGTTAAACGGCTTACAGCAGAACACTTCACGGCAGCGACGAAAATCAACATCCGGTTTGACTGAGCGACTCATTATTAAGTAATAAAATTCAACTCGCGTGTTCCTCAGCAATTTCGAATGTAAACATGTCCCTATGTCCACGTGAAAGATTTGTTTTGCGTACTCTCTACACGTTTTCCTTCGACGGCTTCGTTTTGGAATTTTGGACAGGAACTCTTCAAGAGCCGTGCTCTCTTATGTAAATTTTTGCGATCCACTCAAGAAACTGTCATATTTAAGGATTACGACAGAACGTTTCACAGTCGAACGAAAAAAACATCCGGTTTCGCTGAGCGGTGATATGAATTGTTTAAGGCAAGACCGCGCTATCACAGATAAATTTGAATCCAGAAGCACCTATTCGTAATTTAGATTTTGATACTGACTGCCATCCCTTCTGTAGATAGTTGTAAGTGGTTTGATGCCACTGTAATTTTATATTCTTATTTTATTATTCCATTTCTACCTTATTTTATTTATTCATTTTCTCGAATATATTAGCAATTTTGCTACTTTAAATTCGAAGTGAAATGAAGGTTATTGCATTGTACCTGTCCTCCCTCACGTACGAGGTATTTTCGTGCTCTCATTGGTCTTTTTAACCTTTTTAACCAATCAGAATATGGCGTCCTTTCAACATTTGTTGAGTTCAGGGGGGTAGGGGAAAGAAAGCTTTTTGTCGCTTTGTAGTAGACATTCAACGAAAATGGCTTTCATTTTTTCCTCTCTTATTAAATACAAATACAACTTCTTGGTGTTCAAAATGGAAAGAAACAACTCGAAACAATACTGGACCATCGAAAATGTGATCACAAAGATTTTACTGAGAACAGCTTGTGTAAATGGATCGGATTTTCAATACGCAGCTTATTTAATCGGCCAACACAAGGAATTCGAACGGAGTATTACGAACCATCACACCGCGGTAAATTAAATTGAATTGTTTTATTCTGGATTTTTCACTTTGTAAGACAGTTTCAATCGACTAATTGGGCCGTTTTGTCGCAAAAATTTCAACGAGTGGGAAAAATGTAAGCTTAAGGTTAACATATATATGTCACAATTATAAGAATAAAACGTTCATAGGCGATTTTTGCTTTGCCTGCTAGCGCTAGAATTATTTTTTCTATGTGTTTGTTGTACAGTTTTCAGTAATGCTCAAGAGAAAAAAAACATTGCCGAAGCAGATCATATGATAATGTTAAATTCGAGTTAAGATCTCTTGTCATTTCGAGTCAGCTAGCGAAATTATAAACAGAAAAACAATATCAATGAATCTAATAATAAATTCTGACTGCAGTCCACTTCTACACCATACCCTGCAGTAGTATCATCGGTTTTATACATTCACAAATTTATTGTGTAAGGCGTGTTTGGAATCTCACAACAGAAGGCAAAATTCCGAACGAAAGCTACCTAAAAACCTGGCGCTACCTAGACTGAATAATTATTCCCTTGCCAAAATTAAAAGTTCCATTGATTTGTCCGTCGAGGAGATTCTGATCAAATCCCCGTCGGCTCAAAATTTATAATTTCCCAGTATTTAAATGTTGCACATTTCGCTATGTCTTCTGGCGTTTCTGTAGGATTTAAGGGTGATAAAGAAGTGGGCGTTGTTTTGGGGCGAGTGTAGAGCCCTTCACATAAGATCATAGGAAATAAAACCTACACCAACCTTGCTTGTTTTGAGTCCTGCTTCTGTTCGGGAGTTGAGTTATAAGCCATGACAGAGAACTACAGCGCCCGAAGAAGTTGTTTCGACGATTGGCAAAAGCACTCCTTAGCTGTCGGTGAAACTACTTTTCAGGTGATTTAAATGCTCGTTATATTGCCGCATTATTTATGTTGTTTTCGCGCTCTCTGCTTTCGCACGTCACGTCTCGGCTGTCTATAAGCGCTTCAGACATCACGGTGAGCACGTACAGAACAAAGGCATTTTACTTCCGCGTTCAGTAGAAGGCTCGCAGGACTCACTCTTTTCTACACGTGCAAACGAGGCAAAAGCTATTCGGGAAGCTTAGCCGGTTGGAAATATCTGCATAAAATGGTAATTATCCTGTCTGCTTAGAAACTAAAAATCACAATAAGCATTTCCGATTCAGACCACGTTGTTTAACTGGTACCAGACTCCAAGATTTGTTCATCTACATAGTAAATTTAAGCGTTTATATCTTCCCCCTTCTTTTTAACGCGTTTTTCTTTATGCTATCTGAAGGATTTTGCGAGAAAGGGCACATCAGACAAAAGAATACTGTTTCATGTGCGGAAGATTGGACGCCAATATCATTTCGTTCTCCAGACTACCCAGAGTACTTTGCAGTTCGCGAATTCGCACGTGCTTGTTTCGAATCGCTTCGACAACATTTGGGATGTTTGTTCAAATAAATACAATATTTTTCCTTTTGGACTACAGAAAATATAGAGGGTCACCTCATTTTGTCTTTGGGCAACTAGGAATTCAGCAAAACTGGCCCAATTTGCCACTATGCACTAGAGATGATTTTCAACCCTTTTCATTACAATTCATCTGAGCTATCTATAAAACCACTTTATAAAACTGGCCCTATTTTTCACGCAAAATGTGAAATGGCTAGCTTTTTTTCCTGAATTGTGACTTCGTTAGTAGTGACTGTCGTGAACCATGATTTTTCAAAATAATATTGCTTGAAAGGAGAAATAAATATTTAATATCGTTGTGAGCCCTTATTTTGATATGTTTTCCGCCATTACGTAATAAACATTGCATACACGTGAAAGAAATTTAAATGAGCCATTTTCTGTGGGGAAAAGAATTTCATTTTCTTTGCCGCTTGTGAAAAAATGAAGCGGAGAACAAAATCTCATCGCTTTTAAGATCGAGTGAAAAATGTCTCCTTTTATTCGTGGTACGTAAAAGGTATATTTTATTTTTAATGAATTGTGATGAGGCCTTTTTATTTCCCGTTAAGCGTGACCTAGAGCCTCCTTTACCACCATCGTTGAAATGATAATCATGCCGCGTAACTTAAAGTAAGCCGGCTTGCGTGACACACCCTGCTTGTTCAGTTTGCAAGGATGTCAATAGCTACAACGTTTGAGTGAAGTGTCAAACGCGTCCTTCTAATCGCTTCCACGACAGTTTCGGGATATTTCTTCAAATAAATACAGTCGAGTCTCTGGACACAGTATTTTTCTTTTTAGGCTAGAGGAAATTGAAGGCCATTTATTTTTGGCCATTAGGAATTAAAGGAGCTGGCGCAATCTGCCACCAAGTTAATTTTCAGCTCTGTAAATTATGGCAATTCATCCGAGCTCTTCATAACGAAAGAAAAAACTGTACTTGAAGGCTTTTCAGTCTCTGTTGAAATCAAATAACGTCGCATATAAACGGAACTACGCCTACACGTGTGACTGTGGGGAAAGAAAATCAGATTATTTACATAGCGTGCCAATTCAGCTTGGAAGGATGTCTATAACGTTTGGGTGCCACCCTTAAACTGAGGGGAACAAGGTTGCTCGTCCTTAAGCGCTGAAATGCTAAAACAATGCTACTGGGCTAAGTCATATATTGGCCGCGATGTTCCACTCATGACAGTGGGTCAGTTTCATTTTTCGTGTCGGATAGCTAAACTCTAGCAGTAAAGTCCTACAAGCAGTTTGTGGCATTCCATGGAATAACTCGCGTCATGGCCGAGTTAGAAGAAGCTTTAGAACTTCTCGATCACGATTCAAGAAATCAACCACGAGACAGGTAGGTGAATCTTCCTTCTTTTCTTTTGCAAGGTCCCTTTGCCATATCGGACACGCAGTATGTACAAAGAGTGTTTTGTGACAAAAACAAACATCAAAAAAATTGACCTCCAAAAATATCGACGGACAATAGAGTAGACTGGGTTAATAAAATAACCTTGAACAACTAGAGAGGAACTGAAAGCCAATTTTGTACGCAACGGCCTTGCAACGGCAACGGCAACGCCACTGATCATGAACAAATTAAAAGGTTGAACGAACAGAGCAATGCCTGTGCACGTGCGTTATAAATCTTTGAATACTTATTTGCCAAACAGCAACGTGAAATGGTCAAATTTAAGGTAGTCTAGAAAACGCGGTGAGAAACGATTGACACTTTTTTAAATATATTTTTCGAATACAACGCTGCTTTACATATTCAGCTTTGAGAGAGTTCTGCAGATGGTAATACAAAAACTGAATGACTCAATAAGCAATTAGCGCATGTTTCCTTGTGGTGATTGATAGGCTCCACAACGGAAGAAAGATTCAGCGTGACGGGCCATAAGAACGTGATTGAGTAGGTTAAAACTATTAGTGAAAATTGAATAAACAGAGCAGATAGATAGCATCGAAATTTGAATACTGATATTTCCAGCGTGGAGCTACTGCAATGCTACTACTGCTTTTTATGGTCACCGTGAACAAATCAGAAAATAATAAGGTCTACGAAGGACAAACAAAATACTGAAATATATAAAACGTTACTGACTGGCTGCCTATTAAAAGCAAAACATAGAGCACTTTTTCCGTGTTTATATAGCCTCATCTAAACACGAGGAGGGTTGGGAGAATTCGAGAGAGTTATGCAAACCCAAGACGTAGTCGAGTGTTTGCATAACTCTCGAGATATTCTCCCAACCCTCCGAGTGTTTAGACGAGGCTATATAAACTTGGAAAAAATGCTCCATTGCTTTTATAAAATAATTCTCAAAAATACGCGCGAATCTAAAACGTCACAACCGTGTTTACATACTCTCATCTAAACACACCTATCGACCAATAAGAGCGCGCGTAGTGGCTCAATTATTTTATAATAGCTGTTATCGCAGTTATCAGCGGTTTTACATGTAAACGAGGCGAAAGGGTCAATTCTGCTTTGTATTGACCCTTTCGCCTCGTTTGCGTGCATTTCTAAACAAAAGAACATTTGATCGCAGACTCAACTGCAATAACAGCTATTGTTTCCAGTGCACACGTGATCAAGTGCACACGTGATCAAGTGCACACGTGATCAGCCCTAGAGGGTATTGTCAAGGAAACTAATCAAATTTAACTTCCTTCGAGACGGTCAAATGGCGCGAGACGGATTTTCCGAGAATTTGGTCTGGGTTTCTAAGAATTATATAATTATAGAAAAATACTCGTTTGATGAGCTCTTCTAGCGTAAAATTGTACAACACGATACTCCAACTTTTTGTGCCGTAAAACGTCATAGCACAGTTGAATATATTACATGGTGATGGGACATTTTCAAAAGAAGCAGTAAAACTTTGGACTTTGTATCCACATAACAATAGATTAACAATACAATACAATTGAGAACGACGCAATACAATAAAATATAATGCAATGCTTTGCATAAATTTGTCGGAGTATTGGACAAGTATGGGTTCATGTTAGCTAAACCACCATCCGAATCCCAATCGCTTAATAAAATCGCATTCACACGTCTAGGTCTTACGAGAGCCACACGACCCGTAAAAAGCGTCGTTTTGGATGTGGCGCCATCAGCAGTGGACGAGGAGCGGTATCTTATGCCATCCTTACTACTTACCAGAAGGCGTTTGAGAAACTGGGGCTGTTTATTGCTCGCAAACCATTGGCTGTATTTGTGGTATCGCTTATAGTGGTTACAGCAAGCTGCCTGGGATTAATACGCCTGCGTGTGGGGCGTGCTTCCGTTGAGCGTTTCACTGCGACTGACAGCCAAGCCAGGAAAGACGTGCATCATGCAGCACAATTCTTTCCACTTCTTGAAGCGCGTCAAGAAGAGATCATCATGCTCCCTAAAAATGGTCAGAATATTCTCAGTGAAGATTGCTTAAAAGAAACGCTTCTTGTCCACCAGACCATAGTAAATATGGATGGCTACAGTGAAATATGCTCCCGCCAATTGCTTTCAAACACCCAACAAAAACCATCCAAACATGGCTGCATCATCAGCAGTCCTCTCGAATTAGCCGGTGCTCATTTTGAAGATTTGAAGAACCTTTCCTCCATTCTCGTTCGCGAGTTTACGAACTCGACACTCGTTTTATCCACTGGACAAACCTTCAATTCCTCCTTCGGACAAATGCTGGGCAACTTTCAAGTTCAACATGACACAGATCCACGGACTGCTCAAGCGGACGCTTTACGAGTTATTTACTTCATTAAAAAGACCAACATTGAAGAAAACCAAGAAGTTCACGACTTTGAAACCTCTTTTGAACGTCTCCTCTCGTCATTGGGACGTCGCCTGAAGTGTGCAGAACTCTCCTTCAAGACTGGCAAAACAACAAATGATGCTTTAGAAGACGTCTTGGAACCAAACCTATGGCCTCTTTGTTTTTCATTCTTGGCAATGGCTGTTATTGTCTTCATTGTCTTGAACTTTTCCTCTGATAATCTCAGCAGCCTCACAACAGTTTTACTAATGATCTCATCTATTTTATTTCCCATGACCTGTTCTGTGGGTATCATCTCAATGACCAACACATCCCTTTTCCCAACTACCCTGTTTATTCCCTTTTTGCTTTTGGGAAAAACAACCTCAGACGTAGTACTTCTCCTGGTAGAATGGGAACGGCAGAAGAAGGTGCCATCACTTGAACATCGTGTCAGTAGTTTTGTTGCGAAAGCAGGATTCCTCGCTGTGTTTTCGGCGTTATGTGGAACAATTCTTTCTGGAATTGCCATCAAATCCTCCTTTGACGTGATTTCAGAATTTTTCCTAGCGACACTCGTCACATATGCAGTTAATTCGACAGCCTCCTTTATAGTAACAGTCATACTGTTGATGTATTTTGAAAGGAGGCTGAAAAAACTGAATAATCCTTGTCTAAGATCCTGCAGAAGAAAATCATCAATAACTGACTTTCGAAGCTTCGACCAAGGACTTGTGGAATGCCGAAAAGTTAAACTGAAGCGCGTTCTAAAAAGCCTTGCATGGATAATGACGTCACGTGGTGGGAAAATTCTAGCACTTCTTGTCCTCGCCGGCATCATCATTTTGTGCGTCTTCTCTGCCTTTCAAACAGATGAGAGAACGAGTACCACGGAGTCGCTTTACCTAAGTGAAAATTTTAGGCAGTTTAGTGAAGCACAACAAAACTTCTTTGGCAAAGAAACTGATACAAGTATCGTTTTCTCTGAGAAAATTGACTATTCACAGGAGCATGTACAAAATGGAATAACAAACATTTGTACAAAACTGGAAGAAGCTTCCTACAGTGGAGGAAAATCGTTCTGCTGGACGGAAGCCTTTCAACGCTGGAAGCAAAACAAAAACAAGACCTGCTTGAACTCAGATTTCTATCAGTGTTTAGAGCTTTTTCTTAATCAATCCTACAACGCCCCGTTTCGACAAGACTTACTTCTTAAAGATACGAATTCTCCAGGTATTATTCTGGCATCTCGAATTCATCTGAAGATGGAACTACAAAATCAATTTCGAGAAGACAGGGTATCATTACAGAAACTGAGAAAAGACTTGCTAGAACAGTCTTCCCTGGAAGCTGTGCCAGTCTCTGAAAGATTTTTCGATCTTGATGACCTCTATCTGTTGGAGCGAGAAGCAGTCTTGACAGTCTTCGTAGCTGCCACAGCAGTAGTTTTTATATTCGCTCTGTTCTCGAGCACAAGTTTCGGGATGAGCATCTTTCTAGCTATAACATTTGATTTTCTTGTATTAGAGGCAGCAGCTATAATGGAGACGTGGAAAATTCATCTGAATCACATTTACTTTCTCCCCCTCTTTGGGGCGATTATCGTGTCCCTGAATTTTAGCCTTCAGGTTGCCCATTCATTCGTATTCTCGGCAAAACAAACCATAAGAGCTCGCATGAGCGAGGCCCTGATCTCTGTTGGTTGGCCTGTGATCACTGCAGCGTCAATATCTTTATGTGGGTCCGTTTCACTAGGCCTCATTTATCCAGGTCTAGCAGGAATTTTTCATCGACTTATCCCACTTGTGCTTGTTCTAGGGATGACACACGCTCTCGTCATTTTCCCGCCGATAATGGTATTATTCTTCGAGGCCAAGCACAGTTCTGATTCTCAAAATGACTTAGATATAGGACCAGTCTTCAAGGAACAACACGATAAGCTGTCGTTACAAGTACTAGATGGGAACTTACGACAGCTTAAGTCCAAACGCCCTGGAATTTCCATCGTTGGCATCAGCTGTAGATTTCCTGGCGCTAGCAGCAAAGATCAGTTTTGGTACTTCCTTGAACATGGGAAGAGTTCGAATGGTCCATTCCCCAGCAACAGAACTGAACAACATAAAACGTTTCATGAGCTTTATAATCCCACTCGCTTTGTAAGTGGACGCATTTGTGCTGTGAATGGGTCCTATTTGGAAGAAATAACACATTTTGACAACAGTTTTTTTGGCATTTCCAATCAAGAAGCCCGTGGCATGGATCCCCAGCAGAGAATTCTGTTGCAGGTGGTGTATGAAGCCATTGAAGATGCTGGAATGCGGCTTGAAGATCTTCAAAAGTGTAGAACAGGGGTATTTGTGGGCGTGATGAATCTGGATTATCAAGCACTTGTGACCAACAAGTCAAATTACAGCAATATCGACCAGTTTTCCTCTACAGGAGGCTCAATGGGTATTCTAGCCAACAGAGTGTCCTTCTGTCTTAACCTAACGGGTCCAAGCCTGGCCGTTGATACAGCGTGCTCTTCATCCTTAACTGCGCTTAAAATAGCCTGTGATAGCCTGCACAATGAAGAATGCGAGATAGCCATCGTTTGCGCACCTAACATTGTCCTTAATCCAGCTATGCAGATGGTATCCAGCATAGCCGGGCTCCTGGCGCCTGATGGACGTTCCAAAAGTTTTAATGCATCTGGTGATGGCTATGGGCGTGGAGAAGGTTTTGCAGCAGTTATTTTAAAGCTTTCAAATGCAGCTTTGAGTGACAAAGATGACCAATATTGCCAGATAGTTGCCTGTGGGATGAACAGCGATGGACAATATGCCGTACCAATCACAGCACCCAGTGCAAAGATGCAAGCTGAACTATCCAGGAGGGTTCTTGAACAGTCGGGAGTGAATCCAGAAGACGTGGATTATTTCGAAGCGCATGGCACTGGTACGGCAATTGGAGATGTGGTAGAAGCTAATTCGATAGCTGAGACCTACACCACAGGACGTGGAAAGCCCACCCGAAAGCTAAGAATCGGTTCGGTTAAGTCGAACCTTAATCACACAGAATCAACCTCAGGTCTTGCTGGGCTTATCAAGGTCGCTCTGATGATCAAAAACAAGAAATATGTACCAACCGTTAACATACGCGTGCTTAATCCCAAACTAAGGCTAGAAGAAAAAGAAATCGTTGTGCAACAAACCAGTGAACCGTGGATAGAAACTAAAGGAAAACCGCGAATAGCTGCTTTAAACTCCTTTGGTTATGGTGGTTCAAATGTGCACCTGCTGCTTCGTGAAGTTACGCCAAAACAAAGTTTAGAGCACGAAATCAGTGAACGTCCAAACAATATTCTCACCCTGTCTGCGCGTTCAAAAGAAGCTCTACAGAAGATGGCAGGACTCTACTCCGAATGGATTACAATCAACACCGAAGCTATGGATAAGCCTTTCGTGGAAAATTTATGCTACTCTTTAAACGAACGCCGCAGCCAATTTTCACATCGGTTAGCACTTGCCTTTGGATCCACCGCGGAGGTATCCAAGTCTCTTGCAGACTACGCAGACGATTCCATGGGATGGGATAAGTTGGTTTCATACGCAGAAGTGAACTCCAATGATGGAAAACTCGTCTTCATGTTTGGTGGTCAGGGCTCTCAGTGGTATGCTATGGGAAGACAGTTAATTGAGAATGAAGCTGTTTTTAGAGAAGCTGTTTTGACGGTGACCAACTTACTTAAAGATCTGGGTATGGCATGGTCGCTAATGGACGAGCTGATGGCACCAGAAGACGTTTCAAGGATTTCGGAGAATTTCTTCGCCCAGCCGGCCACTTTTGCTGTCCAATACGCGACCGCACAGTTGCTGATGTCTTGGAAAATCCATCCTTCCGCCGTCATCGGTCACAGTCTCGGAGAGTTTGCAGCTGCCTGTGTTGCTGGGATCATAACGGTAAGGGAAGCTGTTCAATTGGTGCTGGCTCGCGCCACTCTTCAAGAGAAGTGCGCCAATAATGGCGGTATGGCCGCTCTGGGTTTGTCTGAAGAAACCGCCAGGGCATTGCTGCTAAAACTAAAGTTAAGCGCCTTCCTTGACATCGCTGCAGTCAATGACGCGAAGAGCGTGACAGTGTCTGGGGAAGCCCAATCGATAAAAGCACTGGGTCAACATCTAGCAATTCACGCAAAAGATACTTTCTGGCGAGTTTTGGGAACAAAACGCGCATTTCACAGCACACACATGGAACCCATCAAGAAGGCTTTTCAAGCAGCTATGAAGCGCATTAAGGTTAGTCCTCAACTGGCGAAAATACCTATGTATTCTACTGTCGAGGGCGAGGTTATCTCGGGTCAGCGCTTTAACGGCTTCTACTGGTGGCGAAATATTCGTTGTTCAGTTCAATTCAATGCAGCTGTAAAGCATTTGCTGAAAGATGGTTACAAACAGATTATTGAGATAAGTACGCAGCCTATTTTAGCCCACTATGTCAAACAGATTGCTCTTCAAAACAATCTGAAAAATCAAGGAATGCCAGTTGTCGTGGCAACTCTCCCGCGCAAAAGGGTACCTGTACAAGACCAGCATAAGAGTTTTCTTCAAAATACAGTATGTCAACTGTATACGATGGGATTTCCCATAGACTGGACTTGCGTACAACCAAATCCGTCTGCCAAGTTTGTCCGTTCGCTCAACTATCCATGGATGGAGAAGAGTTTTTGGTATAGGGAGCAACCACCCGAAACCATAATCTCGCCTTTTGGCGCTGAGAAAACCATCAGGCACACGCACCCATTTCTGGGACAGGTGAAAATGACTGACCTGAATTCAGGCCTGCACTGCTGGGAGACCGAGATTGACCTCCACCGCTTTCCAACTCTGAAGGATCACGCCCTAATTCAAGGAGGTACTGTGATGCCCGGATCTGCTTACCTAGAAATGGCCTTTGCAATGGTTATGGACAAGTTCGCAGACGTCGCTGGCTTGGAACTGTGTGATGTGAAGCTTTCAAGTCTTCTCACTCTGCCAGAAACACAGGTAAACAAAACTCATTGTTCTAAGCAAAAATAGAGTTTAGTTAAAGCACTTGTAGTAAATAATTAATTTTTTGGTATTTTAGGTTCGATCCCTACGATTGCGTCTTCTGAAGACCGACGGGATTGACGAGGCTAAGTTCTACATAACAAGCGTTCAGGGCGACCAGTCCGAAACTAACCTGAGCAGCGGTAAAATCGTAGTTGATTTATTGCACAAGAAGGAGCACTTTGAGGAAGAAGGTAGTCTAACCCTTAGAGGCTCTGCTGTTGTTGTTTTATTTTCTTCTCGCCTTTATTTGCTTATAAATTCTATGCAATATTTCACTCTCCGAGATATCTTCAAAGCTTCCTAGAAATAGCAAGCTAGTTTTTCGTGGCTAGCTCTGCTTAAGGGTAAGGTCTACCACGTTTTGTCCTGTAGCCAATAACCCGCCATTAATATCTAACAATTATTCGCCAAAAGCGAAGTGAAAATTGTTGAAGATTTACCGAGACCAATGCTCACTGAACCTGAGGCGAATAATTGTTTTAGCATAATTTTCATTCAGCAACTGTCCGCCATGTTTACTTTCCGAGATTGCAAAGGTGGGGACATTTTTAACCAAGCTCAGAAATGTTATATTCACCGCCTAGTGCGGTGATTATTGCGTCATATGCCGAGCTTTTCGACGAATCAGAATGTCCAATTCTTATATTCATGTCTGGAAATTGTACAAATATAGATTATCTACCAAACTTAGTCAACAATCCATAATATTGAAGAATTTTTTTTGGTTTTCTTACAGCTTCCAATGAAGTTGGACCAGCCGTAAAGGAACTCATCACAAATATGACGACTATGCCAATGGAACAGTTCAAAGAAATAACGCAGAGATATGGCTTCAACTATGGGCCTAATTTCTGGATCATCAAGCAAATATGGCAGGGTGATAACGAGGGACTTTGCTTAGTTGACATCAGTGGATCGCCGGACATTCAAAAAGAAGCTGGTGATTATGTGATCCATCCTTCTATTTTAGACACCTGTCTTCAATCCTGCTTCGTTCCACTTGGGAACGTAGAAACTGAAGACACCTCCGTTGTGCCAGTCGGTTTCAAGAGTATTTCTCTAAGTAACATGCCGTGTACCAAACAGCTTTACTGTTACGTTACTGCGGATGCGACTGAGTTTGGAAAATTTGATGTTTCCCTCATGACTCCGTCCGGAAAAGTTTTACTTACCATGAGTGAGTTTCGCATCGCAGAGTTGACTAGCACACCACGACGATTTCTCCATGATGGCATTGCCTATGAAATTCAGTGGATGGAAGATGAGTTGCGCGAGCGCAGCAAAACCTCGCCAAACGTGACTTGCCTAATGCTGAGAGAATCCACCGAGTTCTCCGATTTGTTAGTCACAAGACTTCAGGAAGCTAAAGTCAATGTCATCACAGTTGAGCCGCCAAATGCCGGATGCTTCAACTCCAAGGCAGAGGAAGTAATTACCGCAGCTTTTGCCGATATACCACCTAGCCACTCATCCAACCTCAAAGTTATTAACATGTGGCCTGTGGAAACGACCCTGCTACCAAACAGCTTCGATGTGATTGATCAAGCTCAACGCCTTGCTTTTAGCAGTTCCGTCTTCTTGCTTAAGCTGGTGATAGAGAAAGAGTGGTTCGATACCCGGCTGTTCCTCATCACTGAACGTACACAGCTGTTAAATGCCTGTGGCAAGTCTCCTAAGACTGATACCGTCCCGTGGGCTTCTACAGTCTGGGGTCTTCGTCGAACAGTAAACCTCGAAGAATTCAATTTCAGGGTAACCGCTGTTGACCTGAACAACAAAAGAGATATACGTGAAGTAGGTTCCTTGATTGATGAGATTCTGGGTGACAGCATTGAAGAAGAAGTGGCCTTTCGAGATGGCAAACGGTTTATAAATCGCGTGGCGAGAACAGCAATTTCCCCAGAAAAACCAAAAGCAATTAGAACTGTACCGAAGAAAAAGAGATCCATGTACGTTTCATCTGTTCCATCATCAAGAAGACTCTGCCTGCGCGAAAAGAGTCATTCAAAGACATCTGACTCTGAACTCAAGATAGATCTACTATATTGCTGGACACCCTCTGAATCACTGATAGATGTATCCAGACCAAGAGGATGTGTCTTTGTCGTTGGGAAGGTGACTGGTCTACCGGAAAGCAGCGAAAACACTCAGCTACAGGTTGGAGATGAGGTGTGTGGTGTCATCGCTTCTGGAGGGGTTTCTCCCTCACTTTCCATCCAAACCAACAATGTGTTTGTAAAACCAACCAGCTTGACAGAGGAACAAGCAGCATACTTCCCTGCGTGCCTAGCTATAGCTTCTCATGCTCTTCAAAGAGTTGGCTCAGGAAAACACAAGAATCTAAAATTACTGATACTTGAAGCCAACCGTGGCCCTGGGACAGCAGCAGTTGCCCTTGCAAAAACGCTAGGACACAGAGTATTTTGCACCATCTCCGACACTTGCCAAACGTCTGCGAAAGTTTTTCTCCTCGAGGTGGGTGCGGAAAGTGTTGTGCGTCAGAGTTCCTATGGTCTGAAGGATAATTCTCTACACAGTTTTGATGGCGTCGTATTTTTTTACTCACCTGCTCCGAATGTCCTCAAAAAAAGTAATCGGTGCCTTAAACGAGGAGGACGTGTTGTTATCTTGAGTTCCGAGTTTGACGGTGACGTTGTAATTCCCGCAAATGCAAATGTAAGATATGAGAGAGAGAACATATCAGATATTCTCCGGTCACCTCTGGCTTTTGAGAAGCTCAGTTTAGATAGTCTGGCATTGTTGGAGGGAAAAGAAGTCCTGGAAAAGCTTCTAGGAATGCAGCTGGTGTCTTCAGACTTGGCAACGTCAATAAAGGCTGCAAACGAGTCCATTGACAAACAGACATCGCCAAACCACCAAACGAAGGCAACATCAAGCATTTCGTATCAAATTTATTCGTTTCCATCACCTGAAAAAGAGAGCAACCTTCACGAGATTCCTGTCCTTCCACGTGGCTTAGATGAATGTGGCTTGAAAGAGAACAGAACATACTTGGTAGCAGGAGGGCTTCGAGGATTTGGATTTGAAGTGGCTCGCTGGATGGCCGAGAATGGTGCAAAGTCTGTAGGGCTTATTAGTCGCTCAAAGCCCTCAGATGCCAAATGTCAAGAAATACGGGAGATAGAAGAAAGGACCGGCGCTAAGATCTATACGTTCCAGGTATGTTGTTCACAGCTAAAAAAACAAAACGCGTTTATGACGAAAGAAAGCATGTCAGAGATCTTAAAAGTACACGCAGGTAAATTCCGTATGTTTGTCTCTCGTAGACTGACATCTCCAGCCAGGAACAAATGTCTTCCTTTAAAGACCAGCTTCGAACCCTTCCAAGTGTGGCTGGTATCGTACACTCTGCCATGGTCTTAAGAGATGAGTTTGTCAAAGATTGGACATTTCAGAGCTTCACAGATGTCATGGGTCCTAAAATAAAAGGTAATGTGCTTATTCCCGCGTATCTGTAATTATTATTCAACAAATTGTAACACTATCCAAATATGGTCATGATGCTCTCGATATCTGTCATCCGTAGGTAACAGATATCCGGCGGTATACGTAGCTTCGTACGTGGGAAGAAAAAGTGAAGTGAGAAAATGTCGACAGAGAGATTTACAAGGATTTAGGCTGTTTTGTTATCAATTTGTTGAATAATAAAACAATTATCCTGCTCAATCTCGCGGAATATCGTCTGACTTTAGCCGACGAGGCCGTAGGCCTCGTCGGCTAAGTATCAGACGATATTCCGCGCGATTTCGCAG
The DNA here is from genome assembly GCA_964020085.1 of Micromussa lordhowensis. Lineage (NCBI taxonomy): Eukaryota > Metazoa > Cnidaria > Anthozoa > Scleractinia > Lobophylliidae > Micromussa > Micromussa lordhowensis. The sequence goes on along the minus strand of OZ026598.1, from coordinate 36,061,587 downwards.
GATAATTGTTCATTATCCGAAACAACGTTACCAAGAAAGGGGGCAAGTTTCTAAAGAAACTATGGTGCTGCGACGGTGGCAGTATTACAACATAATTTGGTTTTATCAACTGGGTTGATAGTGTGAATTGGCCACCGTAAAGAGATTCGAAAGCTTAGCCCTTCGTCGGAGCTTCTCAACAACTGTAACATATTGTGAAAATGTGACAATAAGGTCGTCATTCCCAGTGAAGCTCCTCTCTTAAACTCCGGTAATAAAATATGTGGCCTAAGAGAAAAATCCAATCATTTAATTATTGTTAGGTTCCTTCTTGCTGCACCAAATGAGCTTGGAAATGGACCTGGATTTCTTCGTCATGTTTTCGTCCGTGGCTTCAGTACTTGGTAACATGGGACAATCGTCATACTCAGGCTGCAACGCTTTTCAAGATTCTCTTGCCCAGTACCGACGAGAAGTGCTCGGTCTTCCTGGACTTTCGATTAACTGGGGACCAATCAGTGGAGCTGGCGTGATGGAAAGAGAAAGTGCTGTAGCTAAACTGCTGACCATAGCAGGGCTGGGCTTTATTGATGCCAGAGAAGGTAAGCTGTAAAGCTATTACTGAATTAATATTCATAGGGTACTTGGACTATTAAATTCTCACAAGTTGCTCGGACGTCCATGACGTGATCGTCAACTTGAATTCATGGTGTCAACAATCACAACTTTAGTCTTACGGCTAACTATTATTGCAGGAGTCCAGCACATGGTGAAAGTGTTAACTGAAGAACCAAGCCGCTTCCAAATTGGTCTTTGTGGTGTGGACTGGCCTCGATTCATAAAAAGCAACACCGGGCTGAGGAAGACCTCTCGACTCTCAATAATCACTGCTGAAATCAGCACTTCTCAAACTCAGACTTCCTCAGAGTCTCTAGTGCAAAGAATTGTGATGGAGAAGAACCTAGAAAAGAAAAGCGAGCTTGTCAAGGAGTACATAACTTTGAGCGTAAGAGAATGGACAGGAATGTTTTCGCGTTCTGAGACTGATCTCAACAAGAGCTTGTACAGCTACGGTATCGACTCAACCGCAGCCCTGACTTTAAAAATGCAACTTGAAGCCAATTTGCAGGTGTCCTTCGAGGTGGGCTGCCTACTCACATTTGAATTCAAAGGTTGACCAATATCTACCTCCCTTTAAGGCTCCATTTTGTTAACTTTATTTATCACTTATCTTCATTTGTTGTTTCCAAGTTATGTTTCACTTACTTATTGATTCTTCTAAAGTTAAGTTTCGGTGAAATCCAGTTCCCATATTCATCTTTCTTGGTTATCATTAGCCGTCACCATGACATTTCTCGGTGCCACATACTGAGTTGTAGTGCTGTAGTTGTATAAAAACTGTTTTACAGTGCAACTACTCTAACCAAGGCCACCCGACAAAATTTTCTATAAATTTAACGAATGAAAATCGTGGAGGTTTACAATAGTTTTTTTAATAAATCCAAAATGACCACAAAACTGTTGCCTTTGAGATGTGCAGCTAGATTACAAAGTTTATTTGTTGAAAAACCATTGTTAAACTCTGCAATTTTTATTTGATAAATTTGTGGAACTTTTTGTCGGGTGGCCTTGGTTGGAGTAGTCACACTGTAAACATTTTCGAGTTGAAACCTGAAATTCACGTTTTCCTTTTTTTAGACTTTCTACTTCATGCAGCCTGATACCACTCCGCTTAAACTGGGAAAAGATATCACAGCCAAACTTATCAGTCGACAAGCATCGAATAACCAAAAGGCTCAGATTACCGAGAACCAACCCGATGGACGTGCTCAAGCACAATCAAAGGCGGACACATCTTCGTCACCCAGCACGTCAGAAAGTCAAGTACAAGTTGTACCGCTGCACACTCCTGTGGGCGCAGCTATCAAGTTCTTCTGTGTACATCCATCGCACCGCTATGCGCTGAATTTGGTGCCGATTTCTACGGGATTTCAAGGCCAGGTAAACACCAGCCTGTGGAAATAACATTTCCAAGAGCTCTAGACCGCGTAGCCAACAGACAAATTCTCCTCATCGATCTCGATACTTTTCTTGTATTTATAGCTGGGAAAATCTGTCTAAGTTTTACCTTGATACAGTCCTTTTCGCTTTTATCCTCTTTTGGACATCAACACTGACTCCTTTCTGTAGATATGTTTTTTCCTTGTTTCTCTTCCAAAGGTTTAAACTATTATTTTACAAGCTAGAATAGTGATCACTGTGTAACTGACATGTTCTCTTTCTCCTTTCTAGGAATTGGTATCCTTCTATGCACTGGGCTTTACTGACCCAACAGTAGTAAGCGAGGACTGGGGCGGAGTACGTGAACTTGCTGCACATTACGTTCAACTGATCAGCAAGGAGCAGCGCCATGGACCGTACTTTCTTGGCGGGTATTCCTACGGAGGGCTTCTTGCGTATGAAATGGCGTCTTTGTTGACAGAGCAAAACCAGAGGGTAGAATTTGTAGCCATGATTGACACATTTCCTTGGTATTCCCGTGCTCAGACTGTCAGCACTAGGCTGGCTTCCATACAAGAGGATACTAATTCGCCACGTCGACATATTCAGGTTCGTGAGAGGTGGTCATAGCAAGGACACAACCCAATTGTGGCAACGCGATTATCTTTGGGCCCATCCGCACCAAGCTGACAACAATTGTCCCCATCAATTTTTAACGTCTCTACACTTAGGCCCCTTTCACACCCCGCCGGAGAAATTTGAAAACGGCGTTTTCACTCTGAAAACGTATGAAATATTTTCCGTCCACATTACACCGAAGAAATTTGAAAATGTAACAATCACCGGTCATTTTGTATTTGTGCTTGAAGGAAAATCGGACGGGGAAATCACATGATCAACGCAACGTCATAGTTTTCGAAAACCTTCCGTTTTCAAAATGCTTTTCGTCCACACTAAAACGCAAAGCCGTCTTTGTGACGGATTAGTGTGGACGGTAGGCCCAACAGTTGAAATAAGGCTGCGTTTTCGAATTTTTCCGACGTAGTGTAGATGGACCTTAAAAATCAGCAACTAATTTTCTAACCACAAATTCTCGATAACCAGTGTTATTTGAAACTTTCTATTAGAGGAGAAACAACTTGATTGTTGTTTTCTTTCTTTCTAAACTGTTGTTTTCTGTTTTCTTTCTTTGACAAAAACTTGACTTTTGAAAAACTGGGTGCAGCTACAATCACTGGCTACAGCTGTTAAATGCAAAACAGACAAAACCTCGCTTAGAGCGGATGGGCCCTTTTACTATTAGAAAAATCTCCAGACATGTTACGCGCTGATGAGTTTTCCATCATTTGAAACACTACAGCTAAAGGGCTGCTCAGCCCATCATCGACAGTAGTACTATGTTTATTTTACGGCAACAGAGTAATTCAGTAAAAGTTAATTCATTTGCTGTCTCTTCAGCTTCAATTCGAAAACTATCTGAGAAAGCTTGCAGTAGATTCCTTGAAAATGGATGCTGATGAATATAAACAGTTGAGAGAGACGCAGACTCAAGACTGGATCGTAGAGGAACTACAGAAAAGGAGCTTTGAGCAAGGTATCGCCACGTACAGTTTGAGGGCCCTCAAAGAGGCTCTTCTGAGGAACCAAAGTATTGCCAATAGGACACATCAAGAATGGCAGCCCCCTGAGGTATGGGCGCTTTAACTGAATGAAAATTACAAAACCAATCCATATAACTGACTCTTGTATAACGAAGGTCCTTTGGAACCTGTTGCAATTTTGGGGAAAACGTTACTCGATGCGTTGACGACAGTACGAGTAGAGTAAAATCATTAAACATGGAAATAATAGTTACGTTTCCTGACTCTTTTTTCATTTTTAGGTTCGTTATCGAGGTCCTCTCACCTTCCTCAAAAGCCAAAACGCCCGCTTCTCGCCCAAGCTTCGCTCATCGGATAGTGTTGAGGAAGTATGGGGACAGTTGGTAGATGGAGGTACAACGGTGCTCGTTTGTCCTGGGGACCATTACTCCTTGAGTGAGTTACCCAATGCTCACGTGACAGGTGGTATCCTAGCGACAGCCCTTGCATTCAACTACCGGACGTTATTCCCGGAATTCCCCAGACCTACAAGAACATTCTGTCAAAGACGGGCCGTGGAAAAACTTTGCAGCGGAGTAAAAGGGTTTCTCCACTCAAAGAAAGGTAATTTGCTGTGACAGCGTTCCAATCATGATAAGTCGGCTGATGGCCGTATCGTTTACGTCTTTTGCGAATGGCTTAGAGACGCACTGAATGTTTATTCTCTGGCGAAGGAAATCCGGCAGTAATAATATCTCGTAGGACAGCGCTTGGTAAATGACAAAAAAGCCTAGACAGAAAAAAAGCGATGAATTGCAATATGAACATATTTGCAAACGCTAAGGTTCACGCTTACAACTGTAAATCGTATTCCTTTAAATGTTTCCACCAGTTTTGTTGCGACATATAGTATAATTTCCAGTCATAATTTGAGTCGTCTTGCAATGCTCTTTGGGTTACGACCCAAACTGCGAAGGAGACTGGGAATAGCATAAATGCTTTCTCTCTTTTAATGCTGTTTTTTAAATGAGGAGATGTTTTCTATGATTATTTCAGTTGATCTGACAGTTTGTATCCTTAGTTTTGGGTTATATCTAACGTTTCTTTATCCATCTTCCGTTTTAGGAAACAAACGGCCACACTTTGGAGAAATATTTTTCAGCGAGGATGCTTCCAAACTTGAGTTGAGGTCAAAAGTCGAGGAAGGAGCAACGGACGCGAATGAGAAAACCAAAAAGTTAATTGACCTGAAAGGTAACAAAAGTAGTTAATTTAGTTATTATCTACGAATTTGGTGTGATTTTCTTGCCTGCAGAATTCGCAGAATTCGAATAATTTAGAAAACCCGCGCATATCACCAAGAGCAAGCTCGAGAAAAACCTGAATGAACGTTTCGGAACTTTGGAATTCATTGGGCAATGTAGCAAGAAGGGGCTAGGGTTTTTTGATTATTCCTTTCAAAATAGAGTTCTAACAAATTGGAATGATACCACCGCATTGTGTTTACATAGCATTGGCAATTAAGGACGTTCGCGCCCAAAAACTTCCCACACACAGATTTTTTTAAAACTTTGACTGACGGTAGAAAATGATAAGATTAGATAAAAAACGTAAAAAAAATCGGGGGTCACCGAACTCGTTTTCAAGATAAAGCGTAGCTCAGACCATAGCATTTCTACGATTCTCGGTCATTCGAGGCGATTCTGGCCGGATTCATTACTATCGGCATATATTTAAGTTGAAGAATCATCTCTAAGCTATGAGTGTTTAACACGGCTTATATAGGCCTAATTGATAGATCTTTGCTACATATGTCATTAAATCTGCTAGAATTAGCCTTAAAAAAGACAACTTCTAAGTCACGCACACCTGTCTCTATGTACCAATTCGACCCTTTTTTAATAGTATATGACAAATAATTACAACTTCCCACACACAGATTTTTTTGGTTTTTTAGTATAATGTAGAGAGTTAAAAAAGGAAGTGATCTGCCGAAAAAAAAGTGGGGGTCACCGAGCTTCCAACAAAAATATTCGCACACCAAGTTAACGCAAAGGTCATCAGCTCTATATTTTGTTAAGTTTTCGACTCGGTGCGTGCGCTTGAAAATGACGTGGCACGCGCGTGACCAATGAATAGCGTGCGCACTAGAGATGCGCAGTAGCAATGGGCGCGAACGTCCTTAAGTCTTCTTTGTGCCTGTGTTGTACTCGAACAGTGTATCCTCAGATTTTTTTATCGATAAGTTGCTCGTTAAAATACATTTCTCAAAAGAATATTTGCTTTCAGGCCTCCGCATGGTACAGCCAGGAAGACTCGTCTCCAGTGCCCAGAAGTATGCTTGGCGCAAGCGAAGAGTCGGAGCTCATCAAAGTGGGAACCTGGGACAAGTTGCGTCCGTTATAACAAGCCGACGAGTTTACAACTTGGAATTCACTGATTATTCCGATTTAAAGTCGTTTTATAACATGATAGAAGCTGTATTTGGAGTGACATTGTTGACTAGTTAGAATTGTAGTGGCATACACACCCATGCCACAAAAATTTAGTTTCAAATGGTTATCATTTTCAACTTGAAGGGCCTCCTTGTTTCATCAAAAATTGAGCCATTTTTCCAAATTTCTCTACAAACTTTAACCATTGGCTCAGCTAAAAGCTAACTAGTAGATTTTTACACGAGTATTATAATACTGTTTTACAACAATCTTGATCCCGGTTTAATTGGAAACAGCAGAAAAAGACCTATTTTAACCAATACTGCTGAAATATTTAACCATTTGCTGCAAGAGGTTAGCTAGCAGCTTTTTACCCAAGTATATATAAATTTATTCAGCAAACGTTCGTAATTTTTAGGTTCTCGTTGTCACTTTAAAAAGTACACCATTCCACTATTTCTCTGACAATTTACTATTTAGTGCAAGAAGTAGTCTAGTATTTAGGTCAATTTTGTTATCATTTTTCAGTTTAGAAATAATTTTGTTGCTATCAAGACGCTCTCTAAGATTATCGAGCAGAGTTAATTGTTGCACGTCAGTTTTCTAAGTGTATCTCATATTTGGCTATAAAGTTCTCTTTTCTGCGTGACGTTCGTGGTTTTCAACTGTAGAATTTATCATGATTTTTTAACTAGCGTTACTTTTTAGTCGTTTTAAAGCTCTCCAATGCAAGCTATGAATTAGTATAGGAGTTTGCAATGGCCACATTTTCTTTTGTTAAAAACTCTTGAACTTTTCAGGTATTTTTTGGTTTTAAACGTTTTTGCCGAGGTTTTATGTAGTCTTTTACATTAGCATAATACTGCTTTTTTAGTTTTAGTTTTTGATAACGCTGACAGAGCATTGCGTGCCTGGTCTCTCAGTAGGCTGGGAAAAAAGTTTTTTAAAGTTTTCACCTCCTCAGGATTTCAATACTTCCCTCGAATTTTAATTTTCTATTAATTATTAGGAAGAGAAAACTGTCTCTCTCGTAAACATTTGCTCATTCCGAGAAACACTATTGTCTTGGCGTATTACCAAGTCCTCAAAACAGACATGGAAAGAAATTAAAACTAGAATTCCTAACATTGCTTAGGAACTGAGGACCTTGCCGGGATCGGTAGAATAACGCTTATTTCATTTGTAAAGACTGATATGTTCATATGGACTGTATGCTTGATATCTGTTTAAATTTCCTTTATCCATGTAAAACAGAGCTAAAACCTGTTTTGTTTTATGACGCTTACAAAGGTAATTGTTTTAATACAAGCATTATTTTAGATAAAACTCAACATAAAGTGGGTGGTGTTTAATCGTTCATGTAAAACATACACAAATCAAGTGGCCGGGACTTTTAAACAACTTGTAATAGAGTTGTTTGTATTATGTGCTGTGTTTTCTGCTGAGGTTCCCTGAGATATATATGAAACAAATGCAACACCCAAACACGCAATGAGCCAAACAGAAGCCTTGTATCAAGGGAGACTACCCCATTCACACCAACTAAACATGTTTAATTAAACCAGGTTTAGAAAAATGAAAACTTTTAAAGAAAAACTGCAACTCAGGCGTTTATGCAGGATTTAGATGAACTTGAACATGTTTTTTAATTTGTGCTGAATTTGAAGTAAAAAATATCAATAAGCAGCTTTTATAAAGAAAACAATTTTGAAACCGTGTTTAACTAAACAACTTTTAAACATGTTTAAGCTTTGGTGTGAATGGGGTATTATAAGTTACTGAACCTATATTACCAGATCTTTAGGTGAATATTTGTAGACCATGGCACGGTAAATATCTAATCGTAACTCTTTGTTACGCGATTCGGCAGCATATCAGGTTCTTTTGTTTGGTCGAGCCACGGTTATTTTGGCTTCACTGCTCCTCGCCAAAAGACGAACTACGCTCGACCACACTCGTCAACTCAGGGAAATGGGAGGTGGCCGCTAGGGGTTGGTCGCTTAAGAAGGGTTTGTCAGGAATTAGCTTGAGGCTTAGTAGAGACGTCAATTTATTCAAATACAAACAGTGCTTGAACGCATATGACAACTGTTGCACATAAAAAAGCCTATCACCGTTTTGCCAAAATACCATTTCCTTTAAAAACTACCATCGTCATGTTTTTTATTGTTTAGTGAAATGGAATCGCGTCAAGTAAGACTATCTAGATCATAGTCTGTTGCGACAAGACAGTCATAATAAACGCGTGTTTAAGGTGGCTCGTACCAGTTTTCAGGTTTTTGACGGCTCGTAACTTTGTAAGAATAGAACAAAAATTGTAAATTTGGATTGTATAATTTATACTTTACCTAATACAGCTGTTATTTTGTCGTCAGCAGTTACCATGGCAACATTCCAAAATGATTTTCCAGACCTGTTTTTTCACTTTAACTAAAAAATTAACTCGGTGACCCACAATTTTTTTTTTAAACCATAGCTTTTGGTATCTGAAAAGGGAAATGCACAACAATTTAAAAAAAAATTGGAGTCGATTTCTTGTAAACTTGGAAAAACGACAATTTCCGTAGAATTTTTTTAGTTTTTTTTCTGACGTTTGCTCTCAATGATAACATTATATTAAAACAATAAAAGAAGGGGGTCACCGGGCTTGTTTGCATGCAAAAGCCTTCGCGAGTTCTGTTATTCCCACGCGCGTAGACACGCATTCAAAAATCCAGCAGTTGCTCATGAGCTGTTTTGACTACCGCTGACTGCTTCGTGTGCCCGCGCGGGCGAGCGGGCTCCGATCAGGCGTTTTGTTTTGTTTGCTGTCGTTTGATGCTAAACCATCATTTACAGTTGTAGTTGTCGTTAAAGACAACCTCCTGGGTTTACTCTGTAGGACTTTTACACAAATTCTGGGTAGATTTGCTATGTTTTACGAGTCCTTAATACGTTCTCGGTGGCTGCACGATCGATCGAGTTTCCTTTGAAATTTGGGAAACATTGGATTGCCGAAACAATTTTTCTTAAATACACAGAATTGACTTAAGTTGTTCCAGCAGGTTAAGCCTCCTTTATATGCGAATTTTGTCTCCAACAGTACAAAAGTGATCTTGGGCAAAAAAAGCCGCGCGCCGCCACATTTGTTTTCGTAAAAAAATCTCGCGCCTCCATCGCTCGTGTTTCTCACGCGTGACGCACGATGGCGATCTACTCCCCGCGCGAGAAAACTGGTACGACCCACCTTAAATGGTTGTTTATCAGCCGTCGCATGCTATTTTGCCTTTTTCCAAAACAAAGCCAAACTGGTGTATTCATAGAGGTAAGGACAATAGTAAACCCTCACGGGACGCCGTGAAGGTGACAGAGGCCGCTTGATAATAATAGACGTATTCAGCTAACGTGTTTACATCCTTGTTGCCACCCAATTCAGATCACGTGATGATTCATTTGGGAGGATACAATTGTTCTGTTTGCACGTACCCTCATGCACTCAGTTGCGCGTAGCAAATTCCTAAGTACTTGATGTATCCCTTCCAGATATTATAGTGTATCTAATACACTATAATAAGGATAAATATACTATGCTACGTTCTAAATACACTATGATAAGGGATACACCAAGTACTTACCAGCAAATTGCACAATTGTAACCTCCCAAATGAATCATCACGTGATCTGAATTGGGTGGCCACGTTAGCCGAATACGTCTTTTCTTAGAAAATAATCCAAAACAATACCCGCACTGATTGGTTTAAAATCGTGTTTCTATTGAACTATTAGATTATGAGCTCGAGAGTCAACTATCACGCATAGAAATCGAGAGCGAATAATCTAATTGTTTTACTATCAATCTGCTAGTCGTTCAAAACTTTATCTAAATCCTCTTCACAGGCACCTCGAAAACACCAAGAAGCGGCCGCCATTACTACGTCATTATCCGATCTATAGGTATGGATGGAACAAGGCACTCCTTCCTTCCTTCCTTCTATCGATTCCTGTTAACTTTTTCTACATCCGCTGACCAGTATATAAAGCGTTGGCGGTAGCTTGCATCTAAGTCGGAAAATATTTATTTACCAAGTGATTTGTTTCTGTGGCAATTTTTCTTATCCATGGATCATTTCTGCACGCTCGACAGCGTATGTTTTTTAGCTTGAAGTTCTCGCTGGCTGTTAAACTAATTCAATGCTGTTTAATGGAAGAAGCGCCATGTATGATTGACCTGAACGTAACACCAGGACACGCAAGTCGCATTTTAAGCTTATATACGATTATAAGGGAAAGACTTCAAGGTTCATCCTCCTCGATTCTATTGTCTTCATCGTTTTTCCTTCGTAATCATATCTGACACTTGTAATATCTTAGGGCTCCAATAAGGCTAACATACTTTGAGTTCGAGATCGATCGATGTGCTTCAGATGTTTTGGTAAATGTTCTTTTTAAGAATCAGAAAGTCAAACGCTGTGTTTCGGTGAACATATTTATCCGTTAAACAGACAAAACGTTTAAAAACATATATATTTTGTGCCCCACAGGATTCAAAATCACAACCTCTCGTCTGCGTTGTCGGCATCTCACGTAAATTTAGTGAAACATATTCATTATATTACTTTCGATGAAAACGCTGGGTTCACTGAACAGCAGGCTCATGTAAAAACAGCCGCGCGAAAGCCCTACGAGTCGATGGCTGCTTCCAGCTTATCCTTCAAATAATTTGGTTTTATCAATTGACTTGATAATGTGAATTGGCCACCGTCGTAAAGAGATTCGAAAGCTGACGTTTCGAGCGTTTAGCCCTTCGTCGGAGCGAATCGAGGAATTGTGGGTTGTGCGTGGTTTATATACAGAAAGATGTAGCTACGCTATTGATTGGTGCATGGTAACGTGAAAAACAACAGAATGAATTAGTTGAATGAAAAGCATTCGTTGATACCGTGAGGATTAAGAGTGCCGATTTGAAAAATAATTTTTTGTTCTAGAGTTTCCGTGCTTCGTTGATGCGGAGAAAGGCCGCAGACTGCCATATGCTTCTTTATAGAATGATTGGGGAGATTAAAGTGTCTCGCGACCGGTTCAGATGTGCTTTTGTCGTCTTTCTCTACGTCATGAAGGTGTTCTCGGAATCGGTCGCCTACTACTACGAGATTCATGAGACTCTGAAATTCTCAGCAGGTCATAGGTTTTAATTTCCTGCGAAGTCAATGTGCTCGTGCTAATCAGATTACAAATCTGTCATTACTGCACAATTTGTGGGTGTTTGTGGTGTTTAATGCGGTAAACCAGATCACCAGCCATAAATAGCTTCTTAAAAAAAGTTAAAATAGTTAATGTTACAACCAGAGCCTTTGTTGTTTGCATCGCGCGAAATTCGATCAGAGAACGTGTGGCGCGAAAGAGAGCATGGCGAAATCCATGTTCTGTTCGCCTATATCGAGAAAATTTGCGGACCGTCGCTCGATCCGAGCCAAAGTTGATTTGTCTTTTTGAGGGAATGGTTTCATAAACCACGAGAGTTCATCGTAAGTAATTCCTTTTTGTTTTTCAAAGCGGACATCGCAGAAGTTTATATTTTTGATCTGTGTGATACAAATGGCTAAATGGCGGGATCGTGGATCCATCGTGGTCATCTTGCTTTGAGAAAGAAAGACAGTTATTTTCACTACTCTCTTCGGAATAGTTTGAAGAGCGTTACGAGGAAAGAACCTGGATGACGATGAAATACACAATCTCAAGAGATCAGGGATTTATTAAATTCGATCGAAGCTCGCATGGAGTTATTAATTTATCGGCGGAGACAAGCGACGACCGGAAATGCGTCTTCGTTCGCAGGCTAAGTAATCCGCGGCTTTTTGTGAGACACGCTTAACCGTAATATTATTGCCAAGCAGCTCTTGACAGATTCTCTTGAATTTCTGAACATCGGTCGCAACAAGGTAAGTTATAATATACAATTTTAAAAATATATCAAGCAAAAATATCTGCTATGTATTACTCATACTTTTCATCAGAAGCCTGCATTTTTGCCTGCCTTGGTGGCTCACTATTCTAGGTCTAATCTTCCTTTTAAATAACAAAGGTTCTCTTTTTTGTACGTCATTTAATCCGGGGTTGGGGTTATTTTGTCGATCTCTCAAGGAATCAGAATGTCACATGAAAGAAGTGAAACTGAATTAACAATTAAAAATAAATAAATTGTGGTCAGGAAATATATAAACTATGTAAATATATAAACACTGTAAATATTACTGTTTGGCTTGCCCGAAACGACAGAGAAGCTTAGCTTTTTCAAGCTGCAAATCTGTGGGAATGTTTTTCCTCAGGTGTTTCTTGGGCACTAAAATGCACATTACTTCTCTTAAAAATCATCTTGATTTATTAATAACGATGAATATAAATGTTTATAATCACTGTTTGGCTTGCCCGAAACAACAGATGAGCTTAGCTTTTTCAAGCTGCAAATCTGTGGGAATTTTTTCCCCAGGTGTTTCTTGGGCACTAAATTGTACGTTATTTCCCTTAATAAAAAATCATTTTTTACTTAACAATGAAGGAAGTAAATAAGTTTAAACATAACAATCTCTGTTTGGCCTGCCTGGAACAACAGAGGAGCTCAGCTTTCGTAAGCTGCAAATCTGTGGGAAACTTTTCCCCAGGTGTTTCCTGGGCACTAAAATGTACATTATTTTAACAATCATTTTTTGATTTGTCAATAATGAAGAAAGAAAATGTTTTTAAATATTTCAATCTGTGTTTGGCCTGCGTGAAACAATATAGAAGCTTATGTTCGGGTGTTTCTTGGGCACTGATATTGTTCATTGATGATATTAAAAACAGCATTAAAATCTTATCATGTACATGAAAAATGCCTTTTCCACTTGTTTATGTATTCAGTACTAACACTTGTATATTTTGACTTTGTAGTTTGAGGATCCTAATCATGATATTCAGGATACTTTGAACCTGGTGTTCACATGGACCTTGGCACATATTTACCCAAGAGAACTTCCCTTCTAAAAATGACATGATTTTATAATGTATATAAGGTTTGAATGGTTGGGGTTAGTTGAAATCAATTGCACAAGGAAAAAACTTTAGTCATTTTAATAAGAAAACTATTGACTTAGTATGTGACTGGTTCCTCAGGCGATGTACAGTCGGGTCCCGATATCTCTCAAGGGACATTGAAACGTTATCAGGAGTTGAGAACAAATGACCGAAAAATAAGAAACAGAAGGTTTTACCATATTTCTACTTTCGTGTTTCTATTTATACAGTGTACATTGCAATCAAATTTAATTTTCGTTTCACTTCAGGTTTTTTCCAGACTAGTCGTTTTACTATCTTCGGCAGAACAGAAGGTTTGTAGTATGTAAAATTCGCTGAGGAGAGTTGCGGAAGCGTATGAATTAATATATTTTTTTTTATCAGTCAATGTCTGAAGTAGGATAAAAGTTCATGTGATACCTAAGGAAAACCTGTTTAGCGAGAAACGTTTCGTTTATAAGCGAGGAAGCGTCGTGCTTGCGCATTCATTGTTATGAAGTACATGCACCAGTTTTTTTCGAATAATTCGCTGAATAATCTCTGATCAAGTAAATGTTTTTATTATATTGACGCCGGGTCACTTCATAAATGTCTGTTTGTGCCCTTGCCGGCTCTGAGCCTGTACTCTTTCGATCAACTTGACAAGCTTGTATTTTTATGACAGATCGCGGTCTGAGTAAATTGATTTCTTAACATATTTTTTTGGAAGATCACGCCCACTGTTAAGCTACGTGACGAATAAACTAGAACCCCTGCCGATGTTCTACGGTTGAACCGTAGAACATCGGCAGGGGTCCACGATTTCAGATCCCTATGAATCTCGTAGTCGTCTCCCTGTTTCGCCGATCATTATATACGGTCTTTTTGCAAAGAGTGCATAACTTGCACTTGCGTCATTTGTCACTCAATGGAGCTGGAGAAGCGGAAGACTGACTGTACAACTCGATATGAATGGACTCGCGTTATTTAATTAATACAAAAACTCCATTCTCAGCCTTTCATAAATCATTTTTCGAGCTCAGTGGCTACGCTACTCACTATCTATCAAAGAACAGATAGTGAGAAGCGTTAGTGAAGGTGGAAAATTGCGTCCCCTGGGGTTGGTGATTCTTAAATCAGTTTTATATAGTGTCGGAGACACCTTATAGCTGCGATACAGTTGGCCGTGAGCTGTAGCGAGCTATACTTTGCTCGCTGCTGTGCCCTGAAACGGACTGGAACATTCGCGCCGGAAAGCAAAGTTATGTGTTTATTTTAACTGATTTAAGAAGTGATGTTTTGATATTTCATTTCAGCGTTAATGGAAACATTTCTCTTAAAATAAAATTTCGCTTTCCTTATCGAACCCTATTAGAGGTTTCATTATCTGCGAATTTTTTTTAGTTAATTTTTTTTTGTCTACAAAGTTCGTTTTTACGGAGAGTCGCAAGCTCTTCTTCAGTATCTTCTCCCTTTCTTTTCCGTCGGACTCGACACGGGGATGTCGGACAAAGGTCTGGTACCGGACTAAAAACACCCCTGTTCCATTGGGCTTTTCCCCTGAAGATTCTCAACCATACGAGCCTTGGTGTCGATGTTCCTGTTTTTCTCCACCCGGGTGATGTTACATCTTCTTCCTATTTCTTCTCTTGATTTTCTATATCCTCTCCGTGGTCACCTAATGTATAAATCAGTTACGAATCTATTAGTCATTCAGACGCTGCTTTTCGATTTGGGTAGCACACAGTCTAAAATTTTGGACTGTGCAGGGTTTTGTCCGCCCCTGCCCTTTTGCCAGGAGGCTGTTGACCCAACAGCCTAGTACCGGTTTTAGAGTCCCTCGCCCAGGGTTATCAGTTACCCCCTTTTATCGTTTTCTTTTGGAATTTTTTGTATAATTTTCTTATATATATTTTTTCGAATTATTTTGATTACTAAATTTTTTTTTTTAATTTTTCATAATTTTCCTATATAATTTTTCGAATTATTTTGATTATAAACAATAATTGGATGAGGTTTTTGTGATATCCGGAATAATCAAGATCGAGGCAAGTGTGATCAGCCGTGCCATGGCCGGCTTCTCATATGAACACATTTACGAAGGAAAGAGTGGCGAGGCGAGCTCTAAGAAACCGAGCCAGCCCGGTTGACCGGGCTCATATGAAGAGGCCCTTAAACTGCTCTGTCCACTTTCTACTCCGTCCATTGTAAACATGAAAAGCGGAGCTCGACTACAAATTTGAATACAATTTGAAAGTCGGTAAAGAAAACTATCACCTATAATTAAAAGGATCACAGCAGAACGCTTCACAGCAGCGACGAAAAAAAACATCCGGTTTGACTGAACGACTCTCATCATTTTAAAAATAATAAAATTCAACACGCGTGTTCCTCAGCAATTTCGAATGTAAACATGTCCCTGTGCTCACGTGCAAGATATTTTTGCGTACTCTCTACACGTTTTCCTCTGACGGCTTCGTTTTGGAATTCTGGACAGGAACTCTTCAAGAGCCGTGCTCTCTCATCCAAATTTTTGCGATCCACTCAAGAAACTGTCACTTATTATTTAAGGATTCACAGTCGAACGAAAAAAACATCCGGTTTAAACTTGATTCATCAATATTTAATTGTTGCACATTTCACTATGTCTTCTGCCTTTTTTTGTAGGATTTAAGGATGATAAAGAAGTGGGCGTTGTTTTGGGACGAGTGTAGAGCCCTTCACATAAGATCATAGGAAATAAAACCTACACCAACCTTGCTTGTTTTGAGTCCTGTTTCTGTTCGCGAGTGGAGTTATTAGCCATCACAGAGAAATACAGCGTCCGAAGAAGTTGTTTCGACAATTGGCAAAAGCACTCCTTAGTTGTCGGTGAAATTACTTTTCAGGTAACTTACATGCTTGTTTTATTGTCGTGTTTTTTATGTCGTTTACGCGCTCTCTGCTGTCTAAGCGCTTCAGACATCACGGAGAGCACGTACAGAACAAAAGTATCTCATTTCCGCGTTCAGTAGAAGGCTCGCCTGACTCACACTTTTCTTCACGTGCAGCCGAGGCAAAAGCTATTCGGGAAGCTTAGCCGATTGGAAACATCTGGATAAAATAGTAATTATCCTATCTGCTTAGAAAGTAAAAATCACAATAAGCATTTTCGATTTAGATCATGTTACGTAACTGGTACCACATTCCATCTGCACAGTAAATTTAAATAAATCTGGCCCTATTTTTTTCACGGAAAATGTGAAATGGCTTTTATTTCCTGAATCGTGACTTCGTTAGTAGTGACTGTCGTGAACCGTGATTTTTCAAAATAATTTTCCCTGAAATGAGAAATAAAATATCGTTGTGAGCCCTTACTTTGATATGTTTTCCGCATTACGTAATAAACATTGCATAAACGTGAAAGAAAATCCGTTCGATGCTTTTAAGTTAGCCATTTATATTTTCTGTCGGAAACGGATTTCACTTTGTTTGCCGCTTGTGGAAAAATGAAGCGGAGAACAAAATCTCATCGCTTTTAAGATCGAGTGAAAAATGTCTCCTTTTATTCGTGTTACGTAAAATGTATGTATTTTTAATGAATTGTGAAAAGACCTTTTTATTTTCCATTAAGCGTGACCTAGAGCCTCCTTTCCGGCCACCATCGTTGAAATGATAATCATGCCGCGTAACTTAAAGTAAGCCGGCTTGCGTGACACACCCTGCTTGTTCAGTTTGCAAGGATGTCAATAGCTACAACGTTTGAGTGAAGTGTCAAACGCGTCCTTCTAATCGCTTCCACAACAGTTTCGGGATCTTTCTTCAAATAAATACAGTCAAGTCTCCGTATTTTTCTTTTTAGGCTAGAGTAAATTGAGGGCCATTCATTTTTGGCCACCAAGTTAATTTTCAGCCCTGTTCATGGCAATTCATCCCAGCTATTTATAAAGAAAGAAAAAACTGTACATTGAAGGCTTTTCAGTCTGAAAATGAAATAACGCCGCATATAAACGGAACTACGCCTGCACGTGCGACTGTGGGGAAAGAAAATCAGATTATTTACATAGCGTGCCAATTCAGCTTTGAAGGATGGCTATAACGTTTGGGTGTGGGGTGAGATAAGTGCCACCTTTACACTGAGCGGAACAAGGTTGCTCGTCCTTAAGCGCTGAAATGCTAAAACAATGCTACTGGGCTAAGTCATAAATTGGCCGCGATGTTCCACCCATGACAGTGGGTCAGTTTCATTTTTCGTGTCGGATAGCTAACCTCTACAAGTCCTACAAGCGTTTTGTGGCATTCCATGGAATAACTCGCGTCATGGCCGAGTTAGAAGAAGCTTTAGAACTTCTTGATCACGATTCAAGAAACCAACCAGGAGACAGGTAGGTGAATCTTCCTTCTTTTCTTCTGCAAGGTCCCTTTGCCATATCGGATACGCAAAAATATCGCCGGACAATAGAATAGACTGGGTCAATAAAATAACCTTGAACAACTAGAGAGGAACTGAAAGCCAATTTTGTACGCAACGGCCTTGCAACGGCAACGGCAACGGCAACGCCACTGAACAAATAAAAAGGTTGAACGAACAGAGCAATGGCTGTGCACGTGCGTTATAAATCTTTGTACACTTATTTGCCAAACAGCAACGTGAATAGGTCAAATTTTACGTAGTCTAAAAAACGCGGTGAGGCACGACTGACACATTTTAAAATATATTTTTCGAATTCAAAATTCAGCTTTGAATGACTCAAGTGGATAATCGTACGATTCTTGGGTTAAATATAAATACATTTTTCAATCGAAATTGTTCTCTCCATCTACTGGGACACATACTTCAATCTCTTACAGAGCAATAGCCTTGAAATTTAAGGTAAATCTTGGTAAACACACACGCAATATCAACGGTACTCACTGTCTAGGAGTCTTTCCAGACCTTGTTGCCAGGAAATTACAAACATTTTTTTGAAAGGTGACTGGTCTAACGCTTTTTGTTTTCAAAACAAATAAATAAGTTCACATGATCATACTATGTTCGCACTTCATTTCAAAACTACTGCTTAGTGACAACCTACAGAGATAAACCTAATCATAGCCAATGGGGGTTCAAGAGGCGGAACGTGATCACGTCTTGAGCACGCACGTGATCTAGCCTAGGGCGAGCACGTGATCGAGCCCAGGGCGAGCACGTGATCGAGCCCAGGACGTGCACGTGATCGAGCCTAGCGTGTGCTAATGATCGTGCGTGGAATAAGATCGAGAAACTTCGGAGAATTGAAACCAGTACGTTCACAACTGTTTATCATGCCACTCATACGGAATGGCATCAATTACTATCCCAATCAGTCCTAGCATAAACAAACCACAACAGCTGTAAAAGATTAATCGGCTTTTATCGCCATTTTGAAATATTTTGAAATACACTATATTTTATGACAAATTGAAGGCATTCAAGTTTTTTCCCAATACAGTTTTCTCCCAATACACTCTTTGTTAGCCTGAGAATGCAAGTTATAATACATGGAGAACAAGATCGTAACCAGGCAAGTTTGGACTAACTGAAATAAAAAGCGAGGAAGCGTCACAGGGAAATGCCAGAACCACGACCGTCTATTCTTAGCCCGTAGTCAAATTCTGCAATGAACGCAAGTTAGTTAAGGGTTCCTCTGTAGAAATGTAAATTGATACTAGTTTTCAAACAAAGAAGATCAACTTCATTAGATTATTATCCTCCCATACCAAGAATATTTCGTAGCTGGCCAGGGATCTGGAGGTGCCATGCATCTCACTGAATAAGTGCCACACTTCATTTGAAAAAGGATTGTTGTACTACACTTTTGAAATGCTTGAAGAATCAACAGATTAACTCACAGTAATGGCTCTGTCAATTCCAAGCCCGCCCATCCCCTGGCATTGGAGGCATTTGACATTTTTTTGCCCCACCGTGGGGCAGCTGGTCCTTACATCATCCCCACGGTGACCCATATTAAAAGTTAAAGCTCAACAATCGATGTTCTTTAATAGATCGTTTTCACGTGACGTCATCACTTTCTAAAATCTAAAACTAAAGATCCACCAAAGTTTTCATCCTCATCAGGTATAAGAGGTGACATATTTATATCTGTTTACAACTTTACAGCTCAATAGCGTGTATCGTTTGGAAACTAGAGCATTTTGAATATCCCTCTTATGGAGGTGCGTGACACAAGGCTACGATCAAATTTGTTGAAAAATATATACTTATCTCATGATTTTGAGCCCTGTTAGAAGCTAGAGCATTAGGAAAAGTGCTTATATAAATACTCGTTTTTTCAGTACTGATAATCAGTCGCCTAGAAAGCCAAAGTAAGTTCCAGATGTTTACACTATTTTCCGGCCGCCATATTGGTGTACCATGGAGGTACACCAACATGGCGTTTTCATACTGGGCTCTGTAAATTTCTGCGAAACATTTCGACGAATATCTGAAGTTTGGGGAAACGCACAGGGCTAAAACTTGGAGAAGTGTCTTATCTTTTTATCTTCTATAGCATCACAATTTCTTAGCTTTTTACACTGGATAGTTTTCGATTTATTTTTTTATTGCGTGACAGTGAAAACGATCTATTAAGCTTATATAACGAAATGTACCCAAGGTCGTGAAAAAGCATCTTCTGTCAATTGGTATAAAAGTCTTGTTATAGTTTGATTATGAATGTCATTCAAGTGTAATCAACGCTTTTTTTTATATAAAGCGTATTGAAATTGATTCAAACATGGTCAAATGTAGTGCGCAAGGATCTCCGCAGAGGCAAAGACAAACTTGCAAAGGCAAAGACAAACTTGCAAAGGCGATGTTTGCAGAGAAAACTCATTGAAACAAGGCTTATCCCGGTTCATTTTATATAATAAGCTTTACATATGATCGTCGTCTGTGGATCGTGTTCGCCATCGCTTCTCGTACGTGGAAGACCAACATACATACATACATTACATTATACATTACTTTATTTACCCTCGGATTTTAGAGTAGCTTATGCAGCTAATATCTCCGAGCATTTAGCCATCAGACGAGAGATAGACCACCACACCGGGAACTAACATGAACTTATGGGGGTGGTAGTAGAGCACAAGCTAGTTTCCAGTGGGTTAAATGTCAGAAAAAGAATGTACAACCATGTTCTTCAAGGGATAATCCTTTTGATGTTTAATAAAACAGGCTTGTGTTCTTACAAAGTACTGATGTATAAATCTCTGTTTTTAACTAAATTGTCAAATGCCCCGCCCCCTGGGAAGCCCTTTGCGAGGAAACGCCCCATGGTGGGGACCTATCAAATGCCCGTCCAATGCCCTGGTGACGGACTTAGAATAGGTAAGGTAAAGTCTGCATACGAGCCAAGTGGCTCATCAGGCCGGAGCTTATCCCAGTCTCAAGAGCATGAAGCGACTAGGAGTATTTCTACTCCCCCTGGATGGGATGTTAGTCCATCGCAGGTTTATCCCCCAGCATTAAATTCGCCGGTACCCATTTATACACCTGGGTGGAGAGAGTCACTATGAGAGTAAAGTGTCTTGCCTAAGAACCGTGACAGCACAATATCCACGGCGAGGGCTCGAGCCCGGACCGCTCGCTCCGGAGTCGAGCGCACTAACCACCTCGCCTCCCTCCCTTGGAATAGACAGAGCCATAAAGCCCTCTTAGGTGAAGTTCTTTGAACAAGTTGTTTAAGTAATGAAATGTTGCCTTACGTTAATTACATTATCCTTAAGTCATTTAGTTGCACGGCATTCTCTCGTGTTAGATCTTACATGAGATCAACCCAGTATGATAATCTTTTTGGACTTGAGCCTTACAAGATTCCCTCATCTGCGTCAGCAATTTGGGTAAACACAGGACTCAAGCAAACCTTAGATTTTGTCACAGTTGGCCGAGATGAGTCTGAAAAGAGTGGAAAAATACACAGAAGAAGTTCAAAAGTTATGCACAAGAAGCAGAACGATCAGAAAGCAAATTTGATTCTTATATGTAATTAAAGCAACATCGAATATGGTCGAGATGAATTGCTTTCATAAATTTCTTATTTAGCAAACTTGATGGTTCCAAGTGCGATCCCGCACTCTGGCCACTGAAAACTCTGATTGTGACGTTAGTTTTCACCGAGCCTGTTTGAATCGATGCTTGCGTTTGGCCAATGGCCAAACCGGCTTCTTTCATTGCTAAGAGATCATGTTTATGGCTCAATTGGTAATTTAAAGAAAGCAAATATTGGGTGAAACAATTCATTAGCTTCATGCGCTGCAGGAAGAACCACAAATTTCTTATAGGAATATCCCTTGAATATCGCTTGACCAAATCGCTTTCTTACGTCTAGGTCTTGTAAGATTCACGGAACTCGTAAAAAGCGTCGCCTTAGATGTGGGTCCATTAATAGAAGATGGAGGGCTTTATCTTTTAGCATCCTTACCGCCTATGAGAACGCTTTCGAGAAACTGGGGTTTCTTCTTGCTCGCAGACCATGGATTGTCCTCCTGGTGTCGATTGTCGTTGTTTTTGCGAGCTGTCTGGGATTCGTCCGTCTTCGTTTTAAGCAGCCTTCCGTTGAACGTTTCACGGCCACCGATAGCCAATCCAGGAAAGACTTGCATCATGCAGCACAATTCTTTCCACTTCTCAAAGCGCGTCAAGAACAGATCATCATGGTCCCTAAACATGGTCAGAATATCCTCAGTGAAGATTGTTTGAAAGAAGCCATTCTTGTCCATCAGACCATAGTAAACATCAGTGGCTATAGTGAAATATGCTCAAAGCAATTGTTTCCAGACATCCAACAAAAAACATCCAAACACGACTGTATCATTAGCAATCCTCTCGAATTAGCTGGTACTCGATTTGAAGATTTGAAGAACCTTTCCACCATTCTGGCTCGTGAGTTTCTCCATCCAACAGTTGTTCTATCGTCTGGACAAACATTCAGTTCTTCCCACAAGCGCATGTTGAGTAATTTTCATGTTCTTCACAAGACCGATCCACCTACTGCTCGAGCCGAATCTCTTCGAGTCGTTTACTTCATCAGAGAATCAACTAACGAATATAAACCGAACATTATTCACTTTGAAGCGTCTTTTGAGAGACTCCTGTCATCGATTGGTCGTGGCCTGAGATGCGCAACACTCTTCTATAAGACTCAGAAATCTACAACTGATGCTTTGCAAAGCATCCTCAAACCTGAAGTAAAACCACTTGGTTTCTCGGCTTTGGGAATGGCTGTTCTTGTCTTTATTTTCTTGTACTTTTCCTTTGATAAACCGAGTTGCCTAACAACAGTTCCATTGATGATTTTATCTATTTTGTTTCCAATTACCTGTTCTGCGGGTATCATCTCAATGACCAACACACCCCTTTTCCCGACTATCCTGTTTATTCCCTTTTTGCTTTTGGGAAAAGCAACCTCTGACGTAGTCCTTTTGCTGGTAGAATGGGAACGACAAAAGACGATGAAATCACTTGAACATCGAGTTAGTTGCTGTGTTAACAGAGCGGGATTCCTCGTTGTATCGTCGGCGTTATGTGGGACAATTCTTTCTGGAATTGCAATTTATTCTTCCTACAATGTTATTTCGGATTTCTTCAAGGCGGCACTGATCACTCTTCTGATAGTTTCGGCTGCATCGCTTACAATGACAGTCATTTTGTTAATGCATTTTGACAAGAGGGTAAAGAAATGTAACGCGCTTATGCCAGCATCCCGTAAAAGAATATCATCGATTGCTAGCACTGATAGCTTCGACCAAGGAGTCATCCAGCGCCTAAACGATAGACTGCAACACATATTCAGGAGACTTCCATGGATGATAACATCACTTGCTGGGAAAGTTCTCTCGCTTTTCATACTTGCGTGGATCATAAGTTTGTGTGTGTTGTCTGCTTTACAGCCTACTGTCCGAACGGGCAACATCGAGTCAGTTTATCAAAATGACAATTTCCAGCGATTCAGAGAAGCACAGCAAACGTACTTTGGCAACGAGGCTGATACAAGTGTCGTTTTCTCAGAGAAAATTGATTATTCAGAGGAGAAAGTACAAAATCAAATAACAGACATTTGTACAAAACTTCAAAAGGCTTCTTACAGAGAGGGGGAAGTGTTGTGTTGGACGGCAGCGTTGCGACAGTGGGCACTGGATCAGAACATGACCTGCTCAAACATGGAATTCTACCAGTGCTTAGAACTTTTCCTTCGTGATGCTCAAAACTTTCCATTTCGACAAGACTTACGTTTTGGAGGTGAAAATCGCCGAGTTAAAATTCTGGCATCTCGAATTCACCTGAAGATGAAAATACAAAATCAACTGAGAGAGGACAGAGGATCACTAGAAAAATTGAGGAAAGACTTACATAAACAGTCATCTCTTAATGCTGTACCAGTCTCTGAGAAATTTGTTGACATCGATGACGTGTTTTTGTTGGAGAGTGAAGCAATCATCGTAGTTTTCATAACTGCCACAATTGCAGTGTTTGTATTCTCTTTGTTTTCAAACGCAAATCTCGGGATTAGCGTCTTCCTTGCTGTGACATTTGATTTCCTCATTTTGGAGGCATCAGCTATTATGGAAGCGTGTGACATTCGTCTCAACCACATCTCCTTTATCTCCCTCTTTATGACGATTATCGTGTCCCTGAATTTCAGCATTCAGGTTGCCCATTCATTCGTTTTCTCAGCAAAACAGAAAGTAAGAGTTCGCATGATCGAGGCCCTGAGTTCCGTTAGGTGGTCTGCGGTAACTGCAGCTTCAATAACTGCATCTGGGTCAGTTTCACTTGGGTTTATTTATCCAAGCCTAGCAGACGTTTTCCATCAACTTGTCCCTCTGTTGCTTGCTCTAGGATTGATCCACGCTCTTTTTATGTTGCCGACAATCATCGTGTTATTTGCCGAGTTTGTACATAGTTTTGACTCCAAGAATGACATGGATATAGTACCTACTCAAAAGAAACAAAACGACGGAGTATCTTTGCAAGTACGAGAACGCGACACACGGCAGCTCACGTCTAAATGCCCTGGAATTTCCATCGTTGGTATAAGCTGCAGATTTCCTGGAGCCAGTAGTAAGGATCAATTTTGGCAGTTACTCGAAAACGGAAAGAGTTCAAATAGTGCGTACCCAAAGAACAGACCTGAACAACATAAAACATTCTTTCAGCTCTATAATCCTAAGCGGTATGTTGGCGGACGCCACTGTGTTGTAAATGGGTCCTATTTGGAGGAGATAACACGCTTTGACAACAAGTTCTTTGGCATTTCCAGTCAAGAGGCCCGCGGAATGGATCCTCAGCAACGAATTCTGTTACAAGTGGTATACGAGGCCATTGAAGATGCTGGACTACGTCTTTACGATCTGCAGAAGTGCAAAACAGGGGTCTTTGTGGGCGTGATGAATCTGGATTATGCCGCACTGATGTCAGATCCATCCAATTACAAAGGCATGGACCAGTTTTCCTCGACAGGAAGCACTTTGTCTATTATCGCCAACAGAGTGTCATTCTGTCTTAATCTAACCGGACCAAGCCTAGTGGTTGATACAGCATGTTCTTCATCGTTAACCGCTCTCAAAATCGCGTGTGACAACCTGTACAATGGAGAGTGCGAGATAGCCATCGTTTGCGCACCGAACGTTATACTCAATCATGCCATGCAGATGGCATCCAGCTTAGGTGGTCTTCTTGCTCCTGATGGACGCAGTAAAAGTTTTGATGCCTCTGGAGATGGCTATGGACGTGGAGAAGGTTTCGCAGCAGTCATTTTGAAGCTATCACATGCAGCTTTGAGTGACAAAGATGACGAATACTGCGAGATCCTCGCCTGTGGAATGAACAGCGATGGACAAAATGCTGTGCCAATGACCGCTCCGAGTTCAAAGATGCAAGCTGAACTATCCAAAAGGGTTCTAGAACAGTCGGGAGTGAATCCGGAAGATGTGGATTTCTTCGAGGCACATGGCACTGGTACCGCAATTGGCGATGTGGTAGAGGTTAATTCGATAGCTGAAACCTACACCAGGCGAACGACAAAGTCCACACAGAAGTTAAGGATTGGTTCTGTTAAGTCAAACCTCAATCATACAGAATCTACTTCAGGTCTTGCTGGGCTAATCAAGGTCGCTCTGATGATCAAGAAGAGGAAATATGTACCAACTGTTAACATAAATGTGCTGAATCCCAAACTTAAGCTGGAAGAAAACAAGTTTGTTGTGCAACAAACCACTGAACCATGGATAACAGAAAAAGGAAAACCCCGGATAGCAGCATTAAACTCGTTTGGTTTTGGCGGATCAAACGTGCATCTCATCCTTCGTGAGGTTCCTTCAAAGCATTGCTCAAATGAAATGAGCGTTAATCGCCTAAATAATGTCCTCACCTTGTCAGCACGGTCAAGAGAAGCTCTACAGAAAATGGCAAGACTTTATTCAAATTGGATCAATGAAAATAAAGATGATATGGACGAGTCTTTCGTGGTAAACTTGTGCTATTCTTTAAACGAACGCCGCAGTCAATTCCCACACCGTTTGGCTCTTGCCTTTGGTTCCCCTGCTGAAGCATCTAAGTCTCTGGCAGACTTTGCAGAGGACTCGGTGGGATGGGATAAATTACTTTCCTACGCAGAAGTGAACTCCAATAACGGCAAACTCGTTTTCATGTTTGGTGGTCAGGGCTCTCAGTGGTATGCTATGGGAAGGCAGTTAATTGAATGTGAAGCTGTTTTTAGGGACGCTGTCTCGACGGTGAGCAACATACTGAAAGATTTGGGTGTGACATGGTCTCTCATAGAGGAGCTTATGGCACCAGAAGACATTTCACGAATTGCAGAGAACTGCATCGCTCAACTGGCCACTTTTGCTGTCCAGTACGCGACGGCGCAGTTGTTTAAGTCTTGGAAAATTCATCCTTCCGCTGTCATTGGTCACAGTCTAGGAGAGTTTGCTGCTGCTTGTGTTGCTGGGGTCGTAACTGTCAAGGAAGCTGTTCAACTGGTGCTGGCTCGCTCCACTTTGCAAACGAGATGTCCCAACAATGGCGGTATGGCGGCTCTAGGCATGTCCGAAGAGGAGGCCAGGACATTACTGTTCAACTTAAAGTTAACTGCAACACTTGAAATAGCCGCCGTCAATGATGCGAAAAGTGTGACTGTGTCTGGCGAATCCCAATCGATCGACACCCTGGGCCAATATCTAACTGCGCACGCAAAAGATACTTTCTGGCGCGTTCTTGGAACAAACCGTGCATTTCATAGCGCGCACATGGAGCCCATTAAGACACCTTTTCAGGCAGCTATGAAAACCATCAAGCTTAAGCCTAAACTTTCCAAAATTCCTGTGTACTCTACCGTTGAGGGCGACGTTCTCTCGGGCCAGAAGTTTAACGGCGATTATTGGTGGCGAAATCTTCGCTGCCAGGTCCAGTTCTGTCAGGCCATCAAGCATCTTCTAAAGGATGGTTACAAGCAGATTATTGAGATAAGTACGCAGCCAATTTTGGCCCACTATGTTAAACAAATTGCTCTTCAAGAAAACCTGGACAAGCAGGAAATTCCAGTTGTCGTGGCAACTCTTCCCCGAAAGAGAGTACCTGTCAAAGACCAACACTGGTGCTTTCTTCAAAACACAGTTTGTAAACTGTTTACAGTGGGATTTCCCATAGATTGGTCTTGTGTACAGAAGAATCCATCAGCCAGGTTTGTCCGTTCAGTGAACTCTCCATGGCTGGAAAAGAGCTTTTGGTACAGGGAAAATTCTCCTCAACCCATAGTACCTCCATTTGGTGCTGACAGAGCCACAAAGAAGCAAGCGCATCCATTTCTAGGACAAATAAAAATGACCGAACCGCAATCAGGCCTGCATTGCTGGGAAACTGAGATTGACCTCTATCGCTTCCCAACTCTAAAGGATCATGCTTTCATTCAGGGAGGTGCTGTGATGCCTGGAGCTGCCTACCTGGAAATGGCCTTTGCTATGGCGAAGGACAAGTTTGTAGATGTTGCTTGTATGGAACTTACTGATGTGAAGCTCTCGAATCTTCTTACCCTGCCAGAAACACAGGTAATTGAAATTATACGACCCAAGTGGATTCAGTGAACGGAAGAAGTCATTTTCGAGTTGCTTTTTACCTCTTTTTCAAAACGAGCCTTGGTACACAACATTCCATATGGGAAAATGAGTTTGATTTGCAAGACAATGAACGAGCAAGAAAAACTCATTTCCATATGAAAGGTTGCGCAGCAAGACTCGTTTTGAAACAGAGGTAACAGCAACTCGGAAATGGTTTTTTGAAATCTTATTCTCGAATTAAAAGATAGAAATACCCCGGTTGATGTACCAAAATTGATTGCATTTATTACGGTGTACTTTTAGGTTCGATCCTTACGACTGCGTCTTCTGAAGACCGACAAAATTGACGAGGCCAAGTTCCACATTACAAGCTTACAAGATGAACAGTCTGAAATTATTCTCAGCAGTGGGAATATTTCTGTAGATCTGTTACACAGGCACAAAAAACTCGAGGGAAAAGGTATTATATGAAGCTTTCTCTAAACATCCTGACGTACCGCAATGCCCGCTTCTTTAGATTCTTCTAGTTGTTGCTCCCCTTGCTTTGGTCTCATTAATTATTATTTGTTATTTGTTTTAATAATCGTGCCATTATCATTGCATACAAACTAGAACCAAACAGCTTCAAAATTTAAATTTATGGTTGATGATATGTTTTAAATGAAATATATTAGAAAACATATATCCGCTAAAATCATTCAAGATATCTTTGCTCAGTCATGTGGGATATCATAGCGTCTTGTTAATATTCCCAGATACCCAGAAAGTTAGCCCAGCTGTAAAGGAGCTGATGACAAAGATGACGACCATGACACTGGAGCGGTTCAGAGAAATATCAGAAACGTTGGGGTTTAACTATGGGCCAACTTTTTCCATCATCAAACAAATATGGCAGCGCGGCAACGAGGGCCTTTGCTTGGTTGACATCAGTGGATCACAGAAAATTCAGGCCGAAGCTAAAGATTATGTTATCCATCCTTGCATTTTAGACGCCTGCCTTCAATCCTGCTTTATTCCCCTTGGAAACGCAGTGTTTGAAGATAGCTCCTTTGTGCCAGTGGGTTTCAAGAGCATTACTTTGAACGACGTGCCATCTACCACCCAGCTGTACTGCCACGTCACTGCAGATGAGACTACGTTTCGAAGATTCGATGTTACCCTCATGAGTCCCTCAGGGAAAGTGTTTCTAACAATAAATGACTTTCTTGCCACAGAGTTGACTAGCACAGAACGTCGATTTACCTTTGATGACCTTTGCTATGAAGTCCAGTGGAAGGAGGAAGTTTTGCAAAGGCAGAGGGAAACTGCGCGAAATTCGACTTGCATTGTGCTGAAAGATTCCTCCGTCTTTTCAGGTGCACTTATCACAAAACTTCAGGCAGCTAAGTTCAATGTCATCACAGTTGACCTGCCAGATGCTAGATGTTTCAACAAAGAAGCAGAGAAAGAAATCAAGGCAGCCATTTCGGACATACCAACAAGTCACTCTTCCAACCTCAAGGTGATCAATACATGGCCTGTGGAAAGCAATCTTCTACCGAGCAACTTCAACGTGATAGACCAAGCTCAACTCCTCGCCTTTAGCAGTTCTGTCTTCTTGCTCCAGTTGCTGATAGAGAAGGAGTGTTTCAATTCTCGTCTTTTCCTTATTACTGAACGTACACAGCTGTTGAGTGCTTGTGAGACTAATACCATCCCGTGGAGTTCTACAGTCTGGGGTCTGCGGCGAACAGCACGCCTCGAAGAATTTAATGTCAGTATTAACGCTGTTGACCTAAACAACAAAACGGATCTGCACGAAGTAGATTCTTTGGTTGAGGAGATTCTGGGTGACAGCTCGGAAGAAGAGGTGGCCTTCCGAGATGGAAAACGTTTCATAAATCGCGTTGTGAGAACAAAACTTTCCCCAGAACAGCCAGCAACCAAGCAAATTGAAAGCAAGAAGAAAGTCTCATTGTACTTGTCAAGTATCCCTTCGTCAACAACGCTCTGCCTGCGTGAAAAGACTCTTTCTAAGCCGTCCCCGTCTGAGCTCACACTCGATCTGCTATATTTCTGGACACCTTCTGAATCCCTGATTGATGTAGCCAAATCAAAAGGATGTGTCTTCGTCGTTGGAAAGGTTGCTGGTCTACCGAAGGAGAGCGAGAATACCCAGTTACAGATTGGAGATGAGGTGTGTGGTGTTATCGCCTCTGGACGGGTTTCCTCTTCCCTTGCCATCTGCGTCAATAACGTGTTTGCAAAACCAACCGGCTTAACAGAAGAACAGGCGGCATACATCCCGGCGTGCCTTTCCATAGCTTCTCATGCCCTTCAAAGAGCAGCATCAGGAGATGGAATTCAGACATTACTGATACATGAAGCGAACCGTGGTCCTGGCCCAGCAGCAGTTGTCCTTGCAAAAGCATTGGGTCACAGAGCATTTTGCACCATTCCCGACACTTGTCAAGCATCTACAAAAGATCGTCTCCTTGAATTGGGTGCGGACAAGGTGATGCGCCAAAGTTCGTCTTATCTCGATGGTGATTCTAGTCGCCGTTTTGACGCCGTCCTGTTTTTCTACCCACCTGCTCCAAATGCTCTTCGGAAAAGTAGTCGGGTTCTCAAAGGAGGTGGAAGAGTTACAATCTTGAGCTCCGAGTTTACAGGCGACGTGGTATTTACCGCAACTACAAATGTCAGCTATGAGAGGGAAGACATAGCAGGCATTCTCAGGTCTCCCCTGGTTTACAAGAACCTCTGTTTAACAAGTCTGGAATTTTTGCAAAGAAAAAGAGTCCTCCAGAAGCTTCTGGAAATGCAGCTGGTCTCTGTGGACTTGGCAACAGCCATCGAAGCCGCAAATGCTTCCCTTGAGAAACAGCCATCTCCAAGGGATCAAATGAAAGCACCCCCAAGCCTTTCTTTTCTAATTCACTCGTTTCAATTATGTGGAGAGGACGCCGAGCGTCTCAAGATTCCTGTCCTTCCATGTGGATTAGATGAATGTGGTCTGAAAGAAAACAGAACATACTTGATTGCAGGGGGTATTCGAGGATATGGATTTGAAGTAGCTTGCTGGATGGTTGAAAATGGAGCTAAGTGCGTAGGGCTTATTGGCCGTTCAAAACCCTCAGACGCTAAATGTCAAGAAGTGCGAGAGATAGAAAAGATGACTGGTGCGAAGATTCATATGTTCCAGGTAATTAACATCCATTATTATATGGCTAGCTCCGCGAGCGGGCAAGATGAATCAAATCCTGCGCTGTGATTGGCTACCCGAGGGGGCAAGATGGAGCCATCTTGCCCGCTCGGGACTACCCGCCTTGTCCCGCAAGAAAAATTCCCCAAAAGCCATATAATAAATCCTTTATTGACCAAGCTAGTTTGGTCAGGATGGCTTGATATTGGCCTCGTTCTTTTTTGGCGTGTTTATGGACCTCGACTCCGTCTCGGTCCATAAACACGCAAAAAAAGAACTCGGCCAATATCCAGCAATCTTGACCTCACACTTGGTCAATAACCCGTACTTATCACTTCTATCAGTAACGTAAAGCATTTAATAACAAGGTATTTTCTCCGCGAATGACAATTGCAAGAATAAGAAGGCTAGTGTAAGCTGCTGTCTAGAATCACATGCAAAGTGATAACATTTAAAGCAGTAGTTCGTATTTTGTTTTTTTAGGTTGATATATCCAACCAAGAACAAATGGCGACCTTTCGAGAAGAGCTCGAGGCTCTTCCAAGTGTGGCTGGCATCGTGATCACAGCCATGGTTCTTAAAGATGAATTTCTCAACGATTTGACGTTTGAGAGCTTTACTGATGCCATGGCCCCTAAAATAAAAGGTAAGATACAGTAACACAGTAATGTGCTTTATTGCATATATACCTTATGTCATCGTCAAAATTGCAATGATTTGGTTTAGAACCCAACTAGAAGTCCTTCCACAGTTTCTACTTTAAAACTAGCTTCGTGGCACAAATAATTTTGATTGCCTCGTAATAAATACCAGAAAAAGTCCTAATCCATTTTATAACATAGCTAGCAGAATCGCGCAATCAAATTCAGTAAACGTAAGCGTGCTCAAAATCCCGATAGTGCACGCTGGTAGCGTGAGTAAATCGCTTCGCCAGAATTTTTTCTCGCGCGAGCGGCCATTGTTAGCGCGGGGAAAAATATTATATTTCGCGACAATAATGGATACAAACAGAGACTCGGCCCACCAGTCCCGAAACGAAGACAATTTTGCGACCTTTTCTCTTGGGCTAGAGTTCTTAAATGAGGCAGAAAAAGAGAAAAACAACGGAAAAGGAGACTCGGCATTAGCGCCGTCACGATTCGCTTCACTGTCCATTTTTCGCGTCGGATTTGATGCACAATTCCATCGGCTATGTTATAAAACAATTGGTTCATGCTTTTAGCTGTGTATTATCGAGTTATGGAGCACGTAGGAAGTTTGGAGAGTACTCAAGAAGCTTCTTTCGTGCTCTCAAAACTTCCCACGTGCTCCATAACTCGATAGTGCACGTTAAAGCATGAACCAATTGTTAAGTAATGTTTACCCAACATTACAATGTTGTCAAATTTAAAAAGCTCCCTATCTTTCATGCCTTATCTTGAGTTCCTAAAAAAAATATTTGAGCATTAGACTCATTATGGTAACAATTTGTTGCAAGGTTCCTTCCTACTTCACCAAATGAGCTTGGAAATGGATCTGGATTTCTTCGTCATGTTTTCATCCATGGCTTCGGTCATCGGCAACGTGGGACAATGCTCTTACTCAGCTTGCAATGCTTTTCAAGATTCTCTTGCCCAGTACCGAAGAAAAGTGCTCGGTCTACCCGGTTTGGCGATAAACTGGGGACCAATCAGTGGAGCGGGCGTGATGGAACGAGATTCAAGCGTCGCTAAATTGATGACTATAGCAGGACTTGGTTTCATACATGCCAAAGATGGTACGCTATTTCCTTTTATAAGACATAGTCATTATTTAAGAAACTGTATCGATGAAAATAATTGATACGCAGGATTTAAGGTAATTCCTTAGTATTGAATTGCGCATCCCTACTGCGCAAGATTTTCGCGTCATTAGCGCGCGCACATGAGCGCGTGGGCGTACAAAACCTAAGAAATCTCCCACAAACTAAGCTCGATAGCGAAATAAATTAAATGCTCCTTTTCTATTAAACGAGCACGGTGACCCCCGATTTTTTTGGGGGGGTATTTGCTAAGAACATATTTGAAGAAGGTAAAAGTTTGATAGTACAACATGATTTTTTTTTTGCAAAATTGTTCCATACTGGGTGTATTTTGGCCAAGGCGAGGACTTCAAGCTAACCACGGAACAGTCCGAAAAAGTTCCCGCAACGAGACAATCAAAAACGGCGTAAATGAAGCAATACTACTTATGTGAATAAAAGAAGCTTTACTTTCAAGATAAAATTTTGTGCTTTTCAAGTGATCAAGACTTAATTCTGTATGAAGATGATTCGAATTTTTAACGTGCAACCAGTAAAAACGCGGCCTTATGCGTCCCATGGCGCAATGGGGAATGATGAAGATGATGAACCAGTAAAAATACCCCATTTTAAGAGCCTGCTGACGCGTGAATAAGCACGGTGACCCCACTTTTTTATTGTATTTTTTTAATGGTCACATCATGAATGTTAACTATGCCAAGTTTCAAAAAAGTTTGGTAGTGGAACAATTTCAAGGGAATTGCCTGAAGTGAAGTCATTGAGTTGCTCGCCGGTTACCTCTAGCTATTGAGCGCACGCGGTCGCTTCTTACAAAGTTCTAGTTGAGGTATTTAATGCCATCCCTTCAGATAAAGAACTTGTGTTTGAAACTCTTTTCACATTTTAAAAAAATGATCAACTGAGTTTTAGGGATTCGCAGTACAGGACGAACAGTTAAGTCGCGTAGCTTTCCCGCAACCTTCAATAGCGTCAATGACTGTTTTTCCTCTAGTCTTAATCGGAGGATCACACTGCATGAACTTCTAATTGAATTGTTTTAAAACTATATTTTATAAGTAGCAGTCGTACATTTCCAATTCTTTAATATTTTCACAGGAGCCAAACACATGGCCAAAGTTCTTACTGAGGAACCCAGCCGCTTTCAAATCACCCTATGTGGTGTGGACTGGCCCAGATACATAAAAAGTATTAGCGGGCTGAAGAAGACGTCCCGAATGTCTGTCATTAGAGCAGAAATCAATGATTCTGACAGTCAGACCAGCTCGTCGGAGACCCTCGCACAACAAATAACGCTGGAGAAGAATGCAGAAAAGAGAGGCGAACTCGTCATGGAGTACGTGGGCTTGGTGGTAAAAGAATGGACGGGAATTTCCTCGAGTTCTGAGGTCGATCTTAACAACAGCTTGTACAACTACGGTATCGACTCAGCTGGCGCTCTGACTTTGAAAATGCAGTTTGAATCCAATTTGCAGGTTTCTTTTGAGGTGGGTTTCTTTAACAATGACTAAATCACAGGATAATCGACGTCTGGTTTCCCCTTACTGGGTCAATTTCCTGTTGGTCAGACGGGTGATGAGAATAAAGAATCTCATCCACAAAGAGATGTTGTGTTGATGCATGACGCACCGAAATCTCCCAAGTAGCAGTCACCCTGTCGTTCCCTAAAGAAAGCAGGTTAATCCAGCTTGACTGTATGTGTCCAGGGGGGGTTTACCATCCCAAATATTACACACAGTTTAGACGGGAGGTTCGCCTTTCACTCAGTCACTCCTTCAGATGCAGCTTTCGTTCGTTGACTCTTCTAAAGATATGTTTGAGAAGGGCTTCAGCTCTGATATTCGTCTTCCGTCATGCATGTTTACTAGATCGTGAGGGTTCTTGTTTCAGGTTTTCTACTTTATGCAGCCTGATACGACCGCACTTAAACTTGCAAGAGACATCACGGCCAAGCTTAGTGGAGAGGCACCTAGTCAGCAGCTTGAGAATAACGAAGCCCAAGCAAATGAAACTGCGCAAATACAACCAACGGCAGACACATCGCCTCTAGCCATCACGTCAGAGAGTCAAGTACAAGTTGTACCGCTGTACGCTCCTGCGGGCGCGGCTATCAAGTTCTTCTGTGTGCATCCATCGCACCGCTATGCGTTGAATCTAGTGCCGATTTCTACGGGATTTCAAGGCCAGGTGATTCCCTACTGTTATATTATATCGTAATCCATCAAGTCCACATTCAAAGTAGGCATTCTCCATGCATAATTGCTCCAAGCATGTCGTACAGATCTACTTGGGAAAATTTCTTAGGTGACGTTAGTTTGTATAATAAGCTGCTCTGTTTATGACTATTCATGCCTAGGGAAAGAAGTTATTGTGACGACATCATGCCATTGACTTGGTGTTAAAAGTCCGTCGTAAACGCATTTGAATCCGTACCGTCCTTGGAGAGAAACGTAAGCCGAGAGAACCGGGCACCGTTACCTTATTTTACTGACGAACAAAACTCAATCTGAGTATCACAGACCACATATTCGTATAAACGTGACCAAACGTAATTTGGGTGGATCTGACAGAAGACACGTTCAGCTCGCTGCAATATGCTTTAATCTTGTCCTGCCTTAACCATCCCTTGTGCATGCCGGCTTCTCGGCATTTTCAAGTTATTTCGTGATTTAAGCAGACTGAAGCCATTATTTGTACAAGAATGTTAATCGATGAATGCTTGACAACTTTTAGGATTTGATATCCTTCTATGCACTGGGCTTTACGGACCCAACAGTAGTAAGCGAGGACTGGGGCGGAGTACGTGAGCTTGCCGCACATTACGTTCAACTAATCAGCAAGGAGCAGCGCCATGGACCGTATTTTCTTGGCGGGTATTCCTACGGAGGGCTTGTTGCGTACGAAATGGCGTCCTTGTTGACAGAGCAGAACCAGAGTGTGGAGTTTGTGGCCATGATTGACACATTTCCGTGGTATCCCCATTCGAGGACCATCAGCACAAGACTGGCTTCTATGCAGGACAATGCAACTTCGTCAAGTCGACAGGTCGAGGTTCGTGAGAAAGGTGGTCATGTCAACGGTAACCTGATTATCGGAATAATTGAATGTCATCTTGTAAATCATCATCATCTATAGATATAGATCGTCACGCAAAGCTAAATGAGAAGAGTTGCGTGACAATCTATTCGAAATAAATGCTATGAACAAGTTTGTCCTGGATTGAAATGAAATTCGGTGAGAACCAAACGGTCCAACACGCAGGACAACTGCAGAGTGGTTTACTTTTAATTGCTACTCTTTCCTAGGGGTAAATGTTGACAAAAGTGTTAATTATCATAGAGCCCTCATAACAACAATTGGTTCTTTGCTGTCTTTCAGCTCTTTTTTGAAAACTTTCTGACAAAACTGGCAGTAGATTCTCTAAAGATGGAAGCAGACGAATACAAACACTTGCGGGAGGAACACAATCTAGACTGGATCATAGATGAACTACAGAGAAGGAACCGTGAGAAAGGGCTCCCTGACTACAGTTTGAAAGCCCTCAGGGAGGCACTGCTGAAGAACTTAAGTATTGCCAATAGAACATTCCAAGAATGGCAGCCTGCTCAGGTGTGACACATGTCCTGTTGAATTTTTACTACAATTCAGCTTAAGGATCGTAATTTATCCCAGTTTTTACAAGCATTTTTGCACGAAGGGTAGTATTATCTCCTTAAGCATGGTGGCTACTCAAGTGAAACATGCAAATGTTTTTTCACCTTTCTTTTCATTATTAGGTTCGCTATCGAGGTGCTCTGACCTACATTAAAAGCCAGGACAACCGCTTCATGCCCAGCATTTCTTCATCACAGAGCATTGACGAGGTATGGGGCCAGCTGGTTGATGGAGGGACAACCGTGCTCGTTTGTCCTGGGGACCATTACTCCTTGAGTGAGCTACCCGATGCTCAAGTAACAGGTGGTATTCTAGCAACAGCTCTCGCATTCAACTATCGCATGTTGTTCCCAGAATTCTCTAGACCTACAAGAACATTCCATCAAAGACGAGCCGTGGAAAAACTTTGCAGCGGTGTGAATGTATTTCTTCATTCAAAGAAAGGTAATTATTATACATCAGACTCACTATGAAAAATCTGATTGGTCGAGAGCATTCAATCAATTCACAATAACTTGCGAACTTGACATGATAAATGCAATATCTGCTGCAGATACATTTATCATGTCAAGTTCAACGTGTGCCTGGTTACTAAGCCCCTTGGAGTGTTCCCCTCAGAAACAAAATGGCTGAACGCTTCGCTTCTGTTTCTAAGTATGAATTATGTGAAAAAGGTATAATAAAACAATTATTGAATTCGGTTTTCGCATGATATCATGAATTATCAAAACCTCGTGTCTGTGTTATCTGCCTCAGCCTTCGGCTTCGGCAGATAACACAGACCTCGGTTTTGATAATTCATGATATCATGCTCAACCTCATCCAATAATTGTTTAATATCTGTCAATGACTTGGCTATCATTTTTCTCGTATGAGATGATGTGCAAGCTATGGCGTCAGTGTTAAGTATCTTTTTCGCGTCTGAAACCACATAGAGTCCAGCAAACAAAGACGATAACATGAGAGTAATCTCTGATGCTCAAATTCCAGAAATATCGAATTTAGTATTGTATGAAAGATTTCCTCCAGACATGCGCACAAGTTATGAACTCGCATATGATTGGTTCATAGATATTGAAATTAAAAGGTGAGCGGGAGTGGAAACATAGAAACGAAATTATGAAAAATGCCAACCTCTCTGCTTTTTCGTGTTTGACAGCGAAATGCTCAAAGAAAGATCTCCCTCTCGAGGGAGTGAATATATTTTGGTACTCATTTTATTACTATTATCGCATTGCTTATTTCAATTCCAGGGAGCCGAAGGCCGCATTTTGGAAACCTTCGTTTGGAGGAAGATACTTGCAAACTCGAGTTGAGGTCAAAGACTGACGAAGGGGAAACAACTGGCAACGAGAAAACCAAAAGGATAATTGACCTAAAAGGTAGAAACCTATTTAACTATTTTGTAATAATGGTCACTGGATGGTTCATCCGATTTTTTTTTTTGGGGGGGGGGGGAGGATTCTGTTTTCTGCAATGGGTGATAAGAAATGTATAATAATTGACGTCGTCTTCACACTTTCTTAAGGTGATTTACTAGAAATAACACTTGACGTTAGATTTTTTTCAATTTATTTTTGTAGTTGTTCTTAATAATGATAATAATGCGATAAAAAACATATGGTACGGTGCTCGTTTTAACCGCCTCCTGGTTAGCTCAGTTGGTAGAGCGCCAGTCTGCTGTGCGGAAGGTCGAGGGTTCGAGCCCCAGACCGGACCAACACTCAGGGTCTTAAAATAACTGAGGAGAATGTGCTGCCTTTGTAAATTCATCTGCAAATGGTTAGATGTTCAGGTCTTCTCGGATAAGGACTATAAACCGTAGGCCCCGTCTCCTGCATCTTCAATGTTACATGGTTAGCAGGGGACGTTAAAGAACCCACACACTCATCGAAAAGAGTAGAGCACGTAGTTCCCGGTGTTGTGGTCTGGCCTTGTCTCACGGGTTGGTGCTTTACATAGGGATAACCTCATGCACCTTTCCCCCTTGGACAGAGTTGTTCAAGAAAAATGACTATGACTATGACTATGACTAAGAGTCAACTCCTCAAAGGTGCATCAAAAATCCTTACAATGGTACCCATTAAGTGCGTTTTTCTTCTTCTGAATGCCACTACGTTTCGAGGTATCAGTGGCCAAACACATGGAGCTAATATTAAAAAGTCTCAATAGAGACATTGCATCGTCTTAAAGGAACAATTCGATATGTGTTTCGTGGAAAAAATGTACATCTTGGATCAGAGTTGACAAAAGTCTTTCTAGCGTGCGTCTTCTAGGGTGAGTAAACATTTTTGGCAGTAATTTTTTTTACCTGACTCAGTGGAAAGGCAATGAATCATAGACTAGAAAAAGGTACCTTACAGTGCTTGTTTAAGAGAAAACGAGCATTTATTTCGCTGTCGAGCTTAGCTTGAGGGAAATCTCTTACGTTGTGTACGTGCAGGCTCATGACGCGAAAATCGTGCGCAGTACGGATGCGCAATGCAATACTGAGTAGTCACCTTGAACAAAGCACCCTTAGAATTGTTTTTATATCGCTAAGTTACTCATTGTGGAAAACTTTTTCTAACAAGAATCTTTCTTTTCAGACCTCCGCATGGTGCAGCCAGGACGACTCGTCTCCAGTGCACAGAAGTATGCTTGGCGCAAGCGAAGAGTCGGAGCTCATCAAAGTGGGAACCTGGGACAAGTTGCGTCCGTTATAACAGGCCAACGAGTTTACAACTTGGAATTTACAGATTATTCAGATTTGAAAGCGTTTTATAACATGATAGAAGCTGTATTCGCAGTGACATTGTTAACCAGTTAGAATATTAGAGTGGCAAACACATGTCATGCTCCGTAAATCATTACCAAATTTCAGTGCCAGAAAGAAGCTTCTTCAGTTTTTGCCATTTTCTTTTAAACAGATGCGAATCATTTGATGCTAGCTAAATTAATCACAAAGCTATTGCAAGGGTTTATATTTGACAGGAAAACTTATTCAGTCTCTCCTGAGTATTCTGCGCCCGCGTATTTATATTGGTAATTTAACTAATCGACGCCAGTTTTTCATGTGTCTGTCCTGTTATTGACAATGAATTTCGTCACAGCACTGTGAAAGTAGCTTTTTACGATAACTGCAGAAATTCTCGCGCGCCCATTGGCCAATTTTTTTTACAGATCGGCTTCCAGTCTTACGCAATTTAAGACCCGGATACGAAGTCTTGATTTGAGTGACATCTTGGAGGGATGTAGTGGCTGCTACCTTTGCAATTCTTAATTTTACGATAACTGCAGAAATTCTCGCGCGCTCATTGGCTAATTTTTATCGTCAATATGCGGACAGACACATGAATTTGAAATTCGTGTGACGCGTCAGCGAGCGAGAGCGGGCAATTCGACCATTTGTTATCGTAAAAAACAAATTGATGTCAGTTTTAATGAGTCTGTCCTGTTATTGACAATGAATTTCGTCATCACATTGTCAAAGTAGTCTGCGGATCCACTCGGCTATCGCCTCGTGGATCCACAGCTACTTTGACAATGTGATGACGAAATTTATGATCAATAACAGGACAGACGCATGAAAAACTGACGTCAATTTGTTAATTTTAAACTTTCTTAATTACTTTATTTAACTACAAGATTATTTGGAATTTTATAATTAGAATTTAGAGGTCAATAGTAGTTAGTAATCCTAGTCTTAGTAGATTCTAGTCTTAATTTCTTATTGATTCGTTTTGTATTTTTAGATCATATTTTAGATAGTTAGGTGTCCCCTATTAGCAGTGTGGAATCCCCTCTGCTAGATTTTGACAGACACATAAATAATGTCATTATTATTATTATAAGCAGACAGACACATGAATATATAATTTATGCGATGAGTCAACGAGCTTGACGATTTGTTATCGCAAAATAAAAAACAAATTCAAGTCAGTTTTTTATGCGTCTGTCCTGTTATTGACAATGAAGTCTGTGAATATCCACTCGGCTATCGCCTCGCTCGTGGATCCACAACCTCGTTCCCAGGCTCTCTCTCCTCTGCCTCCCTTTGTCGTTGGGAGAAAGACCCTGGTTGCGGCTGGTCACGAGACCACCTGTGACACAAACGTTTTCACCAGGGTGGAGTCAACAAATAATTTTTGTCGATATCAACTGAAGCGAAAGAAAGGCGATCACTGGTCGCTATATTAAATTACACACTGGCAAATTCTTCAGTCCAATTCTAAGCTTCATACAGGACAAAAGAAATATATTTGTATGTATCCAGCGTATTGAAGTATCACTCTTTATTTCAATTCCAGCCGGTCGAATTAAGCGTAAACTCTTTCATAGCATGTTGCCTGAATTAAGCTCATGGTACATTGTTCGCTATATAAAAACATGTTTTATTTACTATTTTGCAAAACATAATTCTTGACTATGTCAAGGAATCGTGTTTAAACATCTGCCTAAATATAAACTTACATAAACCTGATGCAGATGAAATATAAAGCGCGGGCTAACTCAACAAAACTGCAAATCATTTTGCATTGCGTTAAACCAAATGCAAGTCAGCTCGGCTAATCGGCCATGTGACAGAAATACTCTTTAAATCCAAACTACCACACAAAGAAGAAAATAAATTACCTCCGAACGCAAAGATGCAAGAGACTAATCCACTGGTCTCACTTCAATTCGATTCGGTACGTGACGTTTTACATGTGATAACCGTCGGAAATTTTGTGCTCCATTCGGCTGCCGAATTTCTTTGTGAACGAAAGTCTTCTATATTTTGATGACGGCAGAAATAATGTTGCCTTCTTCATCGGCAAAATCCGACTTCGAACCCGATAGAGCGGGTAGCTTTTTTAGCGACTGCTCGAGGTTTTGAAACCCACAAAGTTTGCCACAGCAACAATCAAAGTACTCTGCCACCCCTCCCGCCCAACAGATTTTTTTACCACCCAGATTCTGGGTGGTCACGTGACACAAAAGCATAGCTGAAATATATTTTTAACAGACCTCCCCTATAAAAAAAGAAACCTCAGTACAACCAATTTTGTTTCGGAGGTAAAAAGAAGAAGTAAAAACAGCATCCATTATAAAGTGCCTCATTATTTTCAAAACGATCAATTGACAGTCGTGACACACTCTTTTCTATTACGTGATAAGAATGGAAGTAATTTTCAACAGCCACTGTAAAATGCAACAAGCAAACTAATGTAAACAGTGGCGAAATAGAACTTCTAATTTCGGTCTTACTATTATTATAAATTGTTACTTCTTTGCCCTTTCGCCGCGAAGTCTTTCGTAAATTATCCTGATTATTGATTGACGTTACATAAAATTTCACCAGAGATAGGACCGCGGCAAGCTGGGCAGCGGGAATCACTCTTCTTTTTATGCCTAGTCACACATGTCCTGCAGTACAACAAATGAGTACAGGGCATAATTATACAGTCACGTAAACGCTCGAAACAAATCTGGCACAGCTGCGCTTCTCGGGATTGTTCTAGGTCTTTTTCTAATTCGCGTATTTTCTCGACACTGTCCGAGGAGGATGTCTCCGCAACTTTCAATTTCTTTTCAAACTCCTCTCGCAATTTCTGGCAATCCTGCTCTCGCTCTGCGATGAAACTTTGGCGAATTTCACCAAGACTGGACTGGTAAATCCTGGCCATCTCTGCTTCTTGTGTTTTCAGGGTTTTCATCTCGTCTTTCAGGCCGAGGTTTTCTTGTTTCAGCCTGGTCAGGCACTCTCGTAAGTTTGAGAGCTGCGATCGAATAGAACTTATCTGTGAGAGCCGTCCAGCAGTGTCCTCGTCAATTTCACAGGATGAAAGCTGACCTGTACGATCGATTGAAAAGAGACAAGGCACCATAAATGACTTTCAAGTACTGTCCCATAATAATTGGAATCAGACGAGCCAGACCCACAAACTGAATGTCACCCAACCTGGTGGACTACATGACCTAGTCCCTCTTTGAATCATTTTTTTGCAAAGCCTTCCAGCGCAAGCATTTTGCTGTACTAGACTAGAAGGTCAAGGCACTAACCTCCGCCTTGCTCATACTCGCGGTACTCAGTGACACCATGGGGCCAAGTGAAGAGGACACAACCGCCTAATGACCCTTCCTTCCATGTCCCTTCCTGAATGGTCCCATCCGGGAACTTCAAGGTCCCAAAACCGCTCATTTTATCGTACTGCCACTGGCCTTCAAAAACAGCACCGGAAACAAACGTCATTTTCCCACTGCCGTGCCTAGCAACCAGGGAAACAAAACGCATTAAGTTAAGTTTGTGCCCTATTGGGGTTAACCGTCATTAATCGGGCGAGAAGGGGAGAAACCGTCTTCGCTTTGTTTGGTTGATAAAGTTATTAACATTGAACACACGAGCAAATTTATTTTTCAATGGACAAAAACCTGTACCAGAATAACTTTAAGTACATTACAGCACCTTTGACTTTTCTAAAAGCTAAAGATATAAATAAAGAGTTGCCTGGTATAACACCAAAAATAATTTCCCATGGAAACTCGAGAAAATAAATTTCTAAGTTCAGAGACATTGTCTAAGCATTGGTAAAATTTTATCACCAGTTTCATTTCAACAGTACTTTCAAGTATTTCATATGAACTTCAAAATTTGTTTTCGACACCTGGTGTTGTTAGAAATGATTTCTCTTGAGAAGATATTTAAAACAGTCGCACAGAAGTTTCCAATACAACATAAATAACCTCAGAACAAAGTTTTTGTCCGCTTGTTACACAAACTTGTGGTGCACTCGTTCTCAAAACTCTGTTCAATAGGTTGATGTCATTACACAGAGCACACAATTTTGTCGAGTGGGAAGGAAGTTAAAAAAAGGCTGAAATGAATGAATACAAATAGGAAAAGAATGATAGTTTACCTTTGTCTCCTGTTATCTTATCTTACGCGACCAGGGAAAAGGGAAAACCGCCGGCTACCTACAAGTCCTGCGTAACACTGTAGCGCTTACCTCGTACCTTGGCGCTAGGCAAAAATGTTTTTTTTTTTTTTTTTTGGGTTTACATTAAATAGCGGTTTTCATTTCATTCCTTTATTTACTCTCTTCCTACTCAACAAAATGGTGTGC
The DNA here is from genome assembly GCA_964020085.1 of Micromussa lordhowensis. Taxonomy (NCBI): domain Eukaryota; kingdom Metazoa; phylum Cnidaria; class Anthozoa; order Scleractinia; family Lobophylliidae; genus Micromussa; species Micromussa lordhowensis. Next base: position 36,018,826 of record OZ026598.1, on the reverse strand, counting down.
CCCAATACAATATTACTCAACCAAATTTACTGAAGACTGTTTTTCTCCACAATGCCTAACAGTTAAGAAACACAGCACAGCCAGAGACGCAAACCTCATGTTGTTTTTCCATCCACCAGTGTAAAATCCATGTTCATCAGTACTTGGTTTATTACAAAAGTCACTGGCAGGTAACGAGAAAATCACTCCTTCACCCTTTCCGTGTCTCTTGCCTACAAACACAAAGTATCAGGCCAAGCACTTTATGACTTGACCGCCACAGATGCAGCCGTGTATTCAGAAAATATAGTAGAAACTCTCTTCAACGGCCGCCCTGGGATAGAGTTAACTGACCATTGTGGAGAGGTGACCATTGTTGGGAAAAAAAAGAGCAAATCTCTCGCCTGGGACGAAAATATGTGGCCGCTGTAGAGAGGAGGCCGTTAGAAGAGGTTCCACTGTACTCATAGAACCACGAGCCTCGTTCAACGTCAAAATAGTGCCAGAACATTTTACATACTCACTTAAATGGGAAAGAGTTCGAGGACTTACAAGGTCATGATGATATAAACTGTGTGAACTTTGCAGTTGAGTTCTTGACCGACTCAACCGGTTAAATGAAAGCAGTGGAGTAATAGGACCAGTTAAGTCAGTGTTGCGGGTGTGTGTGTGTGTGTGTGTGTGTGTGTGGGGGGGGGGGGGGGAGGAGGGGAAACATTCAATCGAGACACCTTTCGAAACGTATCTCAGTACCTCAAAGGGGGGGGGGGGGGACATTCAATCGAGACACCTTTCGAAACGTATCTCAGTACCTCAGTCAATTCAGATCAAATTGCTTCACCTTTTCGCCAGTACCCACTATATATAAGTTTGTCTGTCACAGTTTTAAGGCTGCCGTAACCATGAGGAAGTTTTCGTTGACTGCACGCCCGACGGTCGACTGCTCGAACTCTAAACGGCCGTTTCTCTTCAGATATATGTTGTATGACATCCTCGCTGCTCGATGCCTTGAGTTGTTCCCTGGTGAAGGGATTTCGCGCGTGGACACATAACATTTTGCTTTTAAAAACAATCTCTTCAAGGTCAGCTTGAACAGCTAACATGTTGATTTGTGGTTCAGCGATTGTCGGAGATTCTGAGAAGAAATAAGTAAACAAAGACATCACAAAAGTAAAGAACGGACCACAATTTCTATAAGGGAGGGGGGGGGGGGAGGGAAAAAGAAAAGGAAAAAAGAAAGGGAAAAGGGAAAAAGAAAAAGAAGGGAAAAAGAATCGAGCAAGTGCTTTCTGCTATCATTATTTAAATTTTTGACATGAAAAAAAATATTCCAAAATGCCAAAGCGCTCCAATCAACAGTGAAGACATGAATTCATTAGTAAGAATTTGTATTGATGTGCTATCCCACCTTGATTGCGAGTCGAGGACAAACTTTCGTCAGACAAGTCTTCAGTAGACATCTTGTTCACTGCGATC
>OZ026598.1:35994871-36004871 GCA_964020085.1 Micromussa lordhowensis | reverse complement strand
TCTGAGACAGAATTAGAAACACACCAAACCAGACTTCAAAAAAGCCAGTAATCAGTAAGGTTTCTCAGATTTGACATATTCCTTGAATGATCATTGACCATCCCCTCAGGAGTAATTCTCACTCTCAACTGCCTATACAAAGATGTATTTGTTTCCTTTATCAGAGCTCTATAAACACAGCAAATTAATATTTTACCGTGTTAGCTCAAAGCCAAATCCAGCACTTGATAGCTAAGTTAGACTGCTCTACACAAGCTCAGCCTGACATATTTTTCCAGTAAGCTCTGATTAGTTCCTTACAAGAAATAAGATACTATCAACAGTGGTTGTTGTTCTTTTTATGACTGTTACAATTGAGAAACAACTCCTAGACCGTGCTTAGCATTTGGTTCATTTATAGTTCACCAGGATGTCACATCACTCTAGTTGTTGCTGTGCCTTCCAATAACATACTGCAAACTCTGAAAATCAAACCCTGACTAAAGAAAGTGTTTTGGGCTGCTGTAAATCATACCTATGACAACTACTTATGAACCTTGTGAAAAGGAAATCAACAAAATGGATCCAAATCTACCAATCACAACCCACAGACGTGACCATTGAAGCCAACATCCGTTTCCTGAGGTCTGCTAAATGATTGATGGCACTGAAACACGAAACCACTGACTAAGAAGAGCTTGCACATTATTGAAAGGCAAGGTAACATATTTCAGTTATATACAGCACTATTTGCATTCTTAAAGAGACATTGCCTTACACTAGTAACACCAACTCTCTCTTTGATCAGTAAACTATATAAAAATACAAGTTGGTACACTGTTAGTAGTTAAATCAAAGGAACACAACTAGCTACAATATATAACTTCATTAAGTTTCTCAATGTGAATGAATTAAGAGTACTAATACCTGTAAGTAGATTGACGTAGAAGTTATTCACTTGTTTGAATGGAGATCATTGAATTCAGGTTTTGCAAGTTTGAGGCTACTATAATAATTTTAAAACCTTGACAAAAGCACAAGACAGGAGCCCTGTAAAAATTTTACTGGATGTACGTATTTTGTTTGGACATTTCAGGGCTTTTCAAGAAATTCAATATTTCAAGTCCCACTCAAAAAGTATTTAACAAAAATGCCAGTTACAGGAAAAAAGGAATCAAATTCAGGGACTTTTGAGCATAAAGTGGACATTCTGTTGAAGTGAAAAAGTAATTTTAGCTTCACTTGATACGTATTTTAATATACTAGTAACAAGTACACCTTTCAGGGATCATGGGAGGGCATTTTCCTATACCCACAACTGGCCAGGTTAGCCTGGTGCGGCCTCACTTAACAGTAAAACTAAATAGATATAGTTTAGTTTAATTTCTCTCCATTACCTTTTCTCAACCCCATCAAAAAACACTATCAGTGAAAATCCTTTTATTAGTATTATTATTATTATTATTGAAAGATTGAAGTTGAAAAAACCAAGTGAAAAAAATAACAAGAGAAATCACTGATTGGGCAGAATGTGATTAATAACAATTTGCAGCCACTTTTAATAAATATTAAGCCTGCTGGTTCACACAGCAACACAAATGCAAACATAAATTCAAATAATGTTAACAAATTGAACATGCACACCGATGTGCTAAGATTATCAGTTGAGTAAGGCATGATGACGAAGTTTTGGACTTAAAATTAAGGAGTTTCCACAGGCAACTTTCCTCATTTCCAATGGTAACAATAATTTTGTGCCCTTTGCTGCCAGTGAAGTCAAAGGCCAACAAGTTACACTGGAAATGGAGCTAGTTGCCCGTGACAACAACACAAGCTGAACATCAAAACATTCATCACCCCTTACTAAACTGATAATCTTTGAAAGATATGCATAAGCAGTCAGTCTTTCTCCGATGGAGGATGAGACTAAGTCTGGAGGTATGTATTTGAATTGTCCCACTTCACTCATGTGAAATGCAAATGCAAGAACAAATACAAGTGCAGGCAAGGCATAGTCTAAAACAAATTTCAAGGTTCCTAGCAATGAAATCCTGGGTGCCCAGCACTTAGGCTTATATTAAGAGTTCTTCCAGTCGCCCAAAGACATTAGTTAGTCGCCTGTGACAACAGAGCGCTTCTGGAGCAAAGCACTAGCCTGCAAATTTTCGCGCTTACGCTTGTTCACAAGTGTATTTGCTTGCGTTTGCATTTACATCACACAAGTGAACCGTGCTTTATCACCGTGCTTTATCACCATGGACTTGAGCGACATGTAAAAATCTCTAACTACAAATTTTCAGACGTACATAATTTCTCACTTTGAATATTGAACCTTTTATTGCTGCCACGAAGGGCCCACTTCACCTTGACTGACTGCAAACTTATGTCACGCTTTAGCAGCTATTTCGTCATTCGCCATATTTTTATCAACGTTAATTTTTAACTTAACATTCAGCAAAAGCCTTGATTTTCCCTGAGATTTTTCAAAGTCTATTTCATCTGATATAAACTTTACGCTGGCGATGACAAATTTTTCCAAACCTGCTGCTGTCTTACGTCTGAGAAAGCTGTACTTTAATATTAAGCCAACCTCTTCAGCAATTAATTGATATTGCCAAGAGTCCAAATTTCTTCTCTTTAGTTGTCTAAGCCGAATCTTAGAGTTTGCAAGAACCATCACATTCTTAAAACTATTTTCACTGTTTCGGACCCGCTAATCCACAACATTCAAAAGACTGACGAAAATTTAAACTCAGAGCAAATTCTCCTGCACAAACAACTGAAATGAAAGTTAACTACCAGTTCGCTTTCGCCAGGTTCAAGACTTCATTCCTGCTGTACGTTCATTAACAACACTAAAAACTTTATAATACAAAAATATACAACATACGCACCTCTAAAACTCCGCTTGACCTGCAATTGCTAAAACATTTGATTTTTTTACGTTACAAACCCCTCCCTCACTCGCGTACTCGTAGCTTGCGTTCCACTCGAGCGCCCGAATGGGCTTATGGGATGGCCCCCACTGGGTTTTTTTTCCAAAAGGAATATACTGCCTAGAGTTATTAGTAAACAAATTATCGAACGGAAACGTTTATCTGTGATCGATGTTTACCACTGCTTAGAATGTAAGCGGCAGATAACCGAGTCCTTTCCTTGACGTTCTCTTTGAGCATTAACTATGCTTTGAGACACCATAACAAAGTGACATCTTTTCGCCTGAGAATAATTGATGATTCCGATCACATCCCAGCCAGTCATCTCGCCTTGTGAAATTAAATATATATTCTTTTATAAAATTAAGTTACTACCGTTATGACTTCACAGATTTACAGCGACACTAAATGCATGAGTCCAGGTACTGTTCAAATCCAAAGACATTTATCTTCCACACAAAATAAATTCTGTCCATTCAGATTAGGTCTAAGAATTAACCAGTCAAATTAAAAGGAGAAGTCGGGTGATGTGCCCGCCACAAGACCGACATACAGCTCCGTACGACGAGATATTGACCAATGTGCATGGCAAGTGAAGCACGCATCAAACTCGTTTGCAACAAGCAAGGCACAGAGTAACGTCATATCATATGAAGGTATGAAGGTTTTTTAAAAGTGAGGTATATGAGCAAGCCGCGCTCCGAACACGCGTTACTTGACCTTCTGTTTGTGAGAAATTTTACAGCAGTCAGCTGGAACTGACTTGTTCAGCATCGACTTTAATATCAGGGTTCAATAACTTAGAAGTCTCAACCGCACTACGTTGTTCGACGTCACCGAAAATGTTTGCAGTTTCATTTCCTTTGGGAAAAGCCACACAGTCCATAACCTTGGGATTGCTCGCGGTTTCGATATCGCCGGGGTTATTCATAGCTTCGATATCCCCGGGAATGTTCAAGTTTTCGATATCACTGGGATTGTTCACAGCTTCGATATCCATCGGAATGTTTATGTCCTCGCTATCGATGGGGACATTTTCAGCTTCAATATCCTTGGGAATGTTTCCGTCTTCACTGCCCTGGGGTACAATCACAGTTTCGATATTCTTAGGATTATTTAAAACTCCGTTGTCGTTTCCATCTACAATTTCACCCTCTTCACTTGGTGCAAATTCGTTGTCAAAATTTCGAGGGACTGGAATCGCAACATTGCAGGAAGGTTCTTTAATTACATTAGCATTGTTCTCTTTTACTTCCAATTCGGTTGAGTCAGGTTTTTCTTCCAGTGGTTCAAATCTGCTGCGCCTTCGGGAGCTATCCCTAGGGACATCCCTTTCGCCATTTACATCTCTGTTCGATCGGTATTCATCACGTTCACGTCGTCTGTCATCTCGATCGCGATCACGATCCCGACCACGATCACGTTCACGATCACGGCCGCGATCACGAAAACGTTCATCGCGATCTCGATTTCGTACCCGATCGTCGCGATCTCGACCACGATCATCACGGTCACGTCCAGGCTCACGACTCCGATCCCGAGATCGCTCCCGATCTCGATCGTCGTGTTCTCTTCTTGGTCTGCGACCCAAGTCTCGTTCATCGTCTGGCTTCTCCATTGTGATGTGGTCGTTGACTGTGTCCATCTCCTCCGCCTGCTCGTCGTCGTTGTTAATCTTTTGTTCCTTCCAGTCCTTAGCTACTTCAGGATCACGAGCATCTTCAGTGGGTCTATTCTCTGGCCAGCCAGGAGGAGGAATAACATGTGGCGGTGGTCCCCTCACTGGTCCAGGGCCTGGTCCCCATGGTCCCGGTCCGGGGGGGCCAAAGTCAGGACCGCGTGGTGGCCCTCCAGAGGGCATGAGAGGAGGTAAATCATGAGGGAACCTTGGCCCTCCTGGATGGAAAGGTGGCATTCTCATATGGTGTGGAGGTCGCTGGTGAAACGGAGGAGGCCCGTGATGCATTGGAGGAAAATGGCCATCTGGAAATCTCCCCAGCCGATGAGGAGGAGGGAATGGACCACCATCCTGAGGTCTACCCGGGTGGTGTGGGGGAAATTGTCCACCTTCTTGAGGTCTACCCTGATGATTTGGTGGGAACTGGTTACCTTCTTGAGGTCTACCGGGATGATTTGGAGGGAACTGATTAGCTTCTTGGGGTCTACCCAGATGATTTGGAGGAAACTGATTAGCTTCTTGGGGTCTGCCTGGATTATGAGGAGGGAACTTGCTGTCATCACTGGTGTGATGCACTGGAGGAAACTGACCGCCATCTTCAGGTCTACCAGGGTGCTGAGCTGGAAATTTCCCATCTTGAGGAGGAAACTGTGCATTGTCCTGGGGTCTACCAGGGAACTGTGGTGGAAACTGTACGGTATCTTGAGGAAGGCCAGGACGTGGAAATCGGTTGTTTTCCGGTGGAAATTGCCCGCCTTCTTGTGGTCTGACAAGATTCGGGGGTGGACCTAGTGGTCCCTTGGGAGCATTCACAGGTGGAGGCCCCGGCGGATTAAACTGATGGAGAGGAGGTCCTCCCATATTCGGGGGTGGTACTCCCGACAAGTTTGGCGGTGGCGCGCCTGGGGGCACCATGTTGGGAGGCAGAGGAGCTCCTGGAAATGGAGGCTGCATCATCATTGGTGGAGGAATCATGGGATGGTGTCCTGGAAACATGTGAGGTCCTGGTGGGGGTATGTGAGGTGGAGGCTGTGTTAATGGGTTAACAGTGGGAGCTTGCTCTGTACCCTTTTCTTCGCTGGCTGCTTGAGCTGCTGCCAACTTCATAAGGTCTTCGTGGCTCATGTTTCCAAGATCCTTGTCATCTTTGATGTTACTGGTATCTGTACTACCAGTCTCTGAGCCTGTCAAGATAAAGACAGAAATGCCATTAACTTAGAAAACTAGCCTGAGATTTAGGCATAATTTTGCTGATTTACGAGGGAAAACAGGACGTGAAGATGAACAGATACTGTATACATGTACCTTTTTGTGCACTCAGTTCTCTTACTCCTTCTCTACTCCCACTAAAGCAAAGTTACAGATTTTACCCAAAACGAGGAATTTTGAAAGAATTTTGTAAGGCCCTGGAAGATCCCTTTAAAATTCCAGGAGTTGTCCAGTAATTATAGGAGCAGTGTGAACCCTGCAAGAATTATTAACCACTACCTTCTTTGAGGCTGTTCTGGTGTCCTGGTGGCAGAGTTTCAGGGTCAATCCAACCTCCTTCACTGAGTGCTTGGAAATCCACATTAGCACCGAGTTTGTTCCACGGGATGAATGCAACACCCTGCTCAGTATCAAAGTACTCCTTGTACTCTCGGCCCTTCACGCCTTTCCCTGGTGCCCAAGCCAACTGCAAATGTCAAATCAATTCTTTAGCTCTCTGTATGCATTGCAGACTTACCATCATAGGTTTGTACTTTATATCCCATCAGTCACGATGCTGACAATATTCCCAGGGATTTATAGTGTTCATTTTGACCATTGTAGCACTCCTAGTTTCCATATTGTTATCCTTGGAAAGATTTAAAATGTAGTACTTTGCATGAACTCGCAATTTATCTTTTTCTCTGCTTTTTACAACATTCTGTGTAACTCGGAACAGGAATACTACTGAAATGCAGAATGAATAAATAAATCTACCAGAAATGATCGCACCCTGAAATAAGAGCAAAAAGGAAATCACTGAATACTACTAACCTTGACGAGATTGCTATGAATTCTTGCATTCTTCAAGGAGACCAGACCTCTTGAAGCATCTTGTCTATGACCCATTACAACATAGGCACATCCTCGAGGAGGGACCATCTGCAACCAGAAATTTTATCTATCACTACTCAATATATCTCTGCCTCTTGTTTTCCTTTTTCAAGACCAGGAAGTAACAAGTACAAGTCTTGACTGCTTATTTGCTCTTAATACAAGTCTGTTTTGTTGTTTAAGAACATCAAGAGATCAGAAGTTGTGAAGAGCGAAATTAAGAAGCGCAACACCTGGATTGGACTAGTGGGTGGTGGAATGAGACATTTTTATATTGGATTGGCCTTCTGGATTAGTGGAGTAATTTGAAAAGTACCAGTATAATAAACTTTTTCAAACAAACTGAAGGCATCAGAATTCTCATGTTAACACAATTTTGTTATGAACACACTGGCACCGAATCAATCAAACTTTGAACCGTCAGAAAAAACCTTCCTGTTCACCACATCAGAAGTTCACATTTAAGTGATTCATGGAATCAGAAGAGGAGACAATCAACATCAAGCTGCAAAAATAGCCAACTTTTTTGACCGCCCGTCTCTATGTGTTCATCACATTCCATGGCATATTTATAAAGAGGGTTTACGTTTGCAAAGTACCCAGTTGGACCCCACTAATTCAAAAGTAGTTATTTCAAATCTCCTTTTATCTCAAACTCAAAAACATTACCCTTAGATTTGCCCTTCAGTCATTTACTTATTACTGGCTATTTCGAACTTCCGCTATTTCAAAATATTCTGTGTTCCCCATGAGAGTTCAAAATAGCAAGGTTCAACTGTATATCAAAATGACAGTCTAGATTTTAACTGCTCACAACTCACGTCAATGGATGAAACTGGCAATCTGTGAGCTTCAAACATCTCTTGCAGGTTTTCCTTCATCACTGTTTTGCCTAAATGTCCCACCCAGATTGTTGTGCTACAAACTAAAAACCAGTGCAATCATCAATGTTAGTCTCATTTCATGGTGGAATCTAAAATAATTTGATAAGATTTTTTAGCTTGTGGAACAGCAACAGCAAGTTATTCTCTCAAATGAGTTTGGACTATGAAAAGGTGGCCATGGCCTACACTGTAATTAGTCACTTTTTGTTACAGTCACAAAGAATTCCTTACAAACCACAGAAGATTTAAAAATGAGTGAACATAACTATGGAAAACTACATGAAAATACCAAACAAGAATGGTTAGATCAAAAACTACATCCATCATCAAGCTCCTAAAGCATACCACTCAAAGTCTCCTTTCTTGACACTGGTATCCAGTCATTCCTTTTTTCGGCCTCTCGGTCACTCCCTCGCCCTTTTTCCCTTTCACGGTCCCTATCAAGGTCTCGATCTTTGTGCCACTCCCTATCTCTTTCACGATTTCGACCTCTGTCTCTTTCTCTATCCCTGTCCCTTTCCCGTTCTCTCCCATAGGGAGAGCGTGATCTTCTTCTGGGTGAACGATCTCTCCATCTAGGACTTCTACTCCGCCTCCTTGGTGATCGGGACTTATGGTAATGGCCACCAGGGGACCTATCCCTGGGATGCAGGTCTGGCGATCTTCTACCAAATCCTGCCAGGGAAAAACAATGAGTAATTAACACTTCTCCTAGCTTCACACAAAGAGAAGGGGTTGGTGATGAGTATTACATGTAATAATAAGAGGTTTACTAAGTTTATAGAAGGTGTAGCAATGAAACCACACCCCTATGGACAAGGGTTGTGTGTGTGGGAATGTTCCTTCACATACCTGCAGGATCTGGGTGTCGGTCAGATTGCTCACCAACTGGTCGGAAAGTATTCTGAAATTCACCTTGGATGTCGCCCATGTGAGGGTGGACTCTACAACAGAAATCCAACGATGTTAAAATGAATTTCCAATGATAATAATTATTTGTAAATTTAAAACCATGTAAAATTGTGTTTGTCCCAGATACAGCAGTGGCTTCAGTGAGATCTGGCACCCGTCAAAGTTCACTATTATTATTATTATTATTATTATTATTTTATTATTATTATTATCAAATTTACACAAATTAACGATCAACATTCTCTAAAACTGATAACATTCTTGTCAGATTTGAACTTCCATGAGGCACCTAATTTTCAGTTTTGACCATCATTTTAAAAAATCCTTAATGGTACAATACCAGACCCAATGACCAACGGACCATTTTGATGATGATGTCATGCATTGGACATTGTTAACAACTTTTTCGTATTTTTCATATAAACAAAAAAACACCTCTATAGATGATTCATCCTACTGAATAAAGTGAGTATGAAAAATCTGGGAACCTCTTTTCAGTGAAAACGTGAGGGATACATATATATATACCATCAGTTTTGAAACACAAAGAAACAAGAAAAAGGAACCCATTTAAGTGCACATTCAACAGACACAATGGTCTTGGATGTCAAATAAATTACAGGTTTCCATACCAGTTATGACAAGTTAAAATAATAATTATCTACTGCTATAACTGGAAACTTGTAAAATGATTGCAAGCCAATTACAATATGAGACAACTGGGAGCACAGAGAAGCAATCAGAAGAGAGAATTTTGCTATACGATATAACCATCACTACAACAGGATAATTTTCTGCTCTTCCTGAGTTTAGAAGTGGCTGATCATTTGCATTAACAGACAGTAACCACTTACTCTTGGCTCAGCCTTCTCTCTTCCTCCAACAAATGCCGTCTTTGCTCGGCAATCCTCGAGGCATCATCATCATCATCGCCATAATCAAAATCATCGATGAGAGACTAAGGAACATAGAACAATGTAACATTACACATCCACGTGTCTGTGACGTTAATAACCTCGGATCCTTTACAGAAAAGGGGAAGCAAATGTTTATTTAGTTTATGCAATCATTATTGGGATACAAATTTCAAATGTCACACAAGGGCTGGCTCAGAGTTGTCGCTTAGTGCCAGCTGCCGGTGAAATTTGCTGACTGGATTTTGGTGGGCGAACACTTGGAAAAAGACAATGAACGGCTCTTAGGTTATGCAGGTACAATCATTCCATATCTGAACCATATTGTACTGTCTAAATGAAAAGTTTGGAACAAATTCCTCACTACCCGAGTATTGGTGCCAATATAATGAATACACTAATTTAAATAAAATCTTGTTTTCCGCACTTGTTTAGCGTGTTCTCTTTCCATGTACTGTGTCCGCCATCTTGTAAACACGAAGCTTGGTAGCCCCACATTCAAGGCTTTGCAAAAGATTGTTCCAGGTCTCTCGTGAAAATGGCTCAACAAAAATCTTAGGTGGGAGTAACTGCAGTTTTAAATTGAGTCAATTTAATATTGGAATATACCTTTCA
>OZ026598.1:35959871-35992371 GCA_964020085.1 Micromussa lordhowensis | reverse complement strand
ATGCTTGCCTGTCGGGCAACCTGTGATAAGAAGGCACTAGCCCGACCAATCATTTCACTAGTCCTGGGCTATTGGACAGCCTTTTTGTTGTGTCCTGATTACAAGTAGGAGCTGCAGGTAGTAGACCTCAAAAGGGTCACAACACACTTCAAGTACTGTATCCATAAAACAGGTACATTTATTTAATTTTGTATCTACTGATCCTGTATGACTTGAAGATTCAATGTGATAGCTAAGCTGCGCTTAATTAATTGCTCACCGATCTCTTTTCCTCTTCTTGAAGAGCAGAAGGAACTCCAGCAGGACCCATCCCGTGGGGAGCCCACACAGGCATATCAGGTGGAGGTCCAAAGTTTGTACTACTAGGAAATCCTGGCACTTGATTGGACTGCTGGGGGTCTGAACCATTATCCTCTGGAATGTTTGACTGGGATGAAACTGATGATGAGTCCGGTACAGCAGTCTGGTTTGCCTGTGGCATTCTTATATTCATACCTACAAAAAAATAATTTGCGAGTCAATAATACAAGGAAATACAGTAGAATAAAAAGCAACAGATTTATTTAACTCAGCAATGCTTGCATTACTGGAAAGCCAAAATGGCTTCACCTGTGAAGTGTGACAGATTCAGACAATAAATCTGCTGCAAAGTTTTGCTTCTTCAACTATGCGAATGGAACAGAATAAAGTGAAACTTATAAAGAAGACCCTATAACAGGAAATGCAACAAGCTGAATAAGAGGCTACTGAGTCAAGCCGGAACCAATGAAATCATTACCGGTAAGTGCTTGTATCTGGGCATAAACTTCTGGTTGTAGTTGAAACTTGGGTTGCTGTTGTTCCATCACTGGTGGAGGTATACCACTTCCCTGAGGTTCGGCTGTCGTTGACAGAGCTCCTTCAGCTGTGAGTTGTGACTGGTGAGGAGCCTCGTACCCTGGCTGGGGTTCTTGTAGTGCCTGTTGCACACTGGACAAACCTTGTGGCATACCAGGTCCCCCTGGTTGCATGAGCGGTACTCCTGAAGGCATGAGCTGCTGTTGCATTAACTGCTGCTGCTGTTGTTCATTGATCCGCTGTTGTTCTTGAAGCTTCTGCTGAAGAAGCTGAATCTGTTTTAAATGCTCTTGCTCCTTTTCCTCCAGCACTGTAGTGAGTGGATTACTCGAACTCAGGACAGCTTGACTTTCTGGCATTTCTACAGAGGATTCCTTGAACATCTCCACAGCAGATGGCACTTCACCCTCTGCAAACGACACACAACAAAATTTTTTGACCCTACCAATTTTTTGGACCGTAGGTAATAACCAGTTTGTAACTTTCCAAGCCTGGTTTAAGTGTGATATAGATGCAAATGCATACAAGTTTGAAGCAAGAAAGGTAACTGGGTACAATATACATACTATGGGTGCATCTTTTTCACGCCTTTTTTCAAGGTGAAAGATATGTCCCACTCAGCTTGCTTTCATTTGGGTTGAACTTCGAATTTGCATTTGTAATAGGCCCTTTGCAGCTAAGCCGTCACGTGACCTACTTTTCATAAAATTATGGGCTATAACTTAACAAATGCCAGAAATGGAAAAAGCAAGTCGAGAATATCAAAACGGACAAATTTGAGGCCCCCATCATTAAACGATGAGATTTTATGACAGTCTGAATTTTTTAAAAAATAAGGAGGTTTGTATGGAAAATGTTGCTGGAGAGCAAGACCTTGCTCTCCAGCAACATTTCCCATACAAAACTTCTAAATTTTCCGAAAATTCAAACTGTCGTATAAACTTACTCTTTCATTCCAGGGGGCTCAAACTTGGCCATTTTTATTTTCGATGCGCTCTTTCCATTTCTGACATTCTTTAATTTTAAGTTATAGCCCATAATATAAAAAATTTTCTAGGAAAAATTTGGTCACGTGACCCCAGCTGCAAAGGGCCTATTGCCATGCATGGAGGAAGTAGAAAGGTAAGTGCCCAGTACAAGACAAGCGCAAGAAACTAAAAGAATCTATTTTTTGTCCCTGTGTTTCTGGCGCATCCTCTCTTCTCCACTCCACTCCTTGAAATCTTACCTAAAAGGACACCCAAAAATAAATGGCTACTTGCCTTCTTCCAGTGTTGATGGCAAGCTCAGGAGAGGTTGAATAACTTCAGGTGCGTAAATATCATTCTTTTGCCATAAGTTCAAAACTTTAATGACCTTTCCCTGAAGCATAAAACATTACAGACATTAGAAACTGTATACTGCTTGTCACTTGACAAAATTTTGATTAATTCTTGACAACTTTTGGGTTGTTTTCTTTTGCCAACTTTTTGATTCTAATACATGTAGCCAATCAATCTACAAGAACTACCAAACATTGTGTTTTGAAAATTGACATCCTGCCACACACAGTTCATGCAACTTCATCTGCTAGTTTCAATGGAGACCATCAGAAAGTGGCCATGAAGATGCCAAAGATCCACACACAGTTCATGCAATTTCATCTGCTAGTTTCAATGGAGAGCGTCAGAAAGTGATCATGAAGATGCCAAAGATTAGTCAAAGCTGTGGCAACAGCAAATCACTGAACCAGCAAAACATATAATTTTTTATAGAGAGAGAATTCTAGGTCACCCAAGCTTTTCAGAGGAAGTGATTTCTGCCTTCTTTCAAGACAAACAAAGTTGTCTGTTTTGGCTTGAAAATACAAGGCAACTTGACTTATCTAACTGCCTGTTATGTCATACATATCTGTTATGTCAAAAATGTCAAACAACAAAATTAATGTAGCATCTCATATTCTAACCTGTTCCTCTATAGGACATCTAAAGATGTTCTGGAATGTTGATTTAATGTTTTTGGCAAATCGTGGTCCATATACATCTTTCTCAGAACCAAACTGAAAGAGAAATAAAGCAAATTACTAAGCAAAAAAGTTCATTCAGCAAATAGGACATGATAGCAAAAATTGCAAAAAATGCTAAAACCAGCAGTTTATTCAGAGATCCGCACAGGATTTTGCCTAACTCGTTTGACCACTTGGAGGACAGTTTTTCTTGCAAAGAAGACGGGTCAAAACAAAACCTTGTCAACCTTATATATTTGGTTTGACATAAAGTCATGCTTGTATTTCATTCAACCTTGATCTTGTTTCTAGTAGTATTCCTTAGAATGTGACAGTGCATACCCTGTAATCACGACAATATCATCCTGACTAATCACTGCAGACTGGTAACAAAGAATTTACAATTTTGTTACATAATTTACTTTAGCCAAAGAAGACTTTGCAGCAATTAGGAGCTTTTTGATCCATTTCTACAACAATCGAACCCATGACAAGAACTCCTGCAACACAAATTACCCAAAATTTTCATTGCAAGCGAGACTTTCTCCACTGAAAAGTCTATCATGTGTTTGTTGCTTTAATGCCAAACAGTGTGTTAAGAATTTTGCACAAAGCATCGTCAATCATAATCATAAAATTACTTACTTACAAACGCTACACTCACAAGACAAAATAGAATATAGTGACCTTTTAACAATGTCCAACCAAACTAGAAACATTATGCAATTAGTTACCTTTCTATTGAACATGACCTTTTTAAGTCTGTTATATAATTTATTGAGAGGTTCACAAAATAACAATAAGAGCATCTAACATTCTTTTAGATTTTACTTTCCCCAGAAACTCCCTACTTACATTAAATAAACATATTCATACTAAAATTATTATCAATTCGACAGATTTTATGAGCAACTTGAGCAACGTTGCACTGCACTGGCAATCTTACATGTAATTACAAATGCTGCTAGAAAAACCATTGAGCACCATAATCAACGGTTTTTAAGTTCCTTTATAGGGCAATATTCTCACTCATAAAGAGATTTCACTGCATTTTACCTGATGTCTCGATTGTCTGATAACAGAATCCATCACATACAGAGCTGGAATCTTGTACTCCTGCCGGCACTACACAAACAAGCGAATATTTGCGAAATATTAGACTCAACAACTTGAGCAAATTTCCCCACCAAAACAATTAAACAACGAAATGCAATCTAAAGTGACAACAAAACAGTTGTTGAAACTTACTTTTTGCGCAAACTTCTCGATGCTTTGCACCACGTGTTTGTAATACTGCAATAAGGGCATTACGTTAATCAGTACCCAAAAAACGCCATTTTCATTTTCCGCATAAGAAATTCAGATGAAAGACAAAGCATACCTTGATGGCTTTAACAGCAAGCCTGGTAACTGAAGCAACTTTTGCTTTCGAAATAGGTGGCTTAGTTTCATAGATTGTCGACAGCTGAAATGAGGATGGAAGCTTGCATATTATTCGATGAGAGTTCGGTGATAACAACAAACAGCAGCTCTTGACTACATGTTAGCGAAAGCGATTTTCACTTACAAACACAACTTAATGACCTCATACTTACTTCACTATTGAACTGTCTGACAATTTCCATGTCCCCCATTTTGCTTTAGTTGGTAATTTAGAAACAAACCAGAAATTGCTCAACAAGCCAGCGACACCATTGTCAAGTAAAAACCAACATGGCCGCGAGCGGCGTGTGCCTATCCCATCATCCATTGCGCCCGATGACCCGTGGGGTGCCCGCTGCGACGGAAAAATATTTCTACCCAGGCCTTTCGGCGGGACTGGAGGCCCGAGAGAACCAAGCAAAAATAAATATATGAGCTTATATGAGCTTATATGGAAGGGGGTTAAAGCATTAATTTGAGAAGGGAAAAATAATTATTGAAATAGATCATTGAAAAAAAATTAACTGAGGTAGTGATCCCGATTTCCTTGAGATATCTTGAATCAAAAGTAATTTCTCTCCCCTCAGTCAAACATAATCATTGTTGACACCGATTTTTTTAATCTAAGCGATTTTTGTTTGCTTCCCTTAGACGTTCTAAAAATCGAGATTCCACAACAAGAATAAAATTATGGCCCGAGGTGAGGGAATTTTTGATGTGAGAAAATGTGGAAAAACGATCTCTTAAATTTACTTATGGAAAAAGAAGCCATTAGCTGCAGAAGGTAACTGTCAAAAAATGGGTTAGGGTTAGTTTTAGGGTGGGGGCCTGGGGTTGGGGGTACATACGGAGTGACATTCGTGGAAGTTTGGGATTCCTGTGCTAAGTTAAGATTCCCGCCAAATTGAGGCAAATGTTCACCGCTGGATGTAAACACTGAAGTAAAATAATAAACAGCAGGTGCAGGGATTGATCAGATGTGCTATCAGGGCTGAGGTGTACACCGAGGAAGAAACATTCCCTGAAAAATACCGAAAACCGATCATGGGTTCGCAAGAAGCGAGCTTGTGTGTCAAGGTAATGAAATCATTGAATGACTTCAGGAAGGAAGGAACGCTATGCGATGTTACCCTGAGTGTCCAGGGTACAAGTTTTTCTGCGCATCGGAACGTTCTATCCGCAAACAGTGAGTTCTTCAAGGCTTTGTTCGCCAATGAAATGAAGGAAAAGGCTGAAAATACCATTCACATGGAAGAATTTGAACCCCATGTTATGGAACAGCTGCTGACGTACATGTATGGCGGTGGAATAAACATCAAAAAAGACAACGCTCTTGATTTAGCTATCGGTGCAGATTTCTTGTTTTTGACCGAGTTGAAACAGAAGGCTTGTGAATTTCTGATTAGCGACTTGAACTCGGACAACTGCTTGTTTCTTCTGTACATGGCCGAAAAGTACAATGTGAGAGAGCTTCGCGACAGCGCGCAAAAACACATCCTCGAAAACTATGTGCCAGTGGCAGCAAGCAGTGCATTTGTAACCCTGACTATCGAACAGCTGCTCGCCATTGTATCAAGCGACGATCTCGTCGCTAGAGAGGAGAAGATATTCGAATCTGTGGTAAAATGGACCAAGAATAGCTTGGAGACAAGAAAGAAGCTCTTTTCTACCCTGTTTTCGCACATTCGCCTGGTCTACTTAGCGAGATGTTACTTGATTACTACGGTACAAGAGGAGGACTTGGTGAAGGGTGACGAATCTTGTTTACGCCTTGTCAACGCCGCTAAAGAGTTCTTCTCATCTCCCAATAGAACCGTACAAGCTAACGGTGACCAGTGCCTACGGCCTCGTGCGTGCCAAACTGCTATCCTTATGGTGGGAGGTTGGCAAGAAAATTGTGACATCACATCTTCTTCAAACGTGTTTGTGCCAAGCATCAAGCAAATGTTTCAGGTTTCCCCAATGTTGACCCCCAGGAAGAATCATGGCACTGCCATACATGAAGGATTGGTGTATGTGGTGGGTGGGACCACAAAAAATGGCAGCGTCACAAGAAGTGCCGAACTCTATGACCCAAGGACCAATACATGGTCAAGTGTGTTATCAATGAGAAGGGAAGTGGCTGGTGTAGGCGTGGCCGTAGTTGGGGATTTTCTTTATGCTACTGGGGGGCATGATGCAAAAGGCAGGCCGCAAAACCATGTCCAGCGCTACAGTCCCAAGATAAACAAATGGGAAATTGTTGCTTCAATGAACGCCTCTCGCACAAGGCACTGCGTGGTTGGTTCCACACATTTATATGTATTTGGTGGGTATTCCAGTGAGGATGACATTCCTTTGATGTCTGCTGAATATTATAATCATTTGTCAGGTTCTTGGGTTGAAATTGCTCCTATGAGCAGACGTCGTTCTGACGCTTGTGCTGTTAGTGTACAGAGCAAGATCTTTGTGATTGGCGGGGAGGACATTTTAGAATCACCCATCAAATTAGCTTCTTGTGAAGTGTATGACCCGACAACCAACCAGTGGACTGCTCTAGCATCTACCCAACAGCCACGTTCACATGCCGGGGCAGCGGCAATTAAGAACAAGGTGTTTGTTCTAGGTGGAGTTGACAAAAATAATAGAGAGCTGAGGAGTGTTGAATGTTATGACACAGATCAGCAAGAATGGGAGGAAGTGGCAAGTTTGCCAGTGGGACTTGAAGGATTTGCAAGCTGTACTATCACAGTTCCTGGTGAATTGATGCCATTGTTGGTTTAATAACCAACAAATGATGTATATTAGAAAACAGCCGTAAGAAAATACACGCGCTGATTGGTTAATTGTGTTTCTATAACTCGATAGAAACACAGAGCTAGCACGAGTTGTTGGCGTGATGGCACAAGCAAAGAGAATTTAAATATTGATAATCAAAGTAAACAAGTTGTTTTCCTTTTTTTCGTGGTGGTGTTTTCTAAAAGAAATAGAAAACATGTTCCCTGTGTTTCTATTGAGTTATAGAAACACTCGTGAAAGTTTGGGAGAACTCAAAAAAGCTGTGGAAACACTCGCCGGTGGCTCGTGTTCCCAAAGCATTTCTCGTTCTCCCAAACTTCCACTCATGTTTCTATAACTCGATAGAAACACAGTACATTTTTTATTTCTTAAATAAACACCAAATGATGAATGATATACACCAAACTTAAACCACTGTTGGCCATTACTTAATTTGTTTAGCATGTCTAAGAGCCTTGGCAAAATTTGGACTTCACCTGACCTTTGTAATTCAGACATGATTTCCACAAAGGTGACTCTTCTACAGTCACAGCAAGTACATCATAAATAGAAAAGCTTTTACTAGTAATTAAAAAACTGTGGACCCTATAAATAAATAAACAGTAGAACAGACTGAAGAAATAAAGCCATTGCCAGTAGCAATGCTTTATTTTTACAGAAAATATCCTTGATCCTCTCATGGAAGGATAGCCATTTGGGTACCTTCAGACTTGTGTTGAGGGGGGGGGGGGCTGTGACCTTCTTATTTATGCTCTGCCTGAATGCGAGTGTTGAAATCGGGATGCACAATTTCTGTAGCTGGGGTACAGCCCCCCTCACACCCCCCCTAGCTCGTCCACTTGTGCATGAAAGGTCAATACACATGTGAGTCCCACGCTCACCCCTCTGAAAATTCCAGTTTAGCTTTAAATGTTCCCTTTGACAAACTTTCCTACACCCTCCAAATTTCCAGTGACCTTCCTTGTGGAGGGTGTAGATATTTCCAGGAACCACGCTACTGTGGCTTTTATATGATGCTCAACTTTATCAACCTTGAAATAGGTAAAGCTATGTACCTTCACAGAAGCCCTGTTCTTCATTAAAGTTTCAATGGCATGGCCCTAAATTATTTCTCATTGCCCTGAAATGCAAATTGCCTCTGGTATTGGCTTCCCTGGGCTTCCTTGCCATATGGATTGATGTTTTGTAAATATATTTATAATATAGCAAAAATAATAATAAACTAAACTAGTCTTAACACGTCCCCTTGTGTGTAAATTTATGTACAAAACGAAAAATTGTAATTTTTATTTATTTTCATTGGAAATATGTAACCCCCTAAGGATTTCGAAAACCCTCTTTTGGATAAATATTTTATTATTTAAAGTCTGATTAACATTTTTTTTCAGAACTCAGCTTCTCAAGTAAAAATAGTCTTTGTTTGATTTGAGGTTATTCCTGTTTTAATTAATTGGGTAGGTAAAGTCTGCATACAAGCCATGTGGCCCATCAGGCTGAAGCTTATCTCAGTTTCTGTAGTATGATGCAACTTGGAGTATTTCTACTCCCCCTGAATGGGATGCTAGTCCATTGCAGTGTTACCCCCAGCATTAAATTTTCTGTCACCCATTTATACACCTGGGTGGAGAGAGGTTTGTTTTCGTTTAGAATTCTGTAGCAAAACAATTCAGTTCAACACTGTTTGTATCCCAACATCATGTTGCTTTTAATTATGAAGATAACGATAACAATTGATGCAACAACATTGCTGCAATATTTCCCAACCATAAAACATTAACTCCAAAATAAATAAAGTAAAGGCCAGAATAGACCACACTAGAGAAATAAACATTCCTTGCTGTTGCAATTTCAAAACTCCGTGCTTTCAATAAGATTTGAAGTAGGTGGCTACCTCGGAACAGCACCCACTGGAGTAATAAGAGAAGCCCAGGAGAATTTCTCTCTGTCGAATTTTTAAAAGTTAAATATACCCACCAGCTTTCAAGGAGCTGTGGCAGGTGTTGGGTCCTGTTGAAAGCACTGAAAACTCCACACAGAAAATGAATGAAGATTGGATACAGGAAAGATTGTTGAAGGAAATGTTCCAAACAAACATTTTTATTAATCACCAAACTTGTACTGGAGAATACAAAACATCCGCAGTCTCACATCAGATTACTCACTTTAATGAAACAATTGATAATATTTTACAAAATGGACTTTGCAATAAATGCAAAACAAAAACCGATTGATGGCTGTGCACTGGATGTCAAACTGTGCATGGTGTCTTCAGCTACTCTCCCTGCAAGTCGGAAAAAGATACATTACTACATGTACCTTAAATGAACAGGTTTTTTCTGACACTTAAATGCCCTTACTTATAAACTTAGATTACATCTGCAACGGGGATTTTCTGAGGTTACTTCTGGTAGTTTACTTTGATGTGTTACAGTTATAACTGAAAAAATGTAAACTTAAAAGCCCTGGATTGAATTTCTGTACATAAGTTTGGTGCTAATATTTGATGATATTTTGCCACTGACCAAAACGAATAGAAAGAAAGTCAAGTTTCCAACTTCTGCTCTAGGGGAAAGGGCAAGTAAAATTTGGCCAAAGCTAGTATGGCTTCTTGCATACTTGCCCAGATTGATTACTTTGAAAAAAAGCTACAGTACTGTAATGTTGATTGCTCTCTATCGTACTACGCAGAGTGATTCTTATCTATGCACAAATTTACAGCTTTCCTTACTAGGGTATTATCCTCTGCTTGTGGTTCATAGGACTGTAACTGAATGAAATAAATGAAATAAATCACACTTCAGTCATTAAAATCGGCAGAGTTAAAATTCTAGTTTATTAAATAAAAATGCAACTGCAGCAGCATTTACATCTAAATTAATGTCATTTATGTTCTTGGCAATTAGTTTTGTTTGTTATCCTGACCGGATTATGGTGCGAACATTAAACCA
Organism: Micromussa lordhowensis; assembly: GCA_964020085.1. NCBI lineage: Eukaryota > Metazoa > Cnidaria > Anthozoa > Scleractinia > Lobophylliidae > Micromussa > Micromussa lordhowensis. The sequence goes on along the minus strand of OZ026598.1, from coordinate 35,982,402 downwards.
TGTGCTGAAGAACCAAATTACTCACAGGTTTACTCAGAAAGCTCAACAATAGGCTCCTGCACAATAAAAGTTCCAGGAGTCTTTGTAGATCTACGGATGTTGGAGCGGCTTTGCATCTAGTTTAAAGTTACCTTTAGTATTTTAAGCTGTTAAATTCCCATATCAGTATGAAGCTAGCCAAGTTTCCAGCTACTCTTTCTCTAGGCCTTTCAAAATGTTTCCACTTTCTGAAAGTGTGCTTAGTTTAATCAAAATATGAATTCACTTTCACGAGAAACATCTTGAGAGAACTGCATCCCTGAACATAATTTGTTAAGACAAATTGAAAACTGACCTAAAAAATTCCTGCTAATTCCCCTCTCTTCTTGCCATTTTTGATTCAAATGGTAACAGAAATTGGATGCACTTTTTCACAGACATAAAACAGCCTTAACTTCAAATGATACATTTAACAAATTGACGTCAGTTTTTCATGCGTCTGTCCTGTTATTGATCATAAATTTCCGTCATCACATTGTTAAAGTAGCTGTGGATCCACGAGGCAATAGCCGAGTGGATCCGCAGACTACCTTCACAATGTGATGACAAAATTCATTGTCAATAACAGGACAGACTCATTAAAAACTGACATCAATTTGTTTTTACGATAACAAATGGTAGAATTGCCCGCTCTCACTCGCTGACACGTCACACGAATTTCAAATTCATGTGTCTGTCCGCATAATGACGATAAAAACTAGCCAATGAGCGCGGGAGAATTTCTGCAGTTATTGTAAAAAATAGTATTGCATGCAATCTAAGCATTGATACACCATCTAGACAGTTTTGTCCAGGATTGTAGCTCTGGCGTCTGTAAACACTACCATGGAAGAAACTCACTTACAAAAAGAACAGAGATCAGATTAGATATGTTTACATGGATCAATATAAAAAGGGAGTTATTTCAAAGAGACAAATATAGGGCATAATCTCATGCTGGAACGTTTACTCCAGGCTGGCAAACTGTATTTTTGTTGTGGTATAAACGTTTTTAATCAGTTTAGTTTCCCTTGTTTCACACCATGGTTCATAATAAATATTTGACAAAAGAAAGTATAAATCAAACTGCTTTGAACATTTTGTCCATGTAAATTACCCCTGAGAAAGACAACTTAAACATCAAAGTAAGATGTTTTAAGATGGAGCTTGAGACATTTTTACATTGAATTCACAGTTACCAGTTGGGTTAAGTACAAATCTGAAGTTAAATTGGCTATCTAATGTAGTTTAACATAGAGTTAACATTGAAGATAATTTATTAATTGAAGATTACAAATAAAATTAATGTTTTAAATTTCCCGGTATCAGTATAGTAAAAACTATGAAATCAAAGGTAATGTAATCAAGTGCTAGTGCCCACAACGAAATATCAACAAGGTGCAAGTTACAATCTGTCAAGTAAGTCTAAATGTGCTTTACATAACTGTATGATTTCAGGTGCACGTTATCCTGAAGTCACCAGATCAGACCTTTACATTGAATTCATGCAAATGACTTTGTGTATATTGGCAGTTGCCATATTTTGCATGTACAACAGTCCAGAGTCAAGGATTATCAATTTGATAGAAATTAGAAATTTGTCTCATGGTTTATGCAACACTTCAAAAACAGCATGTTATTAGACCTCCATTATGTCCAATATTAACTCCGTACTTTCATGTTCCATGGCTTTTCCTTTGGCCATTTCTTGTATAGATCTACTTTTAGTCTTATTCAATAATACTCTTCTCTCGTGTGGGGCAACTATTAAACAAAAAAAGACATATAACGGACAAAACATGGTGGTCTGATCTGGGTCTTCTTTAAAAGAAATATACATTCAGAGGGATGGCAAATGGCAAGCTTGGGCATATACTCCTACTGGCATGACAAAAAGAGATGACGAAGAAATTATAAATTTGACTTACATGTAGTGGGACAATAACACTGACATGTTTTGACCTACAAGCCTGAGCCTTCCTTGGCAGTTTAAAAAAAATATTTGGGTTTCTGAGAGTAGCCCTCCTGCCCCTCAACCCAAAAATTGAGCTTTTTAGATGCCTGTACTTAAAAGATCATTCACCACCCCTGTGTAAGTTCGTGTTTTAATGGCAGCAGGTGATCAAGTTTGTTGTTAAATGTGTGGATGGGACTTACAGGAGTTCCTGGGCCCCACGACAGCTGCTTTTCAACACTTTTGTGTGCACGTGGCTCAGAAAGTGATATTATCTGTTATAGTTAAATGATGACTGTCACAAAAAATGGTTTTGTTTACACATTAGCTTTTTCACAGACTGAGGGGTTTAATGTTGCTACAGTACAGAAACACACAATTCTGTCACTACCAACAATTTTCTAAAAATAGGCATAAGCATTACTTTTACATGGCTTGAAGGTCAGTACATTGTACAGTTTAATTCTGAACTGTTTCAGGTGTTATTAGTAATAACAAAATAAAACATGGTAGACTATCCAAATGAAAAATAAATGAAGCATTCTCAGGTTGAATTACTCATAAAATAATTTTTCTGAGTTCCCAAACAGGAGTCGAACCTGTGACCTATTGAATGTTCTAACCACTGAGCTATGGAGGACCCATGGCGAGCAAGGTTGTAAACTAGGTTCTTATGTGTGACACATACCCTGCCATACTGTAAGGCTCAATATGTTGAAATGATAAATGTAAATGAATAGTAAGTGAAAATATGGTGACTTGGATAAAGTGAACAAAATGAAGAAGTGTTCTCAGATTGAATAACTCAGAAAATAAGTTTTCCAAGTTCCCCAATGGGAGTCCAACCAATGACCTTCCAGAATACCAGTTGGACGCTCTAACCACTGAGCTATGGAGGACTTCTGGACTCCTTACCGTATTCTGGAAGGTCATGGATTTGACTCCCATTGTATTTTCTGACACTTCTTCATTTATTTCACTTTATCCAAGTTACCATTTCACTTATCATTTATCATTTATCCAAATATAAATGACATGTGCCATCAACAATATAATTGCCCATCAACTATGTATAGCACCTGATAGAACACCCAGCAAGTATTCTGTAGTGAATTGCTACATGTAGCTATAATGATGTTAGCAGTTTTAAAAATGCCACTAGATGAAGTTGTTGTGGGCCAGGGCAGCCACCTAAGTCAAATATTATTGAACGCACTGAACTAGAAACCTGTGGTGATAAACAAGACTAAAAGTGATCAAGTGTTTCCAGGTTGTTGCAATATTCTACATAATATTTATGTACTCTTAATATTAACCATGTTCTAGATGACAATTTTACTAACAGATTCTTTACAAAAGAAAGCCAATATTTGCACAGAATTTTAAAATTGTGAACCTGCCACAGCTACAAGGAAAGCCACTGCAATTATCACTGCAATTATTTATTTCACTGGCAACCCCCACATTGGCAACCATTTCGATGATTTATTGGTCAACAAAATTTAACTGAAGACAATAATAGAAACCATGCATCTACATGTATAATTTAAGAATAATTGTAAATGGATGGATGCCAAGAAATTTTTTAATATACCGGTATATCAATATTGATAAGCTACACTGCTTACATGTACCTTGGTATTACTGTATTTATGAAGGTTTCAAGGGTTTACTTTGTAGCTTAAATTTGACTGAGCAGAAGTTTTATATATAAAAATAATTTTAAATTGAATTTTAGATTATCATAAATATTAAAATCCCAGAAATTCAATTAATTTTTCAAACTCTGTATCATCTCATGACAAATTTTAAAACTGGTAGATTTTACCACAATAACAAAAAGGTCATTGGTTCTCACTGCATTTGTTACCTCGCTCAATTGACAAATTCCTTGTACTTACTCTTTGTTTCAAGTCACTGTTTTCTGCTGTCAGCTGATCAACTTTCTGTCGTAAGTCAGCAACTTCATTTCTCAGAGACTCAATATCTGCGGTTTCAGGGGGTCCCCCATGAAGATGTTCTTTCATAAAGCTTGAGGATTATTAAGGTACATGAAATAAAAATCTTTGAACAAATTGTTACACATTCATCCAGAATTGTTAAATGTGTACTTCTAATAAAAATATTTGAGACTGGTGTTGGTTGCATAGTCGTCAGAAAGTTTATCACTTATTTCTCGATTATATATATGGCATTTAAAGGCTCAAAGGACCATAAACTTAATAATAGATAACTTGCAATGCGCTGATCAACATGTTGTTAGTTAGCAGCTTTTAATTTGATTGACACCTGACAATCAATGATACACTTCTCAACTTGCAAGGTTGATACGCTTACCTACAAGGTACGTATTTCTATAAATAAATTGCTAATCGCCAGGAAGGAGTGTAAGTAAAAGTTTATATAATCTTAAAACTTGAGTCTTGCTTAATTACAGTAAGGAATTATTAGGTATAAAGACTTATTTTAAGGATACTCTAATGCATTAGCTGGTTTCTCCGGTTCCTCGTACAAATTCACAAGAACTGCAAACACATAAAAAACAAAATTTAGCAACAGGATCTAAATTCGACTGCCTAAACGACGCGAAAATTACCTTTCGTCAAGGCATCCATAACTCCCGCCTTTTCCAAATACTTTCTGAACTCCTCGCGCTTCGAATCGGCTACCTTTGACGAAAAGAGCTCAAAATTAACACGAGGCTTCATTTTTACCAAACCACTTGGAAGTATATAAATTTAATGGCACAAACCCTGTACTGTGATGTCATATTTCCGGGCCTAAAGATTTATAAAGACTTCAAAAAGTGATCGAGAAAAGGGTGAACGTAAAGTCTGTAGCAACGAGAAATCACAATCAACACTACACCGAACTGCATTACGGGAGGAACGAAGGTTCCTCGACCCAGGCTTCACTCACCCACCTGCAGCTTCAGTGCGTTGCGTGACAATGAGCACCAAAGTTCGATATGCACTTGGGTTCCTTTCACAATCTCTCTCTGGCACAAGACTCTCACGTTTTTCAACTAAACCTGTTCTTCCAGTTCTGACCTTGTACACTAAGGTGAGTTATGAAACTTGAAACGATGTAATTAGCTGAAAGCTGTTTATTAAACTCAGGAGTTATTAGCTCAGATTTAAATTAAAGATTTAATACACTTGTTGGTAACCCCCCCCCCCCCTCCAAATACTGCAACTCCCCCTCCCAACTGAATTACATGGCAGGCGTCACTCTGATCATGAAACCCCATAGACTAGTATTAAATCCAGGGGAAAATACGAGAAGTACGAGATAAGCGCATGTAAGCCTGATAGGCCATAGATATCTATCTATGGCAAATGGGCTTTAGCTTCAACCTTTTAAGGCGGGGGTACATTTGAAGTAAATTTGAAGTAATATTAAAAGGAAATTGTTAGGATTAAGATGGGTTGGAAACACTACCAGACAGTTGACCCCGGTTGGTAGGGGACTGTTTGGTAGCCGTCTACTAATTCTTCACTTCAAATTTCAATTTTCCAAATCCATCAAATCTTCAACATTTCATATTTTCCTCAATTTAACCTATCTGTTGAGAAAAAATATCACTTTCCCAAAATGCCCAAAAATTTACGCAAAACCGCCAAACAGTGGTTAATGAAATGAGCAGAGAGATTCAGAGTGTCGCTTGAAACATGACCGGGATATTGGCAGAAAGGCTGTGTTAAGCGACATCAAAACAGCCTTCACGTGTACTCCCGCCTTAAGGTAAACAAAGGAAATACTTGGTGGACATACATCAATCTGTGCTATAGAAAGAAAAGAAAGTGAAGCCTTGGAGCCAAGGCTGGCTCATAGCTGCTGGAGCTTATCCCGGTTTCTGTAGCATGAAGCGGCTAGAAGTATTTCTACTTCCCCTGGACAGGATGCTAGTCCATCGCAGGTCACTCCCCCGCAATTTTGTTAGGTTTCCCCAACAAATAGCAGGTACCCATTTATGCACTTGGGTGGAGAGAGGCACTGAGAGTAAAGTGTCTGGCCCAAGAACACAACAGGGCTCGAACCCGGACCGCTCGCACCAGAGTCGAGCGCACTAACCATGAGGCCACCGCGCTTCCCACAATCTGTGTTATGGTTGTGTATTAAAGTTTCTTATTATGAATTGAAACTTTCCCAGGCAGTAAATGAAATGATCCTCACTGAATGACAGAGGGTATAAAGCAATATATGCATCTTCACCTACCTACAAAATGCAACTCTCAAACTCCATTGTCTTCCATATTCCTTTGATAGGAAAAGAATCACGCTTGCACTTGTCATTAAAATATAAAAGGGGGACTGACTGCTGCAATGGATATCACAGACTGCTGTGCTTAGCCCAGTACTTTGTTAGAAACAGATCCTGATTATTTATAAAAACAGTCACTAAACCAATATAAATTACTCTGTTTCTAAATGAAGGCTGAGATCACGACCCTGTGCCTGCTGCAGTCATGAAGAAACCCCTTTAACAAAAACCTGATCCCTCCCACAAGGGTCCAACATAGGTTTTTTGAATCCTAGTTTGCCACCACTATGTTTGCCTTGACCCTGCCATCCCTCCCCAGCAAAAAATATTTATTTCGATCCGGCCTGGTTGGAGTCGCAGTTCTCCATGGAACGTCTGTAACATGTGATTTTCTATTTTTCATGACACTATCTCGCATACAGTACTGTCTGTCAAAATGAGACAATTCTATTTCCTTTGGAATATTTTCATTCCGCATCTCAGCTATAAAAGTCTTATCCCACATCCTGCCGACCCTCTCCCAAATGCAGAGCCAGGCACTTAACAAGAACCAGTACGATATAGAGGTGTTCCAGGAATGCCAAAGCTTTTTGTGCTCAAACTGTTTCGTAGTCTATTAAAACTCATTCAAATCAGATGTCCACTAAGTTTGTAAGACTGTTTGATAAAAATGGCGATAGTCAGTCTTGATCTTTCCAATAGCATACGTCCCTTTTCCACAGCATATCTGTCCACTTTGTGATGAAGCAAAGGCTGGCCTAGAGAACTACAAACACAGGGTATGTATAGTTTGATGACTACACTTGTTTATATATTGGCCCTGCAACATAAGATAGCTAGGGTGTTGGACTCTGGTTGAAGTGCTCTAGTTTTGAGCCCTTGGGACATTATTATTGAGTGGTGTTCTTGGTCTGGCCTGTGTCATAGACAGTATATAGGTGTAAACTTTATCGGGATTTGACACATCCAGGTGCACCTCAGACTTTCTTGGGCAAGACGCTTAAATCTCAGTTTTTACGATAACTGCAGAAATTCTCGCGCGCTCATTGGTAAATATTTATCGTCAATATGGGGACAGACACATGAATTTGAAATTCGTGTGACACGTCAGCGAGAGAGAGCGGGCAATTCGACCATTTGTTATCGTAAAAAACAAATTGATGTCAGTTTTTAATGAGTCTGTCTTGTTATGGACAATGAATTTCGTCATCACATTGTCAAAGTAGTCTGCGGATCCACTTGGCTATCGCCTCGTGGATCCACAGCTACTTTGACAATGTGATGATGAAATTTATGATCAATAACAAGACTTTAAATTATGAAAAAACTGACGTCAATTTGTTAAATTTCCTTCCACCAGATCTTCAGTTCAGTTCAAAATTGTGCAATATTCCAATAATTTTCATGTTTTCATAAATTATTCAATTGACCTTTAGTTTCATCTTGAGGAGGTGGACATCAAAGCAGAAGGAAATGAAACGTGGTTTGACAAGTACAGATATGAAATTCCTGTGTTTCATCTAAATGGATCATTTCTCATGAAACACAGAGTGAATGAAGAATTACTAGACAAGGAACTGAGAAAGTATGAAGAACACAGCTGCAGATAACCTCTACACGAGACAGAGCTTACTAAGAGTTATTCTTATGGCAATTCAAGGCTAATGGATTGATTTTGAAAACTTGCCTGTTTACCGTCATTGGAGTGAAAAAAAAGAAAATAAAAATTAGTCTTTGAGTTGTGTACTATTATGTATGTATACTTAAGCTTGATCCAGGCATATGATTAGTGCAGGTCTGTTTTTCGCCAACTTCACACTGTCATGGACTGTGTAAACAGGCCACATATTCTGTTGCCTGTGCCAAGACACCACAATCCTGGTGGGAAATTCTGGCCACAAGTAGTCCCACTGGGAAATTTAAAAACTCAGGAGCCTTCTTGCTCAAAGTGGCATTTCAAAGCTAATGCAGGATGAGTATCAAGTGATCTCGTTCCCAGATCTCTTGTGGACGAAGCCAAAGGCGAGATCTGGCAAAGTAAGAAAATTTGTTTTTCTTGATTGGCTGCTGCATTTGACTCCTGCCCAATCCCCTCTTTGAAAATTTACGCGGTTTTCCGCAGCAAACTTGAATGTGACAAAAGTACAAGTAACAAATATAAAAACTTGTGCCATCTCAAATACCAACCAGAGGTTCACAATTTTTCGGATTACGGAAAGACCGTGAAATTGCAGCGCTTGATAAGAGATTTTGCATACAGAACACTGTTAAAGCTGCTTGCATCTCAAACGAGATGCGCCACAACGCAAATTAATCTTGGAAAAGGAGGTGAGAATGTCAAGCGGACTCAGAACTCACCAAAATCAAGCCCTTTTACCTTGCCTTGTGGTGCACAAAGGCAGAAAAAGAGTCGCATTTCAACACAAATTTTGTCCTTACTGTTCCTCCATTTTGGAAATTTATGTTGTGCATGCGCACTTGCTTCCCCTGTCACATTCCTGACAGGTGGTCACGTGGTGCAAATGGATTTGGCCAGATCTCGCCTTCGGCTTCGTCCACAAAAGATCTGGGAACAAGATTAAGTATCAAGCACAGAGGTCATGGGTTCAAATCCAGTTCAGGCCTGAATTTTTTTCAGGCTTTAATTTCACAGCTGCTTAAGTTGTGTTCATAACTGCAATGATCGCTGATGTCTTCATATCTTTCTCCACAGTTCAAATATGCAATCTTTCGTGTATTAATTTGCACAAAATAATTCAGTTTTCCTACAATCATATCACTAAGTTGTTCTTTGTTCTTGTTGTTCAACATGTGTAACTCTTGATGATGTCAACCTTCTCAACTAAAATTTGGCTGTGAAATACAGTTTGAAAATATGAGAAATATGAGTCTTGATTAACTTTTGTTATCCTTAATTAGCATTAATCAGCTGTTGAAACGCTTGGCCCTCCTGGTCGAAGTCTCAAGGTACACATTTTCGTCAGATTTGGGCATCAGAAAAGGAGAGGTTGGGGCATGTATAGAGTATGGAGGACGCTATCCATCTGCTAGTGGAACAACCTGATCCACATTATTTTACTTGACAATCTGACTTTTGTAATAATTTCTACTCTTTATTATATTTCTAGCTTACAAATGGTGAAGTCTATTATGTACATTTTTCTAGGCCAAAGTGGTGATGCAAAAGTACATTAAATAAATTATTATGAATAACTGTACAGCTAATAAATAATACAAAACAGTCTTTTTCTAACTCCTTACTGTACATGGATCTGACAACAATCCTTTTAAAAACACACCATTGCCAAACATAACCAGCTACTGGCAAAATTAGCATATAACATAGCATCTACTTTATAATCTCTGCCAGCTATTCTACTGGGTTATTTGTTTTGTTACATGTAGAAAAAAGGTAGCAAAATCAGGCCCATACTAACTTCAGGTTTTTGTGACAACCTGGATGCCCATGGTTCAACCACCTGACTTGCTAAGTACAACATCACAAACTTGAAAACTATAATTATGTGAACTTAGATTAAAGAGCTACATATGTCACATCACATGTTCATTGTGTTATTCCAGAAAACATCCAAACCCCTCACACGGGAGGTTTTTTGGACTTGGCTCTTACTTTCCTTAAAAAAGTTTGGCTTTTGACAACCCCACCCTGGGATTTTCCAATAGTTTATAGTTTTGTGATTAGTTTTCGAAAAAAAACTTTAAATTGAAGAAAACCATATTTTAATTAAATAATACTTTACTGTACAGTAGGAAAAAATGGCAAAGAGCATATATTAATTTATTTACCAAAAAGGACCAAAGACAGCCTGGAAAGATTGTGAAGAATTATGGAGAAAATTAATTGTGATGCAAGCGTTAAAAAATGTTTCTGGTTATTTATTCAGGATAGGCAATCCATGACACAGGTTCTTTTATATAACTGTTATGGCTCAGAGTGTTCTAAATCCTGAACATACTGAATAATTGGTAAAACACCTGATAAATAATTATTATCCAGAGATAAGACATTTAGAACCTAAGCTACACTGTAAGTGGTTTGACTACTTATAGTAAAAATTATGCAACATGCAACTATTATTAAAGACAATCATCTTGCAACAGTTTGATCTTGGCAATTCCAATAACCCCACAGGCCGAGCAAGATCCACTATTTCCAGTCGTGAGGCTCAGTTCATGTCCTCCTCTTCCAAGATCATCTACTCCTGCACAAATCTGTCGAGCGAACATCCACACTGAAGCTTACTTTTTTATTACAAACCAACAAACAAGTTTTCCCTAGACAACTGTCTTTGACAAATTATTTTGATTGTGTGATCGAACAGCAAACTATCCTTACCAAGTAAACAACTTTACTTCACAACGTTTTGTTTGCTTGTGAAAAACTTAAAAAGACAATTCTTTGACAAATAATTATTTCCCTCTAAGGCACAAAACTTGATGTTGTGTTTGTACAGTGGTATTTTTCACATTTTCCATTTTTTCCCCAAGCCTTTCATTCTTTCATTGGTAACCTTATTTTTGGGTAATACAATTGAACATGTTTTGCTACTTGACAAGTTTTATCTTGAGAAAAGATCTCTTACACTAGGACAGCTGTCAAGGAAGAACTTGTAGCTATGCAGTCATTAGTATATGAAGACTTGCTTGTGTATAACTGGGATATTATTTTGAGCTTGGAAACTAGCATCTTGATGAATGTTTACAAGAGTGAAGTATGAAGTATTGATGATGGCATCTAGCACATCTGTGACTTTGGGTTCGGTATTTTGGATGCGGTATTACGTTCTACTATTGTGAACAGTTAACTTTGCAATACAGACTGCTTACCTATAAATTTCAAGAGGAAAATACTGACCTCTAACGTGCGACCTATCACTGAGTGTTCCCCTGTCAGTGACACTATGTTATCAGTGATGTTCACTTCTGCCTGGCCTTGGCTGTCAGCTTCAATGTTCCCAAGATCTCCTGCATGTCTATCACACAAAAACGTAATTTAAATAAATAGTTCTTACCCATGACAGGTGCATAATGAATTAAACATTTAACTACAGAAAAATTGTACCACAGTACCTAGCCTGCGTAGCTTGGCAGTTACCAATTCGAGCGTGTTAAAACGAGCGGGAACCGCCTGCCCGGATGACCTACACTTTTTATTGCCGCCCCCAATTACATACTTTGTCAACCTGATGACAGGTTTTGTGGATCGTATTATCCCAGCCAATCACAGCGCAGGTCGTAATATAAAAGTTCCAATTTGCCACAAAATGGATTCGCAGGGAAAAGCCACGGTGAAACACATCAAAACAGTACTATCCGATGCGGTGTTTGCTCAATGGCGGCGAAGAGCGATACGCCGAAAAAGCCTGTCAAACGCGGAATCGATAGAAATGGAAAAGATAATTGTCGACTTTGTTGTTGTCTGCTTAAAAATCAAATTCGGAAAATTTAAGAAGACCTCTTACATTTCATCGCAGAATCATTCCTTCCAAGGTTTCTAAATGTGATGGATTTCAAGATGGCACTTTGTCCGAAATCTGCTTGAAAATCAACACTTTATCTGATCGTGTGTGCTATGCCTGTGCTCGGAAAATTAGAAACGCTCTTGAACTTTACAATTTCATCTACTGGAGCCTGCAGAAAGAGAAGGCGATGGAGGTTTCTGGCGATTTAAGCAGATGCAAGCGTCTTTTGCCAACTACCGCTTCGTCACCAGATCGAAGTCCTCAAACAAGAAAAGGACATAGGGCATCCAGAGAAAACTCAGCATCAAAGAAATTGCAGAAATTTGGTGAGTTACCTCCACCAAGCTCAACTACGAATAACATCACTTCGAACACGCTAGAGGAAATTCAGGAAATCACACCTAGCAAAAATAATAGCTTTCTGTGTAAAATGAGCTTTCTGTGTAAAATTTGTACATTTACCGTTTCGACCTTTTTGTTGCTTCACTCGTGTTTATGAAGGGCACTTCATGACACTTCATAATGACACTTCATGTCGTGTTATAAAGAGGGATTTTTAGTAGAGCTGAGCCGTTATTAGACTGTGCGATAGCAAAATTAGAGCTCATTAGTCTGCATAGTTTCCGCTGTTATCGGCATGTCGCTTTGCAGAGTTTGACACCTCTGTAATTTGCCATGTGTTTATGCATTGTTTAGGCGTATTTCTAATGCAAGATATTTCTCCAAGAATTTACTTTCAAAGGATCAAAATATGAAATTTACCGTGAACATGTTGCTTAGTTACATCATATATTGTGACGCCGGGCCCGGCCGTTTGATTAGAACTGCATGCAAGTACAGTATGTAGATTCTTGGAGTAACTGCTGAACACCCCTCCAATTGAAGCTACACCCCTATAAAAGCTGGCTACATGGATACACAGTTATCTCACACTAATGCTTTAAGAACAAGAAATACATGTATGCCATACTTGTCCGTTGTTGGCTACGCGGCTACGCGGCTACGCAGTTGTCTAGACCTCCCTTCCCCCTCAAAGTATGTTAGTAAGGAAAGAAGTGGCTATGCGGCTACGCAGTTGTATAGACCTCCCTTCCCCCTCAAAGTATGTTAGTAAGGAAAGAAGTGGCTACGCGGCTACACAGTGACTGCGTAGCTGCGTAGCCGCACTTTTTGAGATCTCTTTTGGAGTGGAGGGGTATTCAGCAGTTAAGCAATTCTTATCATGGATATCATATTTGACCTCGTACATTTTTCCTCGGAGAAGCCGTAGCTTTACTTCGAGAAAGCTATACATTTGTCTAGAGACGTTCATATGTTGCTTGCATATGTCTGATTGAGCAGAGCAGTAAAAAAATTGCGATGGATTATTTCGCACTAAATTGACTTTGTCAGATGACAATTCCATTGCTGCCAAGTTCAGCGACAACATTTCTGAAAATTATCTGGTCATCGTCATTTTCAAAGGCGAAATAACAATGATGCAGGTTCTCATGCACGTAATCAAAAATCATGCTTTTGCCAAAGCCTGTTGGTTAAACGGCCATCACGTCTCTCCCATGAAGTGACTCGCTTACAGCTGTTTCTTGCTCAGGTTTGAGAACAATTTTGCGATCTTCACGAAGAATATTTCGGCGCGATAACACTTTCGAGAGAGCTTTCTCTGCCATTTCTTGTTAATACGCGCCAAATATCGGTGTTGTTTGTTTGAGCCGTACCTTGGGAGATTACCGAAAATTTTGATTGACGTATTAGCCTTCTGATCCAATGGGAATGGCCAGTATGCTGGCGTACTGGCCTAACAAAAAATACCAGTCATCCTTGCAGGTGGTTTCTCAGTTGTCTCTCCCCCAGGCTCCTCACTGCTCGTTTCAGTCCTCTCGCATTGCTTAAACCGCCAAGCTACGCAGGCGACACAGTACCATTCATGCTTTACTTCCACTAATAACTGAACATATACTTAATAGTTAATTTAAGGTTGTTGTCACCAAGTAAATTATATATGCATGCAATACATTTTGTCCCTTACCTGTCTTCATCTTCTGGCCCTCCATGGCTTTTGTTTCGTGGATTAAAGTGAGCCCCAGCACTATTACAACCTAGCAGATAAAAAAAATAATAATAATTTTATGCCATACTATATACTGCTACCAACAGCTTACAACACCAACAACAACAGAAACAAAACCAACAACCACAAAAGAACCCAGAGAAACTTGTTTATACACCGAATGCAAATATGGCGGTCCACTCGGTCGCCGCCCGGGACGAGTTGTATGAAAGCGAGGCTAGTGAGGCCTCTGTATTTTGTTCTGTTAATGCTTCCCCAGAAAAGTCTTGCATCGTTGTCAATATCTGGTCTTTTTTATTTCGCTATGCCTACGAGCTGTAAGTTGTGTTTCTGAATGCCACCAGAAGAGAGCGAAAAATATTACATCGTTCCCCTGTAAGGGAAAATAGTGGATCCATGTAATTCGTTGAGACGAAGGAAGTGAGTTGACGATCACCGCGGGAACGGAAGTTTGTTGGTTACATTTCAGGTAAGAAGATCCTAGAAAATCGTTTAAATGACAAGCTTATGTGGTGTCTAGTGGTGTTCCACACGATTTGCATAGCCAATACCTTTCCCAAGGTAAAGAAAAGCTCATCTTGAAATACATCCTCTGTCTCAAAAGAAGAAGTCATTTACGTCCGCGTCCACTTGCACGGAATTGCACAAGACAAATATTACAATGGAATCACCAAGCGAATGAACTTCAGCTGCCCTATTCGTTGAAACCAGTGAAAGCAAATGTCAACTACTTGGAGCTAAATGGGATCTGTTACATATTTGCTTAGATCTTCCAGCCTGAAATGTCAGTAGCGAACAAACTTTTTCAGTTCCCTAGGTGATCGTGAACTACTTTCCTCCGTCTGTTTTCCCCTAAGAGGTGAACAGGCAAACTAAAAGAAACACTTTCTCTTCTGTGGAAGATTTCACTCCCTTCTGGTGGCATTCAGAAACACAAAACTCTCAGCCAGGGCGAAATGTAACAGACCAGATCGACGACGAAGCAAGACTTTTCTGGGGAAGCATAGCAAAAGCAAAACACAGAGGCCTCACTAGCCTCGCTTTTATACAACTCATCCCGGGCGGCGACCGAGTGGTCCGCCATATTTGCATTCGGTGTATAGACAATGTGCTACAAGAATACCTTCTCAAACTCATTAATAATTCATCAAGTTAAAACAAAGAAAATCACAACCGTGACAGGGGTTTGGATGCCCGGTCTTAATTAGCATAGATTTTGACGATTTTACTTCTCCGTTTACTCCCTAGTTTTTGTTTCGACAGAGAAGATTGTTATAGTATAGTGATGTCATGATATTTTGTTGAACTGAGCTTGCATAATGTACAACGGTTTCATGTATGACCATGTGCTTTTATCATTACAATCTTGTTGTGGATCCGCAATCTTGTGTATGTGTTGTATTCACTCTTCTATGACCCCGAAAACATAAAGATATATCAAACACTCGAGACAGTGTTTCATCGGCTATCCAAACACCTCGAATTTCGTCAAAAATACTCCGCTGTGCGTCGTATTTTCAACTCTCTTCTCGGTGTTTAGATATCCGATGAAACACTGTCACTCATGTTTGATATATTACATGAAAGATTACAGAGAAACTGATTAACAACCTTGTGATATATCCCCAAATTCTAGAATATGAACACCATGACGTCCTTCAGTCAGTCCTTGTAACACTCCTCTGATTACACATGGTGCACCAGGATACTAGAAATATAATATACTTATCAGTCATTTTATGTCATATTCACAAGAATCTAAACAAAGAAATTGTCAATAGACTCCCAGTTTCTGGTGCCATCTTGGCAACCTCGTTCACAGGGTCCTCTCCTTCCCGTCCCCAGGAGCGAGAGAGGGGGGACGGGAAGGAGAGGACCCTGGGAATGAGGTTGCCATCTTGGTTGGAAGGGGCAGACACAGTTAATGCGAGGGAAATGTTAGAAGCTGGATATCCTAATACTTAACATTCTGACATTTTGAAACCTTAGCTAGGTGACAATTACGTTATATAAATAATTAAGGATATTGATCAGGTAGCGCCATTCAGCAAATTAAGCTCAATCTTGAACGTGTGACACAAGAAGGGATAAAATAACATTGTTTAAGGTGGTTCGAAATAGTTTTATGGCGCGCACAAACTGGGTTGTAATCAACAAGCCTAATCTCGCGCGTGCAGTTGACGCACATGCGCAAATGCTGATCTTGTCGTGTCGAAATTTTGGAGTTTTTATAACTTTAATCGCTCATATTTCCGCTTCCACTCGGTGGATTTTTTTCATTTTTTCGGGGATAACCAGGATCAATTGGCTGCATACATAGTCCGATTTTTAAAAAATTCTGTAGACATGAAAAAAAAATAAGAGAACAATGGTCAAAAAGAGGATTTTTTCTTAATCTACCCTACAGATTTTTTTTAAACTGAAATATTTTGAAGGTCATTTCTGGTGACATATAATATTGCAGTTTGAGAAGATTTCACCGACCAATTTTTTAAAAAAGACAATAGATTTCGATTTTAGGGGCTCAACTGAATGCGTCATATGGTTGCTATGGTAACAGGTTTTCTGAAATGAATGTCATGTGATGAATCTATGATGTTTCTTTTATTACTGTGCCAAATTTCATAGTGATACGATGAACCAAACATAATTTAGAAAAGAATTTGTGAACTTGTCTCGGGAAAATGAAAACTATTTCGAACCACCTTAAGCGTGAAAATTATGTTTTCAATTAAACTTCCTTGGAAATGTTCACAAATAGTCGACTTCAGAAAAGAGAAGACCTCTTCAGCAGCTTTATTCCGAAACAGGAATAGTTGACAACATCTGTGTAGTTATGTGCATTTAGTACACACAGTACAAAGAGGTTGTCAATTATTCCTAGCCTGTTTCGGAAGAAAGCTGCTGAACTTCTTGAAGTTCTTGTTCAATTGACCTGCTTACCTCTTGTAAGAACGTAATCGATCCTTGAACGTCACCACCAACTAAGTAACACACTGCTCCAGCCATAGTCGGCAAGTATCAGAGGTATATGTAAAATAACCGATTAACAACAACTTTACTGTTTGCTCCGATGTTTGCTCCGAACTCGCGCGAAAGACAAACACACCGCTGACACAAAGAACTGCCCCTCCCCCGAGGAGAGAAACACACGACTCTCCCCCCTCGTGAGTGGCTACTAACGGGTTTTGAAGGGTGGGATGTATGAAGAAGTTTTGTTTCGACTGTTTGGTTTCCATAGACATGCTTAAGGCTTTTCAACAAAATAGTTGCACTCTTCCTGACCTCAGTAGAGTATTTTTTTGCCACGAGTTTCCACTCAACCTAAACGACGAAAAATTATACGGACACTTCTTAGGAAAGTTTCCAGAAAATCCAGAGATTGTTGAAACCATTCAACGGAAAATTCCGGAAGAAAATCATGTAGGATGGAAATTTCTGAAAATTTTGGAATACGTCGTAAGGTTGTCCTCTTTACTGGAAATTTTAGGAAATGCTGTTTCATTCACTGATCCCTGGCACTTATAACACAGGCAGAAAAAAACCAACATGTAAGCTTAGGGTCATCCCGGGGGTCATCCATCAGTCACGTAAACCTCCATGGACAGATGAGAAACTGTCTTTTACGATAGCTGCAGAAATTCTCGCGCGCTCATCGGCCAATTGGCTAATTTCTATCGCCTCGTGGATCCACAGCTACTTTGACAATGTGATGGCGAAATTTATGATCAATACCAGGACAGACGCATGAAAAACTGACTTCAATTTGTTGAATTCACATGATCTTTCAGTGCTTCTGACAACCCTTATAGTGAATAGTTCACCACTAAATTTTCTGCAATTCTTATTGGTTTAAATTAATCAAGTGACGCGATACTGTTCATCTGCGGATAGAGACTGTCAGTCCATATGCCCGTCCGAGGAAAATACCCAGATGGGTAATACTCGTCCGTGAATTTTTTTTTCTGTAAACAAATGGCGCTTATAAAAAATAAACAAATTAAATTGTAATTGGTGGGTTTTTGTCTGTTTTCTTTTTCAAATTTTACGTTTGACTTTCAGGGCTTTCATCTAAAAAAAGTTGAAGATAATTCAATATCATGATGATAGATGCAAATGTAGTCATAGCACTACTGCAAAAATGTTCTGAAAACATTTTCAGGCTTTGAACAGGATTCGAACCCACGACCTTTGCGTTGCCGGTGCAATGCTCTCCCAACTGAGCTATCAAAGCCACATGAGAGCGGTCGTGTGTGGGTTGGCCCTTAATGTTCAGTGGACGTAATACTCGACTCAAGTAGATGAATTCCCATGAAATATGTGTATGAATTACCATGGAATTCAATATTAGCGCATGGAAGAAAATTTAGTGGTGAACAATAGACCATTTCCGAGTTACCTAAAGCCTCTCTTTCAAAGCGAGGCCTGGTGCACAACCATTCATATGAAAATGAGTTTAATTTGCATGTGAATGAAATCTCATTTCCATATGAAAGGATGAGCACCAAGACTCGCTTTGAGAAAGAGGCTAAAGGTAATTCGGAAATGGCCTATTAAGAAAATAGAGTGCTAATGTCTCAGAACTATTTAAACAATAGAGTGTTTCTGTCGAGGAACTATTGGCTGATAGTTGCCCCGCGGAAATTTGATGTTCTTAAAACAAATATTTAAATATGCTAGTTTTAAGAACATCAAATTTCCAAGGGGCAACTATCAGACCGATAGTTCCGAGACAAAAACTCTATTGTCTTTATTGTTCACCACTAAATTTTCTTCCGCGCGCTAGTTCAAAAATCAATCAGACTTCAACTGAACTATTTTCAACTTTTTGAGATGAAAGCCGTGAAAGCCAAATGAAAAATTTGAATAGGAAAACAGACAAAACCCGCTTCATACAATTTCAACTGTTTTTTTTCTACAAACCCGCTTGTTTACAGATAAATTTTCACGGACGACTACTATCCATCCGGGTATTTTCCGCGGACGGGCACTATGCGCTGATAGTGTCTCTCCGCGGATGAACACTATCGCGTCACGTGATCAATTTAAACCAATAAGAATCGGAGAAAATTTAGTGGTGAACTATAATGGTCTGATAGTAGCTCTTGGAAATTGGATGTTCCTAAAACTAGAATATTTGCCCTCAAAGCTTTGCTTCTCGCGCAAATATTTGCTTTAAGAACATTAAATTTCCGTTGGGCAACTATCAGCCAATAGTTCCTTCACAGAAACACTATTGTTTAATAATATAGTTTGCAAGCCTTTCAGCTTAGAATTACAGTAGAGTATACTGTTGATTTATGGAAATTTATGACAGCCTTTTCAACAGATTTTTTGCCAGGATACCACACGCCCTCAGGAACTGTGAAGGGGAGGGGAGAGGGGGGAGGAGTTAGCAGGGCTCCAGCCCTATGAAATTTTGCTTGGGTTTATTTTTTAGAGTTCCAGATGACATGGATAATGTATGAATAGCTGCACTTGAAAGCCAAACAGTGACCCCTTATACTTGTCTTGGCCAGATTTTTTCGCCCTACCACTTTAAAATGGTCTCCGCAATCCCTGCCCCAAAATATACATAAAAAATGGTTGTACTGAGATGCTTATTCACCATTTCACCAGTCTTTTATCGCAATTCTTTAGAAAGCTCAAGAACAAGTGAAAACACTACAAAGTGAACTTTTAATGACTGCATCATATCTCTAATTGTCAGACGTTTAGTCTGGTAATTACACACTTTCATGCTTTATTCCCTCCAGTCATCTGATGCACTCCAAGAATTGGCCAAATGTGCTCTTTACTTAGTAATGCCAATTACTCCACAGGCCAGGCGAGGACCTGCATTTCCAGTCTTCAGGCTTTCATCATCACCACCTTTTCCTAAGTCATCTCTCTTTGCATGAACCTGATAATTGAGCCACAAGTTGGTAATGATTAAAAGGCTTTGAAAACAGCCTGCTACTAACAGTAAACACATATAGCAAATATAGCCCTCCATAGATTTAGGGGAGGTTCTGCCACAGCTGTTCTTTGCAGAGCATTGCTCAGCCAAATGAGCCACCAAATATAAGCTCATCTAGAGTGATGGCGGCGTACGGCGGTGCAACGGATAGCCAAGATAGTTTATCTTCTCCACCCATGCTGGATAAGGACTACAATCTTAAAGGTCATTTAAAAGCGGACAAATTCAAGTTCTCTTGAGTTAGGATCATTTGAACAACTCCTTCAATTTGCTGAAGAGCATCTTGGTTTGAATCGCGAATTAAGGTGTCCGAGAATGAAACTAAAAAGACTATCAGGACTATCAAAGGGTTCTATTCGACAGGAACGTTGCAAGTGACTTATTGTAAAGGTTTTTTATTTAAATAGAAAATGCGATTCTTCGCCCTCCCCAGCACAATGTCAGTTCGCAAGAAGACAACGTGACGTTCGCCAACAACCTGGAAACAGAGCATTTTTCCCAAAAACTGCGTCTTTCTCTGTTTTCACTGAAGAAATAAAGAACATCTGGTCCAAAATCAAAACCATCAGTGAAAAACTTGTTGAACCTCGTCAACTCCCACCAGTTTTCAAGCAAGATATACCACAGCTCTAATACAATCAACCTGCCTCTTTTAATGGGTTGATGTGTACAGGCTTTACTTTGAATGTATCAGTAATAATCTGCACAAAGTCTAAAACTTATGACACAACACTGTGTCTTGAAACCGAGATTTGATTGAAGTCAAGTCTAATAGCTTGAACAATCTTGCTGAAATACCTCAATCAACAACAAACAATGAGCAAATCTCACTATTTAATAACAACATAGTTTTTGGACTTCTCTTTCTCTTTAACTCTTTTTGTTAATAATAAATTAATTTAAGTTGATACATCAGCATGAAGCCTGCAAAATCTCCCAAGGTGAATGAAAGAAAAAATGTTAAAGCAGGGCTCGAAAAAAGTGTCGTCCGGTCGTCCGGGACAAGTAGATTCTCCTTCTGGGAGAATAACTTTTTATTCTCGCTTGCCCAATGGGCAAGGGATCGGCAAGGCAAGCCATCTGCCAACTGAATCCTTAAAAGAGCAAACTAAGACTTGCCCAGGGAAACAAAAATCAGAGCCACTTGTCCCAAGGGCAAGTTGGAATTTAGGTTTCTTTCAAACCCTGTAAAGGTAGCGAGAAGAATTGATCACATACCACAATTGTGCGTCCA
This sequence comes from Micromussa lordhowensis, assembly GCA_964020085.1. Lineage (NCBI taxonomy): Eukaryota > Metazoa > Cnidaria > Anthozoa > Scleractinia > Lobophylliidae > Micromussa > Micromussa lordhowensis. The sequence goes on along the minus strand of OZ026598.1, from coordinate 35,961,422 downwards.
ATAACTGTGTTTGGTCCATCAAGAGTAACAAGTTTGTCTTTTATGTCAACTTTTACTTTACCATCGTCCCCAGCTTTGATGTTACCAAGGTCCCCAAAATGACTGTAGGGAAAGATACAAAAAAGTGATACCAATTTAGTACAGGGCATCTGACAGGATGGGGTGATGCAGATCTGCATAATTTGCTAACATCAGCATCCTCCGCATAATCAGAGGTTTTTTCCTGCTTAAAACAGAAAAATTACATACATACATACATACATAAACGTTATTTCTATTCGGATTTTTACGTAGTACTGTTGTGCTAGTCAGGGTCCGAAATTAACTTTTTTCTAAGGGAGCCAATTGGCGACTAACCTAAAAATTTTGGTCGCCAAATGGAAGGGTTTGGTCGCCAATGACAAGTGTTACATGTAGTTTTTTTGGTTTGGTTGTATCAATTTTTCGTTTTACTCCAATAGTTTTAATTTACGTTAATTTATAGTAAAAGCACAAAATTTAAACTTTCTTTCACTACAATTAAACAAAATGTTTCCATTTTACACAATATTATTACATACAGCTATTAAAGGAGAGACTCACAACAGCCGTATAACGATAACATTAAGTCCTACATCTCAATGAGCGTGTTTGTCAACGTTCAAGCGAAGGCTTCGGATTTCTTTTTCTTATTATTTCCATTTAGCAGGAACTATGCTGGTCTCCTGTAAAGTTCTGTGTACTAGACATATGGGGGCCCTCTTTCAATACTTAGATTTAATCAAGTGTGGAACTCAAGTATCTGTTCTTCGCTGAAATGCGACGAAAACGCAACCAAGCCAACTCGATTGCTCGGAAGCAGCTCTTGGCTTCTGGTTGGATAATGACTGCACGATAGACTGTTCATTAGTTAGAAGTGGCCATACTTTTGGGCCTCTTGTTTTGTTACTGGCATTTACTCTGTTTACTGGTATTTAGGTAAAGTATTAAAAGGTTAATTAAGCACGCGTGTTTTGGCAGACAACTCGTCACGATTTTCGTCACGTCACGTTTTCGCCCGCGATATCAGAATTGTGAGAAGCCGATGAAACAATATGGTGTCGGGTAATTATGGCGATCGTAAAATCGTCGCTTTGTTTTACTACAATTCTCCACGGCAGCTTTATGCTTTCTTTTAAAAAAAGCCCATTTACCTTGGAATTTCAAATGCCGAGGGGACAAAAGGTTAGTCGCCTGCTGGCGACCAGTTCTAAATTTCTGGTCGCCAACGCTCAATTTTTGGTCGCATTGGCCACCAGTCAGTCGCAATGTCAGACCCTGCTAGTATCTCCGAAAACACTTAATTGTAAAATAGAAAACTAAGTACATTTTAAACAAGAGGCCTAAATACGGACGTTTTTTTACGTTTTGCAGTTATAACCATTGGTTTCTATGCAAAGAGTGATGCCCGATAATGAAATTACATCAAAATGGTGAATGTTGCTTTCTAAAGGAAAGAAAAGCCTTAGTTGTTATGGTTCTTTTTCAACTGAGTTGAGTTGAATTGTGAATAGTTAAGCTGAAACTTTCATC
>OZ026598.1:35949871-35957371 GCA_964020085.1 Micromussa lordhowensis | reverse complement strand
TTCTGGAATGCGAAAAAAATGGCTTCAAGAAACATCTTCTGACAATTTTTCTGCACGAATTTTTTCATGTTTGTATTATTAATAAGTAATCATACGGTTTTTCAAAAAGCTGAAATTGCACTCGCCGAAGCGGCTCATGCAATTTCAGCTTTTTGAAAAACTCACTCGTGCAAATTAATTCCAAATTGAACTCGAAACCGTATGATTACCTATACTAATCCAAGAACGTGGATTTCAATTTGGAAATAAATTCTTTAAGATTTAGAGAGTTTTTTATTTCGTCATTTATTGAATTAAAATTTAGGACCTTGAAATCTAAGTGAGAATTTTCGTACATTTGTCCTACAAGGGGGGAGACAAAAAAAAAATTATTTCTAGTATTATAGTTGTGAATTTCTTCACCAGTGACAAACATGTTTTTGAAACCGGCTTTCAGGGAGTTGGCCATTTTTATAGAGGTACATAATTTTAGCCACTTGAAGAGAAACAAAACGAGTCGCAAAGCTTGCCACATGAAGCCTTCCATGTTGCGACAAAACCATCCTTGATCCGGATAAAGAAACAAAAGAAGCTACCATTGGCTACAATGTAACTACCTGTAGCCAATAACAACTTGCATTACAATAAAGAAAAGAAACTTGACCTAACGATCTAACGAGGTTGCTTTGCATCTGCGTAATGAATGTATATAAAAACTATTTCATTGTCAACTAGCTATTTTGTTCTTAAATTGTTTGAGTTTATGTTTAAACATAGAAAGGGTATCATCCTTCGGAGAAGTGGAAGAATTGTGCCATATTAGCGATAAAACAGCTACCTTACGTAGTTTTTCTCCTAAAACAGCGACAAAAACACGACACTTAAATTAATTTTCATTCATGACGAATTTTTACTTCCAGGCATTCGAACCAACTAGTTCCATGGAAAATGCCTGGTTACTAAGCTAAGGACTTTCCACAAAATGTAACAACGAATTCTGCACGCAAAATGAGCTTAAGTGCTATAGAAAAACTATGTGCAGTGTAAATCAAGAAATACTTGTCAAAAAATACCATAAAAAGATCAAGCATATGTCAATGTTTGCAAAAATTATGTGCAGTCTATAAAGAGCTTAAGGTGTCTCCATAGGGTTTTAAGAGCGCACGCACCGATGATGCGAGCTTTAGTAATGTGAGCGCGCTAGCTGAAGCAAGCTCATGCAAAGCAGCGAACAAGTCAACAATATAGCTCAAATTACAGCCCAGAAGAAGAAACAGAGAAACGATTTGGACGGAAAGGTCTTGTGTGTATTTTGATGACACCGCCATTATCGAGTCGCTCATCGAAAAAACCGCGTGGTTCGAAAACTCGCGCATGCTCACATAGCGATCTTGGCGAGTTCCTGTTCTGATGACGTAATCCCCATTGAGGTGAAAAAATAGAAAAATCCTTATCAGATTTCTCGAATTTCCTTCGGTGAAATTCCTCAAGATTTGGCAGAGAAGTTATTCCTTATTAGCTTTCCTTGCTTTCAATTTATCAGAAAAATTTGTAAGACAAGGTTTTCGCTTAGCCAAAAAAACACAAAAATGTTAAAAACGAAAAAACTACCTTGACAACCCCTATTTTTTTTCGATTTTAAAAGTTTCTTCTTGCAAGACTCTACCCAGTTTGAGCATATCAGAAAATTTTACCGAAGGAAATTGAAGGAAATTGAAATCAAAGCCAAACAAACAACAAAAAATGTCGATGTTTGAGTAGTTTTAATTTGAGACTAAAAGCTGATATCAGACTGGTGACTGTTGAACAGCAACTTTTGGCCCTTGTTTGTTATGTTTCAGTAGCTTTGATTAGGAAAATAGCAAAAAGAACGAGAATATCAACTTTCGGTTGAGGTCACTGGCGCGCGCTTCGTGATCTTGCATAACCCTATTGAGCCACCTTAAATTGTGGTTAAGGTGATTCCCGAGTTTTGCATTGCGCATTCCTACTGCGCACGAATTTTGCGTCATCAGCGCGCGCACATGAGCGCATGCGCGTACAAAACATAAGAGATTTCCTTCAAACTAAGCTCGATAGCGAGATAAAAGCTAATTTCCTCTTAAACGAGCACGGTGACCCCCACTTTTTATTTTATAAATTCAATGAGAACAATATCCGCAATAACTGAGAAAAAATTTGGCAGAAATCTATGGCTACTTTTTTTGGCAAATGAAATAAATGCTACAGATAGAGACGTAACGGGCCCATTAGAGCAAGTCCAAATTATGTTTCCTTTAAAGGATAAAAATATCAGTTAACAATGCAGGGTATTTGAAGCCATTTCTTCTGGGACGCAGATGAATAAGCAATCAAAGACAGTCGAATTCTGTGTGATATAACACGCTGCATTGAAAAATAATTGAGCTTATTTGTTGCGCACTGAGATAACCAAAAGTCACCAAAATAACCATATTTGTGAGCATCGTGGCATGAAAACAAGCACGGTGACCCCCTCTTTTTATTACGTTTTTAACATCTCCTTGTACTGTAATGACACCATACCAAGTTTCATCGGAGATCTATGGCGGGTTCTTTTACCCGGGAATCACCTTAAGGCTTTGAAGTGCTTTTTGTTTCACTGTTGTTTGGTACATTCAAAAGGATTTACTTTCGATTTTGTTAACTGTCGAAATTTCCGCATAATCAATCCATATTTCCACACCCTGTAAGATGGCATGTTATAACTACATGTACGTATCAAACAGTTAGGAATTCAGGATCATTTCTAAAACAATCGACCAAACCATAACCAAAGATGTTGATTAAAATACTTTGTCCTGATCAATAAGAAGCCACAATAACTTAAATAAATTGGTGCCAAAAAAGGGGTAACCTATTTGAAATTTTATAGGAAACTGCATAGAAAGGAACATTCAATTTTATATCACCTGAATTCAACGTCAGTATTTTTTCATTTTATAGTTTTAATAGATCTAGTAAAGTTTTACTGACTGTCTTATCTTTTTTTAACACACTTTATAGCTTTTAAAGATCTTACAACTTTAGATTGGGTGGTAAGCTGTAAAATTAGTTAGTTGACATTTCACTCTCTGCATTCCTTCGCTTTTCACACATTTTTACTTAACATTTGCATATAAGTCTTATAAGGACAATTGTTTTTCTTATAGCTGATGATGGGCACATGGATCCGCAAAAGCTTGCATTTTAAACATTTTTAACATCAAATTCACAATAGTTTCAGACCTCATTTGAACTTTTGTCAGTTTTAGTTACCGTAAACAACATGTCTAAGCCGCACTTTATTTCACAAAATTGAAGCCAAATATCAAGGGTGCAGCTTATCCACAGATACATCTTTCTTAAAAAACAATTAAACACCACCTTCCAGCATATTTGTCAACTGCATTATCAAGCTCCTGTTGTGCATGGAGTTTTTCGCCTATTGCGGGTTTCCAAACATCTTTATAGACATGGTATCTCTGAACAGCTGAGTCAAAAGCTTTTCTGTGTTATGATGCCCAGACGATGCCCAGGCCCACTACTCCTCCCCACATTTAAAGCTTGGTTACTAAGCTTCATTTGTCTTGTTTCAATGGCAAAGGAATTTCAATTTTATGGCACGTTTCAAAGTGATAATCTTGAAAGATCAGATCAAAAGAGCATTTTAAGTTAAAGATGAAATTTCGCTTTCTTTATAAGACTTGATAAATGTGAAAGATGGCAACAACTTCTATGTCGGTAGAAGTAAACCTTGATTGTTTGTCCTTGTTTGATTATAGCAATACAACTCTACTGGAACTTCAAACTTTTTTTTTTTTTCCAAAATCTGCGCTTCCAAATACACGGACGTTTACGGTATTATAATGTGTAGTTCCAGAAAATATCCATCCCCCCACAGAGGGTTTTTCCAGTTTGACCCCCCATCCCCAAGATTTTCCATTTCAAAGGGCTTCATGGTACTCCCCCCTACCCCGTGAATTTCCATGATTTTTCTACTTGTGCTCCCTACACCTCAGAAATTCCAGATCCACAAATACCAAGTCATTCATTTTGATCGCCTAGGTACTGAAATAAAATTTTGCTGCAGTTTAAAATCTAGGCGCAGATCAGTTTTTGTCCAAATTGTGAACAGTGTTTTCGCAGGGCAATTATTAGCAGGGAAATAAGCCCTCACGCAACATGTTTTCAAAACTCTCAGCAAAGGAATTCCAAATACAATGTACATCAATAACATAATACGCTTTTTGTTATTGATAGTCAATTCATTTTATGCCCCAGTATTTTTAAACTAATGCCACATGTTTCATACATGAAACATTATGTTTTGAAGTTCGGTCGGAAATATAAACAACCGAATGAAATCTTTGCTACCACTCAGGTGCTGACGTTGCTGTCCACAGTTAAATATTCCTCAAGACAAAAAACATTGAATCAACTTTGCTAACATTTATAAACTCTTAACTACACGGATAACGATGAAAAAACAATGTATGTGAAAATCATCTAGTCTCAACTGACTGCACAAATAATGCCTTAAAAAGCACCAGCTGCATTTAAATTAATTATAGCACAATCTTCAGAGACAGTAAAGCATAAAATGTACAACATGTGTCATCAACTTCACAGTATTGCTACACCTCTTCTTCAACAAACATACTGCTCATGAGTGCTGTCTGCATCTACCGATTTCGGATTAGTGGAAAATATATGACAAAGAATCTTACATTTATTTCATTTGGTTTGGTTACCTTGATGGATTGGGAAAGTATGATAGTGTTTATTTGATCTCATTTCACACCCTCTGGAAAGAAAACTCCCCTTCCCTCCCCTTCGTGAATGTACCCCTTTCAGAGCGCCCTACCCCTTGGAATATCCATGACCCTCTGTGGGGGAGGTATGGATATTTTCTGGAACCACAATATGAGTGCTAATACCAATTTATTTTATTTTATAACTGAACACATATTTACCGTATTTCATCATCTGGACCTCCATGAGTTTTATTTTTGGGATTAAAATGTGGACCAGAACTTGTACAACCTGAAAACCAAAATAAACAAATAGTCCACTATATGTGTAGCATAATGTGGTAACCCTCAACAGATCATTTACTCCTCTTTCACTATTGCACCATCAAACTGTCCTCATAGTTTTTCGTTTTTAATGATAGGAGCTTTATTGAAGTCTTAGAGCTTAATTACAAAGATTAAGAAGTAACAACTTACAAAAAGAAATTACACCTGGTGAAAAAAAGTAGTTGTCATCCTACTTACACCTGCATTCAGTGTTACATGCATAGGGGTCACCTTTCGACCATCTTTCAACATGCTACTTAAAAGACTGAAAGACTTAACTGTGAAACTGACAATTTTTCCAGTTATTAGAGAAAGAAATGACAAATAAATGATAATTACTGTCCCCAAATGGCTGAAGATTAGACTTTGCATGTTTCCAGATTTACGGGATAATTCAAACAATTTGCTTGTAGTTGATTGGCTCTAAGTAGTGAATTGGGCCATTTACCAAAGTAAACATTCAAAACAGTCAATTTACATGTATCTCTCACAGAATGACACCTTGATACTCCTAAACTTAGTTTGATGTCAAATAAATCCATCTTTCATGACTAAAAGTCAAGTTCGACCAAAAAGAAGTCTGTTGTGTTTACATTTTTGATGCAGGTCAGGTTACATAGATGTTGAAAGGTGGCGTGTAGTTGAAAGATTTTGCTTATGCACATAACACTGAAAGCGGGTGTATAGCGTGGTTAAATAAGTGTTGTAATGAGGGGTCTAACATCATAAGCCTTGTGGTTTCTCCTTAGGTCCCCTAACAACTTCCTGTCACTTTTGTCCTTTTAGCGTATGTGTGGTGAATATATACAACAAAACAATATCACTCTGCTTTCATCAATTTCAGTAAATCACAACTCTATACATTATTTCAGATTTGGCCTTTCTATTCCATAACCCTCAATTCAATGTCCCAGATATTAAAGAGATGGATCTTGGGTCAATGACCCAAGAGAGGTGGCTACCTGACCCAGCAAATGATACAGAAAATATTACGCAAAGTATTACAAAAATAGTATAGAGGGTAGTTTCTACATGGTTGCCACAGGCATAACTCTTCAAAATTCCCTGACTTTGCCTGACCTTTCCCTGATAAAAACAACTTAGACTTCCCTGACCAAATAAATACAAAAATTATGTCAGATCTTGAAGACTGTGGCTTCTAGCATGAACTTACAGCCATCCTTTCCACTCACAAGTTCATAAAGACTAAAAAAATTCAAACAAATTTTTACCCTCTTCATTTGGGAAAAAATATCATTGAGATCACAGTGACCCAAATGTTTCTTTGAGCCTACAGTGGTATTACTACGCTTCCCAGTTGAGCGCAACACCACACAAGTTTCCACACAAAGTTTTGACATCGAAACTTTGACATTTCCAAAAATGGCATGTATCCAATGGCAACAAGGCCCAAAGACTTGGCTCTTAGGCAACGCATTTTGGCTTAGTTTTGCTTTCCGTTTATTGTCGATTATATAGTGTGTTTTCGTATAGCTCCAACTTCAAAGATGGAGTTTCAAGTTAAAGTTGAGTACTGTATGTGAAAGACAAGTGGATAACCTTCACGGTTCCGAGTTGTCTGGTTGGTTCTGCCGAGTACCATTTTAAAGGTTTAGTTGAGGACATAACAAGTCGCTACACAACACTGAATTATTTGAATAAAATGACCATTAGACTGCATTTAGACTGTATTTAGACAAAGACGTTGCCATCGGAAACATCAAAGTTTTGATGTTCAAACTTGCGTGGTGTCACGCTCAACTGGGAATCATAGTAATTACATCAGCCATGTTAAATTATTTCAATTTTCCCTGACCACTTCCTGCCCTGTGGCAACCCTGTTCTGAAGGAAAAATGAAGGAAAAATGAAGGAAATGAATCCTACATCAGAGAAAATTTACTGCTCCAACTGTGATATAGATAAGGGGTTTCTGGGTGCCCTATCTCGATCAAAACCAATGAATTGACATAATGGACCAGTATTAAAAGTGTCTCTTGTTTGGTTCTCTAAATAAGTTTTGGAAAAAAATTATCCTCACTCCTACACTAGCAGAGTACTAATGTTGTTCAGTATTCTAGTTCACTGTTATTGAACTTGTAGTTGAGATGATATGCATATAACTAACTGTTGTTGTTTTGGTGTTTTGGTAGTAGGCAACATATTGTTTGTCATCTATTTTCAGATGAGAGGATTTCAAGTTTGGACAACCAAAATCTGGATAGTACCTGCCTGATGCATGAGTGATATATAAAAAAGATAGTTTTTCCCCTGCCTACCTGCACAGGGAGGAGTCCTCCCCCCTTATCAATACTTTGCTGGGACCCCTCCCCCCCCCCCCCACCTCATTTCCTTCCCTGGCAGTGATGGAAACCGGCCGGGGAAAAAGGTGGAGAGCAGATGTTTTGCCAAGGTGAAAAATGTTCCCCAGCAGGTCTCTTATTC
>OZ026598.1:35924871-35944871 GCA_964020085.1 Micromussa lordhowensis | reverse complement strand
CAATGTTGCAGAAGTAGGACGAGATTCTACTGCTGCAATATGGCGCGCAACAAATTTTGGGGTGGATACACGATGCATTCAGCCATTGCGCGCAATATTGCACCGTGTATCCGAACCTTGGGCGATTGGGAGAATTATTATTTCTTTTACTATCGCGCGGGCGACTGGGGACGAGGTAGGGCCGGGAACAGGTAAAGATTACCGGGATAGCGAGAAATCAGTCAAGACGTTCAAACCGAGAAAACGGAACTACCTTTTGTGCAGTTCCACTTTTTCCGGGAATTTTCCAGTTGAGCAAACTGTAAAAAAGTTTTCCATTTACCCCCGAACCGGAATTTTGGACCAAATGGAAAGCACCCCGAGTCGCCGGACAAGACAACTGTACAATTAATAACTCAAGACGTTTTCAACTGCATCATAATTTATTAAACTAAGGTTACGAATATCTGACTGCAATTTTCCTCTTAATTTATTAGTATCTTTTTCTTCGTTTTTATTTTTTTTTCTGCGAGGATGCTCAACTTTGACACCTCACTGTTACGAATGGTTAAACCCCACCGCCCCTTGCTCGCGACTGCGACGTGATTGTTAACTCGTGAAAGAACGAGACAAACGAAAGAAGTGCTGCTCTCCAAATGATCACACCTGAAGAATGCAGAAAGACCAAATTAGCAAGTGAAAAGGACTGTTGAACCAGTGGAACACTCATCAGCAGAACATTTCAGATCAAACTTTCACTGGACGTTCAAAGCAACACTGCTAAGAAACATGGCTGGTGTTGTCTGTTCGAGTGCAACACATTTACGAGGCATGTAATTAAGTATTTACAATACCTTTGGGGTTTGGTCACGGAATTTATAAAAATTCTTGCCGACCCTCATTCCACGAACAAGAAATCAAGGCTACACAAGACGACTTCGCGTACAAATTGACCCCAACAAGTAATGGGCTTAACCATGAGGAGGTCGGGCAAGCCCCCCCAACCCCATACCCCGCTACTTTCCTTATACGACCCAAACTGCCGAAAGTTGTTCTTACGTTTTAACCAAATACAATTCCTCATTGCACTTTAGGCCAGCAGGAGAGAAATAATTAGCGTGACCAAACTCATATATACGCAAATACGCATAGCACCAGAACAACCAGAAAGTAATTCTGTAATTTTAACTCGCTTGAAAAAAAATCTTGTTTACTCGGAGTGAAGTGTCCAAACACTAGCTTGAGCATGATAAGTTAAAGCACACACTTGTTAGCGTCGGTATTGACTGTTGGTTTTGGTAGCGTGACTGTTGGTTTTGGTAGCGTGGCTGTTGGTTTTGGTAGCGTGACGTTAGTTCTCGCTGGTGTTAAGTGACAAATTAATACTAACTGGCTGACTTCGTACAACACAACAAACCGAGTAATTTGAACATGATCTTGGGTCCTAGAAACTGGGTTAAGAACTGAAAACGGTACCATACACGGAGAACAAATGACAAGGTTTTCCTTTTTCAAGGATTTTTGAAGTCATTCTACCCACAATTTCAAGTGAATTGCGAGTAACTCGCGCAGAGCTATGGTATGCACTAGCCTGGCAAAAGATGAACAGAAACTTGGCATCAGATCCAATCCTGAGAAATTTTGTTTGAGAGAAGATCTAGGTGAAATAAAAGAACTGCACAAGTAGCACTTTCTGTATTTAAATCTCGCATGCCATGAGAACAGACAAGAGTCGAAGGGTCTTTAGGAACGGTATGAATAAGCCTGGTAAAGAAGCGCTGCTAAGAACGGTTGTAGTTCAACCAAAACAGATTTTAAGTATTTAGTGAGGAACATGCTTCGGAATTCGAAAGTAACACTGTGACTATAGGATGTAACAACACTTTTTTCTCCTAATGTTAGGATACGGACACTTGTATTACTTTTAACGAAATATAAACTAACATATGCAAGCCCAGACAAATACTGCGACTTTGTTACCCAACTGGCAAACCCAATAACTTAGTAAGATTATAAATTAAGAGCAACAACAGGGTAGCGACAAACAAAGCGTTCCCTAAGTCGGGGGGTCTTACAGCAAGCCTTTAGGACCCTTACACACAGGGATGTAGCAAGGAGCGCTGGGATCCAGACCACTGCCGGACAACTCCATATGATTTGAGGAGATGAGATGATTGGAAGAAAAGCGCGGAACTCCAGGGGAATCCCCGGTAGTGTAAGTAGTGGTAGCGGGCATGACAGCCATCACTTCAGCGATCTTTAGCTTCATGGTTTCGATCTCTCGATCTTTTGCCTTGAGGTTCGCCTGCGCTATCTCCAACTGCCTGCGCGTGTCGCCTAAGGCCGAAAACAGGTCCAGCTTCAAGCGCGTCTCGGAACTCAAACTGTTCTCAAGATGAGTGTTCTTGCCTTGCATGGTTGTCAGCGCAGACATAAGCACCTCCGTCTCTTTCTTTAACTGCATGCTATCATATTCCCTGCTCTTCTGTCGCAGCGTTTCAGCCTCCTTGTCGACACGCTTGATTTCTTCTTCCTTCTCTTGCAGCAGAGCACGCAGCTGGCGGCTGTCTTCCTCCAGTTCGTTTCTGAGTGCGTTGCACGCCTCGTGACCTGTCGTTTCTTCGCGCTGCTTCGCAGCCGCGTCCTCGGCTTTCTGTCGTCTGCGCTCGTCTCGTAGCTGACTCTCCGCCAAAAGCCGAGCATCTCGCTCGGTTTTTAGTTTACGCTCCAGAGAAGAGATATTATTACGATCTTGCTGCCGCGCTGAGGACATGGTTTGAAGTCTGCGGAGAAAAACACGGATAAATTTAGTTTCAGTTTAACGCCACGCCAATATTTTAGTTGGATAACAAAACGCGCCAGGCTCTTCGTATTTACAAGGGAGAAGTAAGAAAAGCTGAGAGAGCGGTTTGACTGTAAGTATCAAAAACATTACACTCGGACATATCTCATTTCTTGGTGTGAAATTAAATTAATAACTTTATTTAAGTGTCGTATGTGTTTAGCACTGTTGTGCTAATTGGGGACACTATAAATAAATAAACAAGTATTTCAAATAGAACATTTCAGTGAATCAACTTACTTCTGTTGTATAACCTCGCACTCGGACTTTAGCTGCTGCAGTTCAACCTTGGTAGATCGTTCGCTGGCCATCAAGCTGTGCATTGTGGATCTCAGTTCCTGCTCGCCTTGACGACTCGTCTGCAGCTCGACTCTCAGTCGCTTGCTATCATTCTCTAGTTGAGTTACATTGCTCTCAGCCCGACGACTGAAACAGAGAAAGAATCCCTTGCAATGACACGCTAAGTCAAAGAAACCTACCAAACAAGGTTTACATAAATAGCTAGATAAGAAGGTTGGAGTAATGTGGTCACCTTTTTGACATAAATGTCTTTACGTTGGTTGGTGATTAAACCGCCGCAAAACCGAGTTTATACCCCGGGAGGCGGCAAAGTCTAGGTGACACGTCTCTTAGTTTAAAAACTACTAGGACTACCGCTGTGTGGAGACGACTAAGAGCGAAGAACATTGCGCGTTATAAATTGGAAAAAAGCGTACAGATTTAAGGAGAAAATCATTCACGACTCTTCCTTCCGCTCGTCACACATCTTTTCGTGGGAGAAAAGAAAACGTCGTCGTGACGAGTGGAAAACTGCATGCTGCAATCAGAGAAACAGTAACGTCACAACAGCAATACGTGACTGATGAATTTAAAACCCTGGGGCACCTTCTGTTGAGGGAACAAACACGCAAGAAAAACATAAATGCAACTCTCACCCCCGCCCCCCCGCCCCCACCGATTCAATTTTTTAACGCAACATTGTTGCATTAAAAATTGGCTCGTGTAACAAACATCACTACAAAAACAAAAAAGATTAGAAGTAATTGCAAAGTGCTTACCGTAGCAGCTTCTCCTCCTTCAGTTGAGCAGAGAGACTAGGTCCAAGGTCAACAGACTGAGATTTCTCATGTCCCTAAAGAGAGGAAAAAAAGACCAAGTCTGAGAAACACGGAGGAAAAACAAAACGAAATGAATTCAATCAGCAAATTTCTGCTCGCACCTTGGGTGAATTGCTCCTACTATTCTTTCGACTGTTGTTAATGGAGCTACTGGACGCACTCAAAGAATCGCTGTCAGACTCATCATTGTCATCATCATCATTATGATCATCATAGTCTTTCAACTTTTCACCTGCTTTTGTGGCATTTTTCTTTGAGGACTTTACAAACACACCGCTGAATGTGCCACGGTTCTGTTGACCCCCTTTATTGTTCTTTTGACTTGCTTCCAGAGACAGTTTATCAAGTTCATTTAAGTTATGGTCCTCACTTGTCTTTTTTGATGCAAGATTTGAAAGGACATCTAGATCTTTCAGTGCATTCCCTTTTACGGGCCTTGATTCTAGATCACTTAGTTTTAAGCCGCGCCGACTGGCTTCCTTGGCTATGAATAGTTCTAGGTCAGTCTTTGTGTTTATCCCATTTGTCATAACAGGTAGAGACCGTCCTCTTGGTAACGCAACATCTCCATTCGCAACTTTACCATTACATATAGCTGCATGGAGGCAATAAAAAACGAAGTCAATAGCACAGAACAGTAAGCAGCAGTTTGTAAATATTTTAAAAGACAAGATCTCTGCACAAGATACATTGGTTAACATCCCATTCCCTGGAAATGAACAGGGCCGGGTTGTTTAAAGCCCAGTTAAGCTAACCCAGGGTTAGCGAGAATTTTGAATTTTTGAGGTTTTAGAGTTTGAATTTGCGACTGTTTGGAGAATTTTTCTGTTTATTATGTTGTTTATCCTTGAGTTTCGAGTTTGAATAATCTCTACCCAAACAAAAGCAGTGAAAAACATTTTTAAACAAGAAAAATTAATACTTCGGTTAACTTTTAATCCTGGGTTACCATTAACCGGCTTTCGAACAACCCGGCCGACGCCTTTTGCAACAATTGGTCACAAAATCAATTATCCTCCGTGTAAAACTTGTGGCTGAATCTATATTATTTTAAAAGAGCAAGTTTTAATTAAGACAAATACCAATTTTCAGAACACTGAATCCCTTCAAGACAGCACTGTCACTATATTGTCGTAACTAATCAGAACAGTGTACATCAGACAATTAATCATAAATATTAGAAAAGATGAACAACAAGGTTTAATATTTCAGGCCAGTAAACTGCAAGGGAGAGAATTTGTGGCAGTTTGAACTTTTGAGCTGAGATTTGCAAGGAAAAGTTCTGGAGTCTGGCCGGGTAGCAATGTTTGTTCTTGGAATACAAATCCGTCTAATTTCAAATGGTTATAAAATATCCTCTTTCAACATATACCCCTAAAAATCTGCAAGCATGCCAGAGCTTTTATATGCACCTCCTATTTCTGATGAAAAGTATTTCTCCTACACAAGTTGCCTTTATGTTTACAGAGGGGAGATTATGAATGTGACCAATTATTGACTGGAACTAGGTTGCAACAATCTCATGCAGCTTTCAACAACAGGTTTCTGCCACCTGAGCATTCATGTTTGCTCCACAGCTGTTGTATTAGATAAGCTATTTTATAGTATAACATTAACATTAATCATATTGAAGTATTCAAGAGTTTGATCTGTACCTCTGGATGGTCTTTCTGGTGCCTCTGAATGGTTGTTTGTTTCAGGAGGCAATGCAAGGTTTATAAGCTGCATATAAAACTCATTTTCCTTTGCTACATGTTGAACTCGTCGCTGAAAATATAACACAGAAGAACAAATGGATAAATAAAAACACGGCTGCAGGTCACCTGACAAATTGATAACATGGTTTGGGTTTCATATGGGCTCCAGTTTCTCTTTGGTTATTGCATTAAAACACGGATAGAGCCAGTCAAAGTTCCATAAAAAAATGCCCCCATTAAACGGTTTTTCAGCTCTGCTTTAGATTGATACTTTTATTCACTTTATACTGAAACAAAGTAAAATATTACTTTATGACCTAGGGTGTTTTTGAACAGAAAAGAAAATATTTTATCCATGATTGAAGAGGCTGCAAAAACACTTCCCTAATGCTCATGTTCCCAAAATACTCCCAGTTAACCTTTTCTGTTTCCTATTCTCACATTTTGAAGTTCTTACTTATGATCATTTGGAGGACATGCATGGATGATTGAAGTCAATAACATTTTTTACAATAACTGCAGAAATTCTTGCGCGCTCATTGGCTAATGTTCATTGTCAAAAGTGGACAGACACATGAATTTATCATTTATGCGATGCGTCAACAAGCGGGAGCAGCCAATTTGTCGATTTGTTATCGTATTAAACAAATTGACGTTAGTTTTTCATGCGTCTGTCCAGTTATTGACAATGAATTTCATCATAACATTATCAAATGAAAGTAGTCTGTGGATCCACTCGGCTATCGCCTCATGGATCCACAGCTACTTTGACAATGTTATAACAAAATTCATGATCAATAACAGGACATGAAAAGCTGATGTCTTTCTTTATTATATACTAGTAATAGTTCTCACTAAATCTTCCCACCACCTTGGATATCATGTTTATTATGTAATGAACTGTGCAACTTTTATTACAAAAAAAGCCTCCCCAGAATCGTTGAAATAACACGCTAATCTGACCTTTAACTCTCGTTGTAATCCTTCAAATCACACCAAATGAACAAAAATCTCTGTTGTTTCAAGTAAGTAATGATAGATTTAAAAAGTTATTCGTACTCTTCGTGCTCGTGTCAGAGCGAACCAACGCGACCACACTCATGCATGTGGCTGCAAGAATTATTTAATAACCATTGAAACAACACCGTTTATAAATCCTTTACTAACTTCTGCTCCTCAAGATAACAAAAGGAAACTAAACTCAATTACTTGGGATACATTTTGTTGTTGTTTCTTTGAGTGGTTTTGAGTTTTGATTGGTGCTCCTGATCTGTTTACTTTATATGTGTGGTGTTTGGATTGAGTCTGTCAACCCCTTTGCTGATTTGTATCTAACAAATCAAGTTCTGTACGAAACAATTCTATTCAGTACTGCTGAATAACTTATCGCGTACGCAACACCTCTCCTTGTCCTTGTGGCAGCAAGAATTACCCAGAGTTGCCTTGCAAGCTTACTGAAAAATTAACCGGGACCGCAGTACATGCCTAGTTTCTTCAAATCGGGCTCGATTCGCACACTACCGATACTACATGTACACCAATATTTCATATTCTTTATACGCGGGGGGTCCTATTAATGCCTCCTCGGGTTTTGGCCAAAACCCTGCGGGGGCAAACAAAAGTAGACTCCATGTTGCCATGGATCTGTTCAACAACTGATAACTGAAGATGTCAAAATGTGGTAAGAACATCAGTGATACTCTCGCTATTGCCCCGTGTCCAACCTTTCTGTTCTGACCTCATTTTCATATCATCTGTGATCAATAACTGAACAGATGCACAACAACATGGATTCTACTTTATTTTGTTAATTAGAAAAGTGCATTTTCTTTGACCTTACATGTACTTCCGTTTCTTCATTGAAACTCTAGATTTGATTCTGAAAGTCATTCTCATTTGCCAAATCAAACACCTCATTCATGACCATAACAAACGTTAAACCGTACATGCACAAACCTAATTTAAATCTCAATCATGTTATTCTTACCTGGCGCATTTTATAGCCTACATAACTTTTAACACCATAGCCAAGTGTAACCACAGGATAACCAATACTGTAAAAATAAATAAACCAAAACATTATAGATTGGTCCACTTCAGATCAAACAGGATTCATTAACAAAAACAGCATGAAAAGAGGAAGCATTTGTTCAGGACAATACCAATAACCTGTTTTGTAGGATGAGGGGAAGTTTTGCCTGAACAAGTTTGATAAGAAAAAACTGTTAAAAAATTAACAATAATAATAATAAACATGAATATGACAGTTGATATGCATTTAGTGGGGTAAAAAGAAAGCTGAAAATTAATACTTAAAAACACATTAAACTCCAGTCAAATAAAAATTGTGACTTTCAAAGTGAAAGATTAAACCTTAAGATCACAAGCAAATAGACAAGATGAACTAATTCCTGTGTTGCGAGTAGGTGGTCTGAGAGGGGAAGTTTGGGCTATCTGGCCCACACAGGATTATCTGCTGCTTCCTGTGAAAAATTGTGCTCTTTATGCTATGTAATAACTCCTTTGTTAATCAAGGATGTTTGGTCAGGACGGCTGGAATATTGGCCTCATTCTCAGCACTGTTAATAAGAACTGTCACCTGTCACACCTGTTATGGCTTAGCATGATTGATGGGCCTGCGAACTTTCCTGTTGTTAGTGTACTTCCCCAACAATGTAGCAAGTTTATTTCAGGTGTATGAATCAAGAAAAGTGGTGACTCAAACCTTTATGATCATCATGATTCTGTAAATTCTTTTCAGTGTTTATGGACCTCAACACACACAGAAAAAAAGATTGTGGCCAATACCCAGCCATCTTGACCTACATGCAGCTATCATGTTCTTGATTCTTTGGACAAGTCCTTGAGTAGATTGTCATCACTTTTTCTTTTTGTTTTCACCACTAAGAATACTATTAACAATTTGACAATTTTATGAATAATTTCCGTTGTTAGTTTTCTCAGTTCTAGCTGATAGAAAAGCTATAAAGCAAGCACAGAGGAAACTGGCAAAGGATATTCTTTGAACAAATTACTGTTTCATCAAATTGTTCAAATGAAATGTTCAGGGCTATTTTGCATGTGCTGTAGTTTGAAGTCGGACTACATATAGACAGAAAGCTTTAAAATGATCTCTGAGAAGGGACCAATCCACTGCCATTGTATATTCTTCATTCACGTGTTGACTGGCTCAAAATGTTCTTTTTTGCCTCCTCACTGGCTGGCTTCAGACAGGGGAGGGAAAACCCAGGTCCAATTGCCCTGTTCCCACAACATGGGAAGATCAGTCGATAAGGCACGAACACTGCATGCATAGTTGGGGCAACTGAAAACTGAAATGTACTGGCCAACTGAGCAACTGAATTTCAAAATATATTGTTTTCCTGCGCTGTTCAGATATAGTGACTAAAATAGCCTTGTACAAACAAAACAACTCTGAAAATTTTCACAACAAAATAATTTTCAACACAGCTTGGGACATGCCACAAGCCAGCGACAAAACCATGACGACCATGCCAAAAATAACATTGAACCCACTACAGTCAAAGCAACCGAACGATCTAGCAAGTTAAAGTATTGGGGAAACATGAGCATGCAAGTCATGATTAGTTTTAGTTTTACTTCTGATTGGTTAAAAAAGTGGCGCTTGTTTTTTAAGCTAATCAAGTAGAATGGCAATGCAAAACCAATTACTTTTCAACACTCTGTGCAACATGAAATACTAGAAATTAATATAATATTTGTAACAAGTTGAATGATGAATGTACTTTTGGCAAAAAGATTGCCATGAGCAAGAAGTCTTTGCTGGTTTGGGCGTAAATATCAGTTTAAAATAGAAATTTACTGTTTTGCCACAATTGTTCATTGCACCTCTAGTGCAAAATACAACTCATATTGATTGATCCCAGTATAAAACAGATTGGCATCTGCAACATATTTGGGACATAAAGAGAAAATGGAAATAGTAATGGATATTTGACTCCATTCTCTGGCCACCATATTTAGAAGCAGAAACTACTCAGTGGCAAAAACTACTCCGTGTGCCAGATCCAGCAGCACATTTAAATGGCCAAGAATGGTACCAAAGAGGGTTTAACATTACCTATGCCGAGACCAGTCTGGGCAACCCCTAAATTTTCGGCACTGGTGCAACATTACAACTGGGACTGATACAATTATCTGTCGATAACTGGAGGTGCTGTGCTTTAAAATAGTCAGTGCGGCGCTGAAAATTTTATGTGTTGAGCTGATTTTACAACATTTTAACAACATGTGTAACTGGGGTTTAACTCAATACAAGAAGAAGTAGTGCAATTATTCAGTGACAGATTCTACATCAGAAAAGAAAATGTACACAAGCAGGCCAAAAACCTATCAGACATTCTCATTTCATAACCACTACACTGAAGATGCAAGGCTAGCAAAAGAATCACAGACGAAAGCAATTAATGGTTCAGGGTATTGTCAAAGTTTTGACAAAGACATTAGTAAATTGAATGACTATGTCTTTGTAAAACTACTTGACCTATACTTTTGAGTTGAAAAATACATCAGGACTATCTTCTGTTTAGGAAATTATAGAAAGTCAAGGCTAAAGAACTGTCAATTGTGCTTCTATCAGAATCACTAAATTGAAAATGAACAATTTGGATCATGGTGGTTTTAATTAATAAATCGATGTAGAACAGGTTAACCAAAATAACCGGGGAAAAAGGTACAATGTACTAGTATTGCATTATGATAAACCAAAAACTAAATGTAAAAATTGTCATGACAAGGTACCGAATTTTTTTACCATTTTTCAAACAAGATAAAATCTCCGTGAGCCGTCATTTAAGAATTTGGAATAAACTGTAGTTTAATGATTAATTACACGAAAAGTGAGAACTCCCGACCCTTCGCCTGCAAAATTGGCGCTAAAATCTTAGCGATCGCTAAAGAAAGAGATTTTATGACCGGGGAAATTTCTCAACCATAACTCACAAATATCGGAAGGATAGTTCCTTTGAAACGACCCGACTCTCACTACAATAGAGGACTACTTCCGATACGAAAAAGAACCCTACTTTGCATGAAATAACCAGCTGCCTACAGAAAATTTGAGGCTAGAATATCAATTAGGGACGTTGGATATCCATTCGTTCCGAGGAACTGTTCACGAATATATTTTTGCACTCAAAGCCAAACCTCACCCAGGCCATACTTCAATAAAAATAATTTCGAGGCAATTCTTTGACCCCAGACTTACCAATGAGCGGCAAACGGCCGGCAGAGATCTAAATGAAAAGGCAGATTTTTGAGCTCGCGAAGACGAACTGACGCTTCCACATAGACAAACAGTAACCATAGGCTAACCGTTGGTAGGCATAAACCACGGTCTGAAAATATAAAACAGTCCATTATCAGACCAGAGGATGATCAGATATTTAGCTGTAGTTTTTGCAACAGAGATACGAAAATCTCTCGCTAGTAAAATCTAGTTTCCCGGCAAATTCACCGAATTTGAAGTTTATATCTGATCCACCAGTCGACCTGACGAAATGTAAACATTGAAAATCTTCGTTGTGTGAATTCAACTTAAAACTATTACGCCCGCCTCTAGTGGCCCTAATCTGCTAAAAATAATCTCTTTGGAATTACCTGTATGCCAGACGAATTGAACCCAAACATACGTGCTAGCAGCAAAGAACAACCAATGTACAGGTAAAAACATCAAACATACTAAGTCTGAACAGAAGGCCAGTGTGAGGAAGAGCAGAGAGAAGGCCTGGAAAAAAATAACGGGGAAAATAAACGGCTAGAATAAAATTGCGGATGGTAAGACAATTTTCAGGGCAAACCGCATTTATGATAGCAACCTTGGGATCACTCAAATGGCCAATGAACGACAAGTAACGAGTGATTTACGGTAAATTCACTTACCAAACCTTGGTACTTGAATGAATCGTAAGCGCTCCGCAACAGTAGCCAAAAAGGCCAAAGATATTCAAAGCGAAACTCCAAAAGGAAGTCCGCCGTCAACACCATAATCCATACTAAGAAAAATCTGACGTACAGAAATACACTAGAAGTGATAAAAATTTAGAAAAGGTTAGAAAACCGACTTTGTATCCGTGGTTATATGAAATGCAAGGCCAAACGACCCAACACAACAACACTTCGACTTTTACCTTCCATAAATCGATTCTGTGATGCGAGAACGTTTTAAAGGCCTTCTGAGTTTTGAAGGATCAATACTTCTTCTCTTCATTTCGACGTGTGGCTCATCGAATGTGGTTTTCCAAAAGCGTGAATATGGAAAATATAAAATTAGTCAGTGAGGAAAACGGACAACTAAAACTGATTTCCCTAAGTAATCGCTTAATGCGCTTGCGTGAGATGACGTCACACGGCGGCCATGAGATAGCGGCCATTCCCTCGCTCCCGCCCCTGTCGTTTCAGAACTGAAAGTGGAGCTGCTCCAAAGACTTATTTCCAATCATATCAAACCTGAGAAAATAAAGTTTGATTACAAGCTCTTTGCGTTCTTAGGGGGGAGTGAGCTTCCTATACGCTAAAGAAAGAAAGGGAGCTTTGTCTAAACTGAATTCCACTCTTCCGTGACCGGCCGGTCTTCACTAATCACGACAGACTAATTAGTGACGAAAAATACTGTACTGTACTATTTCTCTTACTACATTTGCACCCCATTTACATTGTATTGTTTATTATTTAGATACTTGCAATTATCATGACATTCAATTACAAACGATTGTATTTAAAAAAACGATAAGAAAATTTTCAAGAAAATATCCCCCCATAAAAACATAATGGATAGACGGGCGAACCAACTCAATAGGGGAGGGGGTGTTTAATCACAGTCTTGTTCGTACAGTTAACCTCTTTGTGAATGGAGACCCATCAGATGAGAGAACTTCAGTAAAAATCAATTAAACCTTTAACAACAATGGTGGAGGGTTTTTTAGAAACAGTTAACGCGTAGCACGAGTTAACCTCGAGTGTGAATTCAGACCATGTGAGCTCGAGTCACGCGTCCGACTCGGTCTGGTTTTGTTTGCTTGTTTTTTTTTTCTTTGACCATATTGGGTTGTTAGTAAAATGCGTAACGTTGTAATAGCTAAAGGGAATCAGCACACCGAGAGCCTATTTGTAGCCTTCGTTCGGTTAGCTTGAGTACCTCTTCGGCCGTTTTCGCCAAACAAAAATTCCGCTCAGGAGTTACTAAATCGTTATAACCTGACTTTTTTCAGCTCTCCTATAAATGTTAGGGTTTTTCAGGTAACCCTCACACTGTTGGGAGCTGACCACTGTCGAGTCAGCGCTGTAGGCTAACCGGCATGACCGTTACGTCAATTTACGTGACACCGTTTCCCATAACGCCTTTACTGCTTTACGCGTTTTACTAACAACTGCAACATTGTAAAGAAACACTCTCTACGGATAATTATAGAATTGGCTACGGACGTGGCCAGGTTTTGCTTAAGTCGTTTAGTTGGGCAGAGTTATATGTTGTTCAAGCGGCTGGAAGATAAATGGCCGCCGATGGGAGATGTACTTTTATATTTATAACAAGAGATATTGATTGATTACAAGCTTAGTCTTACCGCAGTTATAGACCTTTGTGAACTTGTTTTGTTTTCTCAATGATTATGTACATATCTTTGAAAATCATCGACAGTCGACAGTAATGCTAAACGACAGAGAACAACTTCTTTACGCCTGGAAGAGACAGGCGCGCGTAGGAGGGGGGACCACGCAATTTGAACCGCTCATGAAATACAGTTGGACCTCGCTCAGTAATTCGAACTCGGTTATTCCGAATTCCCCGTTATTTCGATCCAAATAATTGTCATTAGTTAGCTCTTGTGTATTATAGGATGATTTACATCAGTTCTTGTATACCTGCTCACGAGGCCAGAAACCTTATGATATGCCGGAGGTTATTTTCATTTTGTAAACAACATTGTAACTTTTTCCTCCATTAATTTTTATTTTTGTGCTGGAACTAAATGTTGCTGTTGTTTTTTGAGATTTAAATCTCGACTTACTTTTTTCGCTAAAATTAATATAAACGCGCGAAAGTAAGGGAAAACATGTACAAGCCGCGGTCATTAATTTAATGCGACCCATGAAAGCAATAAAATAAAATAGAATTTCCCCCGCGCGAAATTTTATCCCCAACATTTTCCAAAATTTGCGCAGGAAACTATTCTAATTCAAACATCGCGAAAATAAAAATTGCGCTATGATGTAATGCTGTAAACTTCCTCTTCTTCCCAGGGTAAAGCGTTTTCATATGACATCACGGCGGCCATGTTGCCATTCATACAGCGGGGTAATGCGCGAAACGCGATATTCGAGCGCGGAGGGCGAACAAGTGCTCTGCTCTCTCGCATCGCTAATCCGCTAATCCTCCACCTCGTTAATCCGTCTGCCTCGTTAATCCGTCTGTTTAACGGGCTACCAAACAGTGATATTTCTGTCTTTTGGCCCCAGAATGAGTTCCTTTCCTATGAAAAAAATCAAATCTCCTCACATTTGGTAACACAAATATAATGACCGCCATGGAAACTCTCTATTGGTCGGCTAGCTCCACTAGCCCATCAAGGGAGGCTTGGGGAGGGGGGGGGGGCGACTCTCATATGAAAAGGAAGGGGGTTGGGGGATTCCCATATAAAAAGGACGGGGGTGGTCGTCGGAGATTTTGAAAAGAAACCCTTAGAGGTACCAACATCTTGTTTTGCAGGCGTGGCTTGAAATCTTTTAAACCCCTAATAGGTACAATTCTAAAGCAGCACATTATTTCCTGTCGTCTTGTTTTGAAGCTCAAAACCCTAAAAGGTACCGCAAAGGCTGTCGCGTTTTTAACCCTTAAAAAAAAGAGGTTCGATGAGTACTCACGTAGTTTTTATAAGGGGGCCCCTCGCGTGCTGCGCAATTGTGCTATGTGGAGTAGAGTAGTAGTATAAAATTCACACAAACTCACTGAGGTTAATGTGTCTTTTAGTTTATAGGATTCCTGTGACGTTACTTCGGCGCACAGTATAAAATCTTTATTTAACATGTAGGCTATACGATAAATATTCAACATACAAAGTGTTTTCCTGGCTGTTTGCTGCCTGGGCGTTGAAGCCAATCCCATAAATGCAATAATATTAACTTCGCCTTTGGCGAATGATTGTTAAATATAACCCCAGAAATGTAAAGAAATATATTGCTTTTTGTGTCAATCAAACAAAAAATAAAAACTAAAGTGGACTATTCCGGATTTGCCTTTGAATTGTTCAAACATTTTGAATTGTCGTTGCCCTGAGAGCATGGCGAGATCAGCGAAAATCTTTTGATTAGGGGCTCGTAAGATTCTCGATTCGACTCTTCTTTGATTAATGACCGCAATTTTAGAACAATCAATTATTGACCAGTTTATCATTTTTTTATAAATGAAAGAAAGTGAGGACGTAAGGACGAAAGGTAAATTACTATAACTGTTTTATGCCTACTAAAGAGACTTGAGGAACTTTTTGCAAATGGACTCTGCGGGCCGGATGCTGTTCGTTATTTTTGTTGGCTGCAGCCTGGTCTTCTCCCTTGTTCGCATCTGTGTCATTTGACGCATGTGCAGTGTCTTCATTGCTATTGATTACAGGAATGGATTGTTTAAGCTTGTTAACAGGCGCTTGAGCTGTAGTCTCGTCATTTGAATAGGTGTCTGCTCCCTCGGAAGAGCCGTGATCAAGGAGCTCTTCGCCATTCTCTGCTTTCTCCTTGTTGAGATCAGGCTCATTAACGTTCGTGTCGTCCTGTTTGTTTTCCCCAACGCCTTTTTCGTTTTCAGTTGAAATCGCTTTGTTATCAATTCCGATCTCACCATCCTTCCCGTCTTCGCCATTTTGCGTGGCTGGCAAAGCGTTGTTTGGTTCCCGAGTCCCTTTCACACAGCCTCCAGATGATGGTGAACCTGTAATATCGTTTGCGCTGACTTTCTCTACACTTCCAATCGATTCCAAGGACAAACAGTCGTTCACTTTCCCAGCACTATCACTTACCGAGGGAGGTCTAATAACGGCAAGTCTCCAGCACATTAAGGACAGGTAAACAGGCATGATACACAACCCGTGAATGAGACCGAGTACGACAACGCCGAAGAACATTCTGAAGAATATTCGGAAGATCTCCGAAGCGGCGAACGCTAGCACGATCATGCCGAGGAAGGTACTGAATCCTGCAGAAAACAAACACGGGCAACACACCGTCAGTTAAAACTCTAATAAAAGACACTGAGTGCACTTTTCACAAACTAACAAAAGCTAATTAGCTGAAAGTACTTCTATAGACTGTTCACAGCCCTCTATTTTCTCGTATTTTTAATCGATCTTTGATCTGTTAAACATTCGTTAAATGTTAGGTCTGGAAAGTTTGAAATCAATCTTGAAAAGTGTACGTCGTTTGTAGCGATAAATGTTTTGATCCCTGCACATGCACCTGTTTCCTGGTCAACTATATAACTACACTGAGAATGTATTATACTGGTAACACCAGAGAAATGTGGAAAACAGGAACCCAAGGTTAAGTTTAAATTACAAATTTCTCTAGGGTTTCTACAATGCGAAACAAAGCTTCTGTTTTCATTGGATAATAAAGCTAGCGTACCTCCCATTAAGACACTCGCACCCACAGTGCTCAGAGCTTCCACTACTCGCTCGTTGGCTGTTAACTTGTTTGATACGACGTACGCATGCGCAATGTGCGCGCTGTAATCGACTGCAAATCCAATAGCCATTACAAGGTTGATCATGGACACGGTGTTAAGGGACACATTCCAGATAACCATCAATCCAAATAACTCACATATCAGGGCTGCAAAGTTGAGCACAACAAGGAACGCCACAGAACAATCCACTAGAAAGGGGCTTGTAATAATAAACACTGCAAGGCCTGCGATTATCAGGTTCCTAATCGTCTCCGTCGATATTAAAGCATACTGCTCAAAGAATATAAACGGTCGAGTGATAGGAAAGGCATCGAGTTTGGACTTTTCTGCAATGTCGTCTCGGAGAGTCAGCATTGCGTTTTTCTGGAAGGTGGAGCTGCCGTCACTCTTCATAAAACCGATGACACGGGAAGCCTCCAGCTTTGTGCCGTCTTCGGAAAACTTCAAGTCTTGATTGAAATAAGCAAAGTTGGGAATGCTAAGGAATGCCTTCAATTCAGACAAAAACTTAGGACCGGTTATGTTCTTCCTAGACATTTTGCCATACTGAGAAAATGAATTCATCCAAGACAGTGATAGTTCCTTTCTGAAATAACTATTGCTCGTGACGATATTTGTCAGCTCTCTGATCTGTTCCTGGGTGGAGCTCAGCTCATAATCAACCTCGCCATTCTCTACGATGCTCACCGGAATGGACACATCAAAGTGTTTTTCTTGAGCGGACAAGAATCGCTTCAAGTAGGTATCATCTTTTGCCAGGATTCGTCTATCAAACGCTTCTTCCACTTGGGTTACTCCGTATATTCCAGCACCAAGCAACAATAGTGAGAAGCATATGACTGCACATTTCGCTACAGGATGAATCAAGAACTTGGCCCACCGCTTCATGGCCCGATTTGACGTCTGTGAACGAGGTTCGTCCCAGGCTGGCGCGCCCTCCTTTGGTTGAGGTGCAAAGCAGAATGGCAAACAGTCTCTGCGACCCGATTTGATTCTTTTCACTTCATATGACATAATGGCCACGAAGAATGTCACAATCATGAGAAATGAAAAAGTCACTGTCAGTGCGGCGTAGATACAGAAATACCTGAAGAAAACACAAAAAGGGCCTTTTAGTTCGAATAGTCGTGTAGCGAAATTAAAAGAAATTGAATTCAATTAAACCTCGCCAACGTTTCCTATGTCAGTTTAGTGGGTACAACTTATATAGCTGTCAATTTTGAATGATTTTTTTCAGTAAACTGTTAAACATTAAAAGTAAGAGCACCAACCGCCCAAGCAATTATGGTTGGATTGTTTAGGACTGTACTAAACAAATTAAAGGAATACACGAGGGAATGAAAATAACTGGAAATGTAGATTGAAAGGTGAACAAACTTCCAAAAGGTCCAAACCTGTTGGACGAAATTTTGAACATGCATTCAAGGAGATTGTTGCAACAAGGAATTTATCTGAAAAAAATTGCATTATCTCACGTCTAATTAAGTAACAACTTTGACATTACAAGTGAATATATGAAAGATATCGAATCCCGTTCAGGCCTGAATTTCTTTCAGGCTTTAATTTCACAACCGCTTAAGTTCATAACTGCGATGATCAATCATGTCTTCATAACTTTGACATTGTCGTCAATATACTTAAGAATCAATCTCACAAAGACGAAAGGGATATGTCATCTGTCAGCGACAGTGAATAAGTTATAGTTACTGCACGTTTGTTGGATCATGTGCACTAAAGGCATCTGCAGTCGAGTGTCAAACGATATCCTCGATCGGTACCCTCGATCAACAGTCGATCGATACTCGATCGATACCTCGGTTGACAGTCGATCGACACTTCATCGACATCTCGGTTGAGATTCGACTAATTTTTGCAGATATTCCATTGAGTGTCGATCGATACATATTGGTCGGTCGACACTCGATCTTCGAGACGTTGATCGAGTATCGACTGAGTGTCGGCC
Organism: Micromussa lordhowensis; assembly: GCA_964020085.1. Taxonomy (NCBI): domain Eukaryota; kingdom Metazoa; phylum Cnidaria; class Anthozoa; order Scleractinia; family Lobophylliidae; genus Micromussa; species Micromussa lordhowensis. Next base: position 35,926,561 of record OZ026598.1, on the reverse strand, counting down.
GAGTATCGATCGAGATGCCCATCAGGTGTTGATCGAGATGTCCGTCGAAGGTCGATCAAGGGTATTGATCGACCGCGGATGCCTTTAGTACACATGATCCGGTTTGTCATCCTGAATAATCCTGGCTTTAGAGTAGTAACTTTGGGTGCCGTTCTTTTAATTTGCGCTAGGTGACATAATTTGGTTCCACTATACCTTTCTGATCCAAAAGATGTACTGGCAATTAACAACGAATCGGGGAGACATTTAATTCTCCAAAATTATATCTACTTACCTTATCGCTGGAAACGAGGTGGAAGTGCTCACTGCAAACGCTAACAAGTCTGTCACTGTTGTCATGGTAACAGTTGGTCCCGAATGTTTCATAACAGCCTTAATCGTGTCAGTCTTTGACAGGTCACGTGGCTGTCGATCAAGCTCATCCACCATGATGAACATGTCGTCGATGCCGATTCCAAGAACCAAGAACGGCAAGACTCCTACCAAACTTATGAAGGGAACACGACACCACATGGCGAGACCAAGGCCAGCTAATATCCCCAGGGCCACTGCAAACACTCCTGCATTGGCGAGCAACGAGTGGCCGGTCAGCGGATTCAAGAACTTTCCGAGCATGAAACAAGCAAAGGTGATCATCAGTGTGAAAGTAACTGCCACCCAGCTGACGTCAGATCCGCTGCTCTCAGCGATGGCATCGTCCAGGCTTCTCTCACTTGAATAGTGGACTTCAAAACAATTGAGTTTGCCCACTAAAGAGGCCACTTTGTCGATGAAAGTCTTCTCCCAATCGATAATCTTTTCGTTCGTTTCGTCGTCACTAGGGTCATGGACGAGGTACACCATTTGCAATGCTTTCGCCTCGGTAATACTTCCACCTTCTCGGTTGGCATCGCCAAACATGCGGTTGAAGTTGTACCAGAAGGGACGTCCATTTCGCATCAGTGCCGTGCTGTTGTACGCTTTTTCCAGCTCGCGTTGAACCTGCTGGAGGTCTTTACCGTCCAACTTACTCTCATTGAACTGTACAAATTCAAGCGCGTTGATCATCATGCATTCGTCTTGTGACTTGGATTTGTTTCCAGACAGCGTGACGCAGAAGTCGGAATAAGATTCCAGTTCCTTTACTGCATTGTGAGCTTCAAAGGCCTGCTTGAGACACTCAGGAGCAAGGACATTGGGATGACCAGGAGACGCCACCAAAAGGACGATTTCTTCTCGAATCTTAACTCTGAAGTATTTCTCAGCGGTGTCTAAATCTTCAATGGACTTGCTGCTTTGAGGGATGAAAAGTTTTACAGTTCTGCTTTCTGCTTGGAACCACACAAATCCAACGGAGCAGACACTGACGAACACAAGACATACTTGGATTGTTATGAGCGGATGTTTGGCGATTCTTTCACCATACCAAGCGAAGAATCGCTCCAAAAGACGCAAATACCAGCTGCAGAACGACGACCACACAAGACATGGATTGAATCGCCGTGGACAGCAACAACTGAAATCAGAAACAATTTAGATGAGCAAGGTATTCTTGAAATTAAAATTAAAAATACCAAACTGATAACTGATACATGGATTAACCCTGAGAAAGAGAGAGAGATTTGAAGACAACAGAATCCTGTGTAGCGTAGTCCAATAGTGCGTTACCTGTCCATTAGTAGAAACGGTACTGGTTAGGTCAGACCCGTGG
>OZ026598.1:35857371-35919871 GCA_964020085.1 Micromussa lordhowensis | reverse complement strand
CTCGCTCTAAATATTTTCCTAAATAAGACAATTAAAATTTTAAGTAATAAAAAGTGTTTCTAGTCACACGAATTATTCATTTAATACAAAAGATAAATGTGGAAAGCTATAAGTTTCTTCCAACTTCTTGCAATACTGAAATGGCAAACGGTCACTTAGAAAAGAGTGGGAAAAATTCAGTTCATTTAGCTCGCTCTAAGACAATAAAAAATTTTTAGTAATAAAAAAAGTGTTTCTTGTGACACGAGTTAGTTTTGACAAAAATATTAAATACTTCCCAACTTCTTGAAATACTGAAATGGTCAACGTTCGCGTGCGGAAAGAGTGGGAAAAATGTCTTAGGCTGTGTACACACTTGATGCCTGAGGACTGTTGCTTGGGTACCGACAAAAAAATTGCGTTCAGACACTGTGTACTCCGAGTACAAGGTGTGCGGGCAGTGTTCCCGAATTCTGGTGTGAAAAAAAGGTGTGTTCACATTAGTACCCAGCGAGAATCATATTCGGGCACCAAGTACAGTGCTATCTTAGCCTTACTATGTGATTTAACAACGAGAACCTGCAAGTTGTTACTACGACCTTTACTTTTGCTGTAAATAAATAGGATACTCGTGTAAAAATTCTTCTTGCTAACCTCAGTTGTGGAATCTTTAAAAAATTCAGAAGCATTGGGAAAATGGCTCAATTTTGAATTGACCAACAAGGACCACCAAAATTGCAGCTAAATAAAGAAAAAATTACGACACTCGTGCAAAAACCTAATAGCTAATTTTTGAAGAAAATTCTCTAATGATAAATAAAAATTTATAAAAAGGGCCGATGTTTCGTTTGACAAAGATGACCTGTAAGATGCAAACAGCCATGTTTGTTGAAAATCACCTTATGGAATGTGTGTTTATCACGCTATAGTTCTAACGGGTTAATAATGTCACAGCAAATACAGCTTCTATCATGTCATAGAACGCTTTTAGATCCGAATAATCAGTGAATTCTAAGTTGTAAACTCGTCGGCCTGTTATGACGGACGCAACTTGTCCCAGGTTTCCACTTTGATCAGCTCCGACTCTTCGCTTGCGCCAAGCATACTTCTGTGCACTGGAGACTAGCCGTCCTGGCTGTACCATGCGGAGGCCTGAAAAGAAAGATTCTTGTGAGAAAAAGCCTTCTAAAATAAATAACTTCGTATCGATATAAAAACAAATCTAGGGATATCCTGTTTGAAGACGCAATTCACTAGCGTTTTGCACACGGTTAGGTAAACACGATTTGGTGGAATGCTTGGATTTTGTTGGATCTATTTTATTAATGGTCAAAACACGTGGACGTTCTTGTTTGCAAAGCCTCGTGAATTGAAAGTTTCCCGAGCGATTATTCGTGTTTGCACCACCATATGTGAACATGCGCTGTTTTTTATCTCTTCAAATAAAGTTCAAGGAAAAAGTTACTGAAGAAACGAATCCGGCCTGAATTATTCGAAATTCTGCAGTCAGCAGAATGTCGTCTAATTCTTAATAAAGCATTATTTCGAGTGAATAACAGCCTGAATCAGTTTTTACCTTCCAGGTCGATTATCTTTTTGGTTTTCTCATTCTCGTCCATTGCTCCTTCCTCGATTTTTGACCTCAACTCAAGTTTGTGAGCATCCTCGGTGAAGAAAAGGTCTCCGAAGTGTGGCCATTTGTTGCCTGAAACGGAAGGGCGTTGAAGAGTGTAAGAAATAACACAAGACCATTAAAGACTGTGCCTCCCAAAGACCAACCACTTACGTCCTCGTTCGTGGGAGGTGAGCAACAGTGGGGTAGGGGACTGCCTGTCAGGGTGAAGTACAGTGGGTCCCGAGGCCGCTACGGTAGCTGTGAAGGCCTGACAGGAACCCTGAAAAGGCTGGCAAATAGGGGCTCTGGCAAGCCTGCAGGAGGCTAGTCACCTCCCCAGACTAATTTACGACTACCGAAACCGACAAAAGTGGCCTTATGCGTCCCATGGCGCAATGAGGAAAGATGATGATGAGATGATTAAAGATTGTAAACACTGCTGGGTCTACTGAAATAATCGTAAAAACGTTCTCTGAATTCAAGGATACATTTTCGAAAAACGGCATTCAAAGAGACGGAGCATTTCTTTAGACAAAGGCGTTCCTAGTCTCCTTCGCATCTGGGGTTGTCGCGCAAAGAACACTGACGATGCACATTATGACTGTGAAGTCTACTAAATGTCGCAACAAACTGATGGATACATTCAAAGAAATGCGGGTCACAGTTTTGAACATGATGCTCCCGTTTCTAACTTTGTTGATATTGCAGTCCACCTCGACTTCTACTGCTCGTCACTTCCTAATGAGTTCTTGTCATCATGTCATGCCTAGCACTGTGCTACAAAATCCACCATTACTGTTGGATTTCCTTTACCCTATTCAGTTCGTCGAATTTATTTACCCGAATTTCAGTTCGTCTTTAAGGACGGTGCCTACTAAATACAAAGGTTCTTGCGCCACATTAGGCTTACCACTTCCGTTTCATAGCATAAAATGTAGGGGTAACTACGCGTTTTTAGAGTAAATAATTAATCTTTTTTGAAAACTTTTATGGTGCCCGTTGCACTTTTTCCTGTCACCTCCCCAGTAAGTAAAACATTTGCGTGTTTTGCACTTGTTTTGCGCGCGCATTACGCCATCTGCATGTACGTGTTTACATTTGGATTTCAGTTTAATCAGTTTTGGACAGATAACAGCTAGTTTTTCAGCTGAAAGCTGTTAACAGTTAGTGTTTAGCGATACGCTTCTTTTCTGGTATTCCTGGGTTTAGTACAGGTTCATTAAACTAAAATTTTGCTTTCTTTTTAGCTGCGTACTTGGTAGCGTAGTTGAATACGTCAATATTGGCAACCCTAGCGCGGACGTGGAGTGTAATGCCTTGCGTGATGCGCAGAACGTGTGCGCACTAACAATAGTAGAAACCGTCCTTAAGGCGGGGGTAAACATGAATAGGAGTGAAATTTGAAGTTTTATTAAAAGGAAATTGTTAGGATTAAGATGGGTCGGAAACACTACCAGACAGTTGACCCCCGGAACAGAGAGCCCCAGGTTGGTATCCGTCTACTAATTCTTCACTTCAAATTTCAGTTTTTTCAAATCCATCAAATCTTCAACATTTCATAATTTCCTCAATTTAACCTATCCTTTTAGAAAAAATATCTCTTTCCCAAAATGCCCAAAAATCATCCAAAAATTTACACAAAACCGCCAAACAGTGGTTAATGAGATGAGCAGAGAGATTTAGTGCCGCTTGAAACGTGGCCGAGATATTGGCAGAAAGGCCGTGTTAAGCGACTTCGAAACTGCCTCCACGTTTACCCCCGCCTTAAGTCCCTCTCAAATGATGCAAAGCACATATTGGAAGTGAAATAAAAACCATTAGTTGACTTGTCATTATTGGAACGTTGTCGCAGCAAATTACCTTTCTTTGAGTGAAGGAACACTTTAACTCCGCTGCAAAACTTTTCCACGGCTCTTCTTTGATGGAATGTTCTTATAGGTCTGGAGAATTCTGGGAACAGCATGCGGTAGTTGAATGCGAGGGCTGTTGCTAGGATACCACCTGTCACGTGAGCATTCGGTAACTCGCTCAGGGAAAAATGGTCACCAGGACAAACGAGCATGGTTGCGTCTCCATCAACCAGCTGGCCCCATACTTTGTCCACGCTATATACAGCAGAAACACCGCCCGAGAAGCGGTCATTTTGTGCTTTGAGGTAGGTGAGATGTCCACGGTAGCGGACCTGATGATAGAAAAAAAAAAGTTTGAAAACTCTGGCATAATTATCTCATGGAGTGTGGCCACGTTTAATGATTTGACATTCTCTTCATCTAGTTTGGCCTCAAAGCATTGCCAGATTGTATTAGCGTATCGTTTAATTCTTACATGACTTCGCTGTATTGGGTTGAACAGTAATTTAAATCTTTAAAACATGTTCCATACCCCAGCAGGCTGCCATTCTTTGAATGTTCTAAAAGAAACACTGTGATTTGATAGAAGAGCCTCCCTGAGTGCCCTCAAGTTGTAGTTAGCGTGACCCTTCTCAAAGCTCCTTCTCTGTAGTTCATCTATGATCCAGTCTTGATTGTGCCTCTCCCTCAAGTTTTTGAATTCTTCAGCTTCGATCTTTAGAGTATCTACGGCCAGTTTTGTCAGAAAGTTTTCAAAAGAAAGCTGTAGGGGGAACAAATAATCCATTAATTTATGTTTCTTAATCGATTATATTGGCATGCATGATGACGTTTTTATTAACCTTAACCAAAAGGAAACAGCTTACTGGATGGCGTTGAGAATATATGAAAAACACGGGAACTGCGCTTGAAACATAAAATGAATTTTTTTTTTGAATTTTGAATTCCAACCCATGACTCCGCGATATCGGTGCGTTGCTATAGCAACTGAACTACCAAGCGTTGATACTGTACTATTTTTTCTTTCTTATTTTAACGCTTTATTGCCAACAACCTAAGAGGAAGTATTCGATTTTGTACTCAGACAGAGCTGCTCTTTAATAAGTTAGTTTTTCTTACAAGATGACTTTGAATTAGCCAGGTAATCGCTACCTTATCGTTACAATCATCACTTTTCCCACGAACCTTAATCTGTCGAAGTTGAAACTCTTCATCTGCAACCATGGAAACCAGTCTATTGCTGATAGTCCGCGAGCGTGGATACCAAGGAAATGTGTCAATCATGGCCACAAACTCCACCCTCTGGTTCTGCTCTCTCAACAAGGACGCCATTTCGTACGCAACAAGTCCTCCGTAGGAATATCCGCCAAGAAAGTACGGTCCATGGCGCTGCTCCGTGCTAATAAGCTGAACGTAATGTGCGGCCAGCTCACGTACTCCACCCCAGTCCTTACTCACTGCTGTTGGGTCAGTAAAGCCCAGTGCATAGAAGGATATCAAATCCTAATAAGGGTAAGGAAAGATATCAATATAACACTGAAATGTGGCCGGTGTGAGTTAATAACGGCTTTATACTAGGGAGTTGGGAAGAAGAGTTTATAGATAGCAATCAGCTGAACGAAATTTCTCTCGGGTTCGCTGAGATTGCTGTTTGGCCAATTTCTAGGAAAATGTGGCCCATGATACTCCGAATCATTTTTGCTCGCTACCTTCAGGTAGCTAAAAAGTGTACCCCATGTGGCCAATTGTAATCTACTGTTTGGCCAATTGTAATCTACTGTTCGATGAGCCTATGAACGCCGTGTTTGTCTGGCAAGTTACGATGGTATAAAGCTGACCTTCACTGCCAGTCAACTTACAACACTTAGAAGTTGCTGCCAGAAAATTGATAAAATATGCGTGTGCATCATGTAAGTTATTGGAGCATTTAAGTGAAAGTTTTATGGCAGACCTAGTATTTATAATTAGTGGAATAATGGAAAAGTACGCTAGAACTTTTCTTGTGTGGTAGCAAAGTATAATATACTAAAGCCTTCTACGTACGGGGGGTCGTTGCTTTTGGTATATACAAGGCAAGAAGAATTTGAATGATGAATAAGAGACTTGAACGTTTATATCTATATTAGCTGGGAATCACCTGGCCTTGAAATCCCGTAGAAATCGCCGCCAGATTTAACGCATAATGGTGTGACGGATGTACACAGAAGAACTTGATGGCTGCGCCCGCAGGAGTGTACAGCGGTACAACTTGAACCTGACTCGCTGACGTGACAGCAGATGGGGATGCATCGGTCAGTGCGGGCTGTGTTTGTGCAGGACCATTTTCTAGGCTAACGTTATTTGGAAGTTGTTCACTAGGTGCTTCTCCGCTAAGCCTGGCCGTGACGTCATTTGAAATTTTAAGTGCGGTCGTATCAGGCTGCATAAAGTAGAAAACCTGAAACAAGAGCACCGTTTTTGTTAAGTACAAAAAAAAATTACTACGACAATGCCGAAGGTGACTTGCAAGTGGTTACAATCAGCGGACAGACGATTATTTTACTTGTACCACGCAGCAACTGATCCTTTTGGATTACTAATGATTATTTTTGCAACCCACCTCAAAAGAAACTTGCAAATTGGCTTCCAACTGCATTTTCAAGGTCAGTGCTCCAGCTGAGTCGAGACCATAGTTGTACAAGCTCTTGTTGAGATCTACCTCAGAAATCGAAGAGATTCCGGCCCATTCACTCAATGCCAGGACTATGTATTCCTTGACGAGTTCGCGTCTTTTGTCTTCATCTTTCTCTAGCGTAATGCTTTGCGCCAGGGATTCTGACGTGTATGCCTGGTTGTCAGAATCATTAATTTCATCTTTGATCAGCGACATTCTGGACGTCTTCTTTAGCCCGACAAGAGTTCTGAGGTAGCGAGGCCAGTCCACACCAAACAGGGTAACTTGGAATCGGCTAGGTTCCTCAGTAAGAACTTTGGCCATGTATTTGACTCCTGTGTAAATATTTTTAAAAGAATTTAGAAGGTACGTACACCTCTCACCATCGTTCATGTTATGAAAAAGCCCGACTTTAAACAAAGTCTTTTGCCTGACTTCTCTAATCAGATAATCTCTCTGGAGCAAAACTGTGTGGTACAATAGTTGATATTCCGTAAAGAGATTCGAAAGCTGACGTTTCGAGCGTTAGCCCTTCGTTGGAGCGAATCGAGGAATTGTGGGTCGTGTGCCGTAATTTATATACAGAAAGATGGAGCTACGCTATTAGTTGGTGCTTGGTAACGTGAAAAACAACAGAATAAATTAATTGAATGAAAAGCGTTCCTTGATACCGTGAGGATTAAGAGTGCCGATTTGAAAAATAAATTTTGTTCTAGAGTTTTGCGGCTTTCTGTGCTTCCTTGATGAAGGGAAAGGCCGCAGACTGTCATATGTTGCTTAGAATGATTGGGGAGATTAAAGTGTCTCGCGACCGGTTTAGATGCGTTTTTGTCGTCTTTCTCCACGTCACGAAGGTGTCCTCGGAATCGGTTGCCTAGTCGTCTCCCTGTTTCGCCGATGTATAACTTTGTGCAAAGAGTGCAAGTTATGCAGTAGATGACATTGGCTATCTGTATCTTTCTGTATATAAATTACACACGACCCACAATTCCTCGATTCGCTCCGACGAAGGGCTAACGCTCGAAACGTCAGCTTTGGAATCTCTTTACGGTGGCCAATTCACATTATCAACCCAGTTGATAAAACCAAATTTTCTTGTTATACTTCCCACCGACGCAGCATCACAGTTTCTTTAGAAACTCACCCCCTCTACTCGTGTGGTACTATAGGGCTTCAAATTCCCTAACCACAATGGACGTTTAACCCTCTTTGCAGTCCATTTGAGAATATTGAGAAATCGGGAAAATGTTTATTAAGTCTCAGTTAAGAAATAGCTTACCATCTTTGGCATGTATAAAGCCAAGTCCCCCCAGGTTCATCAATTTAGCGACATTAGTTTCTCGTTCCATCAAACCAGCTCCACTGATTGGTCCCCAGTTTATCACCAATCCGGGTAGACTGAGTACCTGTCTCCGGTACTGGGCAAGAGAATCTTGAAAGGCATTGCAAGCCGAGTAAGAGCATTGCTTCAGGTTGCCGAAGACGGAAGCCATGGATGAAAACATGACGAAGAAATCAAGATCCATTTCCAAGCTCATTTGGTGAAGTAAAAAGGAACCTTGAAACAAATTGAAAACTGTTACCATAGTTATTCTAGTTAGAATAATAAGTCTCCATGGAATGATGGACTAACTGTAGAATTCTATAAAGCTTTTTGGCATATTTTAGGCGAGTTTATGGTGGACAGTTTACATGACTCTTGCAATCGAGGCGAATTATCCAATTCTCAAAAGGAAGCTATCATCAGGTTACCGATAAAACCTCCACTGTTCTACGAGGATTGCTTAAAGAGCTTCGCAAAATGCTCTGTGGCAAACATTCAATATTCTCAGAAACAGAGTTGTCACCATATCTTCCGCTCAAGAGAACTACCAGAGCTCTTTTAGAAATGATAAACGTAATTGGCCAGAAATCTATAGCTTGCCTCATCGTGTTAATTCAGACACAAGGATGCGTGAATTTCAATTTAAACTGCTAAACAAATACCCAGTGACAAATGCCTTTTTGTGTAAAATTGGTGTTGTGCCTTCTCCAGCATGCTCTTTCTGTGGAAAAGAAAACGAATCCCTCGAACATATCTTAATCTATTGCAATTATGCCAAAGAATTCTGGGCAGAAGTTATTAAGTGGCTCTGCAGTTTAAAGGTAAATATAAATACCCTCAAAAGCAAAGAAGTTATGCTTGGAATGCCAAATTGCCAAGACGAGGTATTTGTAAATAATGTATTACTAATCGCTAAGCAGTATTTGTATTCTTGCCGTTGCAGAAAAACGCTTCATATACTCAAAGTTTTCATGTCTAGATTAAGGAAGATTCAGAATCTTGAATTAGTTATTACAAAGTCAAAAAATAAGTTATCAGTTATGGGGCAAATTTGTAAAGTCATGTAAATTACTAGTAGTTTGTTGCAAAAAATTAATGAAATACAAAAAAAAAGTTCTAGTTAGTCCTCGTTGCACAACTTTAGTTTTAGGAGCTCAAGAAAAGGCGCTTAGCCTTTATTAGCCTAGATTAGCTTAACTACCCGCGGGCATGTTATAATTGTTCTTTTTACTTAAAACACAATGAAATGTATGTATGTATGTATTTAGGCGTGCGTTCACCAAGAATGTAGCGCTTTTTTAAAAACATATGACGAGGCTCTAAAAGGACTCCTTGGAGCCATCCAACAGGCATACCTCTATATTTTTAAAAGCTACCCAAAATAATTTGAAAATTGACTTTTTGAGTGATGAGCCTCACCAACCTTTCACGGACGTTACTAGTCCTTATTGGTATGGAAAGGTGGACGCTAAGTGATAGAAGAGACCACAGTAAAACTTCGTAACTCATTATGGAATCTTACCTTTTATCTTGGCGCCCATGGAATCAGCGAAGGCCTCAAATGTGAAATCTTTGACATACTCATCTCTAAGAACCATGGCAGTGATCACGATGCCAGCCACACTTGGAAGAGAAGGAAGCTGCTCTTTAAAGGTCGCCATTTGCTCTTGGTTGGAAATGTCAATCTGTTAGGAACAAAAATATATATGTTTGAAACTTATATCACCTTGCGTGAAGGTCTCACAACGCCTGTGATTCAACAAAGCAGCTTGCCCTTCTCTAACAATTAACATTGTTAACCTCGTTTTGCGTGTGGTGAACGTCTAACTAATAAAGATTTTTTGTTATAATAATTGTATACTAATTACCTGAAACAAATGTATCTTTGCGCCGGTCCTTTCCTCTAACTTTCGTACTTCTTGACATTTGGCATCTGAGGGCTTTGAACGGCCAAGAAGTCCAATAGACTTTGCTCCATTCTCCGCCATCCAGCGAGCCACTTCAAATCCATATCCTCGAATCCCCCCTGCCACCAAGTAAGTTCTATTTTCTTTCAGGCCACATTCATCTAAACCAGTTGGAAGTACAGGAATCTTGGCGAGATCACTTCTTACTTCAGATGATGGAAACGCGTGAATTTGAAACGAAATGCTTGAGCAGGTTTGTTGTTGTCGTAATGACGGTTTGTCGGGGGAAGTGTTTTCGGCGTCAATTGCTGCTGACAAGTCTTTGGAAACCAGCTGCATTGCTAGAAGCTTTTCTAGGACTTCTTTGCCTTTCAACAAATCAAGACTTGCTAAACTGAGCTTTTCGTAAACCTGAGGAGACCTGAGTATATTCGCCATATCCACTCTCTCATATCTGACATTTGTAGTTGCTGTAAATACAAGATCGCCAGTAAACTCGGAACTCAAGATTACAACTTTTCCTCCTCGTTTGAGAGAACGACAACTTTCTTGAAGAGCATTTGGAGCAGGTGGGTAAAAGAATAAAACGGCGTCGAAGCTGTGAAAAGAATCATCATTGAAGCAAGAGAATCCTTGATGAACCACACTTTCCGCACCTAACTCAAGAAGAAGGGTTGTTGTGGACGCTTGGCAAGTGTCAGGAATAGTACAAAATACTCTGTGTCCTAGTGTTTTTGCAAGGGCAACTGCTGCGGGCCCAGGGCCACGGTTGGCTTCATGTATCAGTAGTGACTGATTTTCTTCTCCTGATGCTACTCTTTGAAGAGCATAAGAAGCTGTAGCTAGGCATGCTGGGATGTAAGCCGCTTGTTCCTTTGTCAGGCCAGTTGGTTTTACGAACATGTTATTGACTTGAATGGCAAGAGAAGGGGAAATCCGCCCAGAGGCGACGACACCACACACCTCGTCTCCAATTTGTACACGAGTCTTCTCGCTCTCCCCAGGTACATCCGTCACCTTTCCAACAACGAAGACACATCCTTTTGGTTTGGCTACATCAATCAGTGATTCCGAGGGTGTCCAGCAATATAGAAGATCTACTGAGAGCTCAGTGTGACATGGCTTCGACAGACTCTTCTCGCGCAGGCAGAGCATTGTTGACGAAGGGATACATGATAAGTACAACGAGCGCTTCTTCTTGCTTTCCACTTTCTGGGTTGTCGGATGCTCTGGGGAAAGTTTTGCCCTGACCACACGATTTATGAAACGTTTGCCATTTCGAAAGCCCACCTCTTCTTCAAGGCTCTCACTCAGAATCTCTTCAGCCAATAAATCTACTTCACGCATATCCTCTTTGTTACTGAGGTCAACAGATATCATCCTGATGTCAAGCTCTTCAAGGCGTGCTGTTCGTCGAAAACCCCAGACTGAAGAACTCCACGGGATAGTACTGGCGGATTTCGCACAGGCGTTAAATAGCTGTGTGCGTTCGGTGACGAAGAAAAGTCGAGAACTCAACCACTCCTTCTCTATCAGCAGTTTGAGCAGGAAAGCAGAACTGCCGACGGCGAGGCGTTGCGCTTGATCGATCACATCGAAGTTTTCCGGCAGTAGGTTCGTTTCCACAGGCCACGTATTCACGACCGTAAGGTTGGATAATTGGCTGGGTGGTATACGGGAAAAGGCTGCTGTAATCTCTTCCTCTGCTTTGGTGGTGAAACATCTAGCATTTGGCAGATCAACTGTGACGAAATTGACTTTAGCTGCCTGGAGTCGTGTGATTAAGGCATCTGAAAAGACGGAAGAATCTTTCAGCACAATGCAAGTCGGATTTCCTGCGGTTTCGTTCTGCCTTTGTAATACATCCTCCTTCCACTCTTCTTGATAGGTAAGGTCATCAAAGGCAAATCGACGTTCTGTGCTTGTCAGCTCTGTAGAACGAAAGTCACTTATTGTAAGTAACACTTTTCCGGATGGACTCATGAGGGTAACATCAAATTTTCCAACTGTGATCATATCTGCAGTCACGTGGCAGTACAGCTGTTGGCTAGACGACACGTCCCTCAGCGTAATGCTCTTGAAACCCACGGGCACAAAGGAGGTATCTTCAGTTACAAAGTCCCCAATGGGAATAAAACAGGATTGAAGGCAGGCGTCTAAAATGCACGGATGGACAACATAACTTTCAGTTTCTCCTTGAATAGCCGGCAGTCCACTGATGTCAATCAAGCAGAGTCCCTCGTTTTCGCGCTGCCATATTTCTTTAATGATGGAGAAAGTGGGTCCATAGTTAAACCCCAGCTTTTCGGATGTTTCTCTGAAGCGCTCTGTTGTCATTTTGGTCATATTTTTCAACCGCTCCTCTAAAGCGGGGCCAATCTGGTCAAAAGCTATGTACAATGAAAATAAAGAAAACATTTAATGTATGACTAAACTAATCAGAGATATCTTGAACGCTTTGAGTAGATTTCAATTTATAAAGAGTATCCTGTAAAGTGGTATGAATAGATATATGGGGTTTAACAGGTTTTCGTTTTCCAGCCGTATAATTAACCACAAAATTCAATTCGATGTTATCTTGTTCTAGTCTTTATAAAACGATTATGATACCATTTTATAACAAATAAATGATAAGAATAAGAACAAAAACAAAGCAACCGCAACAACAGCAAAACGATTGGTTTATCAAGCTATTCGAAAACGTTTCAGCTATAATAATACCTTTGGCTTCAAAATTCTCGCGTCTACGCAGCAGATCCAGTGAAACGTTTCCGCTGCTTAGAGCAATCTCTGACTGGTCATCCTGTAAGCTTGTAATGTAGAAATGAGCCTTGTCAATTTTGTCTTCCTTTTGCAAACGTAATCGTAAGCGCCGAACCTAAACGTACACAGAGAAAATTTAGTCAATTTTGGTACAAAAAATTGTACTATTTATATCTTGCGAGAAAATTGCGTAAAACTTTAAATTACCTGCGTTTCGGGAAGGGTAAGAAGATTCAAAAGCTTCACATCAGTAAGTTCCAAGCAAGCAACATCTACGAATTTGTCTTTCACCATGGCAAAGGCCATTTCCACGTAGGCAGTTCCAGGCATCACAGCACCTCCCTGAATAAAAGCATGATCCTTTAGAGTAGGAAAACGATGGAGGTCAATCTCAGTCTCCCAGCAATGTAGGCCAGAATACGGTTCGGTCATTTTCACTTGTGCTAGAAAGGGATGAGCTGGCTTCTTTTTGGTTTCCTCTTCACCAATCGGGGGAATTATGGTTTGAGGCGGAAGGTCCCTGAACCAAAAATTCCTTTCCAGCCATGGGTAGTTAACTGAACGGACAAACCTGGCTGATGGATTGTTCTGTACAAAAGACCAATCTATGGGCAATCCCATTGTATACAGTGTACAAACTGTGTTCTGAAGAAAGCACCGGTGCTGGTCTGTGACAGGTACTCTCTTACGAGGAAGAGTGGCCACGACAACTGGAGTTTCCTGCTTATTAAGATTCTCTTGACTAGCAATCTGTTTCACATAGTGGGCTAAAATAGGCTGCGTGCTAATCTCGATAATCTGCTTGTAACCATCGTGTATCAGGTGCTTCATTGCTGGATAGAATTGGACTGGACAGCGAATATTGCGCCACCAATAATCGCCGTTAAACTTCTGACCTGAGAGAACGTCACCCTCAACGGTAGAGTACATAGGAATTTTCGACAATTGCGGGTTCAGCTTGATGCGTTTCATAGTTGCTTGAAAAGGCTTTCTGATGGGCTCCATATGTGTGCTGTGAAATGCACGTTTTGTTCCAAGAACACGCCAGAAAGTGTCTTTGGCGTGCATTTTTAGGTGTTGACCCAATGCTTCGATTGACTGGGCTTCGCCAGATACTGTGACGCTCTTTGCATCGTTAACTGCGGCGATGTCAACTGTGGCGCTTAACTTCAGGTCCATCAGTAATTCCATGGCGTCTTCCTCGGACATGCCTAGAGCCGCCATGCCACCATTATTAGGAGATTTTTCTTGTAGAGTTGAGCGAGCCAGGACCAATTGAACAGCTTCCTTGACTGTTATGATCCCAGCAACACAGGCAGCTGCAAACTCTCCTAAACTGTGACCAATAACGGCGGATGGATGGATTTTCCAGGACATAAGCAGACATGCTGTTGCGTACTGGACAGCAAAAGTGGCTGGCTGGGCAATGGAATTCTCCGAAATTCTTGAAATGTCCTCTGGCGCCATCAGCTCGTCCATGAGCGACCACTTAATACCCAGCTCATAGAGTAAATTACTGATCGTCAAAACAGCTTCTCTGAAGACAGCTTCACATTCAATTAACTGTCTTCCCATAGCATACCACTGAGAGCCCTGACCACCAAACATGAAAACGAGCTTTCCATCATTGGAGTTCACTTCTGCGTATGAAACCAACTTATCCCATCCCACAGAGTTATCAGCATAGTCTGCTAGAGACTTGGATGCTTCCACAGTGGAACCAAAAGCTAGGGCCAATCGATGTGGGAATTGACTGCGGCGTTCGTTTAATGAGTAGCATAAGTTGTCCACAAAACGCTCATCCATATTTTCTACATTATTCTTGATCCACTCTGAGTAAAGTCGTGCCATCTTCTGTAGAGCTTCTTTTGAACGTGTTGACAAGGTGAGGACATTATTTAAGCGATTAACGCTCATTTCATTGGAGCACTGCTTTGAAGGAACCTCGCGAAGGATGAGATGCACGTTTGATCCACCAAAACCAAACGAGTTTAAGGCTGCTATCCGGGGTTTTCCTTGTTCTGTTATCCATGGTTCAGTGGTTTGTTGCACAACAAACTCGTTTTCTTCCAGCTTAAGTTTGGGATTCAGCACATTTATGTCAACAGTTGGTACATATTTCTTCTCTTTGATCATCAGAGCGACCTTTATTAGCCCAGCAAGACCAGAAGTAGATTCTGTATGATTGAGGTTTGACTTAACAGAACCAATCCTCAGCATTCGTTTGGACGTTGCCGTTCGCTTGCTGTAGCATTCAGCTATCGAGTTAATC
This sequence comes from Micromussa lordhowensis, assembly GCA_964020085.1. Taxonomy (NCBI): domain Eukaryota; kingdom Metazoa; phylum Cnidaria; class Anthozoa; order Scleractinia; family Lobophylliidae; genus Micromussa; species Micromussa lordhowensis. Next base: position 35,905,508 of record OZ026598.1, on the reverse strand, counting down.
TCTACAACATCTCCAATTGCGGTACCAGTGCCATGCGCCTCGAAGAAATCCACCTCTTCAGGATCCACTCCTGACTGTTCTAGAACCCTTCTGGATAATTCAGCCTGCATCTTTGAACTCGGAGCGGTCATGGGTACAGCGTTTTGTCCATCGCTGTTCATTCCACAGGCAACGATCTCGCAGTATTCGTCATCTTTGTCACTCAAAGCTGCACTTGACAGCTTTAAGATAACTGCTGCAAAACCTTCTCCTCTCCCATAGCCATCTCCGGAAGCATCAAAACTTTTACTGCGTCCGTCAGGGGCAAGGAGTCCACCTAAACTGGATGCTATCTGCACCATCTCACTGAGGATAATGTTAGGTGCACAAACGATGGCTATATCGCACTCGTCGTTGTGCAGGTTGTCATAGGCGATTTTGAGTGCAGTTAGGGATGAAGAACACGCCGTGTCAACGACCAAGCTTGGACCTGTCAGATTTAAACAGAAGGACACCCTGTTGGCGATAATGGATAATGTGCTTCCCGTCGAGGCGAACTGATCCATCATGCTGTAATTTGATGGATCTGTTGCAAGCTTTGAGTGATCCAGGTTCATCACGCCGACAAACACCCCTGTTCTGCACTTTTGAAGATCTTCAAGTCGCATTCCAGCATCTTCAATGGCCTCATACACCACTTGTAGCAGAATTCGTTGTTGAGGATCCATTCCACGGGCTTCCTGATCGGAAATACCAAAGAACTTGTTGTCAAAGTACTTTATTTCTTCTAAGTAGGAACCGTTGACGACAGAATGGCGTCCTGTAACAAACCGCTTAGGATTGTAAAACTCAAAGAACGTCTTATGTTGCTCGGGTCTGTTCTCGGGGTACGCAGTAATTGAACTCTTTCCTTGCTCAAGTAAATGCCAAAACTGATCCTTGCTCTTTGCTCCGGGAAATCTGCAGCTGATGCCAACGACTGAAATTCCAGGGCGTTTAGACCTGAGCTGATGTATATCGCCATTTCGTACTTGCAACGATACTTCGTCGTTTTGTTCCTTAGGGGTTATTGCTACATGCATGTCATTTTCAGAATCAATACTGTGCACTAGCTGGAGGAACAGAGCGATTATTGCCGGGAAAAAAATAAGAGCGTGAGTTAGCCCTAGAATAAGGACCAGCGGGACAACACGATGGAAAATTTCAGCTAGACTTGGGTAAATAAACCCCAGTGAAACTGATCCACATATTGTTATTAATACTTCAGTTATCACAGACCACCCAACAGAGCAGAGGGCCTCGATCATCTGGCCTCGTATTTTTAACTTTGCTGAAAATACGAATGAATTAGCCACCAGATTGCTGAAATTCAGGGATAGCACTATCGTCATCAAAAGAGATAGGAAGGAGATGTGATTCAGATGGATTCCCCACGCTTGCATTATAGCTGCTGCCTCTAACACGAGAAAATCAAATGTTGCTGCTAGGAAGAGACTAATCCCGAAATTTGTGTTGAAGAATAGAGAAATCAAGAACACTACCACCGTGGCACTTATAAAAACTGTGATGACCACTTCTTGTTCCAACAGGAAGAGGTCGTCAAGATCAAAAAATTTCTCGGAGACTGGTACTGCTTCCAGAGAAGACTCTTCCAGCAGATATTTTCTAAGTTTCTGTAGTGATCGTCTGTCTTCTCGAAATCGGTTTTGTAGCTCTATCTTGAGATGAATTCGAGTTGCTAGAATTCTAGCTTGAGACTTCGTAACCTCGAGACGTAAGTCTTGTCGAAACGGGCCGTTGTGGGTTTGATCAAGGAAACGTTTTAAGCACAGGTAAAATTCTGATTTTGAGCAGGTCATGTTTTGATGTTGTTTCCACTGCCGAAATGCTGCCATCCAACAGACTGATTTCCCCTCGTTGAAGGAAGCTTCTTGCAGTTCCACACAAACGTTTATTATTTGATTCTGTGCAGTGTCCAGTGAATAGTCAATTTTCCCCGAGAACATGACGCTTGTATCGCTTTCTTTACCAAAGTGCTTAAGTTGTGCTTCATGAAACTGCTTGAAATGATCGGGTTGGTTAAGTGATTCGGTGATACTCGTTCGCTCATCAGGCTTTAAAGCAGACAAGACACACAAACTGAAGATACAGGCAAGAATGAATAATGAGAAAACTTTTCCACCAAGTGAAGTCGTTATCCGTACAAGACATTTCACGACGCGTCGAAGTTTCGATTTTGGGCATTGCACGAGTCCTTGTTCTAAGCTTCCAACGCTAGCGATTGAAGATCTTCTTTTTCTGGATTGCAGAAAAGGAGTGTTCCATTTCTTCAATTTTCCTTCAAAATACATCAACAGAATGACTGTAACCGCAAAGGATGCCAATGAAATAAATACATAAGCTACCAGAGTTGCCACGAAAAATTCTGAAATGACATCAAAGGACGATTTGATCGCAATCCCGAAAATAATAGTTCCACATAGGCTTGAAAATGCAGTGACGAGTCCCGCTCTAGTAAAGCAGCAGCTGACACGATGTTCGAGTGATGGCACTTTTTTTTGCCGCTCCCATTCCACCAGAAGTAGTATTGTATCCGAAGCTGATTTTCCCAAAAGCAAAAAGGGAATAAACAAGGTAGTTGGGGAAAGCGATGTGTTGGTCATTGAGATAATACCCGCAGAACAGGTCATGGGAAATACGATAGATGAAATCATCAGTAAGACTGTTGCCAGGCAACTGAGATTATTAGAGGAAAGAAATATGAGAATAAAGACAAGGACAACCATTACCACAGGTGTAACATAAAGTGGCCATAGCTCCATTCTCAAGACGCTTTCCAATGCATCGTTGTCTGTTTTTCCAGTCTTGTAGGCGAGTGCTGCACATTTCAGGCGACGACCCAACGACGAGAGGAGACTCTCAAAAGATGTTTCAAAGTTGATGACTGCTTGGTCTTCTTCTTTTGTGGTTGTCCTTTTAAGGAAGTAAGTAAGTCGAAGGGCGTCCGCCCGAGCAGTCGGTGGATTTGTTTTCCGTTGAACTTGAAAATTACTTAACAACTGCTTAACGGAAGAATTGAAAGTTTGACCAGAGGAGAGTACGACAGTGGAATTTGCCAACTCGCCAACCAGAATGGAAGAAAGGTTCCTCAGATTTTCAAACTGAGTGCCAGCTAATTCGAGAGGACTGCTGATGATACAGTCACGTTCAGCTGGTTTGCCTGAAAGCAATTGCCTGGAGCACATTTCACTGTAGCCGCTAATGTTTACTATGGTCTGATGGACGAGAACGGCGTCTTTCAAGCAATCTTCACTCAGGATGTCTTGACCATGACTTGGGACCATGATGATATGTTCTTGACGCGCTTCAAGAAGTGGAAAAAATTGTGCTGCATGATGCAAGTCTTTCCTGGCTTGGCTGTCAGTCGCAGTGAAGCGCTCAACAGAGGGAAGCTCGACACGTAGGCGAATGAAACCAAGGCAGCTTACAGTGACAACCATAAGCGACAGGACAAGGACAACCCATGGTTTACGAGCTAGAAAGAACCCCAATTTCTCGAACGTTTTCTCGTAGGTAAGGAGGGTGCCATAAGATAGAAATCTTCGTCCTCTGCAGATCTTCCCACATCCAAGACGACGCTTTTTACGTGTCGGGTGAATGTCGAACTTCCTAGACGCGAGAATGTTAATGTTAAAGGAGTATGCTATTTATTGAAAAGTCATGGTTCAGCTAACATGAACCCAGAGGGAAATGAAATGATCGATATAATATTGCTATGAACTGATTTGCATCTCATTTGGGCCTGAAAAATAAAGTAGGGGATGTAAATTTTCATCTTAAGTCCTGGTATCCATCTCAAAATATTTTCACTGATTCAAGATCATTTTCTAGGTACTCATTCCGAAGAACTTTTGTTCAGAAACGAGTTTACACAGAAAAACGACATGCGAAAGGAAAGCGACGAAGAGTCATGTTATCAAAAATAACCCGAACAGTTTGTCAATCGCAAAATGTTAATCTAGTAACTGGGTATCGTAATGATTGTACAATTAATTGCAGTCATTCCTGACTAGGACATGCGGAGAACCTCCCGGTTGCTTGTGAGAGAGATTTTGACGCGGGACAGGAGTGAAGGCTACTGCAAAATGGGACATACGGGTCTGCGCAATAAAAGTAATAAGAGATAAACAGTACAGCGTCTTTCCTACAAATTTACAATAGTGAACCGATGTCCGTTTCGTCATGACTGAGATTGAAATTCTGGAAATGAAGAAAACGATGAAGGCGACGTATACGCAAGGATTTCTTGTTCGAAAGACTGCGAAGGGCATTTCATATGTCGAAAATTGAACACACAAACAGGCCTGAACATCAACTGGCTGTTTTAGCATAAAATTACAACCGTTAGCTGGCAATATAGGCCATTTATCTCTACCTAAATATCGAACACTAGACCATGTTCTTACATTGGGACTCTAGTAGATAAATACGGGCAACACCGCAGTAAAAACATCTACGCTTCGAAAAAGCTTTCGACTCAGTTTGGCATGACGGACTTTTACCTAAGTTATTGCAAATTATGTCGGTGGCTGTTTTTTTTTTTGATGTAGAGCTTGTATTTTCTCCATAAGGTTAAAGATCATGAGATGTAGACTTATTGGCTCGTTTTTGAAACAGCAGTGCGAAAAGATATCACACAGGGCTTATGTCAATTCCTAGTGGCATAAGCTAATTATAAGAGAATGATTTCAGGAAAGTTAAATTAACGTGATAACACATTCTAGATACTGAGTGTTTTCAATAAAATTAAATTTGCGAAGTTCCGTAACTTTTCGTTGTAAACTATTTATCGTTACGGCTGGTTTGCAGTGTCACACCATCAAAAATAAAAATTAAAAAACATGGCGGCCGGAAACCAACAGAAACATTTGCAAATGAGTTTTGCTACAAAAGTGTGAATTTATCTCTCGATGAACTCAAAAACATTAAAATAATACTTTCTCTAATACAAGAACTGTTCAGATGGCCACATTCCCCGAAATGAGTTCTGAAATAAGTCACTTTTTAACCAACACGGTCGTCATGTAAAAACCAAGAACCCATTCTGAGCAAAAATGTTTATGGATATTAGTTTTCAGCTGCTCTTATACATCAAATATCAGGAGGGTCAATAGTTTTGAGTTAAAGAGACGCCATGTGAAAAAACCGGCAATAGAGACATCTGTTATTGAGTTTCGCCATCGAAACGAAAATGTATTACTCTAGAGGTCCGAAACATTGCAATTAATACTTCTTCTAGAGCAAGTTTTGTTTTGTTAGCAAAACCTTGAGCAACAACCCATCTTTTGACCCATTCGAGAGCCATTTTAACGTCACGCAACGCACAAACTTGGAAATTCAAACGCGCTCTATTACACATGAAAACCAAGAATTATTAGTGGTCTGGAACCTAAACTGCGAAAACCTATCCACAGTATTTTAATAGTTTTACGCGTTGACATTTAGAGTTGGCTGTAGTTTTTGAATGAGCAAAGTCAGCTCCTTAATTTTGCAACGAAAGTTAGTTTTACCGTACTCTAAAACAGATGCCAAAATGATTGCATTTTATTTTGTTGGGCTCAAAGACCTTTTATTGCGTCACATAGTGTAACGCAATCCTAATCCTTTTCGCCGATTTGCCCCCGACCGCCACAGCAGACGCAAATTACATGATGTGCGCATGCACCCAGTCACGCAGTCACGCATTCGCCGTATACAGATTCGAAGTGTGTGTGATTTCTTTAAAGCAGCATGTATTTTCACCCTCTAGCCTTCGACAACAAGTAACTTAAGCCTGCGTCATCAGGAAAGAATGTTTGTAGCTTGTTGACTGCAGATGGCTATGAGTTGTGGTAAGAAAACAAATCCTCCACGTAACTCGACAAATGACCATGATGATCCATGGTTAATTCACCTTTTTCATTTGTGAAAACAAATAACTTCTTGCAGAAATGTTACTAGTATCAGCTAGTATCGAACATACGGCTAATGCTGTTTTTGTTGCTTTTTAGCTAGTTTTGCCGTTTAGAGAAAGGAGGAATTTTTATACCGTTTACTAAAAAACATATTATTTTATTGTATTTACCAATGTTCAACTCACAAAACTATATTCTTTTCAAAATCTTAGCCTTGGGGCTATTCTTAAAATATTCATAAAATTTCTCTAATTTCAACCTCGATATTTGCACATAATATATTCGAAGTATATTGTAAAGAGTGTACTGCGATACGAAGCCTATAAGTAAATGCTCTTGGAGCGTCTCGTTAAGTCAATGTTTGTCTTCAAAAAATTACACAGAAATAAATGAATTTCGAAGCAAATCTAAAATGGCCAATGCACATAGATCCAATTTGCCCCTGGGTATCCAGTCGGGGTTATGGAACGTACGTTCAGTTAGAAGTGAGAAGAACTCATCCAATCTGACCAAAAAGTAGAAGAAGACAAAAATCCCTGCCGTACAAGGTTTCAGGGTCTTTCAGCACAGATGAAATCATCACTTGAAAAGGTCAAACAAGATGCTCTTGACATTCACTAAACTAACCTGTCCGTAATGTGACAAAATAATCAGCTCATTCATAAATTAAATATGCAACACTTGTGGTCAAAAAACATACGACGAGACTCGAGAAGACAGGACGAACCTAGTGTTAGACGTAATACACGATCGACAAAAAGGAGAAAAACACCTAGAAGGCAACGAAAAAAAAAAAAAACCAGAACCACTTGTTTACCTTTATTATGAAAATAACTGCTATTTTCAGCTCAGAATTATTATCCTTTCATTGAATATCACATTTCGAGTAAACCAATTTCGAGCTTAGCGTCGAGTTTAGCAGAAACATGGCGCTGCGACCTCGGCTACAACCTCGGCTAGGACATTGCAGACTCGTTCGACATAAGGTGACACCGTTGGATAATCACATATTTTGGCGGGTAGCGTAACTGCATGCGCAATGTTTTCTCAGTTTTCTATTTTTCTTATTAGCCAGGCACAGCTTTCATCGAATGTGCCAAAGTACTTTTCTCGAAGAATCTTGCTCGAATCTTGCGGTATTTTGAGCGGTTTTCGAATTGATTGGAAATACGCGTGTTACGTGCCTTCAAAGCATCCATCGAGCAAATAAATCGGCACGTTATCAATTGATGTTTATTTCATTTTGCTCAAACAGATGGAAATTGTAATACCGTATTTACTCGAATAAGCGCCGCGGCGCTTATTTAGTTTTTCGCGCCACAAGAGCGGCGCTTATTGAAAAAATTTACCAGACAAATTTACTTTTTCTATATTTTTATTCAACGGTACACTTTCTATCTGTTGATTTTCGTATGGACTGATACTATACTTCGCATAGAAAGAATTCTGGAAAGAGAGCTTACCACCCGGGCAGAGAAATACAGTCACTTTGAACTAAAGAACATCACATTTAAGGAAAATAAATTGCCGATGCTGTTTTAAAATTGTTTTATAGTGTTTTTCCTGGTTCTGCTGGCGAAAAGCCATCTGAGCCGTCGATAAGATCGTTTGCATAATTTCTTTATACGGAAATTCTGAATTCTTTATTATGCAAACACTGATAGATCACGAATGTTTGCTTTATATAAACTTATATAAAGATAATTTCAGCCTCGGCTTTTGATCATCGTTTCAAGCTTAATAGCATAAGATTTCTACATCTCTAAAGGATGTCATTGGTTTTGTGAGAAGCTTTTATGTAGCTCAATCTCAGCGTAAAAAGGTACTTAATGCTGAGAACATGTGTCAAGCAGTTAATTTTCAAAACAAACATTTTCCAATAAAACTAAAACTCTGCAATTCTTTTTTGTACCATTGTGGTTATTCAGTTTCCAGTAGCCACATGTCCTCTCAGAGGGCTTTTGTTATACCATGTTCTTCGTAAGTAGAGTACGTCAGAGGTATGAGTATGTCAGAGCTATGTATGGAACTCAATGTTTGAGATCGAGTAAATATATTGTTCCCGACTCTGTGGTAGACATAATAAGAAACGAGATACCAAAGCACAAACGACCACAAGCTTTCAACGCTGTCACGGGCATCGTTCTCAAGTGACTTGGGCTGGAATCTATTTCAGTGTCACGTGAGCTCCGGTGAACAAAAGCACGTGCGAAAACATCCTCGTATGATAAGAGATATTTTTCATTTACAGCTGACAATGCTGGTACAAATGAAAACGTTGCGAAGAATGCCTTAATGAGCACAATTCGATGTTCTAAGCGAGAGATACACATCAAACAAACGAATTTACTCTGAAAATCGAAGCCGAAGCCTTGTCCTTGCCCATTATCGACTATTGACACTTTCGGTGTAAAATTTACATTTTTCTTGATTATTAAGAATTTTAATTAAACAACAAAACTCAGTTTAAGTTTAATAGACATGTTTCGACAGATTCTCCTGTCATCTTCAGCTGATCGATTTTCAAAGCGTTGGAAGTAGAATTTATAAGTAGAAAAATGCTAGTTGTAACAACAAAATGACGCAAAGCGTGAAAGTGTGAGATATTCTGGTGAAAACGTTTCCAAAGTACAAACGTTTCCAAATAAAGACGACATCGTAGTGACAAAACCAGATAAGGGTGACAGTGTTGCCATTATGGGTAAATCGGAATGTGAGGCCTTAAAGTTAACGTTCTCAAACCTCCTTTACCCATCACAATTGATCGGAACCACTGTAAACAAGTTTATTACTAATGTCGCAAAGGACAATTTACAGAGTGATGCAGACAGGAACAATGACACCACCCCTACGGTTATGTTTTCAATCTCTTTCATTAGCCAGAGCGCTGCAGACAGCACAAGGAGGCAGCTGCAAGACCTCAGTTCGAAAATCAGTGTCTCCTTACAACCTATTTTCACGAGCAAGAAAATAGGTGAAATCATCAAAACCCGTGAACCAAAATCCAAGATCATTAACGAACAATGCGTTGTTTATCAATTTAAATGTGGTCTATGCGAAATCATTGGTTTTACTAATCGACACCTTTTTCAACTCATCAACTGACGAACACACCAACTCAAGATCTTCAATTGGCAAGCACATGAAGCTACGACACGGAGTCCAACGACCAGCCATTGCAGAAAATTTCACCGTCCTAAAAAAGTTCCGGAGTAAACTGGACTGTTTGGTCTACGAGATGTTACTCATAAAAGAACTAAAACCATCACTCAATGTACAGTCAGACTCTCTGATGCTTAACTAAAATATTTACATAACATCAAACACTGTTGAATGCGCATATTAGATATTCAAAATCTTCCACTCTCTCATAACAATTTTAACATTAGCATAAACGATTAACCGTTATTTTAATTTTTCTTATAAAGTACACAAAGGCCATTAATTAAATGACCAACGAAAAACGCCGAAAAGAAAGAAGAATCCGAAAAATCTCAAAGTTTTGCTTTCTTCCCGAACCGAAATATCAAAGTGCTGCCTCAAAATGAAAGAGAATTTACAAGGGTTAAAATTCACGGAAGTCCGAAAGTTCAATTCACTTTTCACACCTGTAACCCGCTGTTTTTGTGCGGTGATTTTCACTCAGTTGCAGTATTCAACTTTCACAAACTTATTGTTCGACTTTCAATTTTACGCCAGCGATTTCTCGCTTTTAATGACAATTCCAGACACGAGAAAGGACAGGATTATCGAAGCTTCGTTATTTGTACATCGTACAAACAGCTCAACTGGTTAATTATCTTCCCCAGAAGGGTCATTTAAGGAAACAATTGTTTTTTAAACAAACTCACATCCTTTTTGGGCAGAAAGAGCAGTCGGAGTGACCTTTGCATTTCACGAAGACAGAAAAAAAAACTTTCAACGTACAGTAACGTTAAACTATGACAAGCGGAATAATCAGTAACAGAAAGATAAAAAGCACTAACCGGCCTCTTGCTTTGCTTGAATCGTGATTCAACTTGGCAGCCGCCTCTAACTCGGCCATGATAAGACTCGAGTTATCTCAGCCAATACCACTACTAAGATTTGTCCACTGGAAGATTTCAATACGTGAATTACTCTGAAGACAAACCTCCACTCTAATGGGCAGAAACATCGTGCAGAGATATTTATACCCCAAGCCTAGCAGCATGGTTTGTCGGCGTTATCAGCGGATATAAGGAAGGAAACGACTTCCTTTCAGCACTCGAAGAACACACACTTGCAATGCCCCCAAATAAGCAACAACTAAGTAAATGTACCTGTACAGCTTGAAATTTCCGCATTCGACAAAAAATTGTCGATATTAACAACGTCCCTAGAAAAATTACGTAAAGGTCAATTTTTCACAAACGCGTACTCGCTTTGCTGTCCTCGAAACCTAACAACTTCCTTCTGAAATGTCTTTTCCAACGAAATTCGAATATTAAATACGAATAAACATTGAACACAATGCTTTCGTTTCTTTGATTAGAGGTCAAAGACTAGAGTTTATAGTGACTCAAGGCAGTTTATAAAAGCTTTTTACTTTTAATTCACTTAGTAACCTGAATTTAATTACCATCCAATTGATGCTTCACCTTAAATTACACTGTCTGCAAAAGGCCTTTAGATCGCTTTCGTTCATCTCACTCTTTTTTGTAACAACATCTAATTTTCGGACTGAGCCTGAAAGCTTTTAGGTTTTCAACAATTGACCCTCGAATGTTCTTACGATGTATTTAAGTTCCTTGTCACGTACACGTGCTCAATGAACCAAACTCGTACGTGCACGTGACCAGCTAAGATCAGGAAGCTATCAAACCAGATACAACGGACGATGTGTAAACGAATCGCTTATGTTCGAATATCGCCTAAAACTGAAAGAATTCGGCTTCTGGACCGTATAGAGTCACATTTTACTACAGGCCTGAGAGTTATCAAAACAAACAAAACTTCTAGTGACTCTCAGAACCACAACTGCCTTTCAACTCCGTCATTTCTCGGAGCCAAGCACGCTCATTAATAACTATATAGTTACTTGCGTGGCAACCTTGTATTTCTCTGTAAAGAAACCAAATCATCTATAATACCAATGTAGTAAACTTGCACGTGGGCAAAACGTTTGAAAAGTGTGTATTTCATGACTGGGGATTCAAATTCACGGGAGTGGGAAAGTTCTATTTGTGCAATCTACTTTTCGGGAAATTATCGCTCAGTTATTCTGTTTAGTTCTTCTACCGCCAGCAATTTCTCGTCCAGTTTTTAATCACGATTTCCATCACGAGCTAAGAAGGGACAGGATTTTCGAAGCTTCGAAATTCACGACTGTATTGGTGGTTTTCACGTCACGTAAGTAAGCATAATTATCGCGCAAGTAAAAAATAAAATCGCTTACCATTTAATAAATTGAGTCAAGAAATTGAAATGTCGTAGAGGAGTAATAAATAAACAACGTGCCAAGGTTTCGAAGATGTGTGATATTCCGAACTCGAGTTATTCGGAAAAAGGTATCACTGAAAAATATAGTGTTTAGTATGGAGACGCCATGTGGGACTTCAACATGGCGGCCGGAAACCAGTGGAAACACCTGGGCCGGGTTGTTCAAAGTCCGATTAAGCTAACCCAGGAGATTAGCGAGAATTTTGATTTGAGTTTTGCAACTTTACGAAAAGGTTTTCTGTTTATATTGTTTGGCCTTCTCTTTTTAATTTGAATAATCTCAAACTAAACAAAAATAGGAAGCGAAAAACATTTTTATACAAGAAAAATCAACGCTTCGGTTAACTTTTAATCCTGGGTTAGCGTTAACCGGCTTCTGGAGTTTAGTTTGCCTCTCTCTGTTAAACTTGAATACATTCGCATAGGCACTTCTCTCAACATATTGCTTACTCAGAACTCGAAAACATAAGGCAAATCGATATATTCGTGCATGTGACATGTTGCCTAGAAACAATGCCGATGTCACGCTTACTGTATTTTGCGAAACGAAACGAAACGAGTCAAACGAAATGAATAAACTTGAACTGAAATGAACATATCCAGTGTCACAACAGTCAGATTCCTCCGTGCGATAACTTAAACAAGGAATAAAACAGCGGAAGTGCAGAATATGCAAATTTGAAAATCTGTATTTTGCGAAACGAGCTCTTCGAAGACTGTAACTATATATAACTTATCTCTTCCGATTCTTCCGTTCATCTCACTTTGTAACAACGTCTAATTAAAGTTCTTTGTGTTTTTCCATTTGACCCCGAGATGTTCTTAAGATGGTGTCAAGTTCCTTGTCAAGTACACGTGCATGTACCGCGTGCCCTGCAAGGATCAGGAAGTTATCAAACCAATACAACGAAAGATGTCTAAACTAATCGCTTATAGTTCGAATATTTTTAATATCCCCTAAAACTGGAAGCATTCGGCCACTGGACCGCATAGACTCAAACTTTACCATAGTTCTTATTTTTCTTTAAAACGTTTAATTAATAAAAAAAAAAGCTCTCTGGTGACTCTCAGAAGCACAACTTCCTTCGAACTCCATCATTTTCACGGGCCTTGGTGAACAAAGCCAAGAACGTTTATTAATAACTAGTTACTTGCATAACAGCCCTGTATTTCTTTGTAAAGAAAACAAATCATTCCTTAAAGCAATGCAGTAAACTTGCATGTGAAGAAAACGTTTGCAAAGATGTGTATTTCATGACTGGGAGTTAAAATTTAATTCACGGAAGTGGGAAAGTTCTATTTCCGAGTCTGCAATGCACTTTTTAACTCAATTTCACTCAGTTATTCTGTTAGTTTGTTTTACCGCCAGCGATTTCTCGTCCATTTTTTCAATGACGATTTCCATCACGAGCTAAGAAGGGACAGCATTATCGAAAGTTCGATACTCGCGTCTGCACCGAAAAGGGGTTAAAGCGTCCCACGGCGAAACGATGACTGTTGTTGATCTTATTTTTATTATTACAATGATGACGACAAATCACTTATACTTGAGCAATTCTACGGAAGTTGTACCTGACTTTGCATCGAAAAACATATCACTATTACAATATTCAAATTTAATACATACTTTGCCCAGGATAATGGAAGAGAAAAAAAAAAGGAAATTAACCAGCCCAGCTCTCGCCTGTCTTAAATAATCGTGATTCAAACTTGGCAGCCGCCTGTAATTCCGTCGTGATAACAATGAGACACGAGTTATTCCGATATTCCTTGTAGGATTACGTAACTGGTAAAATGTGTCTCGCCAACGATTTTGTAAGCTCCAACGCAACAGAAGTGCAGTCACTGGGAAGATGGACAGCAGTCTTTTCCACATTCGCCTGTACGCACTGAAACAATGTAAAATCTTTGCAATCCTGATACAACAATTTGACAATAAGTCAAGCGGATCAGAAAAAGAAGTCGGTCGTCTTTTCACAAAAGGTACGCTCGCTTAGCTGGCCCCGGAATTTGTTCATAATATTAATTTACTCTCTGATCTATCTGCTAATTTAAATTACACTCCAAGTTATATCAGCGCAACAGGCTTTTTAGATCGCTTTCGTTCATCTTACTCGCTTTTCTTATAATAACGTGTAGTTTTCGAAGTGAGCCTGAAAATTCTTAGTGTTTTTCTATTTGACCCGTGCGAGTACGTGCTTTGCTAGGATCAGGAAGTAATCAAATAATAAGTTTAGATTTCGGTTATTATATAGCTATTCCAACAAATGCCATAAATTTTTCGACAGTGGGTTATGAATTAAAAAAACCGGCGACGTAACACACTAGCCCGCTCAAATTTATTCCTCAGATCCATGAAAAAGATTCCTGTTTCAGCACTCAATGGAAACATACTTAATTTTGGTAATATCAAGAACATATTCGAATCCGCATTCCAAAGGCTACTTTATAAAATAACTGAGCCACTACGTGCGCTCTTATTTGTCGATAGGTGTGTTTAGATGAGAGTATGTGAACACGGTTGTGACGTTTTAGATTCGCGCGCATTTTTGAGAATTATTTTTTAAAGCAACAGAGCACTTTTTTCGTGTTTTATAGCCTCATCCAAACACTTGTGTATATTATGTTTTACATAAACGACTAAACGCCACCCACTCGGAGAGTTGGGAGAATTCGAGACAGTTATGCAAACCCTCCACTACTTCTCGGGTTTGCATAACTGTCTCGAATTCTCCCAACCGTCCTCATGTTTAGATGAGGCTATCTAAACACGGAAAAAGTGCTCTAGTGCTAAAACGGAAGCTTAATCAAACCACTTCGACGACGGAAACGCCACCGAAACAGGTTCAACGTGGCAGTGCATGTGCGTTATAAATCTTTGTACATTTCTTTGCCGCCCTCTGCACAACAACAACGTGAAATGACCAAGTTACATACATACATACATACATACATACACTTTATTTATACACGGTAGAAACATCAGTTACAAGATAATTTTTAAAAAATAAAACTGTTTTACATGTTTGCCGTGTGGGAGTACGAGGTGGACAGTTGGTGATCTATCTTATTTCTGAAATTAGTATAGGATCTAATGGCTCTGACGTCAGATGGAAGGCTATTCCACGAATGTGCTCCACTATAGGAGAAGCTACGTTTCAAAAAATCGGTACGGGGCTTAGGTAGAGCCAATTTGTTATCACTATTCCTAAGGCTATAGCCCGTGCTGAAGGGCTGAAATAGGCCTTTCAGGTACTCTGGAGACTGATCATTTAAAATTTTAAACATCAATTTCAAGTTTTGCTTTTTTCTTCTGGTACAGAGATTATCCCATCCCAACTTATCGCGAAGGGCGGTAGCACTAGAATAGTAATCAGACTTTGTTATAACCCGAATGGCGCGATTTTGTAGTTTTTGTAATTTGTCTGGGTAGTCTGAAGGACGCGAACGAAAACAGATAATTTTTCGTATTTCTATTTCCATTATCTAAATAGACTAAGCAAATCAAATCGAAAACGTAATCCTAAAAAAAAAATAAAAAAGCGGGCGAACAGTCTGACTGACCGACCTAGCATGACTTAGATCTCCCGCCAAAAACCTTAATTAGAAAATAACCCAAAGCAAATACGCACGCTGATTGGTTTAAAACCGTGTTTCTATTTAACAATTAGATTATGAGCTCGAGATTTCTATCGCGTGATGATCAACTATCGCGCGATAGAAATCGAGAGCGAATAATCTAATTGTTTTAGTATAAATCTACTAGTCGTTCCTATCGAGTTATAGAAACACGAGTGAAAGTTTGGGAGAACTCGAAAAAGCTGTGGAAACACTCGCCTGCGGCTCGTGTTCCCACAGCATTTCTCGTTCTCCCAAACTTTCACTCGTGTTTCTATTAAACAATTAGATTATGAGCTCGAGATTTCTATCGCGTGATAGTTGACGAGGGCGCAGCCCGAGTCAACTATCACGCATAGAAATCGAGAGCGAATAATCTAATTGTTTTAGTATAAATCTACTAGTCGTTCAAAAATTTAATCTAAATCCTCTTCAAAGACACTTCAAAAACACAAGGAAACGGCCCCTAGTGCGCGCTGCTACGCTACTCACTATCTATCACAGAATAGAACGTGGGTAGCGTAGCCAATCAGAGGACGTTATTCGTGATAGAACGCTAGTAGATTTATACTAAAACTCGATAGAAACACGGCACATGTTTTCTATTTCTTAAATAGTGCTTAAGCAACCCGAGATGCACCGCGAATCTCTCCAACATGCCGTCAGAATAATAATTTCTGACTAATTCGTCCCTCAAACGTCAGAAATTACATTTTGCGAAAAGCCTTTATGAAAACAAGAGGCACTCATAGGGCCGGAGAAATTAAAAAACGCAGCTTTATTTCTATGGTTAGACACTATTCCGTCACGAACACGGAGCTTTTCGAAAACAATTTTCAAACAAGAGGAATATGACTGAAAACGGCAGCTTTGCGTTTTAGTGTGAACGGAAAACACCTCTGGTGCGTTTTCAGGTCAATTGTGTTGGATGTCGGTACTCTGAGTTTGGTTACTCGACGCTCAGTGGCTGTAATATTCCCAATTAAAGTGGAATGGTATCAGACTGCATGATGCACAAAGTCTGAAAAAAGGAAAAAAGTTAATGACAGGTTTCAACTCTTTGGGACTGAGCCTGAAAGTTTTTAGTGTTGTTTCATTTAAGCCTGATATGTTTTAAGTTCCTTGTTATGTACACGTGCTCAATGAATCAAATCCACACGTGCACGTGCCTATCTAGGATCAGGAAGTTATCACATACAACGGACGATGTGTAAAGTACTCGATTGCTGTATGTTCGAACAACCCCCGTAAGAACGAAAATCATTCGGCTACTGGACCGTATAGACTCACATTTTATCAAACGCCATATTGTTCTTCATAACAGACCTGTATTTCTCTGTGAAACGAACAAATGAACTCTTAAAGCAATGTAGTAAGCTTGTACGCCAGCAAAATTTTCAAAAGATACTTTAATCTGATACCGTATTTCGTGTTGGGAGTCCAAATTCAAGGAAGTGGGAAAGTTTTATTTTTGCAACCTATTCTGTTATTTAATTTTCACTCAGTTACTCAGTTTAGTTTTTTTTTACTGCCAGCGATTTCTCGTCCAGTTTCCAATGACGCTAATGGCGATTTCCATCACGAGCTAAGAAGGGACAGGATTTTGACGACAGCATATAGCACCGTTGTCCCCGTTGGGGTCTTATGCGTCCCATACGAGGACGGATGTTGACAATATTTTTTCATATGATGATGATAGCAAAGCAACGTTACTTGAACAACTCTACGATAGCTGTACTGGACTTTGCATCGAAAAAAATTCAGTAAATCAACGTTTTAATATAATATAGACCTTGACAAGGAGAATTGTGTGAGAAAAAAAAGAGCATTAACAGGCCTGTTGCATGGTTTGAATCGTGATTCAAACTTGTCAGCCGCCTGTAATTCAGCCGTGATAGGACTCGAGTTATTCCAATATTCCCTGCAGCATTATGTAACTGGTAAAAATGTGTCTCGCCAACGTTTTTGCAGGTCGAACGCAACGGACGTGAACAGTGGGAAGACTTAACGTGTAGTTTTCGTAGTGAGCCTGAAAATTCTTAGTGTTTTTCTACTTGATCTGTACGCGCACGTGCCTAGCTAGGATCAGGAAGTAATAAAATAATAAGTTTAGATTTCGATGTTTTATAGGACTCTTATAGCCTCATCCAAACAATTGTGTATATTATGTTTTACATAAACGACTAACACCACCCACTCTATGTTGAGTTTAATTATCTAACAATAATGCTTTTATTAAAAAATTACCTTTCAAAGCGTCGTAAAACAAAACAAGTTTTAGCTCTATGAAGATGGTCAATTTTAAAAGGATAAAGAAAATTTAAACAGATCTAAAACATACATTCCATCTGAACAGATCAGCCTAAACTAATATGATAACTTTACAAATGGGTGAAGCGTTTTTTTCTTCCGATCCCAAGGGCCTCAGTTCCCAAGCAATGTTAGAAATTCTAGTTTTAATTTCTTTCCATGTCTGTTTTGAAGACTTGGTAATACGCCAAGACAAAAGTGTTTCTCGAAATGAGCAAATGTTTACGAGAGATAGTTTTCTCTGCCAAATAATTAATAGAAAATTAAAAGTCGAGGGAAGCATCGAAATCCTGAGTGGGTGAAAACTTTTAAAAACTATTCTCCCATCCTAAGGGACCAGGCGCTAAATGCTCTGTCAGCGTTATCAAAAACTAAAACTAAAAAAGCAGTATTATGCTAATGTAAAACTGAAGTACATAAAACCTCAGCAAAAACGTTTAAAAAATAAGAGTCACAACCAGAAAGTACTTGAAAATTCAAGAGTTTTAAAAAAAGAAAATGTGGCCCTTGCAAATTCCTATACTAATTCATAGCTTGTATTGGAGAGCTTTAAAACGACTAAAAAACAAAGCTAATTAAAAAATAATGATAAATTCTATGGCTGAAAAGCATGAACGTCACGCAACAAATAGACTTATCTAGCGAAACATGAGACACTTAGAAAACTGACGTGCAACAATTAGCTCTGTTCGATAATCTTAGAGAGCTTCTTGATAGCAACAAAATTATATCTAAATAAAAATGATAAAAAAATTGACCTAAATACTAGACTACTTCTTGCACTATGTAGTCAATTGTCAGAGAAATAGTGGAATGGTATACTTTTTAAAAGGACAACGAGAACCTAAAACTTACGAACGTGTACTGGAGATATATTTATATATACTTGGGTAAAAAGCTGCTAGCTAACCTCTTGCAGGAAATGGTTAAATATTTCAGCAGTATTGGTTAAAATAGGTCTTTTTCTGCTGTTTCCGATTAAACCAGGAACACCAAAGCTGAGCTAATGGTTAAGGTTTGTAAAGAAATTTGGAAAACGGCCCAATTGTTGATTAAGCAAGGGCGACCTTCAAGTTGCAAATGACAGCCTTCTGCTATAATTCTAACTAGTCAACAATGTCACTCCAAATACAGCTTCTATCATGTTATAAAACGACTTTAAATCGGAATAATCAGTAAATTCGAAGTTATAAACTCGTCGGCCTGTTATAACGGACGCAACTTGTCCCAGGTTCCCACTTTGATGAGCTCCGACTCTTCGCTTGCGCCAAGCATACTTCTGGGCGCTGGAGACGAGTCTTCCTGGCTGTACCATGCGGAGGCCTGAAAGCAAATATTCTTGTGAGAAATGTATTCTAACGAGTAACTTATCGACAAAAAAATCTGAGGACAAACTGTTCGAGTACAGCACAGGCACTGCCAATGCTATGTAAACACAATGCGGTGGTGTTATTGCAGTTTGTTAGAATTATGTTTTGAAAGGAATAATATAAAAATCCCTGGCCCCTTCTTGTCTACATAGCCCAATGAATTCGAAATTTCTGAAACGTTCATTCAGGTTTTTCTGGAGCTCGCTCTAGGTGATATTCGCCGGTTTCTCTATTATTGTTTTTTAAATTATTCGAAATTCTACAGGCAAGAAAACCACATCAAATTCAAATCATGGAAAACTAGGCGTAGAATAACTAGTTTTGCTACCTTTCAGGTCAATTAACTTTTTGGTTTTCTCGTTCTCGTCCGTTGCTCCTTCCTCGACTTTTGATCTCAACTCAAGTTTGGAAGCATCCTCGCTGAAAAATATTTCTCCAAAATGTGGCCATTTGTTTCCTGAAACGGAAGATGGATAAAAATCGTTAGATATAACCCAAGACCAAGGATACAAACTGTCAGATCAACTGAAATAATCATAGAAAACATCTCCTCATTTAAAAAAACAGCATTAGAAGAGAGAAAGCATTTGTGCTATTCCCAGTCTCCTTCGCAGTTTGGGTCGTAACCCAAAGAGCATTGCAAGACGACTCAAATTATGGCTGGAAATTATACTATATGTCGCAACAAAACTGGTGAAAACATTTAAGGGAATACGGTCGACTTACAGTTGTAAGCGTGAACCTTAGCGTTTGGAAATGTGTTCATATTGCAATTCATCGCTTTTTTTCTGTCCAGGCCTTTTTGTCATTTACCCAGCGCTGTCCTGCGAGATGTTATTACTGCTGGATTTTCTTCGCCAGAGAATAAACATTCAGTGCGTCTTTAAGCCATTCTCAAAAGACGTAAACGATACGGCCATCAGCCGACTTATCATGATTGGAACGCTGTCACGGCAAATTACCTTTCTTTGAGTGGAGAAACACTTTTACTCCGCTGCAAAGTTTTTCCACGGCTCGTCTTTGACGGAATGTTCTTGTAGGTCTGGGGAATTCCGGGAATAACGTCCGGTAGTTGAATGCAAGGGCTGTCGCTAGGATACCACCTGTCACGTGAGCATTGGGTAACTCACTCAAGGAGTAATGGTCCCCAGGACAAACGAGCACCGTTGTACCTCCATCTACCAACTGTCCCCATACTTCCTCAACACTGTCTGATGAGCGAAGCTTGGGCGAGAAGCGGGCGTCTTGGCTTTTGAGGAAGGTGAGAGGACCTCGATAACGAACCTAATAATGAAAAAGGCGTCAAGAAACGTAACTATTATTTCCATGTTTAATGATTTTACTCTACTCGCGCTGCGGTCAACGCATCGAGTAACGTTTTCCCCAAAATTGCAACAGGTTCCAAAGGACCTTCGTTATACAAGAGTCAGTTATATGGATTGGTTTTGTAATTTTCATTCAGTTAAAGCGCCCATACCTCAGGGGGCTGCCATTCTTGATGTGTCCTATTGGCAATACTTTGGTTCCTCAGAAGAGCCTCTTTGAGGGCCCTCAAACTGTACGTGGCGATGCCTTGCTCAAAGCTTCTCTTCTGTAGTTCCTCTACGATCCAGTCTTGAGTGTGCGTCTCTCTCAACTGTTTATATTCATCAGCATCCATTTTCAAGGAATCTACTGCAAGCTTTCTCAGATAGGTTTCAAATTGAAGCTGAAGAGACAGCAAATGAATTAACTTTTAGTGAATTACTCTGTCGCAATAAAATTCACATAGTACTACTGTCGATGATGGGCTGAGCAGCCCTTTAGCTGTAGTGTTTCAAATGATGGAAAACTCGTCAGCGCGTTAAATGTCTGGAGATTTTTCTAATAGTAAAAGGGCCCATCCGCTCTAGGCGAGGTTTGTTCTGTTTTGCATTTTACAGGTGTCAGGAGCCCATCACATAGGAGCTTGCAACTCCAATACTAAGCCTATGTCACGGCATTTTTACAGACCGGTCTATTTTTAGACTTCTTTTCCCGCAAAATAGGTCAGTTCCGTTCTACACGAGCGCGCATCGGTAAGGGAAACAATGGCGGCTTTTCCTTTTAATCTTCCAGTGAAAATGCCGACTTCAATTGAAGAATCAAGTCCGTGCTTATGATTTGTCACTGTTGTCCCTGCGGGAGTCTGAATTCGCGGTAAATTCAAGCTAAAAATAGACAGGTCTGTGAAAACGCCGTGACAGGAATATGGGGTAGTTGCTGGCTCCTAGTGATGGGCTCCTGCAGGTGTAGACAGTGATTGTAGCTGCACCCCAGTTTTTACAAAAGCAGCGTCGTCCTGCCTCAGAGCAAGACAAGGTTTTGTCAAAGAAAGAAACAGAAAACAACAGTTAAGAAAGAAAGAAAACAGCAATTAAGTTTAATTAGAAAGAAACAATAGAATTTTTAAAATTACACTGGTCATCGAGGATTTGCGGTTAGAAAGTTAGTTGCTGATTTTTAAAGTCCATCCAGACACCTCCGAGAAATTCGAAAACGCAGCCTTATTTCAACTGTTGGGCCTACCGTCCACACTAATCCGTCACAAAGACGGCTTTGCGTTTTAGTGTGGACGGAAAGCATTTTGAAAACGGAAGGCTCTCGAAAACTATGACGTGGCCTTGATCATGCGATTTCCCCGTCCGATTTTCCTTCAAACACAAATCCAAAATGGCAGGTGATTGTTACATTTTCAAATTTCTTCGGGGTAGTGTGACCTAGTGTGGACGGAAAACATTTCACACGCTTTCAGATTGAAAACGCCGTTTTCAAATTTCTCCAGCGTGGTGTGAACGGGCCTAAGTGTAGAGATGTTAAAAAAACGTTAAAAATTGATGGGGACAATTGTTGTCAGCTTGGTGCGGATGGGCCCAAAGATAATCGCGTTGTCACAATTTGGTTGTGTCCTTGCTATGACCACCTCTCACGAACCTGAATATGTCGACGTGGCGAATTAGTATCCTCTTGTATGGAAGCCAGCCTAGTGCTGACAGTCTGAGCACGGGAATACCACGGAAATGTGTCAATCATGGCTACAAATTCTACCCTCTGGTTTTGCTCCGTCAACAAAGACGCCATTTCGTACGCAAGAAGCCCTCCGTAAGAATATCCGCCAAGAAAGTACGGTCCATGGCGCTGCTCCGCGCTAATCAGTTGAACATAATGTGCAGCAAGTTCACGCACTCCGCCCCAGTCCTCGCTTACTACTGTTGGGTCAGTAAAGCCCAGTGCATAGAAGGATACCAATTCCTAAAAAGGAGAAAGAGAACATGTCAATTACGCAGTGATCACTTTTCTAGCTTAAAATAAAATAGTTTAAACCTTTGGACGAAAAACAAGAAAAACACATATCTACAGAAAGAAGTCAGTGTTGATGTCCAAAAGAGGATAAAAGCGAATAAGAAAAGGACTGTATCAAGGTAAACTTTGAAAAACCATGGGATCTTAGGCGGATTTTCCCAGCTATAAATACAAGAAAAGTATCAAGATCGATGAGGAGAATTTGTCTGTTGGCTAGGCGGTCTAGAGCTCTTGGAAATGTTATTTCCACAGGCTGGTGTTTACCTGGCCTTGAAATCCGGAAGAAATCGGCACCAAATTCAATGCATAGCGGTGCGATGGATGTACACAGAAGAACTTGATAGCCGCGCCCGCAGGAGTGTGCAGCGGTACAACTTGTACTTGACTTTCTGACGTGCTGGGTGACGAAGATGTGTCCGGTTTTGATTGTGCCTTAACACGTCCATCGGGTTGGTTCTCGCTACTCTGAGTTTGGTTATTCGATGCTTGTCGACTGATAAGTTTGGCTGTGATATCTTTTCCCAGTTTCAGCGGAGTGGTATCAGGCTGCATGAAGTAGAAAGTCTAAGAAAAGTAAAAAGTGAATTTCAGGTTTCAACTCGGAAATGTTTACAGTGTGACTACTCTAACCAAGGCCACCCGACAAAAAGTTCCACAAATTTATCAAATAAAAATTGCAGAGGTTAACAATAGTTTTTCAGCAAATAAACTTTGTAATCTAGCTGCACATCTCAAAGGCAACAGTTTTGTGGTCATTTTGGATTTATTAAAAAAACTATTGTAAACCTCCACGATTTTCATTCGTTAAATTTGTAGAAAATGTTGTCGGGTGGCCTTGGTTAGAGAAGTCGCACTGTAAAACAGTTTTTATACAACTATAGCACTACAACTCAGTATGTGGCAACGAGGAATGTCATATATAAAATGGTGACTGCTAATGATAACCTAGAGAGCTGAATATGGGAACCGGCTGAATTTCACCGAACCTTAACTTTAGAAGAATCAACAAATAAGTGAAACATAACTTAGAAACAACAAATGAAGATAAATGATAAGTAATGGTACTAGGACTGAGTGGAGTCCAATTCGGTCTGTAATCATACAAGTGATAACAAAATCGAACGACCGCGCAGCGAGAGTCCGTTTTGTTAATCACGAGTATGATTACAGACCGAATTGGACGACACAAAGTCTTATTACCAATTAATCATAAAAATTACGATTTCCGAGAAAAGAAGAATAGCCAAGTTATGGAAGATAGGGAAAATTTGCATTAAAATACCTACAAAGGAGATTTAATTCTAAGGCCACCGCACCTACTACCGGCAATTAGGCGCCAAAAACACAAAAGCAAGCGTGTGCACGCACGCACGTAATTACAACTTTCGGAATGTGATTGGTTGATTTAAACTACAACTTCGAATGTGATTGGCTTATTGACCTGTGCGATAACAAACTGTCCAATAACAAACTGTCCGAGAACAACTTGGCAAGTGAATTAGTGGAAAATAGGACTTTTTTAAACCAATCACAATCGAGGAAATTGTAATTTTTATGATTAATAAAGTTAACAAAATGGAGCCTTAAAGGGGAGGTAGATATTGGTCAACCTTTGAATTCAAATGTGATTAGGAAGCCCACCTCGAAGGACACCTGCAAATTGGCTTCAAGTTGCATTTTTAAGGTCAGGGCTGCGGTTGAGTCGATACCGTAGCTGTACAAGCTCTTGTTGAGATCAGTCTCAGAACGCGAAGACATTCCTGTCCATTCTCTTACGCTCAAAGTGATGTACTCCTTGACAAGCTCGCTTTTCTTTTCTAGGTTCTTCTCCATCACAATTCTTTGCACTAGAGACTCTGAGGAAGTCTGGGTTTGAGAAGTGCTGATTTCAGCAGTGATTATTGAGAGTCGAGAGGTCTTCCTCAGCCCGGTGTTGCTTTTTATGAATCGAGGCCAGTCCACACCACAAAGACCAATTTGGAAGCGGCTTGGTTCTTCAGTTAACACTTTCACCATGTGCTGGACTCCTGCAATAATAGTTAGCCGTAAGACTAAAGTTGTGATTGTTGACACCATGAATTCAAGTTGACGATCACGTCATGGACGAGCCTTCGAAAAACAGCTTGTGAGAATTTAATACCGAAGTACCCCATGAGTATAAATTCTGTAATAGCTTTACAGCTTACCTTCTCTGGCATCAATAAAGCCCAGTCCTGCTATGGTCAGCAGTTTAGCTACAGCACTTTCTCTTTCCATCACGCCAGCTCCACTGATTGGTCCCCAGTTAATCGAAAGTCCAGGAAGACCGAGCACGTCTCGTCGGTACTGGGCAAGAGAATCTTGAAAAGCGTTGCAGCCTGAGTATGACGATTGTCCCATGTTACCAAGTACTGAAGCCATGGACGAAAACATGACGAAGAAATCCAGATCCATTTCCAAGCTCATTTGGTGCAGCAAGAAGGAACCTAACAATGAATTGAATGATTGGATTTAGCTCTTAGGCCACATATTTTATCACCGGAGCTTAAGAGAGGACTTCCATTGGGAATGACGACCTTATTGTCACATTTTCACAACATGTTACAGTTGTTGAGGAGCTCGTTGGGCCTTATGTGCAAAGATTAAATTGACATGGAAAAACGGGAGCTCACTGGAGCTAGAGCGCTTAGTTTAGAACCAGATTCAGAGTATGCCTTAATTCAATAACAGAAGCTTATTCCAAGAACGGAGCAAAATCGTTTCTTGGTAACGTTGTTTCGGATAATTACAGATACGCGCGAATAAGCACATTACCTTTTATTTTAGGACCCATGACATCTGTGAAGCTCTGAAATGTCCAATCTTTGACAAACTCATCTCTTAAGACCATGGCAGAGTGTACGATACCAGCCACACTTGGAAGGGTTCGAAGCTGGTCTTTAAAGGAAGACATTTGTTCCTGGCTGGAGATGTCAGTCTATGAGAGACAAACATACGGAATTTACTTACGTGTACTTTTAAGATTTGTGACATGCTTTCTTTCGTCATAAACGTGTTTTGTTTAAGGCTTTTTACCTAACAAGGCTTTTTACCTAACAAGGCTTTTTACCTAACAAAGCTTTTTAGCTGTGGGAACTACATACCTGGAACGTATAGATCTTAGCGCCGGTTCTTTCTTCTATCTCACGTATTTCTTGACATTTAGCATCTGAGGGCTTTGACCTACTAATAAGCCCTACGGACTTTGCACCATTCTCGGCCATCCAGCGAGCCACTTCAAATCCAAATCCTCGAAGCCCTCCTGCTACCAAGTATGATCTGTTCTCTTTCATGCCACATTCATCTAAGCCACATGGAAGGACAGGAATATCGTCAAGGTTACTCTCTTTTTCAGGTGATGGAAACGAATGAATTAGATACGAAATGCTTGACGTTGCCTTCGTCTGGTGGTTTGGAGATGTCTGTTTGTCAATGGACTCGTTTGCAGCCCGTATTGACGTTGCCAAGTCTGAAGACACCAGCTGCATTCCTAGAAGCTTTTCCAGGACTTCTTTTCCCTCCAACAATGCCAGACTTTCTAAACTGAGCTTCTCAAAAGCCAGAGGTGACCGGAGAATATCTGATATGTTCTCTCTCTCATATCTTACATTTGCATCTGCGGGAATTACAATGTCACCGTCAAACTCGGAACTCAAGATGACAACACGTCCTCCTCGTTTGAGGCACCGATTACTTTTTTGGAGGAGATTCGGAGGAGGTGAGTAAAAAAACACGACGCCATCAAAACTGTGTAGAGAATTATCCTTCAGACCATAGGAACTCTGACGCACAACACTTTCCGCACCCACCTCGAGGAGAAAAACTTTCGCAGACGTTTGGCAAGTGTCGGAGATGGTGCAAAATACTCTGTGTCCTAGTGTTTTTGCAAGGGCAACTGCTGCTGTCCCAGGGCCACGGTTGGCGTCATGTATCAGTAATTTTAGATTTTCGTGTTTTCCTGAGCCAACTCTTTGAAGAGCATGAGAAGCTATAGCTAGGCACGCAGGGAAGTATGCTGCTTGTTCCTCTGTCAAGCTGGTTGGTTTTGCAAACAAATTGTTGGTTTTGATGGAAAGGGAGGGAGAAACCCCTCCAGAAGCGATGACACCACACACCTCATCTCCAACCTGTAGCTGAGTGTTTTCGTTGTTTTCCGGTAGACCAGTCACCTTCCCAACGACAAAGACACATCCTCTTGGTCTGGATACATCTATCAGTGATTCAGAGGGTGTCCAGCAATATAGTAGATCTATCTTGAGTTCAGAGTCAGATGTCTTTGAATGACTCCTTTCGCGCAGGCAGAGTCTTCTTGATGATGGAATAGATGAAACGTACATGGATCTCTTTTTCTTCGGTTCACTTCTAATCGCTTTTGGTTTTTCTGGGGAAATTGCTGTTCTCACCACGCGATTTATAAACCGTTTGCCATCTCGAAAGGCCACTTCTTCTTCAATGCTGTCACCCAGAATCTCATCAATCAAGGAACCTACTTCACGTATATCTCTTTTGTTGTTCAGGTCAACAGCGGTTACCCTGAAATTGAATTCTTCGAGGTTCGCTGTTCGACGAAGACCCCAGACTGTAGAAGCCCACGGGACGGTATCAGTCTTAGGAGACTTGCCACAGGCATTTAACAGCTGTGTACGTTCAGTGATGAGGAACAGCCGGGTATCGAACCACTCTTTCTCTATCACCAGCTTAAGCAAGAAGACGGAACTGCTAAAAGCAAGGCGTTGAGCTTGATCAATCACATCGAAGCTGTTTGGTAGCAGGGTCGTTTCCACAGGCCACATGTTAATAACTTTGAGGTTGGATGAGTGGCTAGGTGGTATATCGGCAAAAGCTGCGGTGATTACTTCCTCTGCCTTGGAGTCGAAGCATCCGGCATTTGGCGGCTCAACTGTGATGACATTGACTTTAGCTTCCTGAAGTCTTGTCACTAACAAATCGGAGAACTCGGTGGATTCTCTCAGCATTAGGCAAGTCACGTTTGGCGAGGTTTTGCTGCGCTCGCGCAACTCATCTTCCATCCACTGAATTTCATAGGCAATGCCATCAAGGAGAAATCGCCGTGGTGTGCTAGTCAACTCTGCGATGCGAAACTCACTCATGGTAAGTAAACCTTTTCCAGACGGAGTCATGAGGGAAACATCAAATTTCCCAAACTCACTCGCATCAGCAGTGACGTGACAGTAAAGCTGTTTGGTACTGGGCATGTTACTTAGAGAAATGCTCTTGAAACCGACTGGCACAACGGAGGTGTCTTCAGTTTCTACGTTCCCAAGTGGAACGAAGCAGGATTGAAGACACGTGTCTAAAATAGAGGGATGGATCACGTAATCACCAGCTTCTTTTTGAATGTCCGGCGATCCACTGATGTCAACTAAGCAAAGTCCCTCGTTATCACCCTGCCATATTTGCTTGATGATCCAGAAATTAGGCCCATAGTTGAAGCCATATCTTTCCGTTATTTCTTTGAACTGTTCCATTGGCATCGTCGTCATATTTGTGATAAGTTCCTTTACGGCTGGTCCAACTTCATTGGAAGCTGTAAGAAAACCAAAAAAAATAAACACTTTAACGATTAACTTCAATATTATGGATTGTTGACTAAGTTTGGTAGATAATCTATGTTTGTATAATTTCCTGACCTGAATATAAGAATTGGACACTCTGACTCGTCAGCTTTCGTCGAAAAGCTCGGCCTATGACGCTATATTCACCTATGACGCTATATTCATCACACTAGGCGGTGAATATAACATTTCTGAGCTTGTTTACTAAGATCGCCACCTTTGCGATCTCGTCAAGTAAACATGGCAGGCAGTTGCTAAATGAAAATTATGCTAAAACAATTATTCGCCTCAGGTTCAGTAAACATTGATCTCGGTAAACCTTCAACAATTTTCACTTCGCTTTTGGCGAATAATTGTTAAATATTAATGGCGGGGTATTGGCTACAGGACAAAACGAGGTAGACCTTACCCTTAAGCAGAAAAACTAGCTAGCTATTTCTAGGAAGCTTTGAAAATAACTCGAAGAGTGAAATACTGCATAGAATTTATAAGTAAATAATGGCGAGAAGAAAATAAAACAACAACAGCAAGGCCTCAAAGGGTTAGACTACCTTCTTCCTCAAAGTGCTCCTTCTTGTGCAATAAATCCACGAAGATTTTACCGCTGCTCAGGTTAATTTCGGACTGGTCGCCCTGAACGCTTGTTATGTAGAACTTAGCCTCGTCAATCCTGTCGGTCTTCAGAAGACGCAGTCGCAGGGATCGAACCTAAAATACCAAAAAATAAATTTACTTACGACAAGTTCTTTCATTAAACTCTACTTTTGCCTAGAACAATGAGTTTTGTTTACCTGTGTTTCTGGCAGAGTGAGAAGACTTGAAAGCTTCACATCACTTAGTTCCAAGCCAGCGACGTCTACGAACTTGTCCATGACCATTGCAAAGGCCATCTCTAGGTAAGCAGATCCGGGCATCACAGTACCTCCTTGAATTAGGGCGTGATCTTTCAGAGTTGGAAAGCGGTGGAGGTCAATCTCGGTCTCCCAGCAGTGCAGGCCTGAATTCAGGTCAGTCATTTTCACCTGTCCCAGAAATGGGTGCGTTTGCTTGATGGTTTTCTCAGCGCCAAAAGGCGAGATTATGGTTTCGGGTTGTTGTTCCCTATACCAAAAGCTCTTCTCCATCCATGGATAGTTGGGCGAACGGACAAACTTGGCAGACGGATTTGGTTGAACGCAAGTCCAGTCTATGGGAAATCCCATCGTATACAGTTGACATACTGTATTCTGAAGAAAACTCCTATGCTGGTCTTGTACAGGTACCCTTTTTCGCGGGAGAGTTGTCACGACAACTGGCATTTCTTGATTTTTAAGATTGTTTTGAAGAGCAATCTGTTTGACATAGTGGGCTAAAATAGGCTGCGTACTTATCTCGATAACCTGTTTGTAACCATCTTTAAGCAGATTCTTTACAGCTGCATTGAATTGGACTGAACAACGAACATTTCGCCACCAGTAGACGCCGTCAAAGCGCTGACCCGAGATAACCTCGCCCTCGACAGTAGAATACATAGGTATTTTCGCCAGTTGAGGACTAACCTTGATGCGCTTCATAGCTGCGTGAAAAGCCTTCTTGATGGGTTCCATGTGTGTGCTGTGAAATGCGCGTTTTGTTCCCAAAACTCGCCAAAAAGTATCTTTTGCGTGAATTGCTAGATGTTGACCCAGTGCTTCGATTGATTGGCCTTCCCCAGACACTGTCACGCTCTTCGCGTCATTGACTGCGGCGATGTCAAGCGTGGCGCTTAACTTTAGTTTTAGCAGCAATGTCCTGGCGTTTTCTTCAGACAAACCCAGAGCGGCCATACCGCCATTATTGGGGCACTTCTCTTGAAGAGTGGCGCGAGCCATCACCAACTGAACAGCTTCCCTTACCGTTATGATCCCAGCAACACAGGCAGCTGCAAACTCTCCGAGACTGTGACCGATGACGGCGGAAGGATGGATTTTCCAGGACATCAGCAACTGTGCGGTCGCGTATTGGACAGCAAAAGTGGCCGGCTGGGCGAAGAAATTCTCCGAAATCCTTGATACGTCTTCTGGTGCCATCAGCTCGTCCATGAGTGACCATGCCATACCCAGATCTTTCAGTAAGTTGGTCACCGTCAAAACAGCTTCTCTAAAAACAGCTTCATTCTCAATTAACTGTCTTCCCATAGCATACCACTGAGAGCCCTGACCACCAAACATGAAGACGAGTTTTCCATCATTGGAGTTCACTTCTGCGTATGAAACCAACTTATCCCATCCCATGGAATCGTCAGCGTAGTCTGCAAGAGACTTGGATGCTTCCGCCGTGGATCCAAAGGCAAGTGCTAACCGGTGTGGAAGTTGGCTGCGGCGTTCGTTTAAAGAATAGCATAAATTTTCTACAAAAGGCTTATCCATAGCTTCGATGTTGATTGTTATCCATTCGGAGTAGAGTCCTGCCATCTTCTGTAGAGCTTCTTTTGAACGCGCAGACAGGGTGAGAATATTGTTTGGACGTTCAGTGGTTTCATGCTCTAAACGTTGTTTTGGCGTAACTTCACCAAGCAGCAGGTGTACATTTGAACCACCATAACCAAAGGAGTTTAAAGCAGCTATTCGCGGTTTTCCTTTAGTTTCTATCCACGGTTCACTGGTTTGTTGCACAACGATTTCTTTTTCTTCCAGCTTTAGTTTGGGATTAAGCACGCGTATGTTAACGGTTGGTACATATTTCTTGTTTTTGATCATCAGAGCGACCTTGATAAGCCCAGCAAGACCTGAGGTTGATTCTGTGTGATTAAGGTTCGACTTAACCGAACCGATTCTTAGCTTTCGGGTGGGCTTTCCTCGTCCTGTGGTGTAGGTCTCAGCTATCGAATTAGCTTCTACCACATCTCCAATTGCCGTACCAGTGCCATGCGCTTCGAAATAATCCACGTCTTCTGGATTCACTCCCGACTGTTCAAGAACCCTTCTGGATAGTTCAGCTTGCATCTTTGCACTCGGTGCTGTGATTGGTACGGCATATTGTCCATCGCTGTTCATCCCACAGGCAACTATCTGGCAATATTGGTCATCTTTGTCACTCAAAGCTGCATTTGATAGTTTTAAAATAACTGCTGCAAAACCTTCTCCACGTCCATAGCCATCACCAGATGCATTAAAACTTTTGGAACGTCCATCAGGCGCCAGGAGCCCGGCTATGCTGGATACCATCTGCATAGCAGGATTAAGGACAATGTTAGGTGCGCAAACGATGGCTATCTCGCAATCTTCATTGTGCAAGCTATCACAGGCTATTTTAAGCGCGGTAAGGGATGAAGAGCATGCTGTATCAACGGCCAGGCTTGGACCCGTTAGGTTAAGACAGAAGGACACTCTGTTGGCGAGAATACCCATTGAGCCTCCTGTAGAGGAAAACTGGTCGATATTGCTGTAATTTGACTTGTTGGTCACAAGTGCTTGATAATCCAGATTCATCACGCCCACAAATACCCCTGTTCTGCACTTCTGAAGATCTTCAAGCCGCATTCCAGCATCTTCAATGGCTTCATACACCACCTGCAACAGAATTCTCTGCTGGGGATCCATGCCACGGGCTTCTTGATTGGAAATGCCAAAAAACCTGTTGTCAAAATGTGTTATTTCCTCCAAGTAGGACCCGTTCACAGCACAAAGGCGTCCACTTACAAAGCGCCTGGGATTATAAAGCTCATGGAACGTTTTATGTTGTTCAGTTCTGTTGCTGGGGAATGGACCATTCGAACTCTTCCCATGTTCAAGGAAGTACCAAAACTGATCCTTGCTGCTAGCGCCAGGAAATCTGCAGCTGATGCCAACGATGGAAATTCCAGGGCGTTTGGACTTAAGCTGTCGTAGGTTGCCATCCAGTACTTGTAACGACAGCTTATCGTGTTGTTCCTTAAAGGCTGTTCCTATATCTACGTCATTTTGAGAATCAAAACTGTGCTTGACCTCGGAGAACAATACCACTATCGGCGGGAAAATGACGAGAGCGTGTGTCATCCCTAAAACAAGCACAAGTGGGACAAGGCGATGAAAAATTTCTGCTAGACCTGGATAAATGAGGCCTAGTGAAACGGACCCACATAAAGATATTGACGCTGCAGTAATCACAGACCAACCAACAGAGATAAGGGCCTCGCTCATGCGAGCTCTTATGGTTTGTTTTGCCGAGAATACGAATGAATGGGCAACCTGAAGACTAAAATTCAGAGACACGATAATCGCCACAAAGAGGGGGGGAAAGTAAATGTGATTCAGTTGAATTTTCCACGTCTCCATTATAGCTGCTGCCTCTAATACAAGAGAATCAAATGTTATAGCTAGAAAGATGCTCATCCCGAAACTTGTGCTCGAGAACAGAGAGAATATAAAAACTACTGCTGTGGCAGCTACGAAGACTGTCAAGACTGCTTCTCGCTCCAACAGATAGAGGTCATCAAGATCGAAAAATCTTTCAGAGACTGGTACAGCTTCGAGGGAAGATTGTTCTAGCAAGTCTTTTCTCAGTTTCTGTAATGATGCCCTGTCTTCTCGAAATTGCTTTTGTAGTTCCATCTTCAGATGAATTCTAGATGCCAGAATAGTACCTGGAGAATTCGTATCTTTAAGAAGTAAGTCTTGTTGAAACGGGCCGTTGTAGGACTGATTAAGAAAAAGCCCTAAACACTGATAGAAATCTGAGTTCAAGCAGGTCTTGTTTTTGTTTTGCTTCCAGCGTTGAAAGGCTTCCGTCCAGCAGAACGATTTTCCTCCACTGTAGGAAGCTTCTTCCAGTTTTGTACAAATGTTTGTTATTCCATTTTGTACATGCTCCTGTGAATAGTCAATTTTCTCAGAGAAAACGATACTTGTATCAGTTTCTTTGCCAAAGAAGTTTTGCTGTGCTTCACTAAACTGCCTAAAATTTTCACTTTGGTAAAGCGACTCCGTCGTACTCGTTCTCTCATCTGTTTGAAAGGCAGAGAAGACGCACAAAATGATGATGCCGGCGAGGACAAGAAGTGCTAGAATTTTTCCACCACGTGACGTCATTATCCATGTAAGGCTTTTTAGAACGCGTTTCAGTTTGACTTTTCGGCATTCCACAAGTCCTTGGTCGAAGCTTCCAAAGTCAGTTATTGATGATTTTCTTCTGCAGGATCGTAGACAAGGATTATTCAGTTTTTTTAGCCTCCTTTCAAAATACATCAACAGTATGACTGTTACTATAAAGGATGCCGCCGAATTAACTGCATATGTGACGAGTGTCGCTAGGAAAAATTCTGAAATCACGTCAAAGGAGGACTTGATTGCAATTCCACAAAGAATTGTTCCACATAACGCCGAAAACACAGCGAGGAATCCTGCTTTCGCAACACAACTACTGACACGATGTTCAAGCGATGGCACCTTCTTCTGCCGTTCCCATTCTACCAGGAGAAGTACTACGTCTGAGGTTGCTTTTCCCAGAAGCAAAAAGGGAATAAACAGGGTAGTTGGGAAAAGGGATGTGTTGGTCATTGAGATGATACCCACAGAACAGGTCATGGGAAATAAAATAGAAGAGATCATCAGTAAAACTGTTGTGAGGCTGCTCAGATTATCAGACGAAAAGTTCAAGACAATGAAGACAATAACAGCCATTGCCAAGGATGAGAAATAAAGAGGCCATAGCTTCGGTTCCAAGACGTCTTCTAAAGCATCATTTATTGTTTTGCCAGTCTTGAAGGAGAGTTCTGCACACTTCAGGCGACGACCCAATGACGAGAGGAGACGTTCAAGAGAGATTTCAAAGTCATGAACGTCTTGGTTTTCTTCAATGTTGGTGTTTTTAATGAAGTAAATAACTCGTAAAGCGTCCGCTTGAGCAGTCCGTGGATCTGTGTCATGTTGAACTTGAAAGTTGCCCAGCATTTGTTCGAAAGAGGAATTGAAGGTTTGTCCAGTGGATAAAACGAGTGTCGAGTTCGTAAACTCGCGAACGAGAATAGAGGAAAGGTTCTTCAAATCTTCAAAATGAGCACCGGCTAATTCGAGAGGACTGCTGATGATGCAGCCATGTTTGGATGGTTTTTGTTGGGTGTTTGAAAGCAATTGGCGGGAGCATATTTCACTGTAGCCACTGATATTTACTATGGTCTGGTGGACAAGAAGCGTTTCTTTTAAGCAATCTTCACTGAGGATATTCTGACCATTTTTAGGGAGCATGATGATCTCTTCTTGACGCGCTTCAAGAAGTGGAAAGAACTGTGCTGCATGATGCAAGTCTTTCCTGGCTTGGCTGTCAGTCGCAGTGAAACGCTCAACGGAAGGACGCCCCACACGCAGGCGTATTAATCCCAGGCAGCTTGCTGTAACCACTATAAGCGATACCACAAATACAGCCAATGGTTTGCGAGCAATAAACAGCCCCAGTTTCTCAAACGCCTTCTGGTAAGTAGTAAGGATGGCATAAGATACCGCTCCTCGTCCACTGCTGATGGCGCCACATCCAAAACGACGCTTTTTACGGGTCGTGTGGCTCTCGTAAGACCTAGACGCGAGAATGCATGCGATTTTAATTGTTAAACGATTGGGATCCGGATGGTGGTTTAGCTAACATGAACCAGCAATGCAATGAATAGGTCGGCCTTATACATAATAATTCTTTAGGAAATGAAGTGGTCCTCGGCCGTTCCTGATAAAATGATCATCGGAAAATGTTGTTTTCCATTCTATATTCCTGGGATACGTCGCCAAAATTTCTATAATATCTTTTCTCAAACGAATTCCGAATTTCTAGTCCGCAGACAGGCAGAAACATCAGCTCACGGTTACGTTTTTTCCCACTGAAATCTGACTGATGGTTGTTCATGCCCGCAGAACTGATCCCCTTCATTCATGCAACCTGCTGTTCTTCGAGTTTGCAAAACTGTTTGTTGTTTCACCCCGCCCCCCCTCCCCCTTTCCTCTTTTCAATTGATGTTACGTTTAGCTCAGTCTACACTCGAATTTCGCGTGTTTAGGTCACGGGGTGACTCGGAGAAGGGTCATATCGATTTAGCTTTCCATAACTGCTCTCTAAAGGAAGTCTGCTCGAGCGCATCATCAAGTCCAACGAGGATTCATGTCTCACGATTTTGCTATTTAACTATCGAAGTGAGAGTTTGCATCGAATTTATAAGTGAGCTTGTGAATCGTTTTCAGTTGGCAGTGAATTTTCCTTTCGAAAGTTTTACTGCTACTTTTGAAAATGTCCCATCACCATGTAATATATTCAACTGTGCTATGAAGTTTGACGACACAAAAAGTTGGAGTATTGTGTTGTACAATTGTACGCCAGAAGAGCTCATCAAAGGAGTATTTTTCTATAATTATATAATTCATAGAATCCCAGACCAAATTCTCGGAAAATCCGTCTCGCACCTTTTGACCGTCTCGAAGGAAGTTAAATTTGATTGGTTTCCTTGACAATACCCTCTAGGGCTGATCACGTGTGCACTTGATCACGAGCACACGTTTTATATATATGAGTATTTTGTTTGTCCTTCGTAGACCTCAATTTTGTTCTGATTTGTTGACGGTGACCATAAAAAGCAGTAGTAGTAGTGCAGTAGCTCGATGCTGGATTTTAAGATTATTTATGGAAATATCAGTCTTCAAAATTTCGATGCTATTCATCTGCTCTGCTTATTCAATTTTCACTAAATAGTTTCTACTTACTCAATCACGTTCTTATGGCCCGTCACGCAATCTTTCTTCCTTTGTGGGGCCTATCAATCACCAACAAGGAAGCCCGCGCTAACTCGGTGTTTAGTAGCACGCCGCGTCATAAAAGAGCGCACACTGAAGAAGGATCGAGGACTGAGGACAGAGCTGACTGCTATAAATAGCGTCGCTAAGAAGTGTTTATGTATCCCAATTGATTCAATTCATATACGTCCATTAGAAAAGCACAATTTAAACCAAGCACAGAAAATTGTAAATCACTAATTGCTCTAAACGCAAACACGAATACATATGACATTTTACGGAAAGCCAACGACATTGAGGATAAAAATTGTTTCCACACTGGCTCGGCATTGTTTTAGGGGTACTTTATACTATATAGTATGCAGATTCCAGTTTAAAGAACGATACAGCTTTGTAGGTATCGCATTTTGTACACGTTAAGCGAAGCTTTAACCTCAGTCAAAACAGCTTCTTCCATGCCACTTCATTTGCGCCATTCGGCAGACACATCACCGTTCTGTACAAACACGTAAAGCTTGCTATTCCTTGTTTACTCAACGCAAAAAAATTAGAATCTTTTTGAAAGAGTAAAACCAAGAACAAAAGATGAATGGTCTAATCCGTCATAAGGAGAAAGACTGTTACTTGTTAAATGAGTCATATTTGAATAATTTTTAGATTCTCTTGATTTGACGTTAAAAAGGTTCTGGGGCCCGTTTCTCGAAAGTCCCGGAAACTTTTCGGGCCCGTAAAGCCATTTTTAGTTCATCTGTATCTGAAAACGGAGAAGTGTATACGCCTGAAACTTCTTGTGTGAAGAGAACCTTGAATACTTGAATAAAACAGCTCTTTAATCATAAACTTCGAGATTTTGCTATGGCTTTTCGGGACCTTCGAGAAACGGGCTCCTGGTTTGTTTGCCACTGGTCTTCGATAATGCAGGAGAAAACACAAGTCAAAATACACCACGCGACTCGCACGACCGGCAACGCGATGATCAGCGACAGACAGTCAATGTAATATGGAAATCGGGCACGTCTGTTTCTCTCTATGTTTCGGCCGAAGTTGAGGAGAATAGTTTGGCTTCATTAGTTGTGAAATTGAACCCCAAGTTTAAATTAAATACTGAAGTGATTTAGAGTTTTCAAATGTAAAGAGTAGGGCTACTGAAAACAAACGCTTGAAGATACTTTTCTAACGTTTTCCTGCTATTGACGAATGTTTATAGAAAACACATACACGCCGTTACTAACACTTGGCGCACCGCAGCACTCTCTTTAACATTGAGTAAACACCATTAGATAAAAAAAAATTGGGTCGGCTTTTCAGAAAAAGATATTGCAGGTTTGGAAAGATTTATTTCTAGTCTGCTATCTCTTGAAGTGGAACGCACTGCTGAGCAAATTGTCAACAGTCGCTAAAATAAATAAGATCATGATAAATATTTAGACAAAGCATCCTGTAAAGTAGATGAATGTGCGACATTTTGTTCTGCGATAGTCTGAGTTGCGTGACGCAGGTTATGTCATGCAACAGGGAAATATCCGAGAAATAGAAATAAGTACTGTGAATCTTGTAGTGGCGAGCACCAACATCATGAAACGAATTGAAGAAGATTGAAGATTGATTGAACGTAAAACGTACTGACATTGTGCAAGTGTAATAACGGATCGTACAGAAACGCAAGAAAACAGAAAAAGATACAGTTCCCTTGATTGTTAAAACAACGGAATGCGGAAATATTTTCCATAATATTCCTCCAGTCGATTGTCACGTCCTTCACAAAATGCGGAAATATAATGTAAAACCTTTCATCCCTTACTGCATCCGTTGTTGCTGAATGCTCCCTGATGAAATTTACCCGCAATGTAATATAATTTCGGTACGATTTTCACTTCCCGAAGGTCTTGTTCAGTGTAGCATGTAAACACGTCCAAGCAATTTTTTCTGACGCTGCAGTCGCAAGATTCATGGCCAGGTTGGGAGGAGCAACCGAACGAAAAGATTTCAGGCAACCAGCATATGTACAATTAGGTTTGTAAAGATAATTTCTAAGCATGAAACTTCAATCGTCCCCCAAAAAACTTCGAGCTCTCTTTGATGGAAGAGGAATACCGTTAGCTAAGAGTTCCACTTAAGTGATCACATTGCCAACATGGTCAAAAACCAGTAAGTCAATTTACCGTCCTAAAAATAATCACTGCTTCAATTTCGCTTCGTATTTCCTTTCGCTACGAATCTAAGCTGTGTATTTCAAGGATCTTCTTCGTGGAGGGTACCGTGATAGTTTTTGTTACAAGAATTTCGATTTTACTATCGACACTACCACATTTTTAATGGGCATTTTTCTCAGTCCCGAGTTGTATTTCGTCAATTGTAGTTTCTAAGAGCTAGTTGAT
This sequence comes from Micromussa lordhowensis, assembly GCA_964020085.1. Lineage (NCBI taxonomy): Eukaryota > Metazoa > Cnidaria > Anthozoa > Scleractinia > Lobophylliidae > Micromussa > Micromussa lordhowensis. The sequence continues at coordinate 35,867,818 of OZ026598.1, read as the reverse complement.
CACGCGGTTTGTTTTCAAAGTTTATTCACTCCAACACTCAGAATTTTTAATTTGGCTTCAATGGGTCGCTTAACTTGTCTTGATTAACATTTTACTGAAATTCTATACAGATGTGACAATTGCTATTGGGGTCAGGTTGAGATTCGCTTAGCAAAGTGAAATCTCCAGCCGTCAACGTTTCAGTGATATTTTTGACTCGAAACTGTGTGTCTCCATGAACGTTAGTGTTAAGCACACGTCAAAGTTTCTATTATGTTATATAACTTTATTCTAGAAAAAAGTTCAAATGACTATTTTTCCATAACGTTTTCAAGCCGCTCAATTATTAGAATCCCAGACAAAATTCTCGGAAAATCGGACTCGCGCCCCTTGACCGTCTGGCATATCTAATATGCGAGGAAGAATTTTGATTGGTTTATTTGGCTTCAGCAATACGCGGGACTTTGATCATTTGCACACAGGTGACTGATCACGTGAAAACAAATCTAGCCTGTTTACGGGTGGAACATTGGACGTTTGAGAAGCGGGAGGGGTGATTATTTGTACAAAATCAAATTATGCACAGGACTAATGCAAAAAAAAAGCATTCATACACGAACGCTCAGTGAGCCGACAAAATAATGTTACACGGAGAAAAAAATATCATGGATACCGACACGTCCTGGGAGAAATAAATTCCTGGTGCATGAAAGAGTCAAATCATCCACCCCCACCACCCAGCCTCTGACAGGCAGTCCGCTAATATATTTCCTTGTTTGTCTTTCCTAGGCCAGGCGTGATTTTAAGCACCGTGACCACAAAAAGTAAGGAATCTAATTGCTGACGCTGGAATTAAAGATTACGTATTGCACCAGAAGGACTTTTTTATTTATTTCAACCTTTTGATACGAGCAATCTGCTCTCTTGGATCGATTTCACTAACTAACTGTTAATTAACTCTTTTGTATTTCTCAATTTTCAATTCAATACGCCAGTGTCGCGCAGTTTGTTTCTGCGCATCCTGCCTGCACATATTACGCCAAAACGATCGCGCGTGTACATTCAGAGTCAGTAAAATGAACAATAGCTCTAATGAACATTGCTATAACTGAACAATAGCTCTAATGAACATTGCTATAACTTTGCGAGGATTTAACTATCCTGGATGTTCAGTGGCCCCGTTTTCGTTGTGATCCAAATCACTTTCCATGCTCTACCGTTTTTCTACGTTTTGCGGAAAAATGAAAAAAACCCAAACAATTTGAAAAGTTTGCCGACTTTCGCTCTTTTGAGCTCTTTATTTATCGATGCGACGGTTTGTACGGCCTCTTTAAGGGTTACCTGATATACAAGTTTTTACAACATGTGGAATTATGAACGCCAAAGAGCCACTTAGTAAAATACAACAAAGCTGGTTTGCCTCCTTCTACTCAACTTTAGTGTTGTTAAATAGCCCCGTGATATAATGTTTCAAGATCAGGGTAGTTTTTCACTCCTAGAGTTCTGCAGTATGATCTATCATTGAAAAAAATCTATATATTAGAAGATTTTCGCGCAAACGTCGCAGGAACCGCCTGCCATCACGAGACAGGAATGGTCAATAAAAACGCCGATATTTGCGATTGTATAAGGGACCGTTATTTTAACAACCCTGCGGTTTAATTGTACACCTATATACGAGTTGAGGAATATACTATCATTTAAAAGGCATATTTCTTTTTCAAGGTAATTCGGAAATTTTTAGGGCTGGGAAGAGGCATTGGGAGCGAACTTCGCATTCACTACAAAATCTTATTACTACGGTACAATAATTACACGTGGAGAGGGTATTTGTTTGGAAACAAACCTACTTACCCTCTTCCGAGCTGCCTGGAATGACGAGTTAATTCGGCTGGAGCTTCTAGCTCGGCCATCACAGAACACGAGTTTTTCCAGCAGACCCAAGAACGTGTTTAACGTAGAGGCTATCAATTCGAGAAGTTCAATGTAAAACGATACTTCTTTCTGATGGGTGGAACATTTCGGCGTCAAATTTATACTTCCCCTAGCAACATTGTTTTTGGTGGTCTCAGCACTCCAGGAAGAACAGAATTACCGTTTCAGCACACAGGAACACATACTTTGGGTAGCCAAATGTTATCACGGAATTCCTTAACACTAGAAACTGCCAAGAAACTGTCAATGTTCCTACCCAGCCAACTGACATGACTCCGCGTGAGTATATTAAAAACTGAACAAGAACCCGTTTCACTGAACTGACAATAAGAAAAATGACTTACATGTTGAAGGCAAGACATCGCAGGAAATTGCACGTTAGCCCAGGGTCATTTGTGGACTCAAGCGCTTACTTTAATCGTAGAGTCCATTAAAACAAAAAAAAGAAACAGAAAGACTTGAAAAAAACCAATAAGCTTTAGCATCGTTCGCGTTCTTTAGTTTTACTTGTGAGTGACTATAATGGACCAGCAAATACGTCTGTTTTCGTTCCTCTAATCTGCTCGTTTATTTGAATTTGCAAAATAAACTATTACGTTACGTCACGTTACATTACGTTGTATTATGTTTCTGCGCTGTAGAGAGGAATATTTTTATTCCTTACTTCCCCAAGGAATTTTAAGTGAACGCTGTCGTAGCATCAACCGATCTCGTAAGGTCAGCCCACCGATGTCTGAACATTTACTAAGGACCCGTCCATTCTACGCCGGAGAAATTTTTAACGACGTTTTTACTCTCAAAACGCATCAAAGGTCTTCGCACCATACTATGCCAGAGAAATTTGGAAACGCAACACTCACACGTCATTTTGGGTTTCTGTTTGAGTAAAACTTGGTCAGGGAAAACAAATGATTATCGTGACGTCACCGTTTTCGGAAAGCTCTTTCTTCAAAATGTTTTCCGTTCACACTGAAACGCAAAGCCGGCATTTTCAAATTCCTCTGGTTTCAAGAGCGTTTTCGAAAAGCTCCGTTTTGATGGCGTAGTGTTGATGGAGCATAATTACGTAGAAATATAACTGTTTGGCGTATCGAATTTTTTATTTATTGTTAAATACGTGGTATGTTGTTAGATACCGCCAATCTCTTGGCTGACCCTGACTGACAGATTGAAAACTCAACTGACAGCTATAAAGAGCCTTATAAAGTTAAGAAGTGTTAGTACACCAATGGTTTAAATTATAGAAGCGCATTAAGACCCACCGTCATTAAACGAACCGCATAAAATTACAATTGCTATAACAAAAAAAAATAGATGCTGGTTCATAGAAGCAGTGGTTAGTTTTGGAAATGGTCAAGACAAAGCCCTTCTCCTTGAGGGTGCAATACAGTATTTATGGCCGGATTAAATTGTTTATACACTGTTTATACTATGTATCATTTAACTAAAAACTTCAACAACCCCCACGGGCTTCAGACACTTTGAATTTTCCGAGTCGGTCAAATTCCCACCCGCTCATACCACGCGATCAACCCCCGCGGCTAACATAGGAAAAATAAGTGGTGGAAGGAAAACACATCGCCCTCGAGCGACCGCTTTCAGATTCCACTGTACTAAGAACAATTGTTTTAGTTAATCTTTATCTACAGAAGTGACTGAATGTTAGCGAGTGAGAATTGAAATTTACCTTTGAGCGCTGTACAAACCTTTTAAATGCGTTGCTTTTGATCCCCGACGCATACAATGCATTCTCAAACGCTTCACGATCATCTCGAGACAACTTGCTCAAACTCCCCTACCCCTCCCATGTAGTGTCAAATTCCCTCCCCCCCCCAGTATAAACCACTCAATCAAATTCCCGCGCCCTGAGGTGCATCAACTAGTCAAATGCCCGGGGTATGCCGGCCCCGTGGGGATCATGTGATCTCTCTATTTGATCGATACATTACACGTCGTTAAATTAACAGTGCTTAACACTGTAGACTGTAGACTGTAGCTCTGCAGACTCCAGTTGAAAAGCTTTAAGGCTTTGATCCTACACTTAAGGCAAGCGAATACCTCAAAACAACGCCTTCGTGATATTTAGCACGTTAAACCAAGCGCCGTAAAACGTCAAAGCAAAGAATAACCTTATAACGGCGTGTTGCTCTTCCTTGTCTATTCAACACCAGGAAGTTAAAAACAGTTACAACACGTATAGCCAAGTGCAAAAATCCCGGCTAATTTGTTTGTTGGTTGGCCGCAATATTTTAGATAGGGCAGGTTGAGTCTGACTGACAGATTGAAAACTCAGCTGACTCCTGTTAGCAACCTCATAAAGTTCAAAAGTCTTTTTGTTAACCAATGGTTTAATGCAAACACAGAAAATTGAAATTGCTACAACCCGAAAATACGAAGATCGATCGGCTTGTTCACTGAAGCAGAGTAGTGTTGGAAATGCTCAAGGCCAAGCCTTATGCACCTTATAAGAAAAATACAATTTGTGAAAATTGTTATACACTGGTTCTGCAATGTTTTCGAGCTTACACGCGCTTCCAAAGATCAGACGAAGAGCGACAAGGCTTTGAAGGTATCACATTCTACACGTTTACGTTGTGGCAAGCGATAATCTCAAAACAGCTGGGCGTCTTGATTGCAACCAAGTGTTAACCACAAAACTGCGTCTTTGTCTTTATTTGCATATTTGGCTGACAAATCACCGTCACGTACGCCAAAAAAAGCACGGAAAACTTGCTCTTCCTTGTATAGTGAACACCAGGAAGTCACAAACGGTTACAATGAGTATAGTCAAGTACAAAACTCAGTAAAATCGTCTAAACATTGTTAGGAGATGGACTGTTACTCGTTCATTTCTTAGATTAATTCTATTTGACGCTGAAAAAAAAATCGCTAGTTTTCGCCACAATAAGTGTTTAGATAATGTTGGAGAAAACCTGCATATCTGCACGTCCTGAAACAAGCAAGTAAAAAATACTCCTCAGCGAAAGTCACGCGACCAAGAGATAGGCTGTCATAACTTATTAAACGTCAATGACACACTGGATTAGAAAGTGACTTTATATTCAACCTACGAATCTCACGAGAATTTAGATTCATTCAGTTTGTCTATCACTGTCAGAAATATCTCAAACAGAATATGTAAGACAGCGTCAAAATTTGAAAAAGAATTTTTAAAAATTGGCCGTTGTAGTTCACGTTTATGCAGAATGTGTCTATTTCACGTTGTTGTTTTGTAAAGAACGGCAAAGAAATGAACAAAGAATCATAACGCATGCTTGTCGCGCTGCTATTGTACTCGTTGCCGTTGCGGTTGAGGTTCAGTTGCTTATTTAAAAACTCCCTAACACCGAATAAACGGCAAAATAATGAACAGTCAAACAAGCAAAATTCAAACGAAAGCCCAGGCGAACAAAGCGACGGCTGATAGTGTAGAAAAAATCTCTGCTATGAAACTCTCAATTGATAAAGAACTTATATCTAACATTGATATACCTGGATATAATTTTATTTCTGAACCGAGTCATTCTAATGCAGGAGGTGTTGCCTTTTACATTAATGACAATCTTAAATATATTATCAAATTAAAATATACCAAATCTACTTATGATTTTGAAGCACTTTGGATTGAAATAGAATCTGTTAATCAGTCAAATATTATTTGCGGGGTGACCTATAGTAGCAATTTAGATAATTTTATGGATTACATTAACTCAACAATTGAAAGTATCAATCAAGAAAATAAATTTTGTTTGTTTATGGGTGATTTTAACATTGATCTTTTAAAAAATTGATAGTCACACTGACTCGCAAAATTTTATCAACTCCTTGGGCTCATGTTTCTTTCAGCTTCAAATTTTTCAACCAACAAGAATTACTGACCACTCTGCTACATTAATTGACAATATATTTTTTAATTCAATAGAACACTTCATTATAAGTGGTAATCTAATATATGATTTAACAGATCATTTACCAAACTTTATAATTTTAAATAATTTCTCAAATTTATCACCAGGCATAAAATTATACAAGAGAGATTATTCTAAATTCAGTGAGTTTGTTCTGGTGGATGAGATTCGCTGGGTGAAATAATAGATTTGATCATATTTGGCTACAGGACAAATACAGGACAAATCTGATGTTATATTTGTCCTGATCGTAAAGATAACAAATGTGAGACAAATATGTTCTCATATTTGTCCTTGATAAATGCAGGACAAATACTGTTTGAAATTGAAGTCATATTTAGCCAAAGTACAAATATAAGACAAACCAGACAAATGTTTCAAATGATGAAAGCCACAAGCTAAGGCTCCAATGAAATCATCCTATTCTATCTCTCCTTGTTTCTGTTTAGTAGCAATCCTACTTGTCTGCTGGGCCTGTTTGAGTTTCCATTCTTTGTATCAGTACAGGGGCAGATGTAGGGGTGGTAGATTGGGTGGTTAGTACCCTGATCCCAAGAGGTTTTTATTGATTTTTCTCTTCTCTTGATTATCAAGAAAAACCTCTGAGACCAGGGTAGGTGGTTAGCCCCCTCCTTTTGGAGATGCAGAAAATAAAAATACCAAGCATCAAATTCACTTCCACAAAATGTTTTTTTTTCCAAAACAATTTCCTGGATATGGTATACAGTACATAGATGGATTATTAAGAATGGTACTAAATGGATTTCAAAATTAAAATACTTGTTTTTTCAAATAACAGTATTCATACATGCATCACGGCATATCTAACCTTGTAATACAAGCTGCAAAAATTCATATTTACAAAGATACAGTTGGACCCAGCTAATTTGAACAGTCTTGGTTATTTCGATATCCTCTATTTCAAACTCAATTGAACCATTTCCTTTGGAAAATTAAACCTCACAAGTTTACTCTATTTATTTCTCAGATCCTCATAGTGGGGTATATTGTTTTAGGATAAATGTTAATATACCAAAATTGGTCTATTTGAAATTATTATCGCCAAACGAGAATCACCAAGGACAGATATGCCACTGAGCCTTTCAATTAATGGTAATCTCATACATACTAAGTCACGAACTTCTAATACTATAGAAATGTTATCACAAGTACATGTTCCTTTCAAGTGGCAAAACAAAGAGTACATTTTCCCGCTTCCACTTTTGCACAGTTCCAACAAATTTGCACTGAATCCTTTGAACAGGGATAAATGAAGCTGGACCTAATTGTTCAAAGATGTCCTTCACCATATCTCTGTAGTTCCACTCTGATGCATGTGTCTGTCAGGATGTTCCTGAAACCAGCTAACTCTGGCCATAATAAGAGTTCTCCATTCACCATCAAGAAAAACATTCTGCTCTACATAGTAGCTCACCAGGCCTTGCATCACATGTGGTTGGATCAATGTTTCCATTTACTCCCACCCAGGGAGCAATGATATAGGAAGACCGCTCGCTTCTTGAGTCAAGTGAACCATAACGCTCTCCCAAAAATTCAACCCCAGCATAGCGATCAAATATGGCAGTTCCATTTTGGAATTCAACTCCTTAGAGAAACACTGAGTATGAATGTATAAGAAAATTCAGTTCATCATCATCAAGATAATCCATTCTGTGTGGTGATATGCAAGAAAATAATGCAGTGTTAAACCAAAGGTTTCCCTTCGTTACTGGACCCTGTGATAGGTATAAGTGTTCTGCAGCAGAACTGACATCATAAACAGGATCCATAACAGAAGTCTTCATTTGACTGAAGACAGGTCCAAGTTTTTCCTTAAATAGACTTGGGAATGGGAGGTCCCTGATGTCTTGGTCCCATAGAAACTTTCGCATTAATTGAATTTCAACTGCTCTCTGATTGGTCTTGAAGTCCCCAAGTACACCATTAAATCAAATCAAATGAAAAAAGCCAGAAATTATGCACTGGTCCATAATCCACAACACAGTTGATTAAGTGGGAATGCAGGTGCATGTTAGGAGTGACTTCCAATTGTCCATATTTTGTTTCAAATTTCCTGCAAAATTGCATCAGTGATGAATGAGCCAAAGCAAGGGAGCGAGAAGTTATAATGGGTGCAGTTAATATGCGGCAAGCCTTCACAAACAAGAGCCACAGTTTATAGTCTTCGGAAGGAAGATACTTTTTCAAAGCAAACTCTGAGTAAACAACAGTCCACAACTTCCACTGGTCAAAAAAAAAAATTGATGCAATCTTGTTTGGAATCCTTCCCATGTTGGATGGTACTTTCATGTTATCAATCAATTCTTGGATAGACTTGAGATCATTCCGCTTCAAAATTTTATTTGGTAGCCAAACATTTTTCATAATATGCTTAGCAGTTCCAAGGAATAAATTGTGCATTGGGTCAATTATAGTAAACCTGATACAATCAAAGTACTCCAGTTTCATAAGTTCAGTGTATCTTGTACCATATTTTGATTGCTTATTTTCTCGTCCTTGATAGGTGTCCTCAGCAAGTATTTCTTGGGCTTCACAGCGAAGCTCCATATTTGTTCGTGGCATGCAATTTTCAAATCCTCCAAAGTTCATCTTAGTACCAAAATGTTCACCTGGAATGAATTCTTTCTTGCATTTTGAGCAACCTCTTCTTGCACCATGACCCAGAAAACCACACAACTTTTTTGCTGCAGGGATATCACAGGCCACTAACAATAGAGCAGCACAAAATCTCTCTGGTATCCTAGGTGATCCAGAATGACAAACTTCAATTCCATCTTCCCAGAGCTCATTCAGTTCTGAAACAACGGGAACTAAATAGGGATTGAGACTTGATGGTAATCACCAGGACCAGGGATAATTCCAACAACAATAATATTCTCTCTTTTGTATCTCTCCCCACGAGGTAAGTTCATCAAGGCAAGATAAATGACCCCTACACTGTATGGGGAATGTTTAAATGGCTGGAACCAATCAACATTCATCATTAAAGCAATGTTTATACATTGATGGCTCATAAAGCGTGAACCATCTGGTCCCTTGAAATCTCTCCAGACAGTACCATGGATCACATCACTCAATAAATTCGCTATGCTGGTCCTCTCTCTTGTTTTCCATAGTTCGCACCGTGATGTAAAACCAGGGCGTTGGAGAAAAAGTTTCAATGTTTCAATAATGCTATTGTAGCAGTACACCTTTTCGGGGTACAGTTTAAGTTTTCCATCTTGAAGCTTGACCTCCTTCAAAAGAACTTCATTGCATGACTTTTGATGAGCTCTGTGTCTGTGGTTTGGAAATTCCACAAAGGAGCATTTCCTTGACCGTCTTCTTCCACCCACTGTCTGTCTGAGTCATAATTGTAGAGAGAGTTGCACTTTGGACAAACAACAAACTTTTGAAAACAGTCCTTGTGAAGACCAAAATATTTCTTCAACATGTACAAACTTGATGGAAATGATGCTCCAAATAATACCATCCATGGGATTCGCTCAGACAAAACAGAAAAAGATGCATGAAAGAACTTAAATGAGCAAGATTTCTATTCCACGGTCAGCAATGTTACAGTATGTCCACCAGTCACAAATGAACAGAAGGAGCCAGTTGATGAGGATGTTCTTGTTGATTGATTCAGGATCGGTCTCAATGGCTCCCGCAAATTTTGATTCATCCAGGTTCTCCAATCATCATCCCATACCTCTCGACTTGCATTATGTAATAACTGCTCATGATATAAACCATCCTCGTCATCTGGTTCTCCAGTGGACTTGTGAATAAATTCTTCATCAAATAACCTCCTATCTTCTTCATCTAGATTTGCAAAGTAAGACTCTGGATTCTCATTACTGTCATCTGCAATTAATTAAAGTGAGAGAGTCAAATTATTGTTCAATTAGCTAAAATTGATGCTAACAGTGTATGTAGCAATACTGTTATGGCTTAATGTGGCATATAAAACCACTTTCCTTTAGAGAATTCATGTTTTCCACATTTTTAAACTAGCTAGAGTTAAAGTTAAGCTGAAATTTTAATTTATTATAGTTTACAACACTTCAAGGAAATCTAAGTGTTAGGTAAAAATATTTTGAAGCAACATTCTTTAAGTATTGTAAAACAATGCGGGATTTTTAATAAAACATTTGTCAACCTTGTACATTCATGAGTGGAATTTCTGTTTGACTTGTCTTTCAAATTTGCCACTCATCGTGCATATATGAAATAAATATCAATATGTATCCAAAAAAATAATTTTGGGGGGATAACTTAAATACCTCACTGCAAGCTCAACCACATACAGCATCAAGAAATTGCCTAATTTTTAAAGTAAAAATAATTCAGACAAACCCAACTACATTTTCCCCCAGTACGAAGATGACATAAGATCCACATTTGCCCACATCAAATGTCATCTTTAAACATGTTTGTCTGTATTTAAACGGAACAAATGTGATATTTGTCTTGGATATACACCACATTTGTATGTATTTGTCATTGGAGCAAATGCATCATTATCCTATTTATCTTGAGGATAAATACCATATTTGTCTGCCAATTAAGAGGCCCTGCGCCTAAGAAACGACCGATGATTTCCGGCTAAAAAATAAAATCGG
>OZ026598.1:35844871-35852371 GCA_964020085.1 Micromussa lordhowensis | reverse complement strand
TGCCATCAAGGCAATAATATTTTGATTCCTACTCCAGGAGGGGAGGACAAGTCTCTTATATGGGCTATATGTAGCTGCAGTATGTGTGGCCCCGCCCGATAAGGCCATCAACAAACCCCCTTCACAAATTATGTTTAGGGCAACTGTGGCAGTTGCAACAGTTATAAATGCAGTAGGGAAAGTCACAGATTTTGGTCATGAATTGGGCAATTAAGGGTTTTGGGAAGCAAGCCACACACTCCCACACCCTTTTTTCTGGAATGTAAACCAAACACATTTTCCTCACAGTTACTAGTCTTGCTTTTGTGAATCAAAATTATAGTAGTTGCTGCCAGGTACTTTATAAAAGTATAACCCTCCAGAAGCCTTCAGCTACCAGCAATTATTTTTTGCTGCTAATTAAAACTTTGTATTTAATTGTTATGTACTGAACTGGCACTGATGTAATACATTTTGTTGCATTTAGTTTACATATTTTCAGTTTAAAATGCAAGTTACACACATTAAGACTTACCTCAGCAGCAAATGGTATCTTCTGTATGACCAGTAATAGTATATTCCAAAAAAACAAAATATAGGTATTTAGCTGTCCCACCTGGAAGAGTGTTTAGAGCAAGCACACAGTACACCGTGTCCTACTGTATGTCTTCTGTTAGGTATTAATCTTAAATTTAGAAGCTCTTATACTGAACTTTAAGAAATCACAATAAAGTTGATGTATCTCAACAACTCTCCTTCAGCTGTGTCACTTATAATATAGTAGTCCTGTATTGTTGTAGCATAAAACTCTAATTAACTAAGTTACTGCATCAGTATCACAGAGGTCATGGGATAAAATCCTGTTCACAACTATTTTTTTCCAGGCTGTAATTTCACCTTTGTTTAAGTTGTGTATATTTGCAGTGATCAATCATGTCTTCATAAGTTAATCAATGTACATGTGTACATGTCTCGATGACTTACCAAGATACTTTAACAGTTTATCTTATAAAGTTTGTTTGTGTTTTGTGTGGTTCTAGGAAATATCCATACCCACCCCCAGGAAGGTAATTATTGGAAATTCCAAGGTTGGGGAGTGTCTCAAAAGGCAAACTTTTTAAAGAAAAGTATGAATGAAAACTGGAATTTCGAGAGGGATGGGATGGGGAGATCATTATTTGAATGAGACGTAAATTGCAACATACATGTATCTTGGCCCATGATTTGCCATGGTGTAGCACCCTTCTCATTTCAAGCACCAAAGAAGGTCACCATGTTAGATGGGAGAGAGGAACATTTCAGAATGTTGTAAATTAAAAAAAACCCGTATATTTTCCAAACTCAATCATGTTAGTAGTGTTGGTGCCTAATGAATACCTGCAAAGAGATAGTTAATATACAGTTTTGCAAATATTCTTGACTGGGAGTCTCCCGCATGCCATTTGGATCATCTAGTCCCACACAGACAAGTTATGAAATTTATTGTCCAGGTACATTAGGACCATGAGCTCTTGGGGATAGTGCTAAAAGTGCTATTATGGTGAAATTTGCAGATGTCTCTATTTTGTTACCATGGCAACAGACTGCATTTCAGACCTTCCTTGATATTTTAGGCTTTTCTGGCCACCTTTGGAGCTCCATTTTGATATTTGCCAATGGTGCATCATCTGAATGATCTAGTAAGCATACTTATTCATAAGGTCAAAGTCGTGGCCTTAATGTTTTTTGAGCTGAAAATCACTGAATTATTGAACGTACATGTAGGTTAGAGGGGACTGGAAGAGTTGCCATAGGAACATAATTTTTATAGCCATAAGTGTGTTGCCTGTAGAACTATAAGGCTATCAAGTTTCAGTGATCTCTGCTGTACATAATTTGATCTCTACTTGATGTAATGTCAGGGACCTAACTTCAATTAATAAATTCCAGATGGCAATCAAGACTTATCTTTTTAGACAAGCCTTTTTATAGACTGTAGTTATATATTTAATTTACATTTACATTTTTTATAATTTTTAAAAATTGGTATTATGATCATATTGTAATGCGCAATTGAAAATTTATATTGATAATTGTGCAATTATTAATATTGGGTTGAGTGTATGTATGACATCATCAGTCCTCTCATTTGTATGTTTTACAAATTTTTCAAACTTAGTAGGAGGCTGGCAACAGTTTCCAGCATTTTTTAACAGCTACATGTACACTTTGAAGGATAAATATCAACAGATGATGCTACAATAATGGTATAATACAAATGCCCAGTCATTGGTAAATAAGTTGCCATCATCCTTTTTATATAATAGGTCACCATAGCAACATTATGACCTGATAAAACACCCTTAATTTTAGCTTCAAGCTGTTATAACTCAAACATGAGCTTGGTGACCCCCATTTTTCATTATCAAATTGTGATAAGCATGATTAGATGCAACATTTTGCAAAGTATAAAAGATTCTGTGAAGTGAGTTCAGAGCCACCTACCCTGGGTTCCAGAGGATATTTTTTTCTGATCGATATTTCGCGGCGAAGCTGCGTTAACGAGGCGCAAAGCGCCGAGGAGAAAAAAATAACCTCTGGTCACAGGAGCACGCAATCTCATTTCCATGCGAGAATCAGTTCAGAAATTGAACTGGGTCACCGATTGGATACTCCCATGTCCGTTGTTCGATGTAGCCAATCAGGGCCATTGTTATATTGTTAATTCCCTGCGGACATGGGAGTATCCAATCGGTGACCCAGTTCAATTTCTGAACTGATTCTCGCATGGAAATGAGATTGCGTGCTCCTGTGACCAGAGGTTATTTTTTTCTCCTCGGCGCTTTGCGCCTCGTTAACGCAGCTTCGCCGCGAAATATCGATCAGAAAAAAATATCCTCTGGAACCCAGGGTAAGAGCCACCTTAAATTTTCACAAATTTAATGTGGCTATGGGAGAGTAGGAATACTGGGGTTGATGAGGATGGGTGGTGTGCTTGTGAATTTTAAGAATCCCTCTGAAAGTTAAAACAAACTGTAGGTTTGAGAATTTTAAAATTAAGCATTATATCTTGCTTATTTAAGGTGGTAAATGAGTCAATACCCACAAGAGAAATAGAAACAAGAGAAGCACTTATAATAATTTTTCCTCAGTTTTTGTCTGAACTAAGTTAGAGAATTTTTTCTGTTGAGATAACATTTTTACACTAGACTTTTGTTCTGAAACCCTTTTGTCAGCTCATAGTAGCAAACATTTTACCATGGAGAAAGGCCATTACTAACAAATTGTATTGTTTGACATTAAATGTCTAGTCATTGGTCTTTTTCTGATTGATGGAGGTCTCTTAAGGTCTCCATAATTAGTTAATGTGTTTTTTTGGACGAGTTATTGAAACAATTTAGGACATAATATTTATGTTTGTTTTGTTGCAGGTGGTTACCTCCTGACATGTACACCCCACACAGGCATACAATGCCATGATTTAGATGATGCAACATTCTTTTCCCATATCTTTAAAATACACATATTAAGAGTATCAGTGGACCACAGTCCAAATGTAAGTCTCTACTGATAATGGAAATTGCAATAAAGATACAAAGCCACTCCAGTGTGATTTTATTCCTTCACAGTTAAGTGAACCAGTAACCAAAGGTTGTATTCTGTAAGAGGTTTACAAAAATTAAATGGAAAATTTCACTACATCAATGTTATTAATTTAAGTAATCCTCTCTCCAAAATATATTTGGTATGTTGTCATACTGGTAAGAATATAATTTGGAGATTTTTTATGGGAAATGTTTCCATTTAAAAGTACAGCTCAGACACAACAACTACAGTTCCTCTTTCTGTGGTGTTTCCTTTTGTGGTAATGTGTGAAAACAAATTATGTTGACCTAATATACGCTACAAATATACATGTAGTAACTCTTCTGTAGAAATAGTTTTTTCCTGTTCATTATTCCTTGAACTTTTTTTTATTTTGCTAATAGCAGTTTCTTGAAAACACATTGGGTTATTCCAAAAACAATTCACACCCCCCCTGACAGATGAAGTTGTTTTTTAACCCCCCCCCCCCAACCTGGATTTCCTGAAGCTCAAGACTCCCCTCCTGTCTGGATTTCCAAGACAAAAGAACCCCCTCCCATCTGAATTTCCAGAAAAAAAAAATTAATTAATCTAAGTTTAACAGAAAATATGCACAAACACATCTAGAAGATGTTCTTTTTAATTTCTAAAGAACTCTTTTATCATATTCTATACTAATTTTATTTACTTTAGGACCATTTTTAGCACAAAGAAAGAAAAAGGGCAACTGATTTTTATGAGCTAAGAATGTAAACACTTGTTCGTTTTTTCGCATTTTTTGCTTCTTTCTTTTCTTTGTTACACACAATAGAATTTTTGATATAGTTTAGCTGAAGCTTCAACAGTCATTCAGTCCTTTTCAAGACATAAGGTCAGTCTCATCCACTGAAGATCAAGAACTTATAAATTAAAATCTTTCAAAGAACAAAAGTCTAAACTTGTCTATCGTTCAAATTCTTTTATAACTTAAGACTGGATAACTTGATTCACTTATCCTACCTCCAAGAGCCTGGAGTTCTAATCTGTAGTGGAAGAAAAGTTCAAACTCGTGTTGTGAAGAACTTTCTCAGTCCGCCATAGAACTATTGGTAAAAAATGACCCCTGCAGAAGACTCCCCCCTCCCGCATGGATGTCCAGAGCCTTTGACCCCCGTCTTGCGAGAATTTCCAGAATCCCATCTGCCAGGGCTGTGTGGATTTTTTCTGGAACAATCCATTCTAAGATTAACGCTAGCCATAAAAAAAACAATGTTTTAATATCTCTGAGAAAGTGATTTTATATAATATTTGGGACTTTTTCAAAATTTCCCTACAAATATCACAAGGTACAAGGGAGGGGGCAAAAATCAAAGATAATGTTAAAATGTATGTTTTTACTATCAGTTTGGGTCAGCTGACTCTGTGAAGCTGCAAAGTATGATTATTTATACTGCTGAGGATAATGTTATACCCATTTTAATTCAAAATACAAATGGAAACTTGCATTGACACTCACTAATTACAATCCCTTGGTACTGGTTTGGTTTTTAATAATTACCTTTTTCCACATAACAATACATGTAATTTGAACATTTTTGCTACACAAAAGTTTTAAATGGGGAGGCTCCATCTCACGGTCCATTACCCCTCACCCTTTTGTACATGTATACATAAATTTGTACCATTTTGATAGAAAAGGCACCTCTTTTGTAGACCTTTTATTACAAAAGGGTACATGACGTACCCCTTTACAAACCTATTTATCAAAACTGCATCCCTTTTCTATTCTCTTGGAAAGAAGTTAATCAACTGTATAACAGAATCCCCTCATTCTGGCAGAGGAGAGTAAATTAGAGAGCTTTTCAATGACATTGTAGAACCAGAAGAATAGAAATACCCATTCAAATGCCAGATTTCCCAACCCGTTCATACACCTCAACTTGTGAAATCCCTATCATTTTCATTACATGTATACCTGAAGCCTGAAAAAGATACCCATTTAGAGCTGAGCCTCCCATATAGGTCATTACAGGGAGTGCTCCCACATACACAAGTCAGGAACTCTAGACAGGTAGAGAAGAAGACAGGTCTGGCCTTAGACAGATCTGAGCAACTCCTTCAGTTTTTGAGCTCAAACTTGCTGCTCCCCCTCAACTTCTAGTACAGAATCTTTTCTTTGCTGATCTGGTCTGAGTTCACAGACACTAGCATCACTCTCACAACACTAACACTAACAATGTTATTTGCAGGCTGATTCTTTAGTTCCCTTGCACCAATTGCTTCATCGTCACTCGGCTTTGTCAGACATAAGTTCATTAGCTTCTAAAATTCACCAGCCTGGCAGTGTCAATGCTGCTATTGCCTGTTCCAAGACTTCCTTCAAGCACCAAACAAGGTCACCATGTTAGTAGTTGCTTTATAACAATTTGATACAAAATATGTGAACTAAATGTATTAAATCGGTGCCAGTTCAGTACATAACAATTAAATACAAAATTTTAATAAGCTGCAAAAAATAATTGCTGGTAGCTGAAGGCTTCTGGAGGGTTATACTTTTATAAAGTACCTGGCAGCAACTACTATAATTTTGATTCACAAAAGCAAGACTAGTAACTGTGAGGAAAATGTGTTTGGTTTACATTCCAGAAAAAAGGGTGTGGGAATGTGTGGCTTGCTTCCCAAAACCCTTAATTGCCCAATTCATGACCAAAATCTGTGACTTTCCCTACTGCATTTATAACTGTTGCAACTGCCACAGTTGCCCTAAACATAATTTGTGAAGGGGGTTTGTTGATGGCCTTATCGGGCGGGGCCACACATACTGCAGCTACATATAGCCCATATAAGAGACTTGTCCTCCCCTCCTGGAGTAGGAATCAAAATATTATTGCCTTGATGACATAATAGAGATATCAACTTTAATATTTTGTCTCATACCTTTTGTTTGAGACCGAGTAAGGTGGCCATAATAACAAGGTGCCTGTGTTTTAATGGGAGAGGGGGGGGGGGGGGGGCATAAGGTGAGATCTCACTGCAGTGATAAAGGTGATACTCTCAAACACCTGTACCCATCAAGATTTTTTGGAAAAAATAGTTTGCATAATCAGTTGGAAGAGGAAGAGAGAAATGGAAATAGAATGGAATGGCTCCAACTGTTTACGTGAGGATCGTGAATGGGCGAGACAATTCAGGTGGACAAGTTGCAATTGACTCGGCAGGTAAAGTAAAAGACAACTTTTTTCATATATAAAAACACTTTGGCTCCCCTAACTGGGACAACTCTCCGCATTACTTCTGATGGCTTGGACTTGAACCGATTTCATTACTTTTAAAGAGGAATAGAACATAAAACTCTCCCTCGAATTCCAGCGAGACAAATTTTTATGTAATCAAGTTTTTACTGGGCGTTTTAAAGCACCCACTACGAAAGAGACTGATTACCCCAAAGTACCAATATATGTGTTCTGTATCTTACTGAAAACAACATTCTTCAACAAGAGATGTAGGAAGTATGGGTTATTGACCAAGTGTGAGGTCAAGATGGCTGGATATTGGCCGAGTTATTTTTTTGCGTGTTTTTTGACCTCGACTACGTCTCGGTCCATAAACACGCAAAAAAAGAACGAGGCTAATATCAAGCCATCTTGACCGAACAAGCTTGGTCAATAAAGGATTTATTATATGGCTTTTGGGGAAATTTGTCTTGCGGGACAAGGCGGGTAGTCCCGAGCGGGCAAGATGGCTCCATCTTGCCCGCTCGGGTAGCCAATCACAGCGCAGGATTTGATTCATCTTGCCCGCTCGCGGAGGTAGCCATATAATAATGTGGGATACTGACCTTCAGCATGCGATCCAGCTTGTCTCTTCTACCAATACACGTGAGCCATCAGAGCAACAAAAGCTCTGTGACAGCAACTTTCGGAACTTCACGGCTTCTGTTAATTATGTTCCCGCAGTACCCAGAGCAAACTATGGCCA
>OZ026598.1:35782371-35834871 GCA_964020085.1 Micromussa lordhowensis | reverse complement strand
TTAAACTGGGCTAGAGTGATGTCAAATGGGATAGCGTTACATGAAATGGCAGAGCATAGTAACAATTGATACAGGGTAAGATGGAATAGCTGAGCATGAAATGGCACAGAGTCGAGCGAAACAGTTCAGCGTGATGTCGAATGAGTCAGCCCCGGATGAAGTGGCACAGTATTTGGTGAAGTTATACAGCGTAATATCAAATAGCACAGCTTTGCGTGAAATAGCTGGGCATACATTCAGACGGTGCAGCCTAAGACCACGTACACAGCTCGGCGTGAAGTGGTACAGCGTAACATCAAATGGCACAGCGTTGCGTGAAATGGTTCAGCATACATCCAGACTGATTAGGGCGATAATAAGTGAGCGGAACATTTTCAGAACTAGCTCAGCAATGCAATGCATGAAACATAGTATCTGAAGTAATAGAGTATTGCACGAAGTGGTCTAGCGTGAAACTGGGTATAGGTGGCGTGACATCATTGCGCCGAAACCACCAAAAATACAAAACACGAATGGAACAGCCAAGAGTAAACTGAGACAGAGGTCGGTATGACGTCACCCTTGTGAAATTTTGGCGCCAAACATTGAGAGCTTATTCAGTCAGCGTGATGTCTGTAACCTCGTTTCATCCTATTTTGGTAGAGTTATGGGGTTACACGAGCCAACCGCGAGCCCAAGTCAACCTCGAGTCACGAGTCAACCTCGAGTCAACGACGAGTCAAGCAAATTCTTTTTCTTCCTTTTTATTTTGTCCCGGAAAGAAAACTATATCGTAGGAAATAAATATTTGGATATGATCTATATAATATAGATTGTCTTAGCATTAATAACAACATGCCGTTAGGGACATAGCCTCCCACGCAGACGTTCTTAGGAACGCGTGACAAGCCTAAGAACGTCTGCGTGGGAGGCTATTAGGGACAGCGCGTCTCCCAGACACTTAGAATTATTTTCGAACAAAGTAAAGACTGAAAAAGATAATGTAACAAAGGTAAGGTAGGTGGACTCGAACCCGGGTCATCACCCTGACGAGCATGTTCGATAACCACTAGACCACCAGGGCACTGGTGCCAAAAGCGCTAATTTTTTGAGTATATATAGTGTCACCATTACATACCTGACAGCTAACCGTAAACAACCGGAGTGAAGTACACAGGCTAACCAGAGTGAAGTAAACAGGCTAACCGAAGTGAAGTAAACAGTCTAACCGGAGTGAAGTAAACAGGCTAACCTGAGTGAGGTAAACAGTACTTTTGGAGCTAGTTCCCAGTACCTTTGGAGCTTGGGAGACGCGCTGTCCCTAATGGCTTCTTTAATAACAAGCTTACCTCACGCCGCGCGCCATCTTGTAGTCTGACGCAACCCTATCAACCAGGCCACCCTGGAATCTTCTCGTGCTCAGTCCCCCTTTTTATTGCCAACATGGTGGCGAAGTGCCGTGTCCTTTGCGGATTGTCAAGGTAAGAATGGAAATAGATTCAACGTTTCAATGTGACTTACCATCCCAGCACGACGCCATATTGTTGCTAGAGTGAGCACGGGAAGATCCCAGGGTGGTCTGGGTAATATGTTGCGTGAGACTCCAAGATGGCGCGCGGCGCGAGGTGAGTCTGTTATTAAAATGTCCTACTGTGCTGCTGCTAAGAAAATCCATTTTGATATATTTTATTTCCTACGATATAGTTTTCTTTCCGGGACAAAATAAAAAGGAAGAAAAAAAATTTGCTTGACTCGTCGTTGACTCGAGGTTGACTCGTGACTCGAGGTTGACTTGGGCTCGCGGTTGGCTCGTGTAACCCCATAACTCATTTTGGTAAGTCTCCTTCCTTATTTCGTTTCACAAGGCTGTATGAATTCCCTGCAGTTCAAGAATAAATGCTTATGTTATTTCACGGAATATCATTTCACCACAAAAACCCGACACAAATAATATTACATTTTCATGTGCTCTCTGCTGTGTCTGGCAGGAATAATTCCATTGTTTCAGTGATTGTCGATGTTCCCATCGCCATTTTAAACTCCGTTGTACTTTTTGAATTAATTGGATCGTTGATAAACTCTTGTAGTCGGTCAAGTATGCGAAAATTACCGTCTACTAGACGAGAGAACTGTTTATTACATAACTGCTGTTCAATGATTAAAGTTTGTGTCACGCAATAATCAGTAACGTAACATAGAAAGTCCTCTCTCGTTTGCTGGAGGTAAACAAAGGGAGAATATTGCAATAAATATTGCATTGAAAATAAAAAAAATAAAGCTATGAAATTAAATCCCTGATCTCACAACTCTAAAAGGCCTTAAAATTACTCCAAGCAATGGCAAAAAACAGAGAGAGGAGAGCAAGAAAAGGGGAGTAAAAGAGTGGATGAAAAAAAATACTGACACTCCGTCTACTTCTAGATTACGTCTGGGTTACCCGGAGAAGTTAATTGAGACGACTCTCTTAGAAGTGAAATTTGAAGGGAGGAAATTAGTCCTCCTACCAAAACAAAAAGAAGGCAAAAGAAATTTTTGCTTTTGTCACAACATATCAACCATCAGTGCCAACTCTAAACAAATTCTCATGAAAAAATGGCATTTAATTGAACAACAACCATTACTGAGCGAAATCTACAGAGATCCGCCCCTCATTTCATACAAAAGAGGGCGTTCGCTCAAAGATATACTCGTGAAAGCCAAGCTATGAAAAAGGCTAAAACACGCGCTTGGGAGTCGTGCAGGCCTGTCAACCCCATTTTACACTGTGGAAGATATCGCGTTTTCACAAAAAAATCACTGCGGCTAGATTATAGATGACAATGTGTTGATGGAAATACAAAACTTCACAGGCAGAATGAAACAGAAGATACATATGAAGCTTTGGAATAGGAGACTGTTTGACAGTCCATTCCCACGCCTGTCTGTTTTTAAGAGAAAGCGACTGCTCGCAGGGTAAAAAAAAATGTCTGGCAAGTAACTCTAACTCTCCTTAGTACTGCGGCAAAATAAAGCAAAAGTAATGGCATATACCACTAACTAAAAAAAGTGAAGTTCTCCTCTTTATACCTCTAAAAAACAATAACTGTTGCTCCGATATCGAAAACTTGGGTCTTCCGCGTTGCCCATCCCCAGTCATTCAATAGTGGTGCTTGATAGCTGTGAAAAGGCCCAGTGAAGATTCTGATTTGCAATGAGTTGTTTGCGTCCTTGGTCAATTAAATCAATGGCATCTAGAGGTACGTCCCCATTAATCAACGCGGTCTCATACAGAACCTCTAGCCTTAAACTAACGGTCTGTTGGTCACTCCCTTCGAGGCCATGTATTATTTCGTGCAAGCTGTTTGAGAGTTCCCGTCGAACGTCCATGTGCTTAGAATGCATGCACAACAGCTGAAAAAAAGAAAGAAATGGATACTAAAATTCCAGAAAGTAAAAAGAGTAGAAAACACTACATGAAGATACACAAGCTATGAAGATTAGACAAAAAAAGGGAAAAGGAGAGCCATAAAATGTAGTTAAACTAGTTGATAAGAAAAAAATACTGACTTACCTTTCAATTCTTATATCGCCAACTTTTGAGACTTCGGTTAGGGCACGCCGTTCTTTAACAGCGTTTTCATAAATCCAGGCATATCTATATATGAAAACAGTGTCAAGAAATCAAGCGTCTCTAAAGTAGACGGAGTGTCAGTATTTTTTTTTTCATCCACTCTCTTACTCCACTTTTCTTTTTCTCCGCTCTCTGTTTTTTGCCATTGCTTGGAGTAAGTTTAAGGCTTTTTAGAGTTGTGAGATCAGGGATTTAATTTCATAGCTGATTTTTTAATTTCAATGCAATATTTATTGTAATATTTATTGCAGTATTCCCTCTTTGTTTACCTCCAGCAACCGAGAGAGGACTTCCTATGTTACGTTACTGATTATTGCGTGACACAAACTTTAATCATTGAACAGCAGTTATGTAATAAACAGTTCTCTCGTCTAGTAGACGGTAATTTTCGCATACTTGACCGACTACAAGAGGTTATCAACGATCCAATTAATTCAAAAAGTACAACGGAGTTTAAAATGACGATGGGAACATCGACAATCACTGAAACAATAGAATTATTCCTGCCAGACACAGCAGAGAGCACATGGAAATGTATTAAAGTTATTGTGTTGGGTTTTTGTGGTGAAATGATATTCCGTGAAATAACATAAGCATTTATTCTTGAACTGCAGGGAATTCATACAGCCTTGTGAAACGGAATAAGGAAAATAGGATGAAACGAGGTTACAGACATCACGCTGACTGAATGAGCTCTCAATGTTTGGCGCCAAAATTTCACAAGGGTGACGTCATACCGACCTCTGTCTCAGTTTACTCTTGGCTGTTCCATTCGTGTTTTGTATTTTTGGTGGTTTCGGCGCAATGATGTCACGCCACCTATACCCAGTTTCACGCTAGACCACTTCGTGCAATACTCTATTACTTCAGATACTATGTTTCATGCATTGCATTGCTGAGCTAGTTCTGAAAATGTTCCGCTCACTTATTATCGCCCTAATCAGTCTGGATGTATGCTGAACCATTTCACGCAACGCTGTGCCATTTGATGTTACGCTGTACCACTTCACGCCGAGCTGTGTACGTGGTCTTAGGCTGCACCGTCTGAATGTATGCCCAGCTATTTCACGCAAAGCTATGCTATTTGATATTACGCTGTACAACTTCACCAAATACTGTGCCATTTCATCTGGGGCTGACTCATTCGACATCACGCTGAACTGTTTCGCTCGACTCTGTGCCATTTCATGCTCAGCTATTCCATCTTACCCTGTATCAATTGTTACTATGCTCTGCCATTTCATGTAACGCTATCCCATTTGACATCACTCTAGCCCAGTTTAAACTATGCTGTGCCGCTTGAACAGAGATAGCTAGCCTATTCGTTCTTTGACATGACCAGATCTTTTTATGTTGTACCATTTAACAAACTGGAGCTAAACTACTTACATTTAGACTGAATCAATCGGGTGTTCATTGTACCGTTTTGACAAGGGCGGCTAGACAGTTTCTAAACTGTCTAAACCATTTACTGGTTGAGTATCCCATTCCACCAAAGACAACCGGTCCAAGTGCATTGGAGCTGCATCATTTCCATATAACCTGTATCAACTAACAAAGGACGTTTAAACCATTTCTGTTTATGCTAGACTGTTTGTATTGTTTGTATTTTTGGTGGTGACGGCGGCCCATACCGAAGCTAAGGTGGTAATCGCTTGCAGCTCGTCTGGTTCGTGAGTGAGGCACCGCCAACAATGTTATCCCTAGCGGATAAAGATGTCTCCGCTTCAACTTTTGCTCCGCAATTTGGGCAAAAACCAGTTGAAGATTCCAAACCTCTGCCGCAATTCCGGCAAAACATGCTTGATCGATCAGAGATGGCTTCTATTTGCGACCAAAACTGATTTCTTATAACGAAAAGCGCAGCAAACAAGGCATTGACATTCTAGTCCCAGGGTCTTTCAACCATTTTTAGCCCATTAGGTGCCAGGAATAATTTTGTGCACTGGGAACTTATTTGTGCACTGGAAAATATATTTGTGCATTGAAAAATATATTTGTGCACTGAAAAATATATTTGTGCACTGAAACATATTAGTGTACTGGAAACATATTTGTGCACTGGAAAATATATTTGTGCACTGAAAAATATATTTGTGCACTGAAAAATATATTTGTGCACTGAAAAATATATTTCTGCACTGGAAAATATATTTGTGCACTGGGAAACTTATTTCTGCACTGGAAAACATATTTGTGCACTGAAAAATATATTTGTGCACTGGGAAAGTTATTTGTGCACTGGGAAACTTATTTCTGCACTGGGAAACTTACTTGTGCACTGAAAAACATATTTGTGCACTGAAAATATATATTTGTGCACTCAAAAACATATCCGTAATGTGTTCAGATCAATATATATGCACTGAAATTTTTATTTGTGCATTGCATATATGGGCCACCGTACAAATGTCATATTTGAATCACATTTACACAACATTCATTTGGAATCAAATCTAATTTTTCGCCCAGTGATTAGCTCAATAGATTGGCAAGTTCTTTTTCAACATGAGTCAGACCAATCAAAAATTTTTGTGTCTTTTCATAGCGTATTAACTCAAATTTTTGACAAGCACATTCCTATTAAACAACTTTCTAGACGAGAACTGAAATCTTACTCCAAACCATGGATAACAAGTGCAATTAAAACTTCTATTCGTGTGAAGAATGCACTATATAAAAAATTTCTTAAGACAAATTCTACATACTATCATTGCAAATTTAAATATTATAGAAACAAACTTAACCATTTGATGAAAGCTAGTAGGAGGCTGTACTACAATAACTTCTTTCTAGAGAATGTTAATAATAGCAAAAAGTTATGGAATGGAATTAAAGAAATAGTTCACTTCAGACCAAAGATAAACCAGAAAATTGTCAAAATTATACAAAATGAAATTGAATTAACAGATGCAAAACAGGTGGCAAATGCTTTCAATTATAATTACTTTGCCAGACCTTCCAACCCCCATCACATCCAAATCTGCAGGTTTTGAAAAAAAGCCCAGATAAACCTGGAGATTAGGACCTCAAACCTGGAGACGTCAAAAATATGCGTCAAATAATACCTTCCGGAATTGTTTGGCAATTTTAAGGCTTTCTGATTCACCGTGAGATTAAGAGGCAAAGCCGTGAATTGGCATCCCAAACCGTGAGTCTCACGGTCAAACCGTGAGGGTTGGAAGGTCTGCTTTGCAAATATAGGAGTTAACTTGGCTAGATTAATCCCGAAAGTTAATACAATACCATTAGAGTATTTAGAAAACCCTGTAAGTAATACCTTTTATCTATTTCCTATTACTCGTTCTGAGGTAGAAATTGAAATTTCAAACTTAAAACCTGGCAAATCTGCTGGTCCATATAGTCTGCCAGTAAATATCCTTAAAATTATTAGAAATGTTATATCTGTCCCATTAGCTTGCTTATATTTAATACTTCTATTTCATCTGGAGTAGTACCAGAGAAATTTAAAGTTGCAAACGTGGTCCCTGTTTATAAAAAAGATTCACAGACTAGTGCTGGTAATTATCGCCCTATCTCTTTACTTTCTATATTTAATAAAATTTTAGAGAAACTTATATCTAGCAGGCTATTGAAATTTATAGAAAAAGAAAATGTATTTTTCAAGGGACAATTTAGTTTCCGCCCGAAACATTCAACTGACTATACTATTCTTAGCATAATCGACAAAGTACAAAAGGCAGTTGATGACTGTGAACTCTCATGTGGGTTATTTTTAGATTTTAGCAAAGCATTTGATACAGTGGACCATGATATTCTAATTGATAAACTTGAATACTATGGAATAAGAGGCATCGGTAAAGCCTGGTTTACCTCATATCTTAAAAATCGTAAGCAAATGGTTACTGTAAATGGTGTAACATCTGACCTTGTCACTGTTCCTTGTGGGATTCCTCAAGGATCAGTACTGGGTCCAATTTTATTTCTATTATATATTAATGACTTTCATAAATGCTCAAGTCTATTCGATTTCCACTTATTTGCTGATGACGCTAATTTGTTTTATAGACACAGAGATAATTGCAATCTTGAGACAAGACATTAATACTGAGTTAAAAAATGTAAATAGATGACTTTGTTCTAATAAGCTGTCACTAAATATCGAAAAATCAAGCTATGTCATATTTCATCCTTCTCAGAAAAAGATATCGGAAGATTTTAATTTGATAATAGATGATGTCTGTCTTAAGAAGGAGAGATCAATTTAATACCTTGGTGTCTTTATAGATTCAAATTTATCATGGAAACCGCATATTGAGTATATATAAAAAAAATTGAAGAGGAGTCTCGGAATATTAAGTAAAATCTGTTATTATGTAGATATCCATACTTAAACTGGCTTATACTATGCACCGATCTATCCTTTTTTGATATATGGCATAATTGCCTGGGGCAATACGTATTCAACTACCCTGTAACCTCTTTATGTTTTACAGAAAAAAGCATTGCGCCTCATGACATTTTCAAAATTTCATGAGCACTCAAGTCCACTATTCAAGACCTTAAACATTATAAAACTACATGATGTTGTGTCACATCAGATTGCAATATTTATGTAATAGTATAAGAATAGATTATTACCTCTTGTATTCAATAATCTTTTTACTGAGGTCAGCGAAGTTCATCAATATAATACAAGATCTGCTGCGAAACAGTCTTATTACATCCCTAAAGTAAGAACTAACTATGGCAAATTTAATATAAGATTTCAGGCACCCATGATTTGGAATGCAATAAATGAACAAGTCAAAACTGGCTCTTTCTCAAAATTTAAATTATGTCTAAAGGATCAATATCTTTCATTATATTGATGACATTGTATTAAAATATTGCTTTGTACATATAGCTATTAAAAATTATATATCCTCCATAGATTTATTTTACACGTACATCAAAGTTCTCATTTCTGTTATCATTATTATCATATTTGTTAGCTAAGTGTGTACGTGTTGTGTGTGTGTGTCATACCTCCGCTGTAATAATTTAATTACACTATTTAAACCAGCTCCCTGATGTCTTTAGCTTTTTAGTTATTTCAGGAATCTGGAAGCCCTTAAACTAGTCAGATCATAATTTTTTTTAACTTACTGTAATTTCTAAATGGGTAATAAATAAATTGTTGTTGTTGTTGTTGTTGTTGTTGTCTTTTGAAAATCAAAGCATATAAAAAATTGCTTTTCGCCAAAATTTCCCGCCATTTCGTCTTGGGTTGTTTCGAGAAAGTCGCGTGGGCTGTCCACGCAACGCGGGAGGAACATCCTCGGAAGAACTGGGTACCATGTCTAAAAATAACCTAAGGTGGCTCGTACCAGTTTTCTCGCGTGTGGAATAGATCAGCATCGTGCGTCACGCGTGAGAAACACGCACGATAGAGGCGCGAGAGACCAAAACAAATATGGCGGCGCGCGGCTTTGTTTGCCCAAGGTCACTTTTGTCCTGTTGGAGACGAAATTCGCATACAAAGGAGGCTTAACCTGCTGGAACAACTTAAGTCAATTCTGTGTATTTAAAAAAAAATTGTTTTGGGAATCCAATGCTTCCCAAATTTCAAAGGAAACTCGATCGATCCTGCAGCCACCGAGAACGTATTGAGGACTCGTAAAACATAGAAAATCTACCCAGAATTTGTGTAAAAATCCTACAGAGTAAACCCAGGAGGTTGTCTTTAACGACAATTACAACTGTAAATGACGTTTTAGCATCAATTCAAACGACAGCAAACAAAACAAAACGCCTGTTCGGAGCCCGCTCGCCCGCGAAGCAGTCAGCGGTAGTCAAAACAGCTCATGAGCAAATGCTGATCTTATAAAGTCTGGATGTTTGAATGGGTTTTAATATAATGTTATCATTGAGAGCAAACGTCAGAAAAAAACTAAAAAAATTCTACGGAAGGAATGTCGTTTTTCCAAGTTTACAAGAAATCGGCTCCGTAATTTTTTTTTAAAATTGTTGTGCATTTCCCTTTTCAGATACCAAAAGCTATGGTTAAAAAAAAAACTTGGAGTCACCGGGTTAATGTTTTAGTTATTAGTGACATAAGCGAAATATCAGGTCTGGAAAATCCTTTTGGAATGTTGCCATGGTGCTGACGACAAAATAACAGCTGTTTTAGGTAAAGTATAAATTATATAATCCAAATTTACAAAAATATTACAGTGGCCCTGGTCTGCCTTTTTGTTCTATTCTTACAAAGTTACGAGCCGTCAAGAATTCACTCTCTTACTTTGATAATCTTCTGTCAAGAAAGGTATACCGTTTTCGATATATCAAAATTCTAACATGACTCCCAGGCTTGGGGGAATAAAACAAAATAAATTAATTATTCATCCCTCAACCTTGATGTGATTTCTCTTGTTTTATTCCCCCAAGCCTCGGAGCCAAGTTAGAATTTTAATATATCGAAAATGGTCTATTTAACAATTATTCCATGAGCGCGCGTTGGATATGAGATGATAGATAGCCAACGTGGCGCGTAGCGCCGAGTTGGCTATAATCATTTCATATCCAACAAGCGCGAGTGGAATAATTGTTTTATTAAACACGCCCCCAAAAAATAATGAACTAGACTACAATGAAAACAAAAAGGCCCAAAAAATCACGCATACGCACACCATTTTTGTAGATCATGGTATAATGGATCATATACCATGATGGCTAAGCCAATGAAAAGTCTCGAATTGCATTATCCAGCCCGGCGTCACAATATAGAATGCAAGTAAGCAACATTTTCACGGTAAATTTCATATTTTGTCCCTCAAAAGCAAATGATTGGAGATTTAAAAACTTATCTTACAATAGAAATGAGCGTAAACAACACATAAACACATGGCAAATTACAGAGGTGCCAAACTCGGCGAAGCGACATGCCGATAACAACATGTATATATGTGAGAAACCTGTATCTCTGGCATTCCAAGACAGAAAACAGTTACAGGATTAACCAATAATTCCATAAAAAAACTTAGGCAACTGCAGGCACAAAAAACAAAGTTTCTCTCCAACATAAAGCCTGAGTGAACGCAAATATTCGTCTAGTTAATATTAATTTTGACCATAATACTTCAACACCTCAGTGAACATTAGGCATAATGCCTGCATAACACTTATATTTTTAGCATAATCGATTACCTGTGAATCTCGCGTCCTACTCAATTCAGAGTATAATCGAATCTTTAACAAAATTTTCGATCGTGATTACTTCTCCGCGCGGCATATCAGTGACGTTTTCTGCGCGTTCAAGTTAATGTAGAATTCAACGTATCGAATAATTATAACTGTTTGTAATTGGATACCTACGGTACTACGGCATTCGCACGCCAATTATGTGCGTTTTATTGGCTTCCTTCTTAATAAATGTTCCCTACAGCTCCTTATGGGAAGGAAACTCGACTGAGCTCATAATTTCAAATCGGCATCGCGTTTCACGCTCGTCCGATTTTGAAATTGCGCCCGCGATTTCTCTCTGAATGGTACTCGACTCGGTTCAATGACTATTAATAATTCAAACCGGCCACGCGCTTCTTTCCTGATCGATTAATCGATTGAATCACGGGATTCGATTTTCAATAAGTAATAATATTTGAGACAATCACAAAAAAAGTAGCAACTAGCACGTGCAAACGAGGGGACATAAAATGATCAGCTGATAAGTAATGGTAATAGGACTGAGTGGAGTCCAATTCGGTCTGTAATCATACAAGTGATAAGAAAATCGGACGACCGCGCAGCGGGAGTCCGATTTGTTAATCATGAGTATGATTACAGACGGAATTGGAATTACCAATTAATCATAACAAACACCATTTTTGAGAAAAGAAGAACAGCTAAGTTATGAAAGAAAGGGAAAATTTGCATTAAAATACTGACAAATACTGAAGAAGTAAATTGTTTTATGTCACTCTGAAACTGAGATTGGCTGATTTAAACTACAACTTTGAATGTGATTCGTTGATTTAAACTACAACTTTGAATGTGATTGGCTTATTGAACTGTCCGATAACAACTTGGCAAGTGAATTACTGGAAATAGGAGTTTTTTAAACCAATCACAATTGTAATTTTTATGATTAAGTAGGATAAGTCCGTCTAAATGAGCGCTTTTGGATATACTGCGCCAGAAATACACATACGAACATACGAGGTTGTACTTTGAAAATCCCATCATTGAAACTATCTGTGTACAATTATCACTATCCTTGATGTTCTAGCCAGAAAATGTTCATTGCTCATGCACAAAGGCCAACAAAGCCACAATAGGACGCGGAAGAAAAAGAAAGCTAAGAAGAGAGAACAACTAAAGAGGTTGCTCTCTGGGCAAGCTCAACCGAAATATTACTGACACAATCTCAAAACTATGAAAGGAAACGTCATTCTATAAGTTCAAACGAGGTTTGAAAATACATGTAACTCAAGATAATAGCTAGAAATAGAAATTTCTAGCATTTTTAAATGTCATTAATAACGCGTCTTTTTTGCGCCTGAAGGGTTGAAAATCAAGGAAGTCCGCTAGTTCAATTTTCAGTTCTGCTCCCGCTGCTTATGCTATTTTCACCCAGTTACATTATTCAGATGTCTTTTTGGCGACGTACAACGATTTCCCGTTTTCAGGGAAGATGCTAATGCGAGAAAGGACGAGATTAAAGATCGGAGCTTCGACATTTGCTATTTAGATTTCGAATCTCTTTACGGTGGCCAATTCACATTATCAACTTAGTTGATTCAACAAAATTACCTTGTAATACTCCCCACCGACGCAGCACCACAGTTTGTTTCGAAGCTTGTCCCCTTCATTCTATATAGGACCGTTACTCAAACAACTCTACGTTTTAATAATTTTCCCAGGGAACTGATACAGGGTCAGTTAAAGAAAATGTTTCTTTTTTACCAAATTCAAACTCCTTTTTTGGCTGGAAAGACTAGGTGCGCTGAACTCTGCATTCCACAACACACCTTTTACAACGTACAGTATTATTAATTAAACTATATGACAAGGCGGGAATTGTTGAGAAAAGCAAGGAAAAACACTAACCGGCCTCTTGCTTTGCTTGGATTGTGATTCAACTTGGCAGCCGCCTCCAACTCGGCCATGAAGACCCGAGTTATCTCAGACAATACCACTACTGAGATTTGTTGACTGGAGATTTCAATTCGAAAAAAACTCTGTAACACGACACTCCACTCTAATGGGCGTCAGTCCGTGGCGGGTAATTTTATACCCAAACTAATTGCATTGTTTGTCTACAGCTTGTCAGCACTCCAGGAAAAGAAGCACAGTATTCCGTTTCAGCAGTTGAGGAACATATACTTATGGCCAAAGAGTTTTCAATACAGTTCTGCAGTTTCCGCATATTGAAGGCTATTTTATTCGTTGATACAATCGTCAAGCGTAATCAGCACGTAATCACGTTGGTGTCTAATTACAGGTATCCAGCGACAATTGGACATACGCCAACTGCACGCGCTTTAATGCCTTCCGTCTTAAGGTCATTTTGTAAACCTTTTGGAAAACACTACCGACTTTTTTAAGAGACTTTTTTATCTCCAACTTTGTTAATGTTTCAATTAATTAGTAATTGGATTAGGGAGTAATCAAGTTCTTAAGTTCAAATTGCGCTGGCGCTCTTCTGATTATGAAATTACTCGCGCGATTACTCCCTTAATCAAAACTATAACAAAATTCTCGAACGCGATTGGCTATCAGCAGCCTGATTTGAGCATTAATTGGACAGTTGCACACGTCATGCTTGTAATTGGACAGTACACGTCATTTTGCGCGCGCTGTTTCGGTGCACTTTGTCGAGTAAACTGCTTGGTTTTTCAGCATTCATAACAACGTTTTAATGTCGTTCAGCGCTCAATCGATGCTTTGTCCCTTTCTCGAATTTTGTCAAAGTTTTGATTAATTGGTAACAGGACATCTTGTCGTCCAATTCAGTCTGTAATCATACTTGTGATTAACAAATCGGACTCCCGCTTCGCGGTCGTCCGATTTTGTTAATCACTCGTATGATTACAGACCAAATTGGACTCCATTCAGTCCTATTACCATCATGAATCAGATTTTACTCCACTCGGTGCAATTACTATTTCCAATCAGATGCTGTTTGCTTTCTTATTTGATTTCCAGCCAACGCCAGCCAGAAATACAAAACAAAGCTCGATCTGTTAGAACTCTATACTTTCCTGTACTTGTTGAGGCAATGAAAAATGTTTTCCATCATGATCGTATCATTGTTTCTCATTATCTGGTCTCCAAATCAACTTGGGTTCTCTCGATTTCATCACATTTATTTACCCTAGAACATTTATTTACCTTCGAATACCGTGATGTAACGATCTCTTACATATCTATAAGTAAGACCAAAACTTTTATTCTAGTTATTTTCGTGATCAATAACCCGGTATTTTAAAGGTTTCAAAAGACCCTCAAATTAGATGCCGTATTTCATAGCAGGAAGTTCCATGATGTTCTGTGATGCCTTTCTTGTTTTACTGAGTTTTCCGCACGTACTCGATGCTTCACTCAATTTTCCGCCAAAGATTTTTTGGTTTCAATGACGGCTATGTCGAAAAGGGAAACAATTGTTGAAGCTTCAATACTCATTACTGTGTGCATGGGATCGATGGTTTACTCGACTCAGTTCAATTTTTTGGTTCCAGTGTCGAAAAGGAAGACAATTATCAAAACTTCAATATTCACGACTGTGTTCATAGGATCATTACTGACTTAAACAAGTGCAGTTAATTATCTCTCCCAAATGCCGCATCATTTAGAAACAATATTTCTTAAGCATAACGATTTTTATGGTTAGGAGAAGAACTTGCACTGGCTTTACATTGAAGACAAAACACTGTTTCACCTTACAACCATGTAAGGCTTCAGCAAGGGGAACCGTTAAGAGAACAAAAATGCACTAAACAGCCTCTCGTCTCCCTTGAAACGTGATCAATTATTTAGCAACCGCCTCACGGCATCAAAACTCAGTCGACCATGATAAGACTTATGTTATTTCGGGAAATGCAAAACTTTGTCGACCTAGGGATATAAATTCAGGAAGTACAATCTAACACAGAAGCATACGCAAATAGACGTAAGATCTCAGCATTGCTTTACTTTGTAGTCACAAGAGAAAAGTCTCCGTTTCAGCACTCAGTGAACACTCATGGTAATCAGGAACCATTGAAATAAATTCGAAGTATACGCATATATTTGTTGACAAGATCGACAAAAAAACGATGAAACAAGGAAGGTGTCTTAAGCATTTGAATCATTTGTGTATATGTAAACGAATAAATCGTTATCATAACTGTCACTTATTGTAATAAACACAACGTACCTATCGGAAAAATCCCTGAAAATGAAAACGTTCAAATCACAAGCTATTTCAGCGTCAATAGCGTCTTTATTCCTCAGGAGCACAGGACGAGGAAATTTTAGCAAACATTTTGGAATGCTAGCTGTTGTTTTGTTTTCGATAACATTTGAAACAGCGACAAAATCAATTTAGCTCTTAGAGAATCACTTCACGATGTAGGGACCGCCATGATCTTGAAAATGTGTTAAAATTAGATGCATCACGGTCGCAGGCCGCACACCACTCAGTTATTGATTCAAGAAGTGCAATCCAAACCAGCAGCCAACATAGACAGGCGCGCTCGATGGTTTACTCGACTTTCAATTTACCGCCAAACGTTTTTTGGTACGTTCCAGTGTCGAAAAGGAAGACAATTATCAAAACTTCGATATTCACGACTGTGTTCATAGGATCATTACTTAAACAATTGCGGGTCAATTATCTCTCCCAAATTCAGCATAATTTGGAAGCAATATTTCCTTAGTAAAACGATTTTTATGGTTAGGAGAAGAACTTGCACTACACTTGCACTACATTGAAGACAAAACACTGTTTCACCCTACAACCATGTAAGGCTTCAGCAAGGGGAACCGTTAAGACATAGTTAATGTCCCCTCTTTACTATGGTTAAGAGAGAAAATAATGCACTAAACAGCCTCTCGTGTCGCTCGAAACATGATCCATTTAGCAACTATTTCTAACTAAGTCGATCATGATAAGACTTGTGTTATTTCGGGAAATACCAAAAACTTTATCGACCAAGAGATATAAATACAGGAAGTACAATCTGACACAGCAGCACACGCAAATAGACGTAAGAACTCAGCATACATACATATATACGTACATACTTGATTGCAATTCCACGTCTGAATTTCCAAGTTTGTGTGTTGCGGCTGACATTAAAATGGCGGCCCGATAAGGCTCTCGAGTAGCCGAGGTCCAAAGATGAGTTATTGCTCAAGTTTCTGCTAACTAAACAGTTCTTGCTCTAGAAGAAGTATTAATTTCAATGTGTCGGAGGTCTAGAGTAATAACCTGTCGTTTCGATGGCAAAACTCAATGGCAGATGTTTCTGTTACTTCACTTTACTGTTACCTCCGAAGGGCACCAACATGGCGTCTCCATAGAAAGCTCTATAAATTTGAGGGGAACAATTTTCCGAATAACGCGCGATTGAATAACCGCACAGATCTAAATCTTTGCGAGGTTGTTTGTATATCAATCATCTTTCATAACCCAACTTCTTAACTTAATTTATTGAATGGTTACGATTTTTATTTTTGATGGCGTGACACTGCAAACCAGAAATAGAGCTTTGTATGGAGACGCCATGTTGGTGCGGAGGGGCACCAACGTGGCGGCCGTAAAATAACAGAAACATTTTTCATTGAGTTTTGCCATCGAAACGAAAAGTCATCACTCTAGAGCTCCAAATCATTGAAATTAATACTTCTTCTAGAGCAAGAACTGTTCAGTTAGCAAAAACTTCAGCAATAACTCATCTTTTGACCTTCTCGAGAGCCTTATCGGACCGAAATTAAATGTTACGCAACGCATAAACTTGAGGAATAAACGTTGCAGAACGTCGAGTTATTAGAGGGTCTTACATCTGATAAAACTAAAACTTCAGAGGGATTGATAATTTTTTTATTTTGGATTATAATGACGTCACATGAAGACAGGCAATTAAAAGATGAAAAACGCTGTCGAGCTTAAATGTTGTAAAACGTCAAGCTCTTAGTGGGTCTTACATTTGACGAAACTAAAACTTCAGAAGTACTGGTAATTTTCAATTTTGGAAAATGATGACGTCACATAAAAACCGGCTATAGGTAAAAATCCCTTCATTCATCAAAAAAAAAAATTGAGCAAAAATCTTGGAATCTGGCCCGGGTTGTTCGAAAGCTGGATAACGCTATCCACCGGATAAATCACTCCCGGGAATCACTATCCAGCGGATAGCGTGGTTTGTTTTGTTAACACTTATCCGCTGGGTAGTGATTTATCTGGTGGATAGCGTTGTACAGCCTTTGAACAACTGGGGCCTGCTGTTTTGTTTTTCGATAACATTAAAAACAGCAACAAAATCAATTTAGGTTTTGGAAAGTCACTTCACGATGTAAAGACCGCCATCTTGAAAATGTGTCAAAATCAATGCACCCCGGCCGTAGGCCGCACAGCACTTATCGATTCAAAAAGTGAAATTTAAAACCCAGAATTATTTTACTCTGCGGTTACAAGAGAAATGTTTCCGTTTCAGCACTTAATGAACACATGGTAATTAACATTAAGCCGCATTGCTGAGCTAAGAAACCGTTTCCATGAGTGGCAATAAGACCAAATTCAACTTATATCTTGAAGTAAAGGTAAAACATGCCTGGAACTGACTGATCGGTACACGATTGCCTGGTTATTGCCGGTTTTCTTGTCCAAAATTAGAAATCACTAGTCCTTCTGAAATTTTAGTTTCATCAGCTGTAAGATCCTCTAATAACTTTACGTTTTCAGACATTCAAGCTCGACAGGGCTCCTCATTTTGTTATACAGCACGCTTATGCGTTGTGTGACATTAAAATGAAACGGAAGATGTGATTGGTTCGGATGTGAGCAGCCATTTCTTTGGCGAGAGCGTTGCGTGACATTTCAAACAAGGTCTGTGGAGGAGACTAATTTCATAGGGACCCATATGATTTCCGACAGGGAAATTCACTTTAATAGGAAATGAATCGAAAACAGCTGACAAAGAGACTAGTTTCTAAAGAAACGGTTTGCCGCCTCGGCGGACTTATGAGAGATAAATCAAGCGCTGTAGCGAGTTTCTTCTTGCCCCTCGGTTGGGGGTACCCCGGAGGGGTCGGGGGACCAGCATGGCAGTGAAAAGTAACGGAAATATCTCTCATTGAGTTTTGCTAATAAAACGAAAAGTCATTACAATGACACTAGACCACCGACATTTTTTAATTTAATACTAATTCTAGAGCACTTATTGTTCAGTTAGTAAAAACTTGATCAATAACCGATCTCTTGTGAGCTACCATTCTCGTCCCCAGAGGCCGCGCTCTTTTTGGTCAGCATCGTTAACGTCTGGGAAGGTCCAATTTTCTGAGCATGCGAAGAGAGTTCCTTTCGACTCTGGGAATGATTGGATTGCTCCCAGAGGTCTCGGCGGTAAGTACTTGGTGTATCCCTTATCATAGTGTATTTAGAACGTAGCATAGTATATTTATCCTTATAATTTAAGAAATAGAAAACATGTGCCGTGTTTCTATCGAGTTTTAGTATAAATCTACTAGCGTTCTATCACAAATGGCGTTCTCTGATTGGCTACGCTACTCACGTTCTATTCTGTGATAGATAGTGAGTAGCGTAACAGTGTGCCCTTGTTAACAAAATGACGGCCGTTTCTTGGCGTTTTCGAAGTGTTGAGAAGAGGATTTAGATTAAGTTTTGAACGACTAGTAGATTTATACTAAAACAATTAGATTATTCGCTCTCGATTTCTATCGCGCGATAGTTGACTCGGGCTGCGCCCTCGTCAACTATCACGCGATAGAAATCTCGAGCTCATAATCTAATTGTTAAATAGAAACACGAGTGAAAGTTTGGGAGAACGAGAAATGCTGTTGGAACACGAGCCGCAGGCGAGTGTTTCCACGGCTTTTTCGAGTTCTCCCAAACTTTCACGAGTGTTTCTATAACTCGATAGCAACACGGAGAACATGTTTTCTATTTCTTTTAGAAAATACCGCGGCGAAGAAAAAGAAAAACAACTTGTTTACTTCGATCATCGAAATGTAGATTCTCTTTGTTCGCGCCATCATTACGTCAACAGCTCGTGCTAGTTCTGTGTTTCTATCGAGTTTTAGTATAAATCTACTAGCGTTCTATCACGAATGCCGTTCTCTGATTGGCTACGCTACTCACTATCTATTCTGTGATAGATAGTGAGTAGCGTAACAGTGTGCACTTGTTAACAAAATGACGGCCGTTTCTTGGCGTTTTCGAAGTGTTGAGAAGAGGATTTAGATTAAGTTTTGAACGACTAGTAGATTTATACTAAAACAATTAGATTATTCGCTCTCGATTTCTATCGAGCTCGAGCTCATAATCTAATTGTTAAATAGAAACACGGTTTTAAACCAATCAGCGTGCGTATTTGCTTTGGGTTATTTTCTAAAGTGTATTAGATACACTATAATACCTGGAAGGGATACATGAAGTACTTAGGTCACAAACGAACATGGTGACGCTAGCCTGTGAACACAGAAGGATTTCCTGCTTTTGTTTCGGGCCGCCGAAAACTACTGGTGCCGCTATATCTAAGGAAATGCTTATTAGAAGCTTGAATTCGAAAAATTAATGTCAAGAAGGAGGATATCTTTTATAACTTGTTAAATAAAGAAACCGTGAAATGAAGTGGCTTCGCTCGATTTGTTGACAGCGAGTTCTGAGTACCACTTCTTTCTTCCTGATTTCAATCAGTAGGAAGCGTTTAGTTAGCCCTTGGCCGGGCTTTAAAAGGCGTCTTGAATCCTTATTATATAATTAGTATTTTTTTCCAGTAATTTCTCAGAAGCTCGCGGAAACTTCAAAAGCCGCTTATAACACAGTGTCTTATGTCGTTAGCGTATCAGTCGACGTTTTTCAGAAAATATACTTTTGGAATGCGGGAAGCGAAACGCGTTTACTTACAACTTCCCTTACGGCTTAAGCTAACACGCATCATCGTCTAAAAATACTTAAATAAGAAAACAATGGAAAGCGAGCACGTAAATGACCCGTCATGGGAGAATTTGCTCTAAAGAGTCTTTTTCATGGCAAGTAAAGTGTGTACATAGATTTACTCTCGTTCTGTCATGGCCGAGTTGAAAGGAGATACCAAACAACAAGATTCAAGCCATCCAGAGTATGTACAATATTTTTGTCATGATATTTTCTAAGAATTCAAAGTTCAGTTTCAACCGTCCCCCAAAGAAAGTTTCTTTTCAAGAAAGAGGAATACATTCGCTATAAGAGTTGCACTTCAGTGATCACATCGCCAACATGGCCAAACGCCAATATGCTCAATAATCAATATGCTCCGATATTTTCCCGTCTTCCAATACCCACCGCTCTAATTCGACCCAATTTCCGCTTCGAGTAGCTACTGCTGACGTTCTTCAGACCACGTTAACATTATCTAACTATTAGCTAGAAACTATCTCATAACCCCGAAGAGAAATACGTCAACAGTTACTGTCACAAGCGCTCTCCAGAAAACGAGCTAACAGTAAAATTATAATTATAAAATTATACAATTAAGCGGCACTAATTAACGCGGAAACAACTGACTTTCCGAATAAACGCATCGTTTACTTGAAAGTATGTAGCATATCTGTGCGTTCCTTTGGGGTGATCTGGATCAGGATCAGTAATCCAAGATCTGTCTGGATCATGGTGCATCAAAGGAGCAGATGAATCCCCTCTGGTCAGAGATTCATCTTTGATACAGAATGATCCAGACAGATCTTGGATCACTGATCCTGATAGAGAATGCATCCTATCTCGTATAGGTTCTCTACATGGCGAAATGACAGACTAAATTGCGAAAACTGCGAAATAATTGTTGGGGTAAAACGCCGAATGCCGAATACACTGTTTGCTTT
Organism: Micromussa lordhowensis; assembly: GCA_964020085.1. Classification (NCBI taxonomy): domain Eukaryota; kingdom Metazoa; phylum Cnidaria; class Anthozoa; order Scleractinia; family Lobophylliidae; genus Micromussa; species Micromussa lordhowensis. The sequence continues at coordinate 35,814,260 of OZ026598.1, read as the reverse complement.
CGGTTAGTTTCACTCACGTTTGCTTGCGGTTAGCAAACATAATTGAAACCAGCGTATTCGGCTTTCGGCGTTCGGCGCTCCGCGTTCGGCGGGGGTAACGGGCCAAAGCGATAAAACTCTGTTGAGTTGTTGTCACCCTAGGCTTTATCTTTCGAAACAATAAAACATGAAGTAGTTGTAGTAGCGTTAGTTTGTCTGTTTACTAAATTATGGCGTTTATTGGTTTTCCCGTCACGTCATCAAAACCAAATCTGAATAGCCGACTTTATAACAGAGTGGGGCGAACTTGAGCTAAGAACGGTAGTTCGTCTGAGAGTTTGGACATCACGGTAGTTCATGGATAATTCATCTCGTCGGATCCCGTGTGTTTGTTTGCTCGTATGTTTAAAAACACAGACGAAGTATAAGCGCTCAATGAACCTAGAACAGTTCAGTTTGTAAAATGAGAAATAATTTAGTGTTAGCTTACCCGGATCAGCAGAAGTCATCTTCTTATTCAACGAACAGACTCGTCGAGGGTGCAACATCCTTGTACTGACCGTAGAAAAGAGATAAAATAGTCAATTCGTAGCTTCGTGGATCGAGATCCTGAGTTGTTCGAGTCGCGTATATATTGCGTGACCTACGTCAAACAATGGCCAAATGTCCAAAAATTGGAACAAGGTTAGGGAAAAGAGAAGGGGAACGAGGAACTAGGAACTAGGAACGAGGAGCGAGGAACGAGGAACGGGGAATCTTTATGGCAAGAATATTTGAATTCAGAAAAATTAAGAGCAAAAACACCAAACGACTTGAAAGCGTTAAGAAGTATTGGGCTACAGGGAAAATCCTTTATATATGGCTTTTCTAGATTCCCCAGACTTCCAGTTGTGAAAGAGTTAGGAGCTAACTGATATCAATTGACGGAAAATCATTCCTTGTCAAAATGGGAAGTCGATTGAGCTGTGCTATTCCCGAAAAATTTCCGTGTTAATTATATCATAACACAAATATGCAAAGAACGAACAGAAGCTGTCATGTTTTTCAATCCTTCACCGGTGTACTCAGTGAAATTAAGAGAAGGAAGTTATTTATATTTTCCACAGAATTGTCGTTGTTACCAATCAAAGCGCTGTGAATATTTCACAACATTAAACAAAACCGGATTGTGTTAAGAAAAAAAAAATCACAATTCGGCTCCCGAAGATAGCTTCAATACTGTGTCGATCAGAGTACAGGCCTTGGGCTCCATATGCAGATAAATAAATAAATTTAAGCAATAGAACACTTTTCCGTGTTTACACAGCCTCATCTAAACACGAGGAGGGTTGGGAGAATTCGAGATAGCTATGCAAACTCGAGACGTAGTCGAGGGTTTGCATAACTTTCGAGAATTCTCCCAACCCTCCGAGTGTTTAGATGAGGCTATGTAAATACGGAAAAAGTGCTCTATTCCTTTTATCTTCTCAAAAATACGCGCGAATACCGTGATAATAAAAGTGTATAATAATACCATGCTTACATACTCCCATCTAGACACACCTATCGACCAATGAGTGGGCGCGTAGTAGCTCAGTTATTTTATAAAAATAAATAACAGCACAACAGCAATATATTTTCGATTCCTGTAAGAAAATCTTCTTTAAAATTCCTAGTATGCTTGCTGTCTTGAGAATGGCAGTTCCTGGTAAGTGAAGAACGCAATAAGATCAAGTGAAATCTTATCACCAGGGCTACGACGACAGAAATAATGCACCGTCTAATAGCTAGGCTCGATTTCAGCCGCTCTCTCGTATCCGGTCTACGTTCCTGCCCGAAAAGAGCCTGAGTTCGGGGGAGCAGCGCGGGCTCGTTTCCCGAACAGCGGCTGGAAATCGAGCCTATCTAGCTCAGTGAGAAAAAAAATATGCCAAGTTTTAAGGAGTTGAATTTAGTTTGTCTAAGATTATGTTGGAAATAAGTTTGTTTCTCACTAGAAAGTGACTGCTGCGAAAAAAATTCAATTAAGTCTGTCTGCATAATAGAGTCACACAAAACTGAAGGCTAATCGCGAGCATCCTACTTCCGTGTTGTGACACTGTGACGTTACGTGCAGCGTGAGTGTTATGTGAAGCGTGACTGTTGTATTGTGTATTTCCGTGAACAACCTCGCTTGGACGCATCTTCTAGGAATCATTGACGCTTCATGTACATTTGATAAAAGCTTACACCAATCGTTAAACGCTGTTACTTATTGTTTAGGCCATTTTATTTACTTTTCACCAATTGAAATAAAATCTACATTTTCTTAGTTTTTATTTAAAGCTAGATCTAAAATGCTAATAAAAGAAACGTGTAGACAGTTTTCATTCCCTAGCGTTTTCCAATGCGATTATCTCCAGACAGCGGAAGTCCTCAGAATCGATAGCCTTTTTCTATTTATTCATGGCACGTTCTATGCTAAAGCGATGAAGAACAAAAACAATGAATGTTAGATTCGGCGAAATAATTTCCTTATTTACACCGCGAAATTTTGTATGGGGGTTTCAGGACCAGTTTATTTTGGTATGCAAGTCAGGAAACATGTGGGTTGTTTGTTTGTATGAAGGCTAGCCCAAGCTGTTCGTAACTTGAGGCTGTATTTTAGCAGTACTTATGGAAATGATTCAAGATCAGTTTTGGAAACAATAATCAAGTGAAAGTAGGCTGTCAATGCATTTGATAAAACTGTGTTCATTCTACTGTGTTTTTAGCGGTTTTAAGGCTACATTCGCACCTTTCCTGCTCAAGTTGAAATTATGATTTGGCCTTAATTTTTGGGCTATGTAAATAATACATTAGCTTCATTCGAATTCAATAACAGCAGTTTATTTGAATAGCTAGCCTATCAGTGTTAGGCTGAAATTATTCAAAGCACGTCCGCCCAGGAAACAGTCGTCCGTGACTTCCTCTTTGTTGGTTTACATGTAAAAGAGACATCACGTCATAGTTCTGTATTTTGAACCAGCGTCGACTGCGATGAGAACAGTTTAGACGACGGACTTGTTAAGCTAAAAGCGTCTAAGCGTCAGTACTGGCCGTTTTCTCGATGGCCGCAAGAAGCGAGGGAAATATCTGCTGTGCCTCCGACGAAATCGCGGCCACGCGGAAAGTTGATTTTAGCGACTCACAAAGGTATGTCTGAATATTGCATATTATCACACTGTACTCTGATTCATAGTTCGTGGATTTTGTTTCATGCAGACCGAAATATTTGGGTACTGACAGCCAACAAGGGGAACTTATTTTGAGCGAAAGGAACAAATACCTCACGTGAAATGTCTTTTTTTAATTTGGCTCTCGAGAGGGGCTGCGAGCGCTTCTGTATCGTAGAATGAGATGTGAGAGAGTTCATGGAATCTCGATAGTGCAGTTTTTTGACGGAAGTGAGAGATCGAGACGGACGGCGACGCTTGGGAGTTTTATCTGAAACCCTTTTTACCGAAGGTTTATAGACACGGAAGCGAAATGAAAAAGATTACGATACGAATGAAACTAGAAAGTTTGAATTTTATTTTGATGAACGCAGATCTAGAGACTATGGCCGTTGCTATGAGACCGTTCAAACTGTCGTCCTAATCTCACGAGATCTTCATCAGAAAAAAAGAAATAAAACGCAACGAGGAAATGTGCCATGTTATTTGTTTTTTTCAGTTGAAGTTGCATGACTCAGAGCACCTACGGTGTTGCTTATAACGTGTCGAACACCAGCTCTGTCACGCAATCTTAAGACTACACGTGAGGACCACGCGCGCGGACTGTTAGACTCGACAAGACTAGACGCATATTGCCATTCAGCGCAAAAATGAATCAAGCAAGGTTCGATTTCTTATTCGATGAGAGTATTTTACAGACAGGAAGAATGCAGAGAAAAATATCTCGAATTTCAGCAACTGAGCTGTCAATTTGTATAATTATGGTGATTTGCTTCTGATCAATAAAATTTCAAGAGATACTCCAAGTTGAGCGAACAATTTCAGTCGGTTAATTTAGTAACTCTGAAATTAGATGGTTAGAATATCGAGGAAAACTGGGTGAATTCTCTGCAAACTTCAGAAGGTTTAACTAAGCTCCTGGTAACACAATATAAATGGATTATCTCCCTCACACCGTTTTAAGTCCCAATATCATCACGCGAATCTTCTTTCTGGTTTCAATATATTTCTTATACGTGTTAGCGAATCGAATTTGACTCACAGCAAAACAAATTCTGTTAAATAACCACGTAATTAATCCTTACATCGCTCCGTGGCTTATACCAGTTTCATTTCCAAGAGATCCAAAATTTCAAGCTTAAAACTACACAAAAATCATTTGAAAGTATCCAAACCTCAAAAAACAAACCACACGCAAGTTCAGCTCGCACTTGACACGGGTCACGTATTCGAACTATAGCTGTCAGTTAAAATTTAGAAAGGTTATTGTACTGTCGGTTTCAAACCATGACTACTATCCAATAAGAAACGGTTTCTAAAGCAATTAGCAATTTAATCGTGTTAGTGCTTAAAATATTAAAAAAATATATATATATATAGAATCGCGAATGACGTTAAATCTTCAAACTTAACAGTTTCAAAAAGCTTTTCGATTTCCTATCTTTCGGTTTTAAAAGCCGATTATGATCTGCATGCAATAGTTTAAAATAAGCCCGACGCGGCGTATTGCGATTAAGGCGTGGCATTTTGGCAGCAACGATTTCTCGATGGCTACAAGAGACGAAGAAATTATATGCAGTGCATCGGACGAGACAACAACAAATAACGAAAACTTGAAGAGGTATCTATATATTGTATATTTTTATCATCGATCTCTTGAAACCAAAAAAAAAATTTAAACGAGGGAGATGTCCATATTTTGCGAAGCAAACGTGCTCATATTAGTGTTTGTGAGAGTTATTTCACAGTGTATGAAAATCAGTCTGTATTTGGGTTGAAAATTAGTTTATAGTCAGGATAGTGGAGCGAAAACAAAAACGAACGACGAAAAGTCGTCCTGTCGCCAATTTTGCCTGCTTGAGTTCAGCAGTCGAGTTGTGACGGACATGTACAGCAATCGGAGTAAATTCAAAACGAAACAAAACAGCTCATTTCCTAACTGCAAGCGTGATGGCTGAACAATGTTACAGGTTTTTGTTTGCATCATCTTAAATAGTTGACGACGGTCGTGATATTTAGAAATTCGAGGAGAAAAAGTAAAAAAAAGCGAAAATGGCGAACTTTAGCGAGGGCATTGTATAAGACAAGGAAGTAAACTGAGTTGAGGAGGTGAATGCGGAAGCGTAGCTCAGAGCCGTTGCTACGGACCATACGTCGTTTCCAAGGTTACCATGGTTCAACATATCAAAAGCCAGACACAGAATATGGAAAAAGACCGGCAGAATGTAGAAATTTGTGTCAGTTTTTGAAGCCGACTGTAAAGGGGCATGTTTAAAATGACCATTTCATTTGAAAATTGTGGTTACCAAAGAAATTGGACTTTCAATAGAATAAAAAGAAGATAATACAAACTACCGCTTTTTGAAATTATAGCTCAGACGCTTTTTCGAAATCTGTAAATTATATTATTAGCAATGACAGTGATGATAGTAAAGAATATAGCGTTCTGTGGTAAAAAAAGTTAAAAACATAACTTTTTGACAGCCGGTCTCTTATGTTAGGAGTTTGGCGCCTTTTTGGTCGGTTCAACAGTGAGCGGCTTCAATAAATTTCCTCAACATTACTGTCATTTAAGCATGACGTTTACGGTAGACGGCAAACGGCAAAAAGTTCCTCCGAATTTTTATTCTTTTCTTGTAATCCTACTATTCATCGCAAATGCAAATATTTTCGCTCTACTGTACAAACAGCTGAAGACGGACGGCAAAAGTTTCATTTTTGCCGTTTGCCGTCTGACGTAACGTCGCGCTTAATTTAATCTCTCTAATGACAAATAAAATTTAACGTTTTTCGGTTGATCCTTGGTTTCGGTATTTCAATAATCACCTGAGTAATTATACTAACACAATTATTCACCTCAGGCTCGTGAGTATTCTTGAATATTCACCAATATTGACTTCGCCTTCGGCGAATAATTGTTATCTGATAGCCTACACACCCTCTTGGACGTAATCTGTCCTTCCGTCCAACCCCTAATCTAGTAGCGAGAGAGCGCGCGCTTGCTCGCTTGATATATTAAATTAAAATGGTCGCACACAAGATTGTTTACCACAGAGATTTAAACTTGGAAACGGCTTGTACTGCTTAACCAACAGTACCACAGGAGTAGTAGCATTAAACTGCATGACAGCGACACAGTAGGGTCTTAGTCACAGGTTTTACTGGAGTTGAAAAGGTTAAAGCTTTTATCGGCATATTTATTTGTGGTTGATGACAAACCGAGTAAACGTTTTTGATATTTCTATTGTTTTTTAAATTGTAGTTGTTGCCTTCCACGCCAATTAAATCTATGCCGTCTGTGGTCGTCGTTCTGCAGCTGGTATCTGCGTCTTGTGGAGCGCTTCTTCACTTGGTATGGTGAAGGAATCGCCAAGCATCCACTGATAACAATCCAAATATGCCTCGTGTTCGTCAGTGTCTGCTCCGTGGGATTCATCTGGTTCCGAACAGAAAACAGAACTGTAAACCTGTTTATTCCTCAAACTAGCCAGGCCTTAGATGACTTAGACACAGCCGAAAAATACTTCCCATTGAAAATTCGAGAGGAAATCGTCCTGTTGGAGGCGTCCTCAGATCGCCCCAATGTTCTTGAACCTGATTGTCTGAAGCAGGCCTTCAAAGCCCACAACGCAGTTATGGAAGTGGAACCTTATCTCGATTTCTGTGTCACGCTGTCAGGAAACAAATCCAAGTCACCTGGCGAATGCATGATGGTCAACCCGCTGGAATTTGTGCAGTTCAATGAGAGTAAGCTGAATGATAAAGACCTAGCTGAGGTTCAACAGGACCTAGACAAAGCGTTTAATGGCAATGCGCTGATGCGCAATGGACGTCCCTTCCGGTTCAGCTTCAACCGCATGTTTGGCAGTGTCAAACGAGATAGTGGAAGTATAGCCAGCGCTAAAGCATTACAGATGGTGTATCTCATGCGTGACCCAAGTGACGAAGACGAGAACGAAAAAGTTCTGAAATGGGAGGAGAGTTTCATCAACAAAATGGCATCGTTGGAGGATGAACTTTCTTGCTTTAAAGTCCACTACTCAAGTGAGAGAAGCCTGGACGATGCTATTGCCGAGAGCAGCGGATCTGACATTACACTGGTTTCTATCACTTTCACCCTTATGATCAGCTTTGCTAGTGTCATGCTCGGGAAGTTCTTGAATCCGCTGACTGGTCACTCTTTGCTCGCTAACGCAGGAGTGTTTGCCGTGGCCCTGGGGATTCTAGCTGGGTTTGGTGTCGCCATGTGGTTTCGGGTCCCATTTGTCAGTATCGTTGGAGTGCTGCCGTTCTTGGTTCTTGGAATCGGCATCGATGACATGTTCATTATGGTGGATGAGCTTGATCGACAGCCACGTGAAAGCACAATCATCCAAACTATTAAAGACGTTATGAAGCATTCAGGAGCAACTGTTACCATGACGACAATGACGGATTTGGTGGCGTTTGCAGTTAGCACTTCCACATCATTTCCAGCGATAAAGTAAGACAATAAATTTGTGGTTAATAAATCCTTTTTCAGTATTTGTCCAAATAAATCGATTGCTTTCATTGCTAAAACGAAATATCAACATTCAATTTCTCCTAATCGTCTCCATGCATGCTATAATGTAGTTGGGAGAATAAATGTCAAGGTATTTTCTCCTCTTCTCGATACATAACAGTTTCTCTATTACGGGAGAGGTACGGTTTTATCGAGTTTCATAAGTAATGTTTAATAAATACTTTCCTTCATTTCAGGTATTTTTGTATCTACGCAGCACTGACGGTGACCTTCTCTTTTCTTATGATTGTCACATACTTTGTGGCCATTATGTCATTTGATGTGACTCGAATAAAATCAGGCCGCAGAGATTGCTTACCATTCTGCCTTGCACCTAAGCCGAAAGAGGGAGGTAAAGAATGGGACGAACCTGTCCAACAGACATCAAATCGGGCTATGGAGTTGTGGAGTACATTGCTAACCTACCCAGTAACAAAGGTTGTGGTCATATGTTTGTCGCTGGCGTTGCTTGGTGCTGGGATATACGGGGTCACCCAAGTAGATGAATCGTTTGACAGAACAATCCTGGCAAAAGATGATTCGTACTTGAGACGATTTTTGTCCGCTGAAGGAAAGCATTTTGTTCTTTCCATTCAGGTGAGCATCGTGGAGAATGGCGAGGTTGATTATGAGCTGGATTCCACCCAGGAACAGATCAGAGAGCTGACAAACATCGTCACAGGAAATAAGCATTACCTTAACCGATCCATCTCCTGGATGGAAGTATTTTTCCAGTATGCCAAAAGGTCTGGGAGGAACATCACTGGTCCAGGCTTTTTGCCCGAATTGAAAGCATTCCTTAGCATTCCCGATTTTGCTTATTTCAATCAAGACTTGAAGTTTTCCGAGGATGGCAAAAAATTGAAAGCTTCTCGCGTCCTGGGTTTCATGAAGAATGACGGCAGCTCCACCTTCCAGAAAAACGCCATGCTCACTCTTCGAGACGACATCGCAGAAAAGTCCAAACTTGATGCCTTCCCAATTACTCGATTTTTTATTTTCTTTGAACAGTACGCCATAACATCAAGGGAGACCATTAGGAACTTGGTAATTGCAGCCATAGCGGTACTAGTCGTCACGAGCCCTTTCTTGGTGGACTGTACAGTAACATTAATCGTGGTGCTCAACTTTGCAGCCCTGATATGTGAGTTATTTGGACTGATGGTTATCTGGAATGTGTCCCTTAACTCCGTGTCCATGATCAACCTCGTAATGGCTATTGGGTTCGCAGTCGATTATAGCGCGCACATTGCACATGCTTACATAACGTCAAACAAGGATACAGCGAATGAACGAGTAGTGGATGCATTGACGACACTTGGAGCGAGTGTTTTCATGGGAGGTAAGTCCCACGGAGTGTGGATCAAGTATTGTTTTAGACTCGCATCGAACAAATGTTAGTGAGTAAAACAGAAAGGGCTATTGGATTGCACCAAAAAACTAAACAAACAATAAAAGAAAACACTGGGTTTCTAACTTTGGCACCCAATACTGTGTCCAGAAACTAATAACATCAATGGACAACTTTTAGCCAAGAACATGGTTTCTCTCTTTTTCCGATCGACTTTTGTAGCTTGTCTTTTGAATGGGATTACCTCGGAGGCTACCATCTGTGTTTTTTGTCATGTGTCCTAGACAAATTGTCGGTGCATATTCAGTTGTACATCTCTGGGTGGAATGAATGATTCAGAGTAAGCATTTTGTGTATTTCAGCTTAAAAACAAGAGCCAGGAGGAATGGACTTATCTTAAAATTAGTAAAATATGCCAAAAAGGTTTCTTTGATACTAAGCATCTCGTTAAACCAACGAATTACACACAAAGCATAGTTTCCTTCTTTTTAATTATAGTTAGCCTGGTTCAGTGAAGGAAACTAGAGCATACTGTGGTAACCTTCTTGTATCATTTTGATTTACGTATTAACGTGCCTGTCGCCTTTTTTTGCTTGTTTTTAGGATTCAGTACTTTCCTCGGCATGGTCGTACTAGCCTTCGCCTCTTCAGAGATCTTCCGAATATTCTTCCGAATGTTCTTTGGAATTGTAGTACTTGGCCTTGTTCACGGCCTGTGCATTATGCCAGTTCACCTGTCCTTGCTGTGCTGGAGACCCGCTATTACCCGACCCCCCTCTGTAGGAGACAGTTCTCAGAAACTGAGGAGCATAGGCAGGAAAGATAGACACAGCGAAGCAGCTGACAGAAGCCTCCGGATGGAACCAATTGGAAGTGACGACACTAAGAGCATTGTTTTCATTGAAGTAAACGGTAAGCAAAGCAACGACGATCATGCCCACCAGAAAGACGGAACAGACGGCGCTCAGCAAGCAGTGAGTAGTGGTGCGGTCGAGTTAGGAATTCAGAACAAGGGTATTGACCTTGATGAAGAGCCCACGGACGCAAAAGAAGCCGACAAGAAGCAGGAAAAATCGAGTGAAGAATCAGCTTTCAATCAGAAAAAAGATTCCGGCAGTACCTCAGAAAGCCTAGAAACTCTGCAAAGTGAGCAGGCTGCTACTCCCGTGGCCGAAGAAAGTGAGCAGGCTGCTAATCACGTGGCCGAAGAAAGTGAGCGAGCTGCTAATCACGTGGCCGAAGAAAGTGAGCAGGCTGCTAATCCCGTGGCCGAAGACACCACCACAGTGTCCAAAACTGGTATGACTGAAGAAGGTTCCCACGACTCAAATGAACCAGAAAATGCAACTACCAAAACTGGAGGAGTTGTAACAATAGCGGAAAAGCCACCTAAAGCTGTCTTTATAACTAAATGTTAAATCTATGCCCAGTTTGCAAGGACATTGTGCTAATGTCAGGTATGCTGCATGGTAAATATTTGTATACCCTCATTTTGATGCAACCGAAACGGGTCTGTGAGTCTTTATTCGATGATTATATTGCCATATATTATATTGCCGGATGAATGTATTTTGGAGCAACTACACCAAACAAGCTCTATATATGATCCCTTCCTTTCCAGAGTCTAATAGAACTTTAATTCTTACATTGCTTGTGAGTTAACGTATGTAGTCTGATTGTGGTTGACACTGTGCTGTGTTTCAAAATACAGGCTTCTCGGAAACACTTGTACATAGGGCTCTAAAACTCTAAAAGTTTTTGTTTTGTATTTTCAAGATGAAATTAGACTGTTTCGTTTAAATGCATTTGATTGTTTGTAATTTACCGCTCTAGAATTAAGAGGAAGAGAAGATTAAGGGTTAGGGACTTAATCTCCCATATAGGCCTTACTCTCGAAATAATTCATTTCTTCATTTCAAGTTTTTTTAAGACATGTTATCTAGTTCTTCCGCTGAAATGTTAGCACGCGCGTTGCTTAGATGTTTTCGTGGAAGATGAAAACGCGTGTAAAGCCATTAAGGCTGTCATTGTGAGTGTCAATCACGTCACAGGCACTTTTAGACACTGGTATTGAGATGTCTGAAGTCGAGAGTGATCTAAGGGTACCTTAAGAGCTATTACTTTTGGGAAGAACGCCTAAATGGCGGATTATCTCTCTCTTACTCCTCATGGCGAGCTTTCCGTAACTGGCAAAATCCGTGTCTACCCGGGGATCCGAGTAATGTCAATATTTTGCTTCAAAATAGTAGATTTCAAGTAGTAGAAAGCAGAACTTTATAAGATGATCTTTGGTGACTTCACTGGCGTCTCGAAGTATATGTAAAACCTAGTACAGAGTTTAAATTACCATTTAACCAAACGGTTCCAACCGGTTTCAAGTTTACATCAGACGAGTCGTTAATTGTAAGATCTACCTTCATTTTTATAGCTAACTGGCAAATCATATTCCCCAGCCATAGAAACTTTAGTAGTTTGACTTTTTTTTTTAACAGCTGAGTTATCCTCCGTGCTCAACTTGTTCCACTTCTATTTGTTATAGTTACTATAGCAAAGATATCAGTGACGCCCGGGTTCGAGCCCGAGGAGATTATGTTGTGTTGTTGGGTAAGACACTTGACTCTCTGCGTGCCGCTTCCCGTGTTCCCGCTTCCCGTACCCGCTTCCCGTACCCGCTTCCCGTACCGGAGAAAACCTCTGTGATGGAAATGATGGCAATGACAGACTTTTTACAATTTTCGATACCGTTTAGGGCGGTTTTCACTTGAGTGTCAAAAGTAATTCGCTTTGGTTTTGAATCGCAACTCTACACGTTGACATGAAAAAAAAACTGGCGCCACTTTGTTTCCACAAAGAAGTTTAACTAAATTCAATCATGAATCGGTCGCACACGTTTTCCCGCCCTTGGCGTCAGCCACATGAATTTACTTGGAGTTTGTCTACGTCCTTTGTGTTTAGTCAGAGAGATTACTTTCGGGTTTTGCTTTTACGATACTCCATTGAAAACCGCTCTATGATAGTGAGAAGCTAAAATAGCAATGCATACATTATGTATTTTAAACTACCCTGATTCGAGTATAGATTTATATATAAACGACTCCCGATAACTAGAAGATCGAACCTTCAAGCAAAGTTGAAAAACAAATTCGAGTTATCGTGTGTAGAGACAAATGACCGCAAATAAGAAAAGAAACGGTGTTTACTGTATTTCTAAATGATGAAGTGTACTTTTAATAAAAAAAATTAATTATAGAGAAGTCTGGTGAAAGTAGAACAGTACATTTCCAAAATACCGTATAAATCAGATCGCAACGTAACTCGAAACAAAGCAAAGCAAAGCAATGGGAGAAGTCCAGATACTGCAAACTTTGCAGCTTTCAAAACTGAACCACTTCCAGCTATTGTTACAGAGATCATTCGATTTACTCTTTGAGTTGTAACGTGTTGACAAACATGGTTCGAGTTATCGAGGATTAAATTATCTAGACTATGACCTGAACTGAAAATTGCTTCGAGTTCGCGGGAGATTTCAGTTATAATGGGCTTGAGTTACCATGCGTAATGTTTCACGAAATGTACGAAAGAAATCCAGTAGGAATTGATCAGTTTGGTTCGAGCTAGGTCGAGGTTCAAGTTAGTCAAGATAGCAAAGGTTCGAGTTACCGGCCGGGAGTCGACTGTACATTCAAATTGTAATTGAAAACCAATGTTGAATCATGTTAATGAAAAGATCCGTTGCAAAAGGATTTTTGAATATTTTTGACATTCAAGATGCTAAATTGTTTTAAATGCTAAGTATAATAAATAAAGATGATTGAAACCAGTATTGAGAGTTGTTTGGTACATTGACTATATTGACAGGTAGATACTGGTAATTAATACGTGAACAGGCTTTCTGGTTGGGGCGCCTCGATCGGCTCAGCCAGCTAGTGTGCCTGTTCATAGGCTAGAAGATTGTTAAATTCCGACACGGCATTCATGTAAAACAGGCTTTAATTTAGTTTACTTTCTTTAATAGTTAGTAGTATTTTAAATAAGATTAATCTGTAGACATAGTTTTTCGTAATAAGTTGTAGCTTTTGTATTAAATTGTTAATGCCTGATGTATTTTACCGTGTTTTAAAATAATTTTGTATTTGAGATAACGAAGAAGATTGGCAAGAAATTGAAAATATTTTCTAGAGATCTATCAAGCGCGTGAAAAACAAAACAAAACACAACAACAGCAACTTGAAAAATTGGAAACTTGAACAGCTTTTTTTCCCCTTACATAACCAGAAATGCTTTCGCTCGTTTGAATGCCCCTCTTGCTCTCTTTCTCGTTCTCAATTGTCAAATTGTGAGAAAATTAGAAAAGCTTGCCGTTTTCACTGGTAATTTTGAAGACGCTATGATACAAAAAGTAACCCAACACACTGGAAATAGTAACGGGTTGTGTGTGCTCAGGTGCATTAGGTCTGGTTGGACAGAGAAATGTCTACCCCCAGCAGGGGAGAAGCATTTTCAGAATTTTGCGTGAACACTCGCGCGTTTATATAGTTAAGGAGCAGAAGAACTAGGGCTTCGCTTGTGCTTTTCGTCAAGCGTTCACTGATTTACCACATTCTGTCATTGTGTGTTTTATCTTAAAGATCACACTGTACTAAGTTGGTAATAGAATGATTTGTCCGTTCTTGGCATTATAAAAATTTCTCAAATTAGTGATTACATAATTTGAGACATGTTTGCACCGTTGCTCCGACTGCCGGTGCTTCCAGTAAATATATATTGAGGACATTGCAACGAAAGCATTAACGAAGATCTCAATTTTGAATTTCTCTTCAGTTTTTAATCATTTTTGTTATTTGCAGGACTGGTACAACTTTGCAGCTTACTGTAATGTGGACAAAATATCCTGTTGTTAAGAAATGCAACATCTTGATGGCCTTCAGAACAAAATACATAAAAAATAAATCACTTTAAGTTAATTAAGGGTCAAAGTGTTTAGCACTACTTTACTATTAATTGGGGACACTGAAATAAAAGTCTTCAAATTTGATCACTTTCCTCAATAGTTACAGTGAGGTGGGAATCACAAGGTACACACCTGGTGTGCAGTAGCTGTTGGCTCACTGACAAAACATTGATGTGCTATGGCAACTGCTTGCTACTAAAAGGACCTTTTTTTTAGATATTTGTAAGTGTTTTTATATAGCTCACTACCTGTAAATAGTACAGATATATCTATATGTTTTCAATTCTTAGGTAGTCATGACGAATGTAGAGCTACTCTGTAGAAATGTCATCATTAAACCGTTATTATTATTTTACAGTGACTTATTAAATCAGGCTACTTGTAACAATCAAAACATTGAGATCAAAGGTTGCAACAGAAAAAGACCAATAATTTTGAACACAATTACACTTCTAGCATACCATTGAAAACCCAACAAAGTTTGCAAGATTCTGACATCTCAGGATACTTTGTAATTTTATTTTTATTGATTAGTTTTGATCCTACATTTTGAGTGATTTTTAATCAGTGTAGTCACAAAATTAAATGAGGTTTCAAGTATCAATCATCATTTGTTTATTTATTTATAGTATTTCATTACCAAGAATGGGATTTGCAGATTGCATGCAGCAGTCTACAGTATAGTGGGGTAGATATGCAAATTCAGGTAAACAACTGTTATTTCCCTGTCAGCTTGGTTACAAAACCTTTTTAGCACCATTGTCTGGATGCTTCAATGTCACTGGAGTGGTCTGTTTATGAAAATGATCACCATCTACTGTTAGATCAATTAATGCTTTCAATGGTCAACTTCCTTTCAGTTGACCCAGTTTGAGGAGCCACAATTTTAATGACAGGTCATGCCCTCAAATGCACTATTCCTTAATGTTGTTATATCTTAAGTGTGTGGTGGAAAGTATGCTGCACACTTTTCTGCATCTGTTGGTTCACTGTCGAACATTAAGACCTAAAAACAGCATCATCCACCCCCTTAATTATTTTGATGTTAATGAAAAAGCAGACAGCCCTGGTGGACCCCAAAGGGGGCCCACAGTAAAGTAAGAAATTTATTACCAGTAAAGAAAGACCTGTTACATGAAGTGTACCCTCTATTTTGGGGGAAGGTGAGGTCCAAGAAATGTGGAGGTTTGACTGTACACATAATTATCTATTTCTATATGTAATTGGTGTCATGCAATATATAACAACAACAACAACAACCTTTATTTATGTGTCAAATCTAAAATAGCAGTTATACAACCACTAACCGGAAAAAAAAGCTTGGAAAACATTGTTTTAAACTTCACATTAACTGACTGGTACATTGTGATTGTAACTCAGCCACCAGTTGCTGTGTTGTTGGTCTTTTCTCTGGAGTTTCATTT
This sequence comes from Micromussa lordhowensis, assembly GCA_964020085.1. Lineage (NCBI taxonomy): Eukaryota > Metazoa > Cnidaria > Anthozoa > Scleractinia > Lobophylliidae > Micromussa > Micromussa lordhowensis. The sequence continues at coordinate 35,798,839 of OZ026598.1, read as the reverse complement.
ATGCAGGAGAATGCCAATTTATGCAGATAATTTGACTTGTATTTACATAGTAATGACAGTAAAAGCCCAAATCCATAAACATCACTAGCTGGAGACTGCGGGTGAGTTCCCCTGACAACTTCAGGAGCTATGTGTTTATGATGCTTCCTGTACTTTTCTTGATCTCTTAGAGATAACCGGTATAGTTTGCCTTTAGCTAATGTTGTAGAATTACCAAAATCTATAATTATAGGGTGTAAACTGTGATCAGCATCACTGTTAATGACATTGTCACCTTTTAAATCATTGTGGAGGTGTTCGTTAGAATGGATAAATAACAGAGCATCAGCACACTCATACATAATTCTGTGCCATTCTCTCTGAGAATCATGGATATTTTTTTGCACTAGGCAACTAAATGTTACACAATGACCCTTTATCCCATGAAACTGAGTGACAAGGAGGTATGGTTTGGCTTCAGTACAGCATCCAAACAATAGAGGCAAACCTGAAATGTTAGTAATAGAAAATTGTTAATGTGTTATCAGTGAATTTAAAATCTCAATACATTGACAACAAAGTTCGGTCACCCAGTTAACACAGTTCTAATGGACTTTTACTGTGGTTCACTTTTAAGCACATGTTGTGGTTCGCTAACAATGCTATATTTTACCTTTGGTTAAGTATTGTAGTGTATAATGAAGAAAAATTAACAAAAAATAATTAAATTAAGGATAAAATTGAACCGCAAAATATATAATTATCTATTGAGAAAAATCCCCTGAAGAGTGAGCGTTCATGAAACAGGCTTGTACGGATAAGTGTAGTTTTTTCTTTTTTCAATACATAATTATCTACTAATATTTTTGCCAACATCACATCTAGTTCAAGAAAAGCTGTATTTTCCTTTTGTTTGTAGTACTGACCCAAGTCCATCGAAAGGTGGATAACACTATCCACCGATAAGTCACTAACGGATAGCGTGGTTTGTTTTGTCAACACTTGTTCACTGGATAGTGATTTATCTGGTAGATAGTATTATCCAGCTTTTGAACCACTGGGGCCTGATGATTACCTGGGTGGTCCATTTTTGCGAGAATAGATGCCTCATGTTTGACAAGGGAAAGGGAAACATTCTCTTTGAACTGCTTTACCGCGACATTGATTCCCCTGTACAGCTTCTTGGAGCACACACCAAAAACTCCTTCGCCAAGAAGACTCCCCTCTCCACTATGGCCTCTATCATTCTTCGAGTTTTGGCGATTGACTTCCTTTGGACTACAGATGGAGTACTGATGTAATATCCATATATTATAATAGTCCAGTTTTAAATATTTAACCAAGACCAGTAAAAAAAAACCGGACACTTCTATATAGGGTTAGCCCCAAGGTTACTTAAGGTTATGTAAAAAACAGCACTCAACAAATTGAGATTATTTCAGTTATTCAGTTGGTTCTCATAATATTTGCTAATCATGCAATACATTTTTAGCTGGGAAAATCCAAGGTATTTCAATAACACATCAGTATCACACATGAAAACCATCTTCTTACCAGGAACAATCTCTTTGAGACCGACAGAGAAGCGTGAGTTTCATCTCCTTCCACTTTTTCCAGAAGAACACTGCTTTTCTTCGTGCATCGAGCACTGAGCTGGTCAACTCTGTGACCTCCTTCTCGTGGTCCGCTTCCAGGTGTTTCACTATTTTAGACCTAATGAGTGAACGCTTTTGTTTTTTGGTCATTTGGTGCATCTTATTTTTACGAGCCTTATTTCGTTTCAGGCGCTTTCGCCGGAGTTCTTCTAGCGTGTTTTTTCTAAATTTCTGGCCCGTTCGTGCGTTCTGGATCGTATTTTGCCGACCGTCAGCAAGTGGAGCACTCGCACGATCAGCTACAGTCGACTGGGGCAGTCCCGTAGCACATTGATCCAGTTGCACTTACTTGGTTTCATGGTAAAATCAGTGTTTAGCATTTCGCGCCACAGTAACCTATGACCAAATATGGTGACTATCTAGTGTTGACTCGCTGTTTAGAACCGAGGATCAGTGAGATCAGCGGTGTCATTGGGAAGCGTGCGCAAAGTGATCAGTTGTGGTTGTCATGGTATTTTCGGCGTGTGCATTGATGTTTACGATCTGAAAGTCCTCTGGGGATGCATTTTCTTTCTTTTAGGTGGTTAGAAATCTACCTGGGGCAAAATGGAGTAGCATTTTACTATTTTGAGTGAATGTTCCGCACGTTGCTCGTAATCCTGTGATGTATTTGAGACATCAAAGGCCCAAAAGTTGGTGTTCATGGTAAAAGGTAAGGTCGTCACGAACGACGAGATAAAAATTAAATAATGTTCTGCTATTTCCAAATGGCCTTTACACTGTACTTACACTGCAAGCTTCAGCGTCACATTTAATAGACTACCTTATTTTTCGAATGTATATCGCAAATAAGCGTAAAATTAAAAGGCAGCATAATTTTACTTACAATAGACACATAATAAATAAATCACAAACACAGAAGTGTTCAATAACGATTTTTATGCAAGAAAATATATAAATAACAACTGCCTGTTGTGTTCAAAAATCGCTCTGAAAAATATTATATGCAATAAAAATATATATACAATAAAGAATATTAGAGTTAACATAATACTAACCTACGCATTATGTAGGGTAGCATAGTGGTTGTTGCAGTGGAATCTGGATGAAATAGTCCGGGTTCAAGCTTTAGCCATGGTCATTGTGTTGTGTTTATGGGCAAGACACTTAACTCTCACGGTACCTCTCTCGACCCAGGTGTATAAATGGATACGGGCAAATTGTTGGGAAACCTAACAGAATGATAGACAAGCACCCTATCCAGGCCCGGGGGAGGGGATAGCAATACTTCGCTTCATGTTACAGAAACCAGAGATAGATAGGTAGATGTATAATTAACATGCCTTATAAATAGTAATCTGGCTCCCTATAAAACAGGGTGCTAATTGGGGACACATTATAATACAATAAAAGTATATAACAGTCATTCAAATAGCTAAAATCTACATTGAAATAAGTAAATCATTTTACAATAACTTAACCACATTTATAATGACACAATTCCTCAGTTAAGCACGGGCAGCTATGAGCCAGTTGGGCTTGAAAGGCTTTACATTTTTATGTGTTACTAAATAACGAACAGTATTAAATAATATGTTTTTATTTCTGTGTAGCTTAAAGCATCCATTTTCCATTCTTGTAACAGAGCACTTGCATACTTTATTTGCTTCATCAGCTCCGTTGCTGTTGGATCATTTTTGAGATCTTCAGGCGATGCAAGCAAGCAATTGGGAGTAACAAAGAATTCTCTTTCCCACTCATCAAAACTTTTCTTTAATTTGTTGTGCTCACGTAAGACTTGTGATTGCACTAAAGCAAGTTCGTTGAGGTAGTCATTGGCTGCATCTCTGTTGTTCGGTTTGCTTTTGTGGCATCTTCTTGCTTGATCCAGGCTTTTAACCTCTGATGTGGTGCCAAGTACAACTGCTACTGCTTTACACAGTTTTGTTTGAAGTTGGAAGGCTTGTTTGTGTCCAATCTCCTATGTTTCAAAAGGGACCAAACAAAATTGACAGTCTTACATGGGCCTTAGAACATAATTTCCATAATTTTTAACATAGTGATAATTACATGTACATGTTCTAGCAATAGTTTCAGAGCCCCTCTTTTTATCTTTCACTGTGTTCACCAGACAAAACTATAATGATAAGTTATTGGCATTGAAGGTGATCTACTTAATCTATAATGCAAACTTGAAAGAAATAATCCTAAGAGTCAGAGAAAACTAGGACAAGATCTTATAGACTTAAAGAGTACAAGCCCTTTTTTACTGTCTTCTTGCCATGACACCATTTGTCAATTCCATTGCACAGTTGTGTATAGTAATAATAATAATAATAATAATAATAATAATGATAATACTACTAATAATATTTATTCAGCTAATATAGATGTTAACATTTAATTTTCACATGCTTAATACGGTTTGTGTTATGTTTTCTTTTACTTTGTGTAACCATTAATACTATTATATCAATTGATATGATTTTTTTCTTGTTACATAATTAATGTTTTTTGTTATACTTTTTTTTACTTTGTGTAACACTTACTGATTGTGTTTGTTGTTTCTGAGTTGAATCATCCTTTTTCTTTTGACAGCCAGAACAACTAACTGATAATATTGCAGTCTATTGTCTCGAGAGTTCTACATTCCTTCCCTGTAAAAAAAATAATGCAATAATACAATTTTTATTCAACAGAATACCTGTATCAATGTTTTCTAAAAATCTAAGTTCAAAATGATGTTCTTTTGCCAAATTGAAGTCAAGTAGTTATAATGCTGCAATAAAAAATTATTCTCCTAAGCAGTTGTTGTTTCCAATTAAGGTACACAAAATTCCCTCTCTCTAATTTAGTCTCAGTGCTCCTCACAGAATGTATTTTCGCGACAAATTGATGTCTCAATAGTCAATTAATATCATTTTATATCTAAATTAATGTATTCCAACCTATGTTTCAAACTTTACAGAGGGAGGCTACATGTACACTTGTAAATTGGCTACTTTGAAATTATAGTTACTGTATTATTGAACTGGAGCCCTGGACTCTTATTTACATTCCTTTATTTGAATTTACCATTCTTACTTGTATCACTGACACTTAATCATTATTATGTGTATGCCCTTTTTAGTTTAAATAACTATTATACCTGGGGTTTTGGCTTCATCTTGATGATTGGTAACTGTGCTTGTTCCTGGCAGGTTGTCGTCATTTAAGTCTTCAGGTTGCTCTCCTCCAATAAGTCTGAACTCTGCCACTGTCTCTCCACTGTTTTCTTCTTCAAGGTCGTCTTCCAATGCATCATTTGAGCTGGTTGTTAAATGCTTGCCATCAGATTCCAATGACATGTCTTCGGATTCAGTGTGATCCAGTGCAATTTTGGCAGCAAGTTCAGCAAACAATGGACCTGTCAAATAATCTGTGTAAATTCGCATTACCTTGCCATCTTGACTCTCATCCCGAATGATGTGGGTTGGAATGATGACTTCTCCTTCTTTAGAAGCATTGCTGCCAACATCTCTTTAGATACTGGTCTTCATTCTTTAAGGTACTTGACCTAAAGTGGTGCAGTGGGGGTCCCTCTTCACGAAACTCAGCCTCACCACAGGCATCAAAAAACTCAACAAAGTCATCATCTTGTGACCACCATACACCCTCTCCTGGTAACAAAAAGTCACTTATCCTTTCTAAATGTGCTTGCCACGAGCTTGAATATTTTTTGATGAGGGTCTTTGGGATTTTTGTGTTTTTTTGTGGTGGAAGTGAATGTGCTAAGTGCGAAACATGTGACTGCTGTTTTTCAACGCAGTTCTCTGATCTTCCTAATTTTTCTTCAGCTTGTAAACGAATGAATATGTTGCTTATGATGTGGGCAGGGCGATAGCAGGATGTGGTGTTGGTGATTGACTTGACAGTGTTGAATGTTCTTTCTTCTTCTTCAGCATTTGAAGTGCGTCCGGAAACGAGTCGTACATGTAGTTGAAGTGGAGCATGGGCTGTTAAGTCATGTAAGTATGTGCCATAAAACTTGCGAACAGTTTTTTTCTTAAGGTTAAATCCAATGATGGTTCGGCAGAGTGTGAGGTGATACCAGCTACATGTAGAGTTGTGATAGCGTAGAATCAAGCGTGGCGATCTGTGTTTATCTTCCTTGTAGAGAATGTCCTGCATGTCAACCATTGTATCAAGAAGACTTTGTACACTTGAGCTAGCGGCTCCTCGCACATACAAAGAGGTTGTTAACAGGGAGCAACGGAAATCAACAGCTCTTTTTGTTTCTTTTTTGCCAGTTGTGAGGGTTACTGCCTCAACCAGTTTCTCTCTACAGTTCTCATCCTCAATGTGAGATGGTAGCTCTGTTAGGAGATTCTCAATGTGATGTGCAATGTCATGCATTGGTTCACATGGAAGTACCTCGTAATTTCCCAGGTTTAATGATTCCAGTGATCTACTTGGGTTGGTGAACAGGAGAGCTGGAACTCGGCTCACTCCATGAAGATTCTTGTCTAAAAGATTTTGCAATTCCTTTTTTGTTTTTCCCTCGTATATTTCCCTCCCCGCGAGTTCTGATTCTAGTTCTTCCCTTGTTAATGCACTGAAAGGCTTTGGTTTTTGAAGGAGGGTGTTTCTCTTTCCTATGGGTCCTTTCATCACTATATTCTGTCGGTCTTCCAGTGAAACTGGTTCACAGCGAAAGCAGTAATCGAGCTCAAAGACCCTGTCTGCATGGGCTCCGCGTCCAGAACAGTAATAGTGACCCCCTTTTTGCTGCCCACTTTCAAATTCCCGAGATGGAGAATCACCATGGAAAAATCTCATTTTGTCCCTGCATGATTTCAACTCCATATGCGGTTTTCAGATTCTTCTGGAGGTGCTGTAGACAACAAAGGCGTGTTTCGACATATGCAAGTTGTTCTGCATCACAGCTCCTACACCTTGCTACAATATAAACATGGGGCTTTTCAATTTCTGTCTGGACATCTGTAGTAACTCTATACTCCTCATCCGTCATGTAGATGGCAGGGTCATACAGGCAGTTAACTGTGAAGATGATGTGGCCAGTGTTTGCAAGTGTGGAGTGGTCATGCCATATTTGAAGGTGTCTTGTTGTGGAAATTTTTTGCAATTTTTTTCTCATTTTAGTGAGTCCATCATCTGGGTTGTATTCATTAAGATTCTTCAGTTGATTGATGACTTCCTCTCTTCGCATTTCTGTGTAGTATTCATCAGCCTTGACTTTCATGTACTTCTGATGAATTTCCAGTGTTTTCTTTCTTATTTCTTCAAGAGGCTGTTTTCTACCTTGGACAGTGAATGTTGTTGTTTTGATTTTTCCATCAGCATCAATGATGAGCTTTTCATACTAAAATAATAATAAGAGTAATATTTGTTTGGTCAATAAAGCAAATAAGAATAAAATGATGCTAATATAAATAACATGACAGCATTACACGTAGTTACTGACCATACTTGTATAATTTATATCCTCTGGTTTCCCTTTAAACACGAAACATACACACTCCCTTTATAATAAACAATATTTACTGAACTCTACCTTTATTTTATAGGTATTTTAACAACAGGGGAATTGATTGATGGACAAAAACCTTTGTTGCAGAGTAAAGTTTGAAATGTAATTTACAAGACTTCAGACTCTGCGCCACTTTGAGCCAGATCAAGACCTAATATCTCTCTGGAAGGTAATGGTGCATGTACAGTAGCTGTATTGATATTTATGTACTGTTTGTTTATTTCATTTTGTATAAATGAACCAGGTAGAACTATGGATTCATTCATGGCATCCAATGATTTCATGCTCACCTCTCTAGGAACTATGAGCTCTCCAACTGTAAATTCTCCTTGTTGAATCTGTAACTTAAGCTTTCCTTTTAAGTTGTCATTGGTCTCTGGCGTGGGGATTGAAATCTCGTCACCAAGCCCTTTGAGTTTTTTTCTTCGAGGTTGTCGCTCATCTCCAGCAGAACGTTTGAATCTGTGGAGGTTGACACCTTGAGAGATGAGCCATTCTTGAGCTATCTGACCACCATTCTTAGCAATTTGCCCTTTCTTGTTTAAAATTTGATATCTTCTAGCAAGCTCAGACCAGTTTACTTTGGTTTCATCTGCATATCCCTCCACCTCAAGTTTTAAGGCATTCTTGTCCCATGTCATAGCATCAAAGTTTCCAGCATGACGTTTCCTTTTAACAGTGGGTTCAGGTTCTGAACTTGTCTCCTTTCTTTTCACCGCAGCTTGCTTTGTCTCAAATGAAGAATCAAGACGCTCTCGTTGCCAGTTCCAGCGTATGATTGCCGTCCACCAAGACACCTAAAAAATCAAATACCATTTTTGATGTTCAGCATTATGTATATATGATTTTTTCATGTTGTTTCTTGTCGTCGGTGCTCACCAAGGAGATGTGACATGTGCATGTGGCAGTTTGTGTCTTGCCTGTATGTTTCAAACTATTTCTTTTGTGCTTCAATAAAGGCAAGAGAAAACAGTAATGAGAATGTACACTGATTTAAGGCTGAGTGTGAAAAGAAAAAAATAGTTGTATCATTATGTTAGATCTTTAATTGATTTCACATCTTTATTAATTTTTATGTACTGTTAAGTAGCCCCTGTGACAATGAAATCCCTTATTTAGTTACTAACTTGCTCACCCATCACACCTCATCTTTACCTCAAGAGGGAAGTCTTCTCCCATTCGTCTTCTACTTTGTGTTTGAAACTTCTGATTGCTGCTCTTCTTTCCCTCTTGGCTTCAGTTGGAGACTTTCTCTGCTGAAGCTGGAGCTCTGGAAGTTTGGTGAGAGCCTCCCCAAAGGATGTGCTGCATACTTTCTGAAAGCTAGCATCTATTTTGTTATACAAGGCCCGAGCGATTTCTTTGGCTTCTCCTGCCTTGCATGGCTTGATCTTCGCCGCTTTACTAGCAATGAAAAATGGATTCTCTTTTGTCAGCCCCACAAACTGGTTCGACTTCACTGGAAGTAATGCCTGAACTTCAGGATAGCGATGATAGCATCCTTTGCAGTTTGCAAAGGAATGTTCAGTTTTTAACGCAGGTGGCATTTTCTCCCAGTTTTGAATACTGAATTTTTCAAGATACTTTTCCTTTTCGTCCTTCTTTCTCGGATTCCAGCTGCTAAACATTTCTCGGAGAGCTGGTATTTTCTTCTGAAATTTCAAAAACTCAACAGCAAATTGCTCAGATCTGTCTTCAAAAACTGTGTTGAACCGTTTGTAACACTCTTGCATTGACCGCGCTCTAAATTTTGCTGTTCCCTCTCCATTTTCCCGGCGAAGAGTTTTCGATGTTTCTCTCACTATTTCCAAAGCAGCCACTCGGGAAAAGCCGCAACTCGTTGGACAAATAAGGGTAGCAACCATTTTGACTTTTCGCGAAACTAATTCGTACAAAGTATTGCGTTTGAATTTGGCGCTTTTTAACTGAGCGGTACATTATATGCGCACATAAATTATGAAACGATCGGATTTCGCACTAATATGGTTTATTATTTCACCAAGATAAGCTATTAGAGAAAAAAATACATTTGGCAGCGGCAGTAACAATGTCAGCTTCACTGTCTCCATTGGAGAAAACGTATTGAAACGGCCACCAATGCTCTCAGTTTTTCACGTTACCTGAATAAATTGTTAAGCGAAATCCTTAAACCTAGTTCTCCCTCAATTTGGGTTTTAGTTAGGTAAAGAAAGAAAAAAATCCAATGATTTGGACGAAAGAAGCATCGGGACTGACAACTAGTCTTTTCGTCCGCCATCTTGTTTGCCTCTCGAATTGCTATAGCAACAGTTGCGTCCGCTGTTTTCAAGACCCGTAGATTCATAAATAAAATGGCGCCTGAAATGAAACCGTAAAAGGCTTCGCGAATCTCTTTGCAGGAGCATTTCTTAAGCACCTTACCTGCGTGTTTACCACAAAATATTTTCATGGAACCCCAGTTAACATGTTACTGATTGGAAAGGCTGCATCAAAGTAGTAGAAATAAAATCAACCCGATGGACAATCGTCGCCACCTACGAGAATGCACCTAAATTGCTTATGGCACACTAAACCGAAAGTTTGCACATCCTTGCCAGTACGTTTCGAATTCTTCATCTCAACAACTACCCTTTGGACGAGTTTGGCAACTTAAGGTAAACAAAAAGTACTCTTGCAAGGTAAGCATATAAAAATGGCGGGAAAGTGAACGTTAAGGTGTCACGTGTCACTTTTTTGCTAACATTTGGTATCACGAAAAATCGAAAAAAATGCATGGAAGCAATTAAGCCTAGTAAAAGCCGTGTAAACTGTATTTTATTGTTTTAATGAATTTTTTTCTTATTTTTACCTATTTTTCCACCCCCACCCAGGCCTTAATACACCTGAGTAGTCTAAAATTCACACAAACTCAGGTTAATGTATCTTTTAGTTAGGATTCCTGTGACGTTACTTAGGCGCACAGTATAAAATCTTTATTTAACATGTAGGCTATACGATTAATATTCAACATGCAAAGTGTTTTCTGGCTGTTTGCTGCCTGGGCGTTGAAGCCAATCCCATAAATGCAATAATATTAACTTCGCCTTTGGCGAATGATTGTTAAATATAACCCCAGAAATGTAAAGAAATATATTGCTTTTTGTGTCAATCAAACAAAAAAATAAAAACTAAAGTGGACTATTCCGGATTTGCCTTTGAATTGTTCAAACATTTTGAATTGTCGTTGCCCTCTCAGTGAGAGCATGGCGAGATCAGCGAAAATCTTTTGATTAGGGGCTCGTAAGATTCTCGATTCGACTCTTCTTTGATTAATGACCGCAATTTTAGAACAATCAATTATTGACCAGTTTATCATTTTTTTATAAATGAAAGAAAGTGAGGACGTAAGGACGAAAGGTAAATTACTATAACTGCTTTATGCCTACTAAAGAGACTTGAGGAACTTTTTGCAAATGGACTCTGCGGGCCGGATGCTGTTCGTTATTTTTGTTGGCTGCAGCCTGGTCTTCTCCCTTGTTCGCATCTGTGTCATTTGACGCATGTGCAGTGTCTTCATTGCTATTGATTACAGGAATGGATTGTTTAAGCTTGTTAACAGGCGCTTGAGCTGTAGTCTCGTCATTTGAATAGGTGTCTGTTCCCTCGGAAGAGCCGTGATCAAGCTCTTCGCCATTCTCTGCTTTCTCCTTGTTGAGATCAGGCTCATTAACGTTCGTGTCGTCCTGTTTGTTTTCCCCAACGCCTTTTTCGTTTTCAGTTGAAATCGCTTTGTTATCAATTCCGATCTCACCATCCTTCCCGTCTTCGCCATTTTGCGTGGCTGGCAAAGCGTTGTTTGGTTCCCGAGTCCCTTTCACACAGCCTCCAGATGATGGTGAACCTGTAATATCGTTTGCGCTGACTTTCTCTACACTTTCAATCGATTCCAAGGACAAACAGTCGTTCACTTTCCCAGCACTATCACTTACCGAGGGAGGTCTAATAACGGCAGGTCTCCGCCAACACATTAAGGACAGGTAAACAGGCATGATACACAACCCGTGAATGAGACCGAGTACGACAACGCCGAAGAACATTCGGAAGAATATTCGGAAGATCTCCGAAGCGGCGAACGCTAGCACGATCATGCCGAGGAAGGTACTGAATCCTGCAGAAAACAAACACGGCAACACACCGTCAGTTAAAACTCTAATAAAAGACACTGAGTGCACTTTTCACAAACTAACAAAAGCTAACTGAAAGTAATTCTATAGACTGTTCACAGCCCTCTATTTTCTCGTATTTTTAATCGATCTTTGATCTGTTAAACATTCGTTAAATGTTAGGTCTGGAAAGTTTGAAATCAATCTTGAAAAGTGTACGTCGTTTGTAGCGATAAATGTTTTGATCCCTGCACATGCACCTGTTTCCTGGTCAACTATATAACTACACTGAGAATGTATTATACTGGTAACACCAGAGAAATGTGGAAAACAGGAACCCAAGGTTAAGTTTAAATTACAAATTTCTCTAGGGTTTCTACAATGCGAAACAAAGCTTCTGTTTTCATTGGATAATAAAGCTAGCGTACCTCCCATTAAGACACTCGCACCCACAGTGCTTCCACTACTCGCTCGTTGGCTGTTAACTTGTTTGATACGACGTACGCATGCGCAATGTGCGCGCTGTAATCGACTGCATATCCAATAGCCATTACAAGGTTGATCATGGACACGGTGTTAAGGGACACATTCCAGATAACCATCAATCCAAATAACTCACATATCAGGGCTGCAAAGTTGAGCACAACAAGGAACGCCACAGAACAATCCACTAGAAAGGGGCTTGTAATAATAAACACTGCAAGGCCTGCGATTATCAGGTTCCTAATCGTCTCCGTCGATATTAAAGCATACTGCTCAAAGAATATAAACGGTCGAGTGATAGGAAAGGCATCGAGTTTGGACTTTTCTGCAATGTCGTCTCGGAGAGTCAGCATTGCGTTTTTCTGGAAGGTGGAGCTGCCGTCACTCTTCATAAAACCGATGACACGGGAAGCCTCCAGCTTTGTGCCGTCTTCGGAAAACTTCAAGTCTTGATTGAAATAAGCAAAGTTGGGAATGCTAAGGAATGCCTTCAATTCAGACAAAAACTTAGGACCGGTTATGTTCTTCCTAGACATTTTGCCATACTGAGAAAATGAATTCATCCAAGACAGTGATAGTTCGCCGCCGCCTGGTTAGCTCAGTTGGTAGAGCGCCAGTCTGCTGTGCGGGAGGTCGAAGGTTCGAGCCCCAGACCGGACCAACACTCAGGGTCTTAAAATAACTGAGGAGAATGTGCTGCCTTTGTAATTATATCAGCAAATGGTTAGACATTCAAGTCTTCTCGGATAAGGACTATAAACCGTAGGCCCCGTCTCCTGCATCTTCAGTGTTACATGGTTAGCAGGGGACGTTAAAGAACCTACACACTTGTCGAAAAGAGCAGGGGACGTAGTTCCCGGTGTTGTAGTCTATCTGTAGTTTCATTGTTTCATTGTAAATTTCATACATGGGTTGGGTGGGTGAGTGAGGTCAAATATGGACTGATAGCGGCAGCCAGGGGCGCCTTAACAAGCTGACGTCCGATCTCACTCAAGTAGAATTGTAAACCGCCTTGAGACACTAGGTGATATGTGCGGTATATAAGTACACATTCATTCATTCATTCATTCATTCCTTTCTGAAATAACTATTGCTCGTGACGATATTTGTCAGCTCTCTGATCTGTTCCTGGGTGGAGCTCAGCTCATAATCAAGCTCGCCATTCTCTACGATGCTCACCGGAATGGACACATCAAAGTGTTTTTCTTGAGCGGACAAGAATCGCTTCAAGTAGGTATCATCTTTTGCCAGGATTCGTCTATCAAACGCTTCTTCCACTTGGGTTACTCCGTATATTCCAGCACCAAGCAACAATAGTGAGAAGCATATGACTGCACATTTCGCTACAGGATGAATCAAGAACTTGGCCCACCGCTTCATGGCCCGATTTGACGTCTGTGAACGAGGTTCGTCCCAGGCTGGCGCGCCCTCCTTTGCTTGAGGTGCAAAGCAGAATGGCAAACAGTCTCTGCGACCCGATTTGATTCTTTTCACTTCATATGACATAATGGCCACGAAGAATGTCACAATCATGAGAAATGAAAAAGTGACTGTCAGTGCGGCGTAGATACAGAAATACCTGAAGAAAACACAAAAAGGGCATTTTAGTTCGAATAGTCGTGTAGCGAAACTAAAAGAAATTGAATTCAATTAAACCTCGCCAACGTTTCCTATGTCAGTTTAGTGGGTTCAACTTATATAGCTGTCAATTTTGAATGATTTTTTTCAGTAAACTGCTAAACATTAAAAGTAAGAGCACCAACCGCCCAAGCAATTATGGTTGGATTGTTTAGGACTGTACTAAACAAATTAAAGGAATACACGAGGGAATGAAAATAACTGGAAATGTAGATTGAAAGGTGAACAAACTTCCAAAAGGTCCAAACCTGTTGGACGAAATTTTCAACATGCATTCAAGGAGATTGTTGCAACAAGGAATTTATCTGAAAAAAAATTGCACTATCTACACGTCTAATTAAGTAACAACTTTGACATTACAAGTGAATATATGAAAGATATCGAATCCCGTTCAGGCCTGAATTTCTTTCAGGCTTTAATTTTACAACCGCTTAAGTTCATAACTGCGATGATCAATCATGTCTTCATAACTTTGACATTGTCGTCAATACACTTAAGAATCAATCTCACAAAGACGAAAGGGATATGTCATCTGTCAGCGACAGTGAATAAGTTATAGTTACTGCACGTTTGTTGGATCATGTGCACTAAAGGCATCTGCAGTCGAGTGTCAAACGATATCCTCGATCGGTACCCTCGATCAACAGTCGATCGATACTCGATCGATACCTCGGTTGACAGTCGATCGACACTTCATCGACATCTCGGTTGAGATTCGACTAATTTTTGCAGATATTCCATTGAGTGTCGATCGATACATATTGGTCGGTCGACACTCGATCTTTGAGACGTTGATCGAGTATCGACTGAGTGTCGGCCGGTTATCGATCGAGATGCCCATCAGGTGTTGATCGAGATGTCCGTCGAAGGTCGATCAAGGGTATTGATCGACCGCGGATGCCTTTAGTACACATGATCCGGTTTGTCATCCTGAATAATCCTGGCTTTAGAGTAGTAACTTTGGGTGCCGTTCTTTTAATTTGCGCTAGGTGACATAATTTGGTTCCACTATACCTTTCTGATCCAAAAGATGTACTGGCAATTAACAACGAATCGGGGAGACATTTAATTCTCCAAAATTATATCTACTTACCTTATCGCTGGAAACGAGGTGGAAGTGCTCACTGCAAACGCTAACAAGTCTGTCACTGTTGTCATGGTAACAGTTGGTCCCGAATGTTTCATAACAGCCTTAATCGTGTCAGTCTTTGACAGGTCACGTGGCTGTCGATCAAGCTCATCCACCATGATGAACATGTCGTCGATGCCGATTCCAAGAACCAAGAACGGCAAGACTCCTACCAAACTTATGAAGGGAACACGACACCACATGGCGAGACCAAGGCCAGCTAATATCCCCAGGGCCACTGCGAACACTCCTGCATTGGCGAGCAACGAGTGGCCGGTCAGCGGATTCAAGAACTTTCCGAGCATGAAACAAGCAAAGGTGATCATCAGTGTGAAAGTAACTGCCACCCAGCTGACGTCAGATCCGCTGCTCTCAGCGATGGCATCGTCCAGGCTTCTCTCACTTGAATAGTGGACTTCAAAACAATTGAGTTTGCCCACTAAAGAGGCCACTTTGTCGATGAAAGTCTTCTCCCAATCGATAATCTTTTCGTTCGTTTCGTCGTCACTAGGGTCATGGACGAGGTACACCATTTGCAATGCTTTCGCCTCGGTAATACTTCCACCTTCTCGGTTGGCATCGCCAAACATGCGGTTGAAGTTGTACCAGAAGGGACGTCCATTTCGCATCAGTGCCGTGCTGTTGTACGCTTTTTCCAGCTCGCGTTGAACCTGCTGGAGGTCTTTACCGTCCAACTTACTCTCATTGAACTGTACAAATTCAAGCGCGTTGATCATCATGCATTCGTCTTGTGACTTGGATTTGTTTCCAGACAGCGTGACGCAGAAGTCGGAATAAGATTCCAGTTCCTTTACTGCATTGTGAGCTTCAAAGGCCTGCTTGAGACACTCAGGAGCAAGGACATTGGGATGACCAGGAGACGCCACCAAAAGGACGATTTCTTCTCGAATCTTAACTCTGAAGTATTTCTCAGCGGTGTCTAAATCTTCAATGGACTTGCTGCTTTGAGGGATGAAAAGTTTTACAGTTCTGCTTTCTGCTTGGAACCACACAAATCCAACGGAGCAGACACTGACGAACACAAGACATACTTGGATTGTTATGAGCGGATGTTTGGCGATTCTTTCACCATACCAAGCGAAGAATCGCTCCAAAAGACGCAAATACCAGCTGCAGAACGACGACCACACAAGACATGGATTGAATCGCCGTGGACAGCAACAACTGAAATCACAAACAATTTTGATGAGCAAGGTATTCTTGAAATTAAAATTAAAAATACCAAACTGATAACTGATACATGGATTAACCCTGAGAAAGAGAGAGAGAGATTTGAAGACAACAGAATCCTGTGTAGCGTAGTCCAATAGTGCGTTACCTGCCCATTAGTAGAAACGATACTGGTTAGGTCAGACCTGTGGTGCTCAGAAATATAGGAACATTTTACAATTGTTTTTGTCTTCTCTCCACGCTTAAGGTGATAAATAGAAGTGATTAAAGAACTCTCGCAGATTTTGGAAAACAGCTTGCCAAGTTCCATGCAGTATTTTTTTCATAAATTGTATTGAATGAGTTTATGATTACGTAACAATGGCTTTTTTTTGTAACACTGTACTTATAGAAAGCGTCGCCAGTTCCTAGCTACGTTTATTAGTGGTTCTTTACACCATCAGTTTGGGTAATGTTGACCAGCGTAGCCCACTCGTTTGCCGTTTCACTGAACGCCTGGAACAGGCTATGACCGGCAGAGCTTTGGATATTGTTGACAGGCAAAGCTTCCAGCTGTTCACCTGAAAAATTGTTTGCCATCTTCGATTCATGTAAGACATAAAACGTTGTTTAATTATAGGAGATTTTTTCTTTTGGGTTACATCAGACGGCCGTACAGTCACACCATTTCAAGAATTTTCATCGTCAAGACTCTCTGTAGCTAAGTTTATTGACAATTTGTGTGCTTTCGTTCTTTTGTAATCGAATTCTCAAATGAAAACTTCAACAACAATCATATGGCAATTGTGCTTTTCCACGGTTT
>OZ026598.1:35729871-35777371 GCA_964020085.1 Micromussa lordhowensis | reverse complement strand
TTAAAAAATTCAGAAGCATTGGGAAAATGGCTCAATTTTGGATTGACCAACAAGGACCACCAAAATTGCGGCTAAATAAAGAAAAAAATCACGACACTCGTACAAAAACCTAATAGCTAATTTTTGAAGAAAATTCTCTAATTCCAATTTTTCGTTTGGCAAAGATGACCTGCAAGCTGCAAACAGCCATGTTTGTTGAAAATTACCTTATGGAATGTCTGTTTACCACACTATAGTTCTAACGGGTTAATAATGTCACAGCAAATACAGCTTCTATCATGTCATAGAACGCTTTTAGATCGGAATAATCCGTGAATTCTAAGTTGTAAACTCGTCGGCCTGTTATGACGGACGCAACTTGTCCCAGGTTTCCACTTTGATGAGCTCCGACTCTTCGCTTGCGCCAAGCATACTTCTGGGCACTGGAGACGAGCCGTCCTGGCTGTACCATGCGGAGGCCTGAAAAGAAAAAATTTTTGTTACAAAAAGCCTTCTTAAATAAGTAACGTATCGATATAAAAACAAATCTAGGGATATCCTGTTTGAAAACAGCACGGACATGAAGAAGACGCAATTGACAGGCGTTTTGCACACGGTTAGGTAAACACGATTTGGTGGTATGCTTGGATTTTGTTGGATCTATTTTATTAAAGGTAAAAACACCGGGACGTTCTTGTTTGCAAAGCCTCGTGAATTGAAAGTTTCCCGAGCGATTATTCGTGCTTGCACCAACATATGTGAACATCGCTGTTTTCTATCTCTTCAAATAAAGTTCAAGGAAAAAGTTACTGAAGGAACGAATCCTGAATCATTCGAAATTCTGCAGTCAACAGAATGTCGTCTAATTAACAATTATTCCATGAGCGCGCGTTGGATATGAGATGGTAAATAGCCAATCTCATATCCAACAAGCGCGAATGGAATAATTATTTTATTAAATTCTCAACCTTCGGTTTTGCTAAATTTTATTTAAGTCTAAGAAACGACCGGAAAGTGATGTGACTTCCGGGCGCCAAAGAGAAATGATCTCTGATTGACATTTGCGCATTCATTTCCATATAAGGTCAAACGCAGGTATGATGACTGGCAACCGAGATCTAGTGAACCAATCAGAAAGCTAGAATTGCATTATCCGAGGTTGAGAATTTAATAATTCTTAATAAAGCATTATTTCGAGTGAATAACAGCCTGAATCAGTTTTTACCTTCCAGGTCGATTATCTTTTTGGTTTTCTCATTCTCGTCCATTGCTCCTTCCTCGATTTTTGACCTCAACTCAAGTTTGTGAGCATCCTCGGTGAAGAAAAGGTCTCCGAAGTGTGGCCATTTGTTGCCTGAAACGGAAGGGCGTTGAAGAGTGTAAGAAATAACACAAGACCATTAAAGACTGTGCCTCCCAAAGACCAACCACTAACGTCCTCGTTCGTGGGAGGTGGGCAACAGTGGAGTAGGGGACTGCCTGTCAGGGTGAAGTACAGTGGGTCCCGAGGCCGCTACGGTAGCTGTGAAGGCCTGACAGGAACCCTGAACAAGCTGGCAAATAGGGGCTCTGGCAAGCCTGCAGGAGGCCAGTCACCTCCCCAGACTAATTTACGACTACAGAAACCGACAAAAGTGGCCTTATGCGTCCCATGGCGCAATGAGGAAAGATGATGATGAGATGATTAAAGACTGTAAACACTGCTGGGTCTACTGAAATAATCGTAAAAACGTTCTCTCAATTCAAGGATTCATTTTCGAAAAACGGCATTAAAAGGGACGGAGCATTTCTTTAGACAAAGGCGTTCCTAGTCTCCTTCGCATCTGGGGTTGTCGCGCAAAGAACACTGACGATGCACATTATGACTGTGAAGTCTACTAAATGACGCAACAAACTGATGGATACATTCAAAGAAATGCGAGTCACAGTTTTGAACATGATGCTCCCGTTTCTAACTTTGTTGATATTGCAGTCCACCTCGACTTCTATTGCTTGTCACTTCCTAATGAGTTCTTGTCATCATGTCATGCCTAGCACTGTGCTACAAAATCCACCATTACTGTTGGATTTCCTTTACCCTATTCAGTTCGTCGAATTTATTTACCCGAATTTCAGTTCGTCTTTAAGGACGGTGCCTACTAAATACAAAGGTTCTTGCGCCACATTAGGCTTACCACTTCCTTTTCATAGCATAAAATGTAGGGGTAACCACGCGTTTTTAGAGTAAATAATTAATCTTTTTTGAAAACTTTTATGGTGCCCGTTGCACTTTTTCCTGTCACCTCTCCAGTAAGTAAAACATTTGCGTGTTTTGCACTTGTTTTGCGCGCGCATTACGCCATCTGCATGTACGTGTTTACATTTGGATTTCAGTTTAATCAGTTTTGGACAGATAACAGCTAGTTTTTCAGCTGGAAGCTGTTAACAGTTAGTGTTTAGCGATACGCTTCTTTTCTGGTATTCCTGGGTTTAGTACAGGTTCATTAAACTAAAATTTTGCTTTCTTTTTAGCTGCGTACTTGGTAGCG
The DNA here is from genome assembly GCA_964020085.1 of Micromussa lordhowensis. NCBI lineage: Eukaryota > Metazoa > Cnidaria > Anthozoa > Scleractinia > Lobophylliidae > Micromussa > Micromussa lordhowensis. The sequence continues at coordinate 35,774,864 of OZ026598.1, read as the reverse complement.
TAGTTGAATACGTCAATATTGGCAACCCTAGCGCGGACGTGGAGTGTAAACCATGCCTTGCGTGATGCGCAGAACGTGTGCGCACTAACAATAGTAGAAACCGTCCTTAAGGCGGGGGTAAACATGAATAGGAGTGAAATTTGAAGTTTTATTAAAAGGAAATTGTTAGGATTAAGATGGGTTGGAAACACTACCAGACAGTTGACCCCCGGAACAGAGAGCCCCAGGTTGGTATCCGTCTACTAATTCTTCACTTCAAATTTCAGTTTTCCAAATCCATCAAATCTTCAACATTTCATAATTTCCTCAATTTAACCTATCCTTTTAGAAAAAATATCTCTTTCCCAAAATGCCCAAAAATCATCCAAAAATTTACACAAAACCGCCAAACAGTGGTTAATGAGATGAGCAGAGAGATTTAGTGCCGCTGAAACGTGACCGAGATATTGGCAGAAAGGCCGTGTTAAGCGACTTCGAAACTGCCTTCACGTTTACCCCCGCCTTAAGTCCCTCTCAAATGATGCAAAGCACATATTGGAAGTGAAATAAAAACCATTAGTTGACTTGTCATTATTGGAACGCTGTCGCAGCAAATTACCTTTCTTTGAGTGAAGGAACACTTTAACTCCGCTGCAAAACCTTTCCACGGCTCTTCTTTGATGGAATGTTCTTATAGGTCTGGAGAATTCTGGGAACAGCATGCGGTAGTTGAATGCGAGGGCTGTTGCTAGGATACCACCTGTCACGTGAGCATTCGGTAACTCGCTCAGGGAATAATGGTCACCAGGACAAACGAGCATGGTTGTGTCTCCATCAACCAGCTGGCCCCATACTTCGTCCACGCTATATACAGCAGAAACACCGCCCAAGAAGCGGTCATTTTGTGCTTTGAGGTAGGTGAGATGTCCACGGTAGCGGACCTGATGATAGAAAAAAAAAGTTTGAAAACTCTGGCATAATTATCTCATGGAGTGTGGCCACGTTTAATGATTTGACATTCTCTTCATCGAGTTTTGCCTCAAAGCATTGCATTATTGCAGATTGCATTAGCGTATCGTTTAATTCTTACATGACTCCGCTATATTGGGTTGAACAGTAATTTAAACTTTTAAAACATGTTCCATACCCCAGCAGGCTGCCATTCTTTGAATGTTCTAAAAGAAACACTGTGATTTGATAGAAGAGCCTCCCTGAGTGCCCTCAAGTTGTAGTTAGCGTGACCCTTCTCAAAGCTCCTTCTCTGTAGTTCATCTATGATCCAGTCTTGATTGTGCCTCTCCCTCAAGTTTTTGAATTCTTCAGCTTCGATCTTTAGAGTATCTACGGCCAGTTTTGTCAGAAAGTTCTCCAAAGAAAGCTGTAGGGGGAACAAATAATCCATTAATTTATGTTTCTTAATCGATTATATTGGCATGCATGATGACGTTTTTATTAACCTTAACCAAAAGGAAACAGCTTACTGGATGGCGTTGAGAATATATGAAAAACACGGGAACTGCGCTTGAAACATAAAATGAATTTTTTTTTTGAATTTTGAATTCCAACCCATGACTCCGCGATATCGGTGCGTTGCTATAGCAACTGAACAACCAAGCGTTGATACTGTACTATTTTTTCTTTCTTATTTTAACGCTTTATTGCCAACAACCTAAGAGGAAGTATTCGATTTTGTACTCAGACAGAGCTGCTCTTTAATAAGTTAGTTTTTCTTACAAGATGACTTTGAATTAGCCAGGTAATCGCTACGTTATCGTTACAATCATCACTTTTCCCACGAACCTTAATCTGTCGAAGTTGAAACTGTTCATCTGCAACCATGGAAACCAGTCTATTGCTGATAGTCCGCGAGCGTGGATACCAAGGAAATGTGTCAATCATGGCCACAAACTCCACCCTCTGGTTCTGCTCTCTCAACAAGGACGCCATTTCGTACGCAACAAGTCCTCCGTAGGAATATCCGCCAAGAAAGTACGGTCCATGGCGCTGCTTCGTGCTAATAAGCTGAACGTAATGTGCGGCCAGCTCACGTACTCCACCCCAGTCCTTACTCACTGCTGTTGGGTCAGTAAAGCCCAGTGCATAGAAGGATATCAAATCCTAATAAGGGTAAGGAAAGATATCAATATAACACTGAAATGTGGCCGGTGTGAGTTAATAACGGCTTTATACTAGGGAGTTGGGAAGAAGAGTTTATAGATAGCAATCAGCTGAACGAAATTTCTCTCGGGTTCGCTGAGATTGCTGTTTGGCCAATTTCTAGGAAAATGTGGCCCATGATACTCCGAATCATTTTTGCTCGCTACCTTCAGGTACGTAGCTAAAAAGTGTACCCCATGTGGCCAATTGTAATCTACTGTTTGGCCAATTGTAATCTACTGTTCGATGAGCCTATGAACGCCGTGTTTGTCTGGCAAGTTACGATGGTATAAAGCTGACCTTCACTGCCTGTCAACTTACAACACTTAGAAGTTGCTGCCAGAAAATTGATAAAATATGCGTGTGCATCATGTAAGTTATTGGAGCATTTAAGTGAAAGTTTTATGGCAGACCTAGTATTTATAATTAGTGGAATAATGGAAAAGTACGCTAGAACTTTTCTTGTGTGGTAGCAAAGTACAATATACTAAAGCCTTCTACGTACGGGGGGTCGTTGCTTTCGGTATATACAAGGCAAGAAGAATTTAAATGATGAATAAGAGACTTGAACGTTTATATCTATATTAGCTGGGAATCACCTGGCCTTGAAATCCCGTAGAAATCGCCGCCAGATTTAACGCATAATGGTGTGACGGATGTACACAGAAGAACTTGATGGCTGCGCCCGCAGGAGTGTACAGCGGTACAACTTGAACCTGACTCGCTGACGTGACAGCAGATGGGGATGCATCGGTCAGTGCGGGCTGTGTTTGTGCAGGACCATTTTCTAGGCTAACGTTATTTGGAAGTTGTTCACTAGGTGCTTCTCCGCTAAGCCTGGCCGTGACGTCATTTGAAATTTTAAGTGCGGTCGTACCAGGCTGCATAAAGTAGAAAACCTGAAACAAGAGCATCGTTTTTGTTAAGTACAAAAAAAAATTACTACGACAATGCCGAAGGTGACTTGCAAGTGGTTACAATCAGCGGACAGACGATTATTTTACTTGTACCACGCAGCAACTGATCCTTTTGGATTACTAATGATTATTTTTGCAACCCACCTCAAAAGAAACTTGCAAATTGGCTTCCAACTGCATTTTCAAGGTCAGTGCTCCAGCTGAGTCGAGACCATAGTTGTACAAGCTCTTGTTGAGATCTACCTCAGAAATCGAAGAGATTCCGGCCCATTCACTCAATGCCAGGACTATGTATTCCTTGACGAGTTCGCGTCTTTTGTCTTCATCTTTCTCTAGCGTAATGCTTTGCGCCAGGGATTCTGACGTGTATGCCTGGTTGTCAGAATCATTAATTTCATCTTTGATCAGCGACATTCTGGACATCTTCTTTAGCCCGACAAGAGTTCTGAGGTAGCGAGGCCAGTCCACACCAAACATGGTAACTTGGAATCGGCTAGGTTCCTCAGTAAGAACTTTGGCCATGTATTTGACTCCTGTGTAAATATTTTTAAAAGAATTTAGAAGGTACGTACACCTCTCACCATCGTTCATGTTATGAAAAAGCCCGACTTTAAACAAAGTCTTTTGCCTGACTTCTCTAATCAGATAATCTCTCTGGAGCAAAACTGTGTGGTACAATAGTTGATAATGTTAATTGACTTCCGTAAAGAGATTCGAAAGCTAACGTTTCGAGCGTTAGCCCTTCGTCGGAGCGAATCGAGGAATTGTGGGTCGTGTGCCGTAATTTATATACAGAAAGATTCGGCTATGCTATTAGTTGGTGCTTGGTAACGTGAAAAACAACAGAATAAATTATTTGAATGAAAAGCGTTCGTTTATACCGTGAGGATTAAGAGTGCCGATTTGAAAAATAAATTTTGTTCTAGAGTTTTGCGGCTTTCTGTGCTTCCTTGATGAAGGGAAAGGCCGTAGACTGTCATATGTTGCTTAGAATGATTGGGGAGATTAAAGTGTCTCGCGACCGGTTTAGATGCGTTTTTGTCGTCTTTCTCCACGTCACGAAGGTGTCCTCGGAATCGGTTGCCTAGTCGTCTCCCTGTTTCGCCGATGTAAAACTTTGTGCAAAGAGTGCAAGTTATGCAGTAGATGACATTGGCTATCTGTATCTTTCTGTATATAAATTACACACGACCCACAATTCCTCGATTCGCTCCGACGAAGGGCTAACGCTCGAAACGTCAGCTTTGGAATCTCTTTACGGTGGCCAATTCACATTATCAACCCAGTTGATAAAACCAAATTTTCTTGTTATACTTCCCACCGACGCAGCATCACAGTTTCTTTAGAAACTCACCCCCTCTATTCGTGTGGTACTATAGGTTGCCACGAAACTTTGCTTCAAATTCCCTAACCACAATGGACGTTTAACCCTCTTTGCAGTCCATTTGAGAATATTGAGATATCGGGAAAATGTTTATTAAGTCTCAGTAAAGAAATAGCTTACCATCTTTGGCATGTATAAAGCCAAGTCCCCCCAGGTTCATCAATTTAGCGACATTAGTTTCTCGTTCCATCAAACCAGCTCCACTGATTGGTCCCCAGTTTATCACCAATCCGGGTAGACTGAGTACCTGTCTCCGGTACTGGGCAAGAGAATCTTGAAAGGCATTGCAAGCCGAGTAAGAGCATTGCTTCAGGTTGCCGAAGACGGAAGCCATGGATGAAAACATGACGAAGAAATCAAGATCCATTTCCAAGCTCATTTGGTGAAGTAAAAAGGAACCTTGAAACAAATTGAAAACTGTTACCATAGTTATTCTAGTAAGAATAATAAGTCTCCATGGAATGATGGACTAACTGTAGAATTCTTTAAAGCTTTTTGGCATGTTTTAGGCGAGTTTATGGTGGACAGTTTACATGACTCTTACAATCGAGGCGAATTATCCAATTCTCAAAAGGAAGCTATCATCAGGTTACCGATAAAACCTCCACTGTTCTACGAGGATTGCTTAAAGAGCTTCGCAAAATGCTCTGTGGCAAACATTCAATATTCTCAGAAACAGAGTTGTCACCATATCTTCCGCTCAAGAGAACTACCAGAGCTCTTTTAGAAATGATAAACGTAATTGGCCAGAAATCTATAGCTTGTCTCATCGTGTTAATTCAGACACAAGGATGCGTGAATTTCAATTTAAACTGCTAAACAAATACCCAGTAACAAATGCCTTTTTGTGTAAAATTGGTGTTGTGCCTTCTCCAGCATGCTCTTTCTGTGGAAAGGAAAACGAATCCCTCGAACATATCTTAATCTATTGCAATTATGCCAAAGAATTCTGGGCAGAAGTTATTAAGTGGCTCTGCAGTTTAAAGGTAAATATAAATAACCTCAAAAACAAATAAGAAGTTATGCTTGGACTGCCAAATTGCCAAGACGAGTTATTTGTAAATAATGTTTTACTAATCACTAAGCAGTATTTGTATTCTTGCCGTTGCAGAAAAACGCTTCATATACTCAAAGTTTTCATGTCTAGATTAAGGAAGATTCAGAATCTTGAATTAGTTATTACAAAGTCAAAAAATAAGTTATCGTTTCATACCACGAAATGGGGCAAATTTGTAAAGTCATGTAAATTACTAGTAGTTTGTTGCAAAAAATTAATGAAATACAAAAAAAAAGCTCTAGTTAGTCCTCGTTGCACAACTTGAGTTTTAGGAGCTCAAGAAAAGGCGCTTAGCCTTTATTAGCCTGGATTAGCTTAACTACCCGCGGGCATGTTATAATTGTTCTTTTTACTTAAAACACAATGAAATGTATGTACGTATGTATTTACGCGCGCTCACCAAGAATGTAGCGCTTTTTTAAAAACGTATGTCGAGGCTCCTAAAGGACTCCTTGGAGCCATCCAACAGGCATACCTCTATATTTTTAAAAGCTACCCAAAATAATTTGAAAATTGACTTTTTGAGTGGTGAGCCTAACCAACCTTTCACGGACGTTACTAGTCCTTATTGGTATGGAAAGGTGGACGCTAAGTGATAGAAGAGACCACACTAAAACTTCGTAACTCATTATGGAATCTTACCTTTTATCTTGGCGCCCATGGAATCAGCGAAGGCCTCAAATGTGAAATCTTTGACATACTCATCTCTAAGAACCATGGCAGTGATCACGATGCCAGCCACACTTGGAAGAGAAGGAAGCTGCTCTTTAAAGGTCGCCATTTGCTCTTGGTTGGAAATGTCAATCTGTTAGGAACAAAAATATATATGTTTGAAACTTATATCACCTTGCGTGAAGGTCTCACAACGCCTGTGATTCAACAAAGCAGCTTGCCCTTCTCTAACAATTAACATTGTTAACCTCGTTTTACGTGTGGAGAACGTCTAACTAATAAAGATTTTTTGTTATAATAATGGTATACTAATTACCTGAAACAAATGTATCTTTGCGCCGGTCCTTTCCTCTAACTTTCGTACTTCTTGACATTTGGCATCTGAGGGCTTTGAACGGCCAAGAAGTCCAATAGACTTTGCTCCATTCTCCGCCATCCAGCGAGCCACTTCAAATCCATATCCTCGAATCCCCCCTGCCACCAAGTAAGTTCTATTTTCTTTCAGGCCACATTCATCTAAACCAGTTGGAAGTACAGGAATCTTGGCGAGATCACTTCTTACTTCAGATGATGGAAACGCGTGAATTTGAAACGAAATGCTTGAGGAGGTTTGATGCTGTCGTAATGACGGTTTGTCGAGGGAAGTGTTTTCGGCGTCAATTGCTGCTGACAAGTCTTTGGAAACCAGCTGCATTGCTAGAAGCTTTTCTAGGACTTCTTTGCCTTTCAACAAATCAAGACTTGCTAAACTGAGCTTTTCGTAAACCTGAGGAGACCTGAGTATATCCGCCATATCCACTCTCTCATATCTGACATTTGTAGTTGCTGTAAATACAAGATCGCCAGTAAACTCGGAACTCAAGATTACAACTTTTCCTCCTCGTTCGAGAGAACGACAACTTTCTTGAAGAGCATTTGGAGCAGGTGGGTAAAAGAATAAAACGGCGTCGAAGCTGTGAAAAGAATCATCATTGAAGCAAGAGAAACCTTGATGAACCACACTTTCCGCACCTAACTCAAGAAGAAGGGTTGTTGTGGACGCTTGGCAAGTGTCAGGAATAGTACAAAATACTCTGTGTCCCAGTGTTTTTGCAAGGGCAACTGCTGCGGGCCCAGGGCCACGGTTGGCTTCATGTATCAGAAGTGACTGATTTTCTTCTCCTGATGCTACTCTTTGAAGAGCATAAGAAGCTGTGGCTAGGCATGCTGGGATGTAAGCCGCTTGTTCCTTTGTCAGGCCAGTTGGTTTTACGAACATGTTATTGACTTGAATGGCAAGGGAAGGGGAAACCCGCCCAGAGGCGACGACACCACACACCTGGTCTCCAATTTGTACACGGGTCTTCTCGCTCTCCCCAGGTACATCCGTCACCTTTCCAACAACGAAGACACATCCTTTTGGTTTGGCTACATCAATCAGTGATTCCGAGGGTGTCCAGCAATATAGAAGATCTACTGAGAGCTCAGTGTGACATGGCTTCGACAGACTCTTCTCGCGCAGGCAGAGCACTGTTGACGAAGGGATACATGATAAGTACAACGAGCCCTTCTTCTTGCTTTCCACTTTCTGGGTTGTCGGATGCTCTGGGGAAAGTTTTGCCCTAACCACACGATTTATGAAACGTTTGCCATTTCGAAAGGCCACCTCTTCTTCAAGGCTCTCACTCAGAATCTCTTCAGCCAATGAATCTACTTCATGCATATCCTCTTTGTTACTGAGGTCAACACATATCATCCTGATGTCAAGCTCTTCAAGGCGTGCTGTTCGTCGAAAACCCCAAACTGAAGAACTCCACGGGATAGTACTGGCGGATTTCGCACAGGCGTTAAACAGCTGTGTGCGTTCGGTGACGAAGAAAAGTCGAGAACTCAACCACTCCTTCTCTATCAGCAGTTTGAGCAGGAAAGCAGAACTGCCGACGGCGAGGCGTTGCGCTTGATCGATCACATCGAAGTTGTCTGGCAGAAGGTTCGTTTCCACAGGCCACGTATTCACGACCGTAAGGTTGGATAATTGGCCGGGTGGTATGCGGGAAAAGGCTGCTGTAATCTCTTCCTCTGCTTTGGTGGTGAAACATCTAGCATTTGGCAGATCAACTGTGACGAAATTGACTTTAGCTGCCTGGAGTCGTGTGATTAAGGCATCTGAAAAGACGGAAGAATCTTTCAGCACAATGCAAGTCGGATTTCCTGCGGTTTCGTTCTGCCTTTGTAATACATCCTCCTTCCACTCTTCTTGATAGGTAAGGTCATCAAAGGCAAATCGACGTTCTGTGCTTGTCAGCTCTGTAGAACGAAAGTCCCTTATTGTAAGTAACACTTTTCCGGATGGACTCATGAGGGTAACATCAAATTTTCCAACTGTGATCATATCTGCAGTCACGTGGCAGTACAGCTGTTGGCTAGACGGCACGTCCCTCAGCGTAATGCTCTTGAAACCCACGGGCACAAAGGAGGTATCTTCAGTTACAAAGTCCCCAATGGGAATAAAACAGGATTGAAGGCAGGCGTCTAAAATGCACGGATGGACAACATAACTTTCAGCTTCTCCTTGAATAGCCGGCAGTCCACTGATGTCAATCAAGCAGAGTCCCTCGTTTTCGCGCTGCCATATTTCTTTAATGATGGAGAAAGTGAGTCCATAGTTAAACCCCAGCTTTTCGGATGTTTCTCTGAAGCGCTCTGTTGTCATTTTGGTCATATTTGTCAACCGCTCCTCTAAAGCGGGGCCAATCTGGTCAAAAGCTATGTACAATGAAAATAAAGAAAACATTTAATGTATGACTAAACTAATCAGAGATATCTTGAACGCTTTGAGTACATTTCAATTTATAAAGGGTATCCTGTAAAGTGGTATGAATAGATATATGGGGTTTAACAGGTTTTCGTTTTCCAGCCGTATAATTAACCACAAAATTCAATTCGATGTTATCTAGTCTTTATAAAACGATTATGATACCATTTTATAACAAATAAATGATAAGAATAAGAACAAAAACAAAGCAACCGCAACAACAGCAAAACGATTTATTTATCAAGCTATTCGAAAACGTTTCAGCTATAATAATACCTTGGCTTCAAAATTTTCGCGTCTACGCAGCAGATCCAGTGAAACGTTTCCGCTGCTTAGAGCAATCTCTGACTGGTCGTCCTGTAAGCTTGTAATGTAGAACTGAGCCTTGTCAATTTTATCTTCCTTTTGCAAACGTAATCGTAAGCGCCGAACCTAAACGTACACAGAGAAAATTTAGTCAATTTTGGTACATCAATTGTAATATTTATATCTTGCGAGAAAATTGCGTAAAACTTTAAATTACCTGCGTTTCGGGAAGGGTAAGAAGATTCAAAAGCTTCACATCAGTAAGTTCCAAGCAAGCAACATCTACGAATTTGTCTTTCACCATGGCAAAGGCCATTTCCACGTAGGCAGTTCCAGGCATCACAGCACCTCCCTGAATAAAAGCATGATCAATCTCAGTCTCCCAGCAATGTAGGCCAGAATACAGTTCGGTCATTTTCACTTGTGCTAGAAAGGGATGAGCTGGCTTCTTTTTGGTTTCCTCTTCACCAATCGGGGGAATTATGGTTTGAGGCGGAAGGTCCCTGAACCAAAAATTCCTTTCCAGCCATGGGTAGTTAACTGAACGGACAAACCTGGCTGATGGATTGTTCTGTACAAAAGACCAATCTATGGGCAATCCCATTGTATACAGTGTACAAACTGTGTTCTGAAGAAAGCACCGGTGCTGGTCTGTGACAGGCACTCTCTTACGAGGAAGAGTGGCCACGACAACTGGAGTTTCCTGCTTATTAAGATTCTCTTGACTAGCAATCTGTTTCACATAGTGGGCTAAAATAGGCTGCGTGCTAATCTCGATAATCTGCTTGTAACCATCGTGTATCAGGTGCTTCATTGCTGGATAGAATTGGACTGGACAGCGAATATTGCGCCACCAATAATCGCCGTTAAACTTCTGACCTGAGAGAACGTCACCCTCAACGGTAGAGTACATAGGAATTTTCGACAATTGCGGGTTCAGCTTGATGCGTTTCATAGTTGCTTGAAAAGGCTTTCTGATGGGCTCCATATGTGTGCTGTGAAATGCACGTTTTGTTCCAAGAACACGCCAGAAAGTGTCTTTGGCGTGCATTTTTAGGTGTTGACCCAATGCTTCGATTGACTGGGCTTCGCCAGATACTGTGACGCTCTTTGCATCGTTAACTGCGGCGATGTCAACTGTGGCGCTTAACTTCAGGTCCATCAGTAATTCCATGGCGTCTTCCTCGGACATGCCTAGAGCCGCCATGCCACCATTATTAGGAGATTTTTCTTGTAGAGTTGAGCGAGCCAGGACCAATTGAACAGCTTCCTTGACTGTTATGATCCCAGCAACACAGGCAGCTGCAAACTCTCCTAAACTGTGACCAATAACGGCGGATGGATGGATTTTCCAGGACATAAGCAGACATGCTGTTGCGTACTGGACAGCAAAAGTGGCTGGCTGGGCAATGGAATTCTCCGAAATTCTTGAAATGTCCTCTGGCGCCATCAGCTCGTCCATGAGCGACCACTTAATACCCAGCTCATAGAGTAAATTACTGATCGTCAAAACAGCTTCTCTGAAGACAGCTTCACATTCAATTAACTGTCTTCCCATAGCATACCACTGAGAGCCCTGACCACCAAACATGAAAACGAGCTTTCCATCATTGGAGTTCACTTCTGCGTATGAAACCAACTTATCCCATCCCACAGAGTTATCAGCATAGTCTGCTAGAGACTTGGATGCTTCCACAGTGGAACCAAAAGCTAGGGCCAATCGATGTGGGAATTGACTGCGGCGTTCGTTTAATGAGTAGCATAAGTTGTCCACAAAACGCTCATCCATATTTTCTACATTATTCTTGATCCACTCTGAGTAAAGTCGTGCCATCTTCTGTAGAGCTTCTTTTGAACGTGTTGACAAGGTGAGGACATTATTTAAGCGATTAACGCTCATTTCATTGGAGCACTGCTTTGAAGGAACCTCGCGAAGGATGAGATGCACGTTTGATCCACCAAAACCAAACGAGTTTAAGGCTGCTATCCGGGGTTTTCCTTGTTCTGTTATCCATGGTTCAGTGGTTTGTTGCACAACAAACTCGTTTTCTTCCAGCTTAAGTTTGGGATTCAGCACATTTATGTCAACAGTTGGTACATATTTCTTCTCTTTGATCATCAGAGCGACCTTTATTAGCCCAGCAAGACCAGAAGTAGATTCTGTATGATTGAGGTTTGACTTAACAGAACCAATCCTCAGCATTCGTTTGGACGTTGCCGTTCGCTTGCTATAGCATTCAGCTATCGAGTTAATCTCTACAACATCTCCAATTGCGGTACCAGTGCCATGCGCCTCGAAGAAATCCACATCTTCAGGATCCACTCCTGACTGTTCTAGAACCCTTCTGGATAGTTCAGCCTGCATCTTTGAACTCGGAGCGGTCATGGGTACAGCGTTTTGTCCATCGCTGTTCATTCCACAGGCAATGATCTCGCAGTATTCGTCATCTTTGTCACTCAAAGCTGCACTTGACAGTTTTAAGAGAACTGCTGCAAAACCTTCTCCTCTCCCATAGCCATCTCCGGAAGCATCAAAACTTTTACTGCGTCCGTCAGGGGCAAGGAGTCCACCTAAACTGGATGCTATCTGCACCATCTCACTGAGGATAATGTTAGGTGCACAAACGATGGCTATATCGCACTCGTCGTTGTGCAGGTTGTCATAGGCGATTTTGAGTGCAGTTAGGGATGAAGAACATGCCGTGTCAACGACCAAGCTTGGACCTGTCAGGTTTAAACAGAAGGACACCCTGTTGGCGATAATGGATAATGTGCTTCCCGTCGAGGCGAACTGATCCATCATGCTGTAATTTGATGGATCTGTTGCAAGCTTTGAGTGATCCAGGTTCATCACGCCGACAAACACCCCTGTTCTGCACTTTTGAAGATCTTCAAGTCGCATTCCAGCATCTTCAATGGCCTCATACACCACTTGTAGCAGAATTCGTTGTTGAGGATCCATTCCACGGGCTTCCTGATCGGAAATACCAAAGAACTTGTTGTCAAAGTACTTTATTTCTTCTAAGTAGGAACCGTTGACGACAGAATGGCGTCCTGTAACAAACCGCTTAGGATTGTAAAACTCAAAGAACGTCTTATGTTGCTCGGGTCTGTTCTCGGGGTACGCAGTAATTGAACTCTTTCCTTGCTCAAGTAAATGCCAAAACTGATTCTTGCTCTTTGCTCTGGGAAATCTGCAGCTGATGCCAACGACTGAAATTCCAGGGCGTTTAGACCTGAGCTGATGTATATCGCCATTTCGTACTTGCAACGATACTTCGTCGTTTTGTTCCTTAGGGGTTATTGCTGCATGCATGTCATTTTCAGAATCAATACTGTGCACCAGCTGGAGGAACAGAGCGATTATTGCCGGGAAAAAAAATAAGAGCGTGAGTTAGCCCTAGAATAAGGACCAGCGGGACAACACGATGAAAAATTTCAGCTAGACTTGGGTAAATAAACCCCAGTGAAACTGATCCACATATTGTTATTAATACTTCAGTTATCACAGACCACCCAACAGAGCAGAGGGCCTCGATAATCTGGCCTCGTATTTTTAACTTTGCTGAAAATACGAATGTATTAGCCACCAGATTGCTGAAATTCAGGGATAGCACTATCGTCATCAAAAGAGATAGGAAGGAGATGTGATTCAGATGGATTCCCCACGCTTGCATTATAGCTGCTGCCTCTAACACGAGAAAATCAAATGTTGCTGCTAGGAAGAGACTAATCCCGAAATTTGTGTTGAAGAATAGAGAAATCAAGAACACTACCACCGTGGCACTTATAAAAACTGTGATGACCACTTCTTGTTCCAACAGGAAGAGGTCGTCAAGATCAAAAAAGTTCTCGGAGACTGGTACTGCTTCCAGAGAAGACTGTTCCAGCAGATATTTTCTAAGTTTCTGTAGTGATCGTCTGTCTTCTCGAAATCGGTTTTGTAGCTCTATCTTGAGATGAATTCGAGTTGCTAGAATTCTAGCTTGAGACTTCGTAACCTCGAGACGTAAGTCTTGTCGAAACGGGCCATTGTGGGTTTGATCAAGGAAACGTTTTAAGCACAGGTAAAATTCTGATTTTGAGCAGGTCATGTTTTGATGTTGTTTCCACTGCCGAAATGCTGCCATCCAACAGAATGATTTCCCCTCGTTGAAGGAAGCTTCTTGCAGTTCCACACAAACGTTTATTATTTGATTCTGTGCAGTGTCCAGTGAATAGTCAATTTTCCCCGAGAACATGACGCTTGTATCGCTTTCTTTACCAAAGTACTTAAGTTGTGCTTCATGAAACTGCTTGAAATGATCGGGTTGGTTAAGTGATTCGGTGGTACTCGTTCGCTCATCAGGCTTTAAAGCAGACAAGACACACAAACTGAAGATACAGGCAAGAATGAATAATGAGAAAACTTTTCCACCAAGTGAAGTCGTTATCCGTAGAAGACCTTTCACGACGCGTCGAAGTTTCGATTTTGGGCATTGCACGAGTCCTTGTTCTAAGCTTCCAACGCTAGCGATTGAAGATCTTCTTTTTCTGGATTGCAGAAAAGAAGTGTTCCATTTCTTCAATTTTCCTTCAAAATACATCAATAGAATGACTGTTACCGCAAAGGATGCCAATGAAATTAATACGTAAGCTACCAGAGTTGCGACGAAAAATTCTGAAATCACATCAAAGGAAGATTTGATCGCAATCCCGACAATAATAGTTCCACATAGGCTCGAAAATGCAGTGACGAGTCCAGCTCTAGTAAAGCAGCAGCTGACACGATGTTCGAGTGATGGCACTTTCTTTTGCCGCTCCCATTCCACGAGAAATAGTATTGTGTCCGAAGCTGATTTTCCCAAAAGCAAAAAGGGAATAAACAAGGTAGTTGGGGAAAGCGACGTGTTGGTCATTGAGATAATACCCGCAGAACAGGTCATGGGAAATACGATAGATGAAATCATCAGTAAGACTGTTGCCAGGCAACTGAGATTATTAGAGGAAAGAAATATGAGAATAAAGACAAGGACAACCATTACCACAGGTGTAACAGAAAGTGGCCATAGCTCCATTCTCAAGACGCTTTCCAATGCATCGTTGTCTGTTTTTCCAGTCTTGTAGGCGAGTGCTGCACATTTCAGGCGACGACCCAACGACGAGAGGAGACTCTCAAAAGATGTTTCAAAGTTGATGACTGCTTGGTCTTCTTCTTTTGTGGTTGTCTTTTTAAGGAAGTAAGTAAGTCGAAGGGCGTCCGCCCGAGCAGTCGGTGGACTTGTTTTCCGTTGAACTTGAAAATTACTTAACAACTGCTTAACGGAAGAATTGAAAGTTTGACCAGAGGAGAGTACGACAGTGGAATTTGCCAACTCGCCAACCAGAATGGAAGAAAGGTTCCTCAGATTTTCAAACTGAGTGCCAGCTAATTCGAGAGGACTGCTGATGATACAGTCACGTTCAGCTGGTTTGCCTGAAAGCAATTGCCTGGAGCACATTTCACTGTAGCCGCTAATGTTTACTATGGTCTGATGGACGAGAACGGCGTCTTTCAAGCAATCTTCACTCAGAATGTCTTGACCATGACTTGGGACCATGATGATATGTTCTTGACGCGCTTCAAGAAGTGGAAAAAATTGTGCTGCATGATGCAAGTCTTTCCTGGCTTGGCTGTCAGTCGCAGTGAAGCGCTCAACAGAGGGAAGCTCGACACGTAGGCGAATGAAACCAAGGCAGCTTACAGTGACAACCATAAGCGACAGGACAAGGACAACCCATGGTTTACGAGCTAGAAAGAACCCCAATTTCTCGAACGTTTTCTCGTAGGTAAGGAGGGTGCCATAAGATAGAAATCTTCGTCCTCTGCAGATCTTCCCACATCCAAGACGACCCTTTTTACGTGTCGGGTGAATGTCGAACTTCCTAGACGCGAGAATGTTTGTTAAAGGAGTATGCTATTTATTGAAAAGTCGTGGTTCAGCTAACATGAACCCAGAGGGAAATGAAATGATCGATATAATATTGCTATGAACTGATGGGGGATGTAAATGTTCATCTTAAGTCCTGGTAACCGAGTTTACACAGAAAAACGACATGCGAAAGGAAAGCGACGAAGAGTCATGTTCTCAAAAATAACCCGAACAGTTTGTCAATCTCAAAATGTTAATCTAACTGGGTATCGCCGAATGATTGTACAATAGGCCCTTTGCAGCTAAACCGTCACGTGACCTACTTTTCATAACATTATGGGCTATAACTTAACAAATGCCAGAAATGGAAAAAGCGTGTCGAGAATATCAAAATGGCCAAATTTGAGGCCCCCATCATTAAAAGATGAGATTTTATGACAGTCTGAATGGTATTGGTGTTCATACATTACTCTGTCTCACACATTATTATTTTTAATACTAACATTCTATTTTAAATACTAATTGAAAGTACACCATAAAAGGTTTAACTCCCTCTGCTTTCCTCTCACTTTATCTACCTCTCCCTGTTTAATATTAATAACCCCCTTAGATATCATTACCTTATAATATTATTCTTACAATAATTCAATATATATTAATTTATAGAGGGAAGAACTTTAATTGCATTTAAAGCTTTTGTTCAGGGGGGCGTAGGGCCTGATGTGTTTATTTGCATTCACAGTGTATCGGTGGGATCCAGAGCCGAAAATGATTACAGGCCGCCGCCTGGTGTCATGAATTAATTGTCACTTCTAGGTTATTGTTATCATTTTATGGCCAATTGAAGAAACAAAGATACCAACCTCCACACTGACACTGATACTCTATCCCACAATTTTTTTTCAACCTCATGCGTGTCAATTTCATGAGGCATAGACATCACTGCTCAGCCGACCTGAATCAATCAAAGGACTGTTCTTCAATATCTAACTCACATTCAAAGAAACTTTCATGTATCGTCTGAGTGGACCGTGTCTTGCTTCCCGGTACTTCTACAAACCTACCTGATCATTACTACATTCTGGTACACGCCATCATCTTCGACGAGTATCCAAAATAGAACGAACAATCCCACTTCCAATACCCCGGCCGGCTCCGTCCATCATACTCTGATGTCTACCTGGCCATTGATTCTTCCATGTGGCCACGTTGGGGCCTTTTTTCGGGTTTTTCTTCTGATTTTGGCTTCAATCAAACCCGCTCGTTTTGTTTTTCGCTTCGTTCGTCGCTTCATTCGAAGAAGGCTACCGCTGACCATTAATACTTTGGGGACTTATATGACATCACACAGATCACGCAATGATGACGTGATCTCGCAAAAAGAACTTTTTTACGCCTCGCAGACTAATTGGCGACATTTAGTTGCGATTTACAAGGAAAGTATATTCCACGCAAGGTATTTGTTATTTATTTCTTTTCACAAACTGGTTTTTAACTACTTTCCTATATTTTTTGTTATACACACTTCCCCCATAAATGTTTAATTAAGTATTTTTTCGTCCCTTCCCCACCCCCTTTTATTATTTCATCACTGATACAGCATATTTGTTTCCATAGTTTTATTATCATTTTTTTTTCCTCTCCATACATTATTCTATTATTTTTCTTCCGTATCACCATCGCCTTGACGTTTCCTTTCTACAAGGACTCGGCACGAGGATGTCGGGCATTGACCTGGTACCAGGTTAGAAACATCCTCGCTCGGTTGTGCTTTGCCCCTGACGACTCGCAACCATTAGGAGCCTTGGTGCCGATGCATCCTACTCTCCTTTGCCTGGCCGGATGATTCCCATTTCTTTCCATTTCTTTCCATCTATTAGCATCTCTTAACTTTGTTTCCTCAACTACCACTCCTCAATTCCTTAAATAAAATATGTTGAATTTGCTCAAGTTAATATTTTTATTTATTTCTTTTCACAAACTGGTTTTTAACTACTTTCCTATATTTTTTGTTATACACACTTCCCCCATAAATGTTTAATTAAGTATTTTTTCTTAATAAGTAATAAATTATTATTATAATTTAAATGTGTAATTTGTATTCCCCCTCTACAAAATTAATTTTTTAAAACCAGTCCCAGACCCTCAACAGGAGACATACCCCCACCCCCTGCCCAACCTACCCTCCACCCCTTATAAGTAAACTCGCAGAAAACGAGTTTTAACCCTGCCATATTTCTCAGGAAACCTACCTGCCATATTTCTCAGGAAAACTACCGTGTTCATCTACAGCCGGCATTTGAGGCCATAAGTTTAAGATTAGTTGTTGTTTCTTTGTTTGTTTTTGTTTGTTTGTTTGTTTTTCTATTTTGTCTATGTATCCCCTAATACAGTGCATATCACACTCCTCGCCACCAACAATCGAGAACGAAAATGAAGTTGAAGGTTTCTTCCTTTTTGTCAGTGTCCTTTTCCTCCCCACAGCCAAATATCAAGAACGAAGATAGGAATAAAGGTTTCTTCCTTAAAATTTTGTCAGTGCCCATTTTCTCCCTACAGCCAAATACGAAGGTAGAAGCAAAAGTTTCTTCCTTTTTGTCAGTGTCCTTTTCCTCCCTACAGCCAAATATCAAGAACGAAGATAGAAATATAGTTTCCTTCCTTTTTGTCAGTGTCCTTTTCCTCCCTACAGCCAAATACCAAATATCAAGAACGAAGATAGAAATATAGTTTCTTTCCTTTTTGTCAGTGTTCTTTTCCTCCCTACAGGCAACTATCAAGAACGAAAATAGTAATAAATATTGTTTTCTTTTTATGGGTATCCTTTTCCTTCCTACAAAATTTTTTTACAAACCAAGCCCCAACCTAACCCCTAAAGAGATTTTTTTCTCAACACTTATCTGAAACTGACCCCAAGAAACCTATTTCCCCTACTCCCAAACCCTACTTACAACCCCTATTTCCATCTCAAATAATCAATAACTTTTTCTTTCAACCCTTTAATAGATGTAATACTAAACACAAAAATGACCTTGAAAAATAATCTAGGATCAGGCAAAATTATCACAGGCCAGAATTTTATTTACCCTGCCTGTTAATACCCATTTTTTTTACTTTTTTCCTTTTTTACAGCTAAAACAATTATGGAACTAGATCACATCCCTATTTTACAGTTTTTTAACACCCGTATATGGCAATTATCCAGACAACAAATCAGTAATGAACGCCTACAACTTTTTCACTTACTTAACGGAGAAGTCTTCTATTCAATCCAAACCTGGCCCACCGACATACAACGAATTTTCTGGAACAAACCTGCAGGAGACAATGACACCTTCAAACTTTTGTTGTTTTTCATTGGCAATGGTTGCTCGCCAGAAATTCTAGCAAAATAGATCCTAACATCACAACACTGGACAACACATACCAAAGGAGAAAAGAGAGCGAGGCAAATTAACTTCATAGTACAAAACCTCACCTCTAAAGGCCACACATGGTTCTATTTTGACCTTCACCACAGCCTATGGCTTTATCTAAATGGAGAAAGAAGAGATCCAATCAATTCATAATCACTTATAAATTGCACACCATACTAGGTAACTATGTTTTTAAATTATACAACCGCTGCACATACTCCTTAGGTGTTCGTTTTCCATATGATAATATAAATAAATTATCCCACCTCTACCCCATTTAAAACTTATCACCCTAACCTATAACGAACATCCTTATCACCCTACACCATCTCAAGCACCAGACATTATCACACTACACCATCCCAAACACCATGTATCACCCTACCCCATCCTGAGCACCCTTCCACCAGAAATCATTACCACCTAATAACTTCCCTTCATATCAACATTTTAACGTTCCCTTAATGTATGCTTATGGTTGCTTTGCTACAACCTTTTTGCCTTTTTCCCAAACCTACTACAACTAACCCCAAAGAGCCTTTTTGCCCCTTTTCCCAAAAATAAACTAACCCTTAGGAACCTATTGTACATATATTTCCCCTTGTTTCTCAACCCATTTCATACTATCTCGCACTTATGGTTACTTTTGGTTAACCTATTAACATTTCTTTATTTCATTTCATTTCATTTCTTCTAATATTTGATTGAGCTGGAGAGTGCTGTGTTACAGAGGTCACTCCCTCAATTTAACCATTAATATTAACATCTGATTTTTATTTCCTTTAATTGTTATACATATACATTCCCACCCTCACAAACACCTATTATCCCTCTTTACCCACTGATTTCTTGTCAGTGGAGTGGGAACCCTATTTTAGGGATTCCATATTTAACACCTATAATGCCACAAAGGTTGCTAGTTTCACTACTGATAAATAAATTTATAAAACAAAAGGAAGGGGGTTGGGGGATTCCGAAAATAAAAAGGACGGGGGTGGTCGTCGGAGATTTTGAAAAGAAACCCTTAGAGGTACCAACATCTTGTTTTGCAAGCGTGGCTTGAAATCTTTTTTACCCCTAAGAGGTACAATTCTAAAGCAGCACATTATTTCCTGTCGTCTTGTTTTGAAGCTCAAAACCCTAAAAGGTACCGCAAAGGCTGTCGCGTTTTTAACCCTTAAAAAAAGAGGTTCGATGAGTACTCACGTAGTTTTTATAAGGGGGCCCCTCGCGCGCTGCGAGTAGAGTAGTAGTCTAAAATTCACACAAACTCAGGTTAATGTGTCTTTTAATTTATAGGATTCCTGTGACGTTACTTCGGCGCACAGTATAAAATCTTTATTTAACATGTAGGCTATACGATAAATATTCAACATACAAAGTGTTTTCCTGGCTGTTTGCTGCCTGGGCGTTGAAGCCAATCCCATAAATGCAATAATATTAACTTCGCCTTTGGCGAATGATTGTTAAATATAACCCCAGAAATGTAAAGAAATATATTGCTTTTTGTGTCAATCAAACAAAAAAATAAAAACTAAAGTGGACTATTCCGGATTTGCCTTTGAATTGTTCAAACATTTTGAATTGTCGTTGCCCTGAGAGCATGGCGAGATCAGCGAAAATCTTTTGATTAGGGGCTCGTAACATTCTCGATTCGACTCTTCTTTGATTAATGACCGCAATTTTAGAACAATCAATTATTGACCAGTTTATCATTTTTTTATAAATGAAAGAAAGTGAGGACGTAAGGACGAAAGGTAAATTACTATAACTGTTTTATGCCTACTAAAGAGACTTGAGGAACTTTTTGCAAATGGACTCTGCGGGCCGGATGCTGTTCGTTATTTTTGTTGGCTGCAGCCTGGTCTTCTCCCTTGTTCGCATCTGTGTCATTTGACGCATGTGCAGTGTCTTCATTGCTATTGATTACAGGAATGGATTGTTTAAGCTTGTTAACAGGCGCTTGAGCTGTAGTCTCGTCATTTGAATAGGTGTCTGCTCCCTCGCCGTGATCAAGCTCTTCGCCATTCTCTGCTTTCTCCTTGTTGAGATCAGGCTCATTAACGTTCGTGTCGTCCTGTTTGTTTTCCCCAACGCCTTTTTCGTTTTCAGTTGAAATCGCTTTGTTATCAATTCCGATCTCACCATCCTTCCCGTCTTCGCCATTTTGCGTGGCTGGCAAAGCGTTGTTTGGTTCCCGAGTCCCTTTCACACAGCCTCCAGATGATGGTGAACCTGTAATATCGTTTGCGCTGACTTTCTCTACACTTCCAATCGATTCCAAGGACAAACAGTCGTTCACTTTCCCAGCACTATCACTTACCGAGGGAGGTCTAATAACGGCAGGTCTCCAGCACAATAAGGACAGGTAAACAGGCATGATACACAACCCGTGAATGAGACCGAGTACGACAACGCCGAAGAACATTCGGAAGAATATTCGGAAGATCTCCGAAGCGGCGAACGCTAGCACGATCATGCCGAGGAAGGTACTGAATCCTACAGAAAACAAGCACGGGCAACACACCGTCAGTTAAAACTCTAATAAAAGACACTGAGTGCACTTTTCACAAACTAACAAAAGCTAACTGAAAGTAATTCTATAGACTGTTCACAGCCCTCTTTTTTCTCGTATTTTTAATCGATCTTTGATCTGTTAAACATTCGTTAAATGTTAGGTCTGGAAAGTTTGAAATCAATCTTGAAAAGTGTACGTCGTTTGTAGCGATAAATGTTTTGATCCCTGCACATGCACCTGTTTCCTGGTCAACTATATAACTACACTGAGAATGTATTATACTGGTAACACCAGAGAAATGTGGAAAACAGGAACCCAAGGTTAAGTTTAAATTACAAATTTCTCTAGGGTTTCTACAATGCGAAACAAAGCTTCTGTTTTCATTGGATAATAAAGCTAGCGTACCTCCCATTAAGACACTCGCACCCACAGTGCTCAGAGCTTCCACTACTCGCTCGTTGGCTGTTAACTTGTTTGATACGACGTACGCATGCGCAATGTGCGCGCTGTAATCGACTGCAAATCCAATAGCCATTACAAGGTTGATCATGGACACGGTGTTAAGGGACACATTCCAGATAACCATCAATCCAAATAACTCACATATCAGGGCTGCAAAGTTGAGCACAACAAGGAACGCCACAGAACAATCCACTAGAAAGGGGCTTGTAATAATAAACACTGCAAGGCCTGCGATTATCAGGTTCCTAATTGTCTCCGTCGATATTAAAGCATACTGCTCAAAGAATATAAACGGTCGAGTGATAGGAAAGGCATCGAGTTTGGACTTTTCTGCAAAGTCGTCTCGGAGAGTCAGCATTGCGTTTTTCTGGAAGGTGGAGCTGCCGTCACTCTTCATAAAACCGATGACACGGGAAGCCTCCAGTTTTGTGCCGTCTTCGGAAAACTTCAAGTCTTGATTGAAATAAGCAAAGTTGGGAATGCTAAGGAATGCCTTCAATTCAGACAAAAACTTAGGACCGGTTATGTTCTTCCTAGACATTTTGCCATACTGAGAAAATGAATTCATCCAAGACAGTGATAGTTCCTTTCTGAAATAACTATTGCTCGTGACGATATTTGTCAGCTCTCTGATCTGTTCCTGGGTGGAGCTCAGCTCATAATCAACCTCGCCATTCTCTACGATGCTCACCGGAATGGACACATCAAAGTGTTTTTCTTGAGCGGACAAGAATCGCTTCAAGTAGGTATCATCTTTTGCCAGGATTCGTCTATCAAACGCTTCTTCCACTTGGGTTACTCCGTATATTCCAGCACCAAGCAACAATAGTGAGAAGCATATGACTGCACATTTCGCTACAGGATGAATCAAGAACTTGGCCCACCACTTCATGGCCCGATTTGACGTCTGTGAACGAGGTTCGTCCCAGGCTGGCGTGCCCTCCTTTGGTTGAGGTGCAAAGCAGAATGGCAAACAGTCTCTGCGACCAGATTTGATTCTTTTCACTTCATATGACATAATGGCCACGAAGAATGTCACAATCATGAGAAATGAAAAAGTCACTGTCAGTGCGGCGTAGATACAGAAATACTTGAAGAAAACACAAAAAGGGCCTTTTAGTTCGGATAGTCGTGTAGCGAAACTAAAAGAAATTGAATTCAATTAAACCTCGCCAACGTTTCCTATGTCAGTTTAGTGGGTACAACTTATATAGCTGTCAATTTTGAATGATTTTTTTCAGTAAACTGCTAAACATTAAAAGTAAGAGCACCAACCGCCCAAGCAATTATGGTTGGATTGTTTAGGACTGTACTAAACAAATTAAAGGAATACACGAGGGAATGAAAATAACTGGAAATGTAGATTGAAAGGTGAACAAACTTCCAAAAGGTCCAAACCTGTTGGACGAAATTTTCAACATGCATTCAAGAAGATTGTTGCAACAAGGAATTTATCTGAAAAAAATTGCACTATCTACACGTCTAATTAAGTAACAACTTTGACATTACAAGTGAATATATGAAAGATATCGAATCCCGTTCAGGCCTGAATTTCTTTCAGGCTTTAATTTCACAACCGCTTAAGGCGGGGGTCCACCTGAAAGCCGTATTTTGGCTTGGTATTATGTTCTTAATGCAAATATCTCGTTTACGTTTCAAGCAATCAAGAATCTGTTCACTCATTACACACATCTATGTTTTGCGCCGTTTTGTAAATTTTTTGGTGATTTTTAGGTTTATTTGGAGACAGATAGTTTTTCTCAAAGGATTAGTAAAATTTATGGAAATAGGAAATTTTGAAGATTTGGTGTTGTTTTAAAATTAGAGTTTGAAGTTAAAAATTGATAGATACACACCAAACAGTTGCCTAACAACCCGAGTGCCATTGTGGGGTCGGGCAACTGTCTGGTGGTGTTCCATAACCTTTTCTCCCCCTTTCAATCTCTCTTTAAACTTCCTCAAATTTCACTTTAATTCAGGTAAACCCCCACCTTAAGTTCATAACTGCGATGATCAATCATGTCTTCATAACTTTGACATTGTCGTCAATATACTTAAGAATCAATCTCACAAAGACGAAAGGGATATGTCATCTGTCAGCGACAGTGAATAAGTTATAGTTACTGCACGTTTGTCGGATCATGTGCACTAAAGGCTTCTGCAGTCGAGTGTCAAACGATATCCTCGATCGGTACCCTCGATCAACAGTCGATCGATACTCGATCGATACCTCGGTTGACAGTCGATCGACACTTCATCGACATCTCGGTTGAGATTCGACTAATTTTTGCAGATATTCCTTTGAGTGTCGATCGATACATATATATTGGTCGGTCGACACTCGATCTTCGAGACGTTGATCGAGTATCGACTGAGTGTCGGCCGAGTATCGATCGAGATGCCCATCAGGTGTTGATCGAGATGTCCGTCGAAGGTCGATCAAGGGTATTGATCGACCGCGGATGCCTTTAGTACACATGATCCGGTTTGTCATCCTGAATAATCCTGGCTTTAGAGTAGTAACTTTGGGTGCCGTTCTTTTAATTTGCGCTAGGTGACATAATTTGGTTCCACTATACCTTTCTGATCCAAAAGATGTACTGGCAATTAACAACGAATCGGGGAGACATTTAATTCTCCAAAATTATATCTACTTACCTTATCGCTGGAAACGAGGTGGAAGTGCTCACTGCAAACGCTAACAAGTCTGTCACTGTTGTCATGGTAACAGTTGGTCCCGAATGTTTCATAACAGCCTTAATCGTGTCAGTCTTTGACAGGTCACGTGGCTGTCGATCAAGCTCATCCACCATGATGAACATGTCGTCGATGCCGATTCCAAGAACCAAGAACGGCAAGACTCCTACCAAACTTATGAAGGGAACACGACACCACATGGCGAGACCAAGGCCAGCTAATATCCCCAGGGCCACTGCAAACACTCCTGCATTCGCGAGCAACGAGTGGCCGGTCAGCGGATTCAAGAACTTTCCGAGCATGAAACAAGCAAAGGTGATCATCAGTGTGAAAGTAACTGCCACCCAGCTGACGTCAGATCCGCTGCTCTCAGCGATGGCATCGTCCAGGCTTCTCTCACTTGAATAGTGGACTTCAAAACAATTGAGTTTGCCCACTAAAGAGGCCACTTTGTCGATGAAAGTCTTCTCCCAATCGATAATCTTTTCGTTCGTTTCATCGTCACTAGGGTCATGGATGAGGTACACCATTTGCAATGCTTTCGCCTCGGTAATACTTCCACCTTCTCGGTTGGCATCGCCAAACATGCGGTTGAAGTTGTACCAGAAGGGACGTCCATTTCGCATCAGTGCCGTGCTGTTGTACGCTTTTTCCAGCTCGCGTTGAACCTGCTGGAGGTCTTTACCGTCCAACTTACTCTCATTGAACTGTACAAATTCAAGCGCGTTGATCATCATGCATTCGTCTTGTGACTTGGATTTGTTTCCAGACAGCGTGACGCAGAAGTCGGAATAAGATTCCAGTTCCTTTACTGCATTGTGAGCTTCAAAGGCCTGCTTGAGACACTCAGGAGCAAGGACATTGGGATGACCAGGAGACGCCACCAAAAGGACGATTTCTTCTCGAATCTTAACTCTGAAGTATTTCTCAGCGGTGTCTAAATCTTCAATGGACTTGCTGCTTTGAGGGATGAAAAGTTTTACAGTTCTGCTTTCTGCTTGGAACCACACAAATCCAACGGAGCAGACACTGACGAACACAAGACATACTTGGATTGTTATGAGCGGATGTTTGGCGATTCTTTCACCATACCAAGCGAAGAATCGCTCCAAAAGACGCAAATACCAGCTGCAGAACGACGACCACACAAGACATGGATTGAATCGCCGTGGACAGCAACAACTGAAATCACAAACAATTTAGATGAGCAAGGTATTCTTGAAATTAAAATTAAAAATACCAAACTGATAACTGATACATGGATTAACCCTGAGAAAGAGAGAGAGATTTGAAGACAACAGAATCCTGTGTAGCGTAGTCCAATAGTGCGTTACCTGTCCATTAGTAGAAACGGTACTGGTTAGGTCAGACCCGTGGTGCTCAGAAATATAGGAACATTTTACAATTGTTTTTGTCTTCTCTCCACGCTTAAGGTGATAAATAGAAGTGATTAAAGAACTCTCGCAGATTTTGGAAAACAGCTTGCCAAGTTCCATGCAGTATTTTTTCATAAATTGTATTGAATGAGTTTATGATTACGTAACAATGGCTTTTTTTTGTAACACTGTACTTATAGAAAGCGTCGCCAGTTCCTAGCTACGTTTATTAGTGGTTCTTTACACCATCAGTTTGGGTAATGTTGACCAGCGTAGCCCACTCGTTTGCCGTTTCACTGAACGCCTGGAACAGGCTATGACCGGCAGAGCTTTGGATATTGTTGACAGGCAAAGCTTCCAGCTGTTCACCTGAAAAATTAATTGCCATCTTCGATTCATGTAAGACATAAAACGTTGTTTAATTATAGGAGATTTTTTCTTTTGGGTTACATCAGACGGTACAGTCACACCATTTCAAGAATTTTCATCGTCAAGCCGGACTCTCTGTAGCTAAGTTTATTGACAATTTGTGTGCTTTCGTTCTTTTGTAATCGAATTCTCAAATGAAAACTTCAACAACAATCATATGGCAATTGTGCTTTTCCACGGTTTATCGGTTCATTAAACTCGAAATACTAGGAAAGCTTGTGACAGAGCCGGACGAGACCTGGCATGGCTCATTAGTTTTATAGCAATTGCCTGTCTTTCCAAAACGTTCCTCACCGGAAAGTGTTGTACGTAAGCAAATGATTGATAAATTCACGTTAAATGTGAAAACGATATTGGGGATATTTTAGTACAATAAAAGACGAAAATCCTTAGTACGATCTGTACAATGGGCGACCACAAGTTGATTTTGCTTTCAATAGACAACTTTGAAAGCAAATATGAGCCCTTGAGATATTGACGTAACGGATTTGAATAGACATATAATTCGCCGCATAAAATGACGAAACTTTAGGTAAAATTCTTATCAAAATGTCACTCATTAAGATCAGACACTGCATAAGAACAAACACTGCAGATAATGCATAAGAATTTTGGTTTATTTTAGGCTTAAATAAAGATTACACCGGTTAGAACAATTCCGGCATTTATAGAAAACATGATATGATATGGGTTGCAAGGCTGGTATGGGTTGCAAGTGTTACGCAACATTCGCTTTTTGTGATTCTTGTTTTCATCATTCTTCATTTCGTCTTGTGAAAGCGTTTGTAACTAACCGAACAGAAAGGACTCTGGATTATTTGTTCTCGTGGGACTTTTTAGCTATACAATAAATGCGTGGACGAAACGACCAGAAGCGATTTACATCGCACGCTTCCATCCAGAATTTAAATTCAATTCTCGGTTTTAGTTTTCCATCCAGAACAAACTCAAAAAACAGGAGCAACTATTGCAATCCAACCCGTTCGCTATGCCGGGAACTGGTGTTACGTAATCTTCATCCACGTCCACACATAAGATCGCCCCAGTTCGCAGGACATGGATGGCAATGACAGAAAAGTTATAGAGTATATTATTAATACAATTTTGCCCTAAATCATGTAGAATTTTGTGCGATGTGGACAATTCAAAGTGGACTTTTAAGCGTCCTCTTTGATATAAGAATTAACATTTTATCCAGGGAAAAATAAAATATGATTCGATTTTTTCAGTTTTCCTGTGAAGCACTGTGTCAGCTGTAACTTCAGAGGTAGTTTGCAAGTAAAGGACTCAGCTTTGATATATAAAAATATATACACGATTATAAAATGCATGCAGAAGCCAAGGTGACTGATTATGCAATCGTCTTGTTGTTTTGGTAAAACACGCTGCAGTTAACATTATTGAATACTTCAGTACGCATATGTATCGTGTTTTACCTCGCAATCATTTTTGGAAGGCAGTGGTATTGAGCAAATTACGAGCGATTTCGACGAATTTTCTAAGGCTTCAAATACATCTGACAGGACTGAAATGCGGCGTACAAGTTGGGCCTTACTCATCGCTGGTCAACCGGTAAATGCCTGTCCGTCATTCTTCGGGTCTAAGCCATAAGTGTGACATTTGTCCGGATTTGTCCGCATTTCCATACATTTCCTTGTAAATTTTTTACGTTTTTAAATGCCTCTATCTCAGTGAAAACTAGCCCGATTAATACCAAACTTGGGGATTTTGTGAATCTCGGTGTGCTCTTTCTGATTATGTGGATCAATAGTTGCTAATCCCATAATTCACAGACTCGTACCTAGTCCTTCACGGTATGAAATCAGGCAATGTCCCCTGCCAAGGCGCAAACCTGGACCCAGCGAGCTAACCATGAGGCGACCGTCAACGCGCCTTCACTCCCCGAGAATGACCAAACAGATAAACATTTCATAGAGCACCCCAAAATTAATCTACAGAGCTTTAAAATACTCCAGATAGGCACAAAAAAACCGTCGTTGGGTGCTCCTGAGTTTGTGCATAGAGTGAACGCAAGACGAGTGAAGTGGTTCTTATAAACCTCGCCGGTGCGTGTTTTCTGAAGAGCATTTTTTTGTGTGGCGTGTGTGAATGTTTCTGGGACCTGGCTGATACGCTGGAACTTTGGCACGTGCAGTTGATCATCTACCTCTCAGTGGCATTTTTCAAGCAACCTTTACAGTCGGTAGAAATAGCTCATAGTACAACTCTATTACAGGTTGTTTAGAGGATACCTTGATTTTTATGTTTTACATGCAAATGATTAAACAACACTGAGGTACGTCAAGTGTTACTAAAATGCTTTTATTAAAAAATCTACTCTACGAGTCTTACAAAAGTTTTATAGCCACTCTAAAAAATAGCCAGTTTTACACGGTCGATAAAGAAAATCTGAAAAGATGCCACACCGAAAGTCTATCTGAACAGATCAGTCTAAAGTAATTGTTGACTTCGTGACTGCGTAGTTTAGGAATGGAGTAAGTGTTTGGGTCTCAATAGTTCTCAATCCCCAATCATGTTAAAAAACTGATTTATTAATTAATTAACTAACTGAGCTAGTTCGAAAATGACTGCATCATTTCAGTTTAATAAAGTCGAAACGTCTGCTGAGCCGAACACGCGATAAAACTAGTGCAACTGATGTTAAACATTTAATACTGAACCATGATATCAGATATGATCATCCATGATATCCGTCTCCCCTTTTGGCCTGGGACAAGGCATTTTAAAGTCTAGTTAGTCATGATATCAGATAGCTACTTGAAAGCTACAGTTGTGCCTCATTTTTAGTTTCTTTATTCCTGACTAGAAGAGCTTTGTTCCTAAAAGTTGAAATCCAACCTTACTAGCTTGGTGACCATCTTAGGTCTTGTTAATGCATTAAAAATTATTCAGCTCGCTCTAAACATTTTCCTAAATAAGACAATTAAAATTTTAAGTAATAAAAAGTGTTTCTAGTCACACGAATTATTTATTTAATACAAAAGATAAATGTGGAAAGCTATAAGTTTCTTCCAACTTCTTGCAATACTGAAATGGCAAACGGTCACTTAGAAAAGAGTGGGAAAAATTCAGTTCATTTAGCTCGCTCTAAGACAATAAAAAATTTTTAGTAATAAAAAAAGTGTTTCTTGTGACACGAGTTAGTTTTGACAAAAATATTAAATACTTCCCAACTTCTTGAAATACTGAAATGGTCAACGTTCGCGTGCGGAAAGAGTGGGAAAAATGTCTTAGGCTGTGTACACACTTGATGCCTGAGGACTGTTGCTTGGGTACCGACAAAAAAATTGCGTTCAGACACTGTGTACTCCGAGTTCAAGGTGTGCAGGCAGTGTTCCCGAATTCTGGTGTGAAAAAAAGGTGTGTTCACATTAGTACCCAGCGAGAATCATATTCGGGCACCAAGTACAGTGCTAGCTTAGCCTTACTATGTGATTTAACAACGAGAACCTGCAAGTTGTTACTACGACCTTTACTTTTGCTGTAAATAAATAGGATACCCGTGTAAAAATTCTTCTTGCTAACCTCAGTTGTGGAATCTTTAAAAAATTCAGAAGCATTGGGAAAATGGCTCAATTTTGGATTGACCAACAAGGACTACCAAAATTGCAGCTAAATAAAGAAAAAATTACGACACTCGTGCAAAAACCTAATAGCTAATTTTTGAAGAAAATTCTCTAATGATAAATAAAAATTTATGAAAAGGGCCAATGTTTCGTTTGACAAAGATGACCTGCAAGATGCAAACAGCCATGTTTGTTGAAAATCACCTTATGGAATGTGTGTTTATCACGCTATAGTTCTAACGGGTTAATAATGTCACAGCAAATACAGCTTCTATCATGTCATAGAACGCTTTTAGATCTGAATAATCAGTGAATTCTAAGTTGTAAACTCGTCGGCTTGTTATGACGGACGCAACTTGTCCCAGGTTTCCACTTTGATCAGCTCCGACTCTTCGCTTGCGCCAAGCATACTTCTGGGCACTGGAGACGAGCCGTCCTGGCTGTACCATGCGGAGGCCTGAAAAGAAAGATTCATGTGAGAAAAAGCCTTCTAAAATAAATAACTTCGTATCGATATAAAAACAAATCTAGGGATATCCTGTTTGAAGACGCAATTCACTAGCGTTTTGCACACGGTTAGGTCAACACGATTTGGTGGTATGCTTGGATTTTGTTGGATCTATTTTATTAAAGGTAAAAACACCTGGACGTTCTTGTTTGCAAAGCCTCGTGAATTGAAAGTTTCCCGAGCGATTATTCGTGCTTGCACCAACAGATGTGAACATGCGCTGTTTTCTATCTCTTCAAATAAAGTTCAAGGAAAAAGTTACTGAAGGAACGAATCTTGAATCATTCGAAATTCTGCAGTCAACAGAATGTCGTCTAATTAACAATTATTCCATGAGCGCGCGTTGGATATGAGATGGTAAATAGCCAATCTCATATCCAACAAGCGCGAATGGAATAATTATTTTATTAAATTCTCAACCTTCGGTTTTGCTAAATTTTATTTAAGTCTAAGAAACGACCGGAAAGTGATGTGACTTCCGGGCGCCAAAGCGAAATGATCTCTGATTGACTTTCCATATAAGGTCAAACGCAGGTATGATGACTGGCAACCGAGATCTAGTGAACCAATCAGAAAGCTAGAATTGCATTATCCGAGGTTGAGAATTTAATAATTCTTAATAAAGCTTTATTTCGAGTGAATAACAGCCTGAATCAGTTTTTACCTTCCAGGTCGATTATCTTTTTGGTTTTCTCATTCTCGTCCATTGCTCCTTCCTCGATTTTTGACCTCAACTCAAGTTTGTGAGCATCCTCGGTGAAGAAAAGGTCTCCGAAGTGTGGCCATTTGTTGCCTGAAACGGAAGGGCGTTGAAGAGTGTAAGAAATAACACAAGACCATAAAGACTGTGCCTCCCAAAGACCAACCTCTAACGTCGTTCGTGGGAGGTGGGCAACAGTGGGGTAGGGGACTGCCTGTCAGGGTGAAGTACAGTGGGTCCCGAGGCCGCTACGGTAGCTGTGAAGGCCTGACAGGAACCCTGAACAAGCTGGCAAATAGGGGCTCTGGCAAGCCTGCAGGAGGCTAGTCACCTCCCCAGACTAATTTACGACTACAGAAACCGACAAAAGTGGCCTTATGCGTCCCATGGCGCAATGAGGAAAGATGATGATGAGATGATTAAAGATTGTAAACACTGCTGGGTCTACTGAAATAATCGTAAAAACGTTCTCTCGATTCAAGGATTCATTTTCGAAAAACGGCATTAAAAGAGACGGAGCATTTCTTTAGACAAAGGCGTTCCTAGTCTCTGCAGCTGGGGTTGTCGCGCAAAGAACACTGACGATGCACATTATGACTGTGAAGTCTACTAAATGACGCAACAAACTGATGGATACATTCAAAGAAATGCGAGTAACAGTTTTGAACATGATGCTCGCGTTTCTAACTTTGTTGATATTGCAGTCCACCTCGACTTCTACTGCTCGTCACTTCCTAATGAGTTCTTGTCATCATGTCATGCCTAGCACTGTGCTACAAAATCCACCATTACTGTTGGATTTCCTTTACCCTATTCAGTTCGTCGAATTTATTTACCCGAGATGAGATGAGCAGAGAGATTTAGTGCCGCTTGAAACCGAGATATTGGCAGAAAGGCCGTGTTAAGCGACTTCGAAACTGCCTTCACGTTTACCCCCGCCTTAAGTCCCTCTCAAATGATGCAAAGCACATATTGGAAGTGAAATAAAAACCATTAGTTGACTTGTCATTATTGGAACGCTGTCGCAGCAAATTACCTTTCTTTGAGTGAAGGAACACTTTAACTCCGCTGCAAAACTTTTCCACGGCTCTTCTTTGATGGAATGTTCTTATAGGTCTGGAGAATTCTGGGAACAGCATGCGGTAGTTGAATGCGAGGGCTGTTGCTAGGATACCACCTGTCACGTGAGCATTCGGTAACTCGCTCAGGGAAAAATGGTCACCAGGACAAACGAGCATGGTTGTGTCTCCATCAACCAGCTGGCCCCATACTTTGTCCACGCTATAAACAGCAGAAACACCGCCCGAGAAGCGGTCATTTTGTGCTTTGAGGTAGGTGAGATGTCCACGGTAGCGAACCTGATGATAGAAAAAAAAAGTTTGAAAACTCTGGCATAATTATCTCATGGAGTGTGGCCACGTTTAATGATTTGACATTCTCTTCATCTAGTTTTGCCTCAAACATTGCCAGATTGTATTAGCGTATCGTTTAATTCTTACATGACTCCGCTATATTGGGTTGAACAGTAATTTAAATCTTTAAAACATGTTCCATACCCCAGCAGGCTGCCATTGTTTGAATGTTCTAAAAGAAACACTGTGATTTGATAGAAGAGCCTCCCTGAGTGCCCTCAAGTTGTAGTTAGCGTGACCCTTCTCAAAGCTCCTTCTCTGTAGTTCATCTATGATCCAGTCTTGATTGTGCCTCTCCCTCAAGTTTTTGAATTCTTCAGCTTCCATCTTTAGAGTATCTACGGCCAGTTTTGTCAGAAAGTTCTCCAAAGAAAGCTGTAGGGGGAACAAATAATCCATTAATTTATGTTTCTTAATCGATTATATTGGCATGCATGATGACGTTTTTATTAACCTTAACCAAAAGGAAACAGCTTACTGGATGGCGTTGAGAATATATGAAAAACACGGGAATTGCGCTTGAAACATAAAATGAATTTTTTTTTTGAATTTTGAATTCCAACCCATGACTCCGCGATATCGGTGCGTTGCTATAGCAACTGAACTACCAAGCGTTGATACTGTACTATTTTTTCTTTCTTATTTTAACGCTTTATTGCCAACAACCTAAGAGGAAGTATTCGATTTTGTACTCAGACAGAGCTGCTCTTTAATAAGTTAGTTTTTCTTACAAGATGACTTTGAATTAGCCAGGTAATCGCTACCTTATCGTTACAATCATCACTTTTCCCACGAACCTTAATCTGTCGAAGTTGAAACTGTTCATCTGCAACCATGGAAACCAGTCTATTGCTGATAGTCCGCGAGCGTGGATACCAAGGAAATGTGTCAATCATGGCCACAAACTCCACCCTCTGGTTCTGCTCTCTCAACAAGGACGCCATTTCGTACGCAACAAGTCCTCCGTAGGAATATCCGCCAAGAAAGTACGGTCCATGGCGCTGCTCCGTGCTAATAAGCTGAACGTAATGTGCGGCCAGCTCACGTACTCCACCCCAGTCCTTACTCACTGCTGTTGGGTCAGTAAAGCCCAGTGCATAGAAGGATATCAAATCCTAATAAGGGTAAGGAAAGATATCAATATAACACTGAAATGTGGCCGGTGTGAGTTAATAACGGCTTTATACTAGGGAGTTGGGAAGAAGAGTTTATAGATAGCAATCAGCTGAACGACATTTCTCTCGGGTTCGCTGAGATTGCTGTTTGGCCAATTTCTAGGAAAATGTGGCCCATGATACTCCGAATCATTTTTGCTCGCTACCTTCAGGTACGTAGCTAAAAAGTGTACCCCATGTGGCCAATTGTAATCTACTGTTTGGCCAATTGTAATCTACTGTTCGATGAGCCTATGAACGCCGTGTTTGTCTGGCAAGTTACGATGGTATAAAGCTGACCTTCACTGCCTGTCAACTTACAACACTTAGAAGTTGCTGCCAGAAAATTGATAAAATATGCGTGTGCATCATGTAAGTTATTGGAGCATTTAAGTGAAAGTTTTATGGCAGACCTAGTATTTATAATTAGTGGAATAATGGAAAAGTACGCTAGAACTTTTCTTGTGTGGTAGCAAAGTACAATATACTAAAGCCTTCTACGTACGGGGGGTCGTTGCTTTCGGTATATACAAGGCAAGAAGAATTTAAATGATGAATAAGAGACTTGAACGTTTATATCTATATTAGCTGGGAATCACCTGGCCTTGAAATCCCGTAGAAATCGCCGCCAGATTTAACGCATAATGGTGTGACGGATGTACACAGAAGAACTTGATGGCTGCGCCCGCAGGAGTGTACAGCGGTACAACTTGAACCTGACTCGCTGACGTGACAGCAGATGGGGATGCATCGGTCAGTGCGGGCTGTGTTTGTGCAGGACCATTTTCTAGGCTAACGTTATTTGGAAGTTGTTCACTAGGTGCTTCTCCGCTAAGCCTGGCCGTGACGTCATTTGAAATTTTAAGTGCGGTCGTATCAGGCTGCATAAAGTAGAAAACCTGAAACAAGAGCATCGTTTTTGTTAAGTACAAAAAAAAATTACTACGACAATGCCGAAGGTGACTTGCAAGTGGTTACAATCAGCGGACAGACGATTATTTTACTTGTACCACGCAGCAACTGATCCTTTTGGATTACTAATGATTATTTTTGCAACCCACCTCAAAAGAAACTTGCAAATTGGCTTCCAACTGCATTTTCAAGGTCAGTGCTCCAGCTGAGTCGAGACCATAGTTGTACAAGCTCTTGTTGAGATCTACCTCAGAAATCGAAGAGATTCCGGCCCATTCACTCAATGCCAGGACTATGTATTCCTTGACGAGTTCGCGTCTTTTGTCTTCATCTTTCTCTAGCGTAATGCTTTGCGCCAGGGATTCTGACGTGTATGCCTGGTTGTCAGAATCATTAATTTCATCTTTGATCAGCGACATTCTGGACATCTTCTTTAGCCCGACAAGAGTTCTGAGGTAGCGAGGCCAGTCCACACCAAACAGGGTAACTTGGAATCGGCTAGGTTCCTCAGTAAGAACTTTGGCCATGTATTTGACTCCTGTGTAAATATTTTTAAAAGAATTTAGAAGGTACGTACACCTCTCACCATCGTTCATGTTATGAAAAAGCCCGACTTTAAACAAAGTCTTTTGCCTGACTTCTCTAATCAGATAATCTCTCTGGAGCAAAACTGTGTGGTACAATAGTTGATAATGTTAATTGACTTCCGTAAAGAGATTCGAAAGCTGACGTTTCGAGCGTTAGCCCTTCGTCGGAGCGAATCGAGGAATTGTGGGTCGTGTGCCGTAATTTATATACAGAAAGATGATGGAGCTATGCTATTAGTTGGTGCTTGGTAACGTGAAAAACAACAGAATAAATTATTTGAATGAAAAGCGTTCGTTGATACCGTGAGGATTAAGAGTACCGATTTGAAAAATAAATTTTGTTCTAGAGTTTTGCGGCTTTCTGTGCTTCCTTGATGAAGGGAAAGGCCGCAGACTGTCATATGTTGCTTAGAATGATTGGGGAGATTAAAGTGTCTCGCGACCGGTTTAGATGCGTTTTTGTCGTCTTTCTCCACGTCACGAAGGTGTCCTCGGAATCGGTTGCCTAGTCGTCTCCCTGTTTCGCCGATGTATAACTTTGTGCAAAGAGTGCAAGTTATGCAGTAGATGACATTGGCTATCTGTATCTTTCTGTATATAAATTACACACGACCCACAATTCCTCGATTCGCTCCGACGAAGGGCTAACGCTCGAAACGTCAGCTTTGGAATCTCTTTACGGTGGCCAATTCACATTATCAACCCAGTTGATAAAACCAAATTTTCTTGTTATACTTCCCACCGACGCAGCATCACAGTTTCTTTAGAAACTCACCCCCTCTATTCGTGTGGTACTATAGGTTGCCACGAAACTTTGCTTCAAATTCCCTAACCACAATGGACGTTTAACCCTCTTTGCAGTCCATTTGAGAATATTGAGATATCGGGAAAATGTTTATTAAGTCTCAGTAAAGAAATAGCTTACCATCTTTGGCATGTATAAAGCCAAGTCCCCCCAGGTTCATCAATTTAGCGACATTAGTTTCTCGTTCCATCAAACCAGCTCCACTGATTGGTCCCCAGTTTATCACCAATCCGGGTAGACTGAGTACCTGTCTCCGGTACTGAGCAAGAGAATCTTGAAAGGCATTGCAAGCCGAGTAAGAGCATTGCTTCAGGTTGCCGAAGACGGAAGCCATGGATGAAAACATGACGAAGAAATCAAGATCCATTTCCAAGCTCATTTGGTGAAGTAAAAAGGAACCTTGAAACAAATTGAAAACTGTTACCATAGTTATTCTAGTTAGAATAATAAGTCTCCATGGAATGATGGACTAACTGTAGAATTCTACAAAGCTTTTTGGCATGTTTTAGGCGAGTTTATGGTGGACAGTTTACATGACTCTTACAATCGAGGCGAATTATCCAATTCTCAAAAGGAAGCTATCATCAGGTTACCGATAAAACCTCCACTGTTCTACGAGGATTGCTTAAAGAGCTTCGCAAAATGCTCTGTGGCAAACATTCAATATTCTCAGAAACAGAGTTGTCACCATATCTTAAAAACATATGTCGAGGCTCCTAAAGGACTCCTTGGAGCCATCCAACAGGCATACCTCTATATTTTTAAAAGCTACCCAAAATAATTTGAAAATTGACTTTTTGAGTGGTGAGCCTAACCAACCTTTCACGGACGTTACTAGTCCTTATTGGTATGGAAAGGTGGACGCTAAGTGATAGAAGAGAACACAGTAAAACTTCGTAACTCATTATGGAATCTTACCTTTTATCTTGGCGCCCATGGAATCAGCGAAGGCCTCAAATGTGAAATCTTTGACAAACTCATCTCTAAGAACCATGGCAGTGATCACGATGCCAGCCACACTTGGAAGAGAAGGAAGCTGCTCTTTAAAGGTCGCCATTTGCTCTTGGTTGGAAATGTCAATCTGTTAGGAACAAAAATATATATGTTTGAAACTTATATCACCTTGCGTGAAGGTCTCACAACGCCTGTGATTCAACAAAGCAGCTTGCCCTTCTCTAACAATTAACATTGTTAACCTCGTTTTACGTGTGGAGAACGTCTAACTAATAAAGATTTTTTGTTATAATAATGGTATACTAATTACCTGAAACAAATGTATCTTTGCGCCGGTCCTTTCCTCTAACTTTCGTACTTCTTGACATTTGGCATCTGAGGGCTTTGAACGGCCAAGAAGTCCAATAGACTTTGCTCCATTCTCTGCCATCCAGCGAGCCACTTCAAATCCATATCCTCGAATCCCCCCTGCCACCAAGTAAGTTCTATTTTCTTTCAGGCCACATTCATCTAAACCAGTTGGAAGTACAGGAATCTTGGCGAGATCACTTCTTACTTCAGATGATGGAAACGCGTGAATTTGAAACGAAATGCTTGAGGAGGTTTGATGCTGTCGTAATGACGGTTTGTCGAGGGAAGTGTTTTCGGCGTCAATTGCTGCTGACAAGTCTTTGGAAACCAGCTGCATTGCTAGAAGCTTTTCTAGGACTTCTTTGCCTTTCAACAAATCAAGACTTGCTAAACTGAGCTTTTCGTAAACCTGAGGAGACCTGAGTATATCCGCCATATCCACTCTCTCATATCTGACATTTGTAGTTGCTGTAAATACAAGATCGCCAGTAAACTCGGAACTCAAGATTACAACTTTTCCTCCTCGTTCGAGAGAACGACAACTTTCTTGAAGAGCATTTGGAGCAGGTGGGTAAAAGAATAAAACGGCGTCGAAGCTGTGAAAAGAATCATCATTGAAGCAAGAGAAACCTTGATGAACCACACTTTCCGCACCTAACTCAAGAAGAAGGGTTGTTGTGGACGCTTGGCAAGTGTCAGGAATAGTACAAAATACTCTGTGTCCCAGTGTTTTTGCAAGGGCAACTGCTGCGGGCCCAGGGCCACGGTTGGCTTCATGTATCAGTAGTGACTGATTTTCTTCTCCTGATGCTACTCTTTGAAGAGCATAAGAAGCTGTGGCTAGGCATGCTGGGATGTAAGCCGCTTGTTCCTTTGTCAGGCCAGTTGGTTTTACGAACATGTTATTGACTTGAATGGCAAGGGAAGGGGAAACCCGCCCAGAGGCGACGACACCACACACCTGGTCTCCAATTTGTACACGGGTCTTCTCGCTCTCCCCAGGTACATCCGTCACCTTTCCAACAACGAAGACACATCCTTTTGGTTTGGCTACATCAATCAGCGATTCCGAGGGTGTCCAGCAATATAGAAGATCTACTGAGAGCTCAGTGTGACATGGCTTCGACAGACTCTTCTCGCGCAGGCAGAGCACTGTTGACGAAGGGATACATGATAAGTACAACGAGCGCTTCTTCTTGCTTTCCACTTTCTGGGTTGTCGGATGCTCTGGGGAAAGTTTTGCCCTGACCACACGATTTATGAAACGTTTGCCATTTCGAAAGGCCACCTCTTCTTCAAGGCTCTCACTCAGAATCTCTTCAGCCAATGAATCTACTTCATGCATATCCTCTTTGTTACTGAGGTCAACACATATCATCCTGATGTCAAGCTCTTCAAGGCGTGCTGTTCGTCGAAAACCCCAGACTGAAGAACTCCACGGGATAGTACTGGCGGATTTCGCACAGGCGTTAAACAGCTGTGTGCGTTCGGTGACGAAGAAAAGTCGAGAACTCAACCACTCCTTCTCTATCAGCAGTTTGAGCAGGAAAGCAGAACTGCCGACGGCGAGGCGTTGCGCTTGATCGATCACATCGAAGTTGTCTGGCAGAAGGTTCGTTTCCACAGGCCACGTATTCACGACCGTAAGGTTGGATAATTGGCCGGGTGGTATGCGGGAAAAGGCTGCTGTAATCTCTTCCTCTGCTTTGGTGGTGAAACATCTAGCATTTGGCAGATCAACTGTGACGAAATTGACTTTAGCTGCCTGGAGTCGTGTGATTAAGGCATCTGAAAAGACGGAAGAATCTTTCAGCACAATGCAAGTCGGATTTCCTGCGGTTTCGTTCTGCCTTTGTAATACATCCTCCTTCCACTCTTCTTGATAGGTAAGGTCATCAAAGGCAAATCGACGTTCTGTGCTTGTCAGCTCTGTAGAACGAAAGTCCCTTATTGTAAGTAACACTTTTCCGGATGGACTCATGAGGGTAACATCAAATTTTCCAACTGTGATCATATCTGCAGTCACGTGGCAGTACAGCTGTTGGCTAGACGGCACGTCCCTCAGCGTAATGCTCTTGAAACCCACGGGCACAAAGGAGGTATCTTCAGTTACAAAGTCCCCAATGGGAATAAAACAGGATTGAAGGCAGGCGTCTAAAATGCACGGATGGACAACATAACTTTCAGCTTCTCCTTGAATAGCCGGCAGTCCACTGATGTCAATCAAGCAGAGTCCCTCGTTTTCGCGCTGCCATATTTCTTTGATGATGGAGAAAGTGGGTCCATAGTTAAACCCCAGCTTTTCGGATGTTTCTCTGAAGCGCTCTGTTGTCATTTTTGTCATATTTGTCAACCGCTCCTCTAAAGCGGGGCCAATCTGGTCAAAAGCTATGTACAATGAAAATAAAGAAAACATTTAATGTATGACTAAACTAATCAGAGATATCTTGAACGCTTTGAGTAGATTTCAATTTATAAAGAGTATCCTCTAAAGTGGTATGAATAGATATATGGGGTTTAACAGGTTTTCGTTTTCCTGCCGTATAATTAACCACAAAATTCAATTCGATGTTATGTTGCTCTAGTCTTTATAAAACGATTATGATACCATTTTATAACAAACAAATGATAAGAATAAGAACAAAAACAAAGCAACCGCAACAACAGCAATAGCGATAAGCACAGTTTTAAAATTGGTTTATCAAGCTATTCGAAAACGTTTCAGCTATAATAATACCTTTGGCTTCAAAATTCTCGCGTCTACGCAGCAGATCCAGTGAAACGTTTCCGCTGCTTAGAGCAATCTCTGACTGGTCATCCTGTAAGCTTGTAATGTAGAACTGAGCCTTGTCAATTTTGTCTTCCTTTTGCAAACGTAATCGTAAGCGCCGAACCTAAACGTACACAGAGAAAATTTAGTCAATTTTGGTACATCAATTGTAGTATTTATATCTTGCGAGAAAATTGCGAAAGAATTTAAATTACCTGCGTTTCGGGAAGGGTAAGAAGATTCAAAAGCTTCACATCAGTAAGTTCCAAGCAAGCAACATCTACGAATTTGTCTTTCACCATGGCAAAGGCCATTTCCACGTAGGCAGTTCCAGGCATCACAGTACCTCCCTGAATAAAAGCATGATCCTTTAGAGTAGGGAAACGATGGAGGTCAATCTCAGTCTCCCAGCAATGTAGGCCTGAATACGGTTCGGTCATTTTCACTTGTGCTAGAAAGGGATGAGCTGGCTTCTTTTTGGTTTCCTCTTCACCAATCGGGGGAATTATGGTTTGAGGCGGAAGGTCCCTGAACCAAAAATTCCTTTCCAGCCATGGGTAGTTAACTGAACGGACAAACCTGGCTGATGGATTGTTCTGTACAAAAGACCAATCTATGGGCAATCCCATTGTATACAGTGTACAAACTGTGTTCTGAAGAAAGCACCGGTGCTGGTCTGTGACAGGTACTCTCTTACGAGGAAGAGTGGCCACGACAACTGGAGTTTCCTGCTTATTAAGATTCTCTTGACTAGCAATCTGTTTCACATAGTGGGCTAAAATAGGCTGCGTGCTAATCTCGATAATCTGCTTGTAACCATCGTGTATCAGGTGCTTCATTGCTGGATAGAATTGGACTGGACAGCGAATATTGCGCCACCAATAATCGCCGTTAAACTTCTGACCTGAGAGAACGTCACCCTCAACGGTAGAGTACATAGGAATTTTCGACAATTGCGGGTTCAGCTTGATGCGTTTCATAGTTGCTTGAAAAGGCTTTCTGATGGGCTCCATATGTGTGCTGTGAAAAGCACGTTTTGTTCCAAGAACACGCCAGAAAGTGTCTTTGGCGTGCATTTTTAGGTGTTGACCCAATGCTTCGATTGACTGGGGTTCGCCAGATACTGTGACGCTCTTTGCATCGTTAACTGCGGCGATGTCAACTGTGGCGCTTAACTTCAGGTCCATCAGTAATTCCATGGCGTCTTCCTCGGACATGCCTAGAGCCGCCATGCCACCATTATTAGGAGATTTTTCTTGTAGAGTTGAGCGAGCCAGGACTAATTGAACAGCTTCCTTGACTGTTATGATCCCAGCAACACAGGCAGCTGCAAACTCTCCTAAACTGTGACCAATAACGGCGGATGGATGGATTTTCCAGGACATAAGCAGACATGCTGTTGCGTACTGGACAGCAAAAGTGGTTGGCTGGGCAATGGAATTCTCCGAAATTCTTGAAATGTCCTCTGGCGCCATCAGCTCGTCCATGAGCGACCACTTAATACCCAGCTCATAGAGTAAATTACTGACCGTCAAAACAGCTTCTCTGAAGACAGCTTCACATTCAATTAACTGTCTTCCCATAGCATACCACTGAGAGCCCTGACCACCAAACATGAAAACGAGCTTCCCATCACTGGATTTCACTTCTGCGTAGGAAACCAACTTATCCCAGCCCACGGAGTTATCAGCATAGTCTGCTAGAGACTTGGATGCTTCCACAGTGGAACCAAAAGCTAGGGCCAATCGATGTGGGAATTGACTGCGGCGTTCGTTTAATGAGTAGCATAAGTTGTCCACAAAACGCTCATCCATATTTTCTACATTATTCTTGATCCACTCTGAGTAAAGTCGTGCCATCTTCTGTAGAGCTTCTTTTGAACGTGTTGACAAGGTGAGGACATTATTTAGGCGAATAACGCTCATTTCATTGGAGCACTGCTTTGAAGGAACCTCGCGAAGGATGAGATGCACGTTTGATCCACCAAAACCAAACGAGTTTAAGGCTGCTATCCGGGGTTTTCCTTGTTCTGTTATCCATGGTTCAGTGGTTTGTTGCACAACAAACTCGTTTTCTTCCAGCTTAAGTTTGGGATTCAGCACATTGATGTCAACAGTTGGTACATATTTCTTCTCTTTGATCATCAGAGCGACCTTTATTAGCCCAGCAAGACCAGAAGTAGATTCTGTATGATTGAGGTTTGACTTAACAGAACCAATCCTCAGCATTCGTTTGGACGTTGCCGTTCGCTTGCTGTAGCATTCAGCTATCGAGTTAATCTCTACAACATCTCCAATTGCGGTACCAGTGCCATGCGCCTCGAAGAAATCCACATCTTCAGGATCCACTCCTGACTGTTCTAGAACCCTTCTGGATAGTTCAGCCTGCATCTTTGAACTCGGAGCGGTCATGGGTACAGCGTTTTGTCCATCGCTGTTCATTCCACAGGCAACGATCTCGCAGTATTCGTCATCTTTGTCACTCAAAGCTGCACTTGACAGCTTTAAGATAACTGCTGCAAAACCTTCTCCTCTCCCATAGCCATCTCCGGAAGCATCAAAACTTTTACTGCGTCCGTCAGGGGCAAGGAGTCCACCTAAACTGGATGTTATCTGGACCATCTCACTGAGGATAATGTTTGGTGCACAAACGATGGCTATATCGCACTCGTCGTTGTGCAGGTTGTCATAGGCGATTTTGAGTGCAGTTAGGGATGAAGAGCATGCCGTGTCAACGACCAAGCTTGGACCTGTCAGATTTAAACAGAAGGACACCCTGTTGGCGATAATGGATAATGTGCTTCCCGTCGAGGCGAACTGATCCATCATGCTGTAATTTGATGGATCTGTTGCAAGCTTTGAGTGATC
The DNA here is from genome assembly GCA_964020085.1 of Micromussa lordhowensis. Classification (NCBI taxonomy): domain Eukaryota; kingdom Metazoa; phylum Cnidaria; class Anthozoa; order Scleractinia; family Lobophylliidae; genus Micromussa; species Micromussa lordhowensis. The sequence continues at coordinate 35,732,202 of OZ026598.1, read as the reverse complement.
CAGGTTCATCACGCCGACAAACACCCCTGTTCTGCACTTTTGAAGATCTTCAAGTCGCATTCCAGCATCTTCAATGGCCTCATACACCACTTGTAGCAGAATTCGTTGTTGAGGATCCATTCCACGGGCTTCCTGATCGGAAATACCAAAGAACTTGTTGTCAAAGTACTTTATTTCTTCTAAGTAGGAACCGTTGACGACAGAATGGCGTCCTGTAACAAACCGCTTAGGATTGTAAAACTCAAAGAACGTCTTATGTTGCTCGGGTCTGTTCTCGGGGTACGCAGTAATTGAACTCTTTCCTTGCTCAAGTAAATGCCAAAACTGATCCTTGCTCTTTGCTCCGGGAAATCTGCAGCTGATGCCAACGACTGAAATTCCAGGGCGTTTAGACCTGAGCTGATGTATATCGCCATTTCGTACTTGCAACGATACTTCGTCGTTCTGTTCCTTAGGGGTTATTGCTGCATGCATGTCATTTTCAGAATCAATACTGTGCACCAGCTGGAGGAACAGAGCGATTATTGCCGGGAAAATAATAAGAGCGTGAGTTAGCCCTAGAATAAGGACCAGGGGGACAACACGATGGAAAATTTCAGCTAGACTTGGGTAAATAAACCCCAGTGAAACTGATCCACATATTGTTATTAATACTTCAGTTATCACAGACCACCCAACAGAGCAGAGGGCCTCGATCATCTGGCCTCGTATTTCTAACTTTACTGAAAATACGAATGAATTAGCCACCAGATTGCTGAAATTCAGGGATAGCACTATCGTCATCAAAAGAGATAGGAAGGAGATGTGATTCAGATGGATTCCCCACGCTTGCATTATAGCTGCTGCCTCTAACACGAGAAAATCAAATGTTGCTGCTAGGAAGAGACTAATCCCGAAATTTGTGTTGAAGAATAGAGAAATCAAGAACACTACCACCGTGACACTTATAAAAACTGTGATGACCACTTCTTGTTCCAACAGGAAGAGGTCATCAAGATCAAAAAATTTCTCGGAGACTGGTACTGCTTCCAGAGAAGACTGTTCCAGCAGATATTTTCTAAGTTTCTGTAGTGATCGTCTGTCTTCTCGAAATCGGTTTTGTAGCTCTATCTTGAGATGAATTCGAGTTGCTAGAATTCTAGCTTGAGACTTCGTAACCTCGAGACGTAAGTCTTGTCGAAACGGGACGTTGTGGGTTTGATCAAGGAAACGTTTTAAGCACTGGTAAAATTCTGATTTTGAGCAGGTCATGTTTTGATGTTGTTTCCACTGCCGAAATGCTGCCATCCAACAGAATGATTTCCCCTCGTTGAAGGAAGCTTCTTGCAGTTCCACACAAACGTTTATTATTTGATTCTGTGCAGTGTCCAGTGAATAGTCAATTTTCCCCGAGAACATGACGCTTGTATCGCTTTCTTTACCAAAGTACTTAACTTGTGCTTCATGAAACTGCTTGAAATGATCGGGTTGGTTAAGTGATTCGGTGGTACTCGTTCGCTCATCAGGCTTTAAAGCAGACAAGACACACAAACTGAAGATACAGGCAAGAATGAATAATGAGAAAACTTTTCCACCAAGTGAAGTCGTTTTCCGTACAAGACCTTTCACGACGCGTCGAAGTTTCGATTTTGGGCATTGCACGAGTCCTTGTTCTAAGCTTCCAACGCTAGTGATTGAAGATCTTCTTTTTCTGGATTGCAGAAAAGGAGTGTTCCATTTCTTCAATTTTCCTTCAAAATACATCAACAGAATGACTGTAACCGCAAAGGATGCCAATGAAATTAATACATAAGCTACCAGAGTTGCCACGAAAAATTCTGAAATGACATCAAAGGACGATTTGATCGCAATCCCGAAAATAATAGTTCCACATAGGCTCGAAAATGCAGTGACGAGTCCCGCTCTAGTAAAGCAGCAGCTGACACGATGTTCGAGTGATGGCACTTTCTTTTGCCGCTCCCATTCCACCAGAAATAGTATTGTATCCGAAGCTGATTTTCCCAAAAGCAAAAAGGGAATAAACAAGGTAGTTGGGAAAAGCGACGTGTTGGTCATTGAGATAATACCCGCAGAACAGGTCAAGGGAAGTACAATAGATGAAATCATCAGTAAGACTGTTGCCAGGCAACTGAGATTATCAGAGGAAAGAAATATGAGAATAAAGACAAGGACAACCATTACCACAGGTGTAACATAAAGTGGCCATAGCTCCATTCTCAAGACGCTTTCCAATGCATCGTTGTCTGTTTTTCCAGTCTTGTAGGCGAGTGCTGCACATTTCAGGCGACGACCCAACGACGAGAGGAGACTCTCAAAAGATGTTTCAAAGTT
>OZ026598.1:35687371-35719871 GCA_964020085.1 Micromussa lordhowensis | reverse complement strand
ATAATTTCTAAGCATGAAACTTCAATCGTCCCCAAAAAAACTTCGAGCTCTCTTTGATGGAAGAGGAATACCGTTAGCTAAGAGTTCCACTTAAGTGATCACATTGCCAACATGGTCAAAAACCAATAAGTCAATTTACCGTCCTAAAAATAATCACTGCTTCAATTTCGCTTCGTATTTCCTTTCGCTACGAATCTAAGCTGTGTATTTCAAGGATCTTCTTCGTGGAGGGTACCGTGATAGTTTTTGTTACAAGAATTTCGATTTTACTATCGACACTACCACATTTTTAATGGGCATTTTTCTCAGTCCCTAGTTGTATTTCGTCAATTGTAGTTTCTAAGAGCTAGTTGATCACGCGGTTTGTTTTCAAAGTTTATTCACTCCAACACTCAGAATTTTTAATTTGGCTTCAATGGGTCGCTTAACTGTCAATGTTCCTACCGAGACGACTGACATGAGCCGTGAGTATATTAAAAACTGAACAAGAACCCGTTCCACTGAAACTGACAATAAGAAAAACGACTTACATGTTGAAGGCAAGACATCGCAGGAAATTGCACGTTAGCCCAGGGTCATTCCGTGGACTCTAGCGCTTACTTTAATCATAGAGTCCATTAAAACCGAAAAAAAAAAAACACAGAAAGACTCGAAAAAACCAATAAGCTTTAGCATCGTTCGCGTTCTTTAGTTTTACTTGTGAGTGACTATAATGGACCAGCAAATACGTCTGTTTTCGTTCCTCTAATCTGCTCGTTTATTTGAATTTGCAAAATAAACTATTACGTTACGTCACGTTACATTACGTTGTATTATGTTTCTGCGCTGTAGAGAGGAATATTTTTATTCCTTATTACTTCCCCAAGGAATTTTAAGTGAACGCTGTCGTAGCATCAACCGATCTCGTAAGGTCAGCCCACCGATGTCTGAACATTTACTAAGGACCCGTCCATTCTACGCCGGAGAAATTTTTAACGACGTTTTTACTCTCAAAACGCATCAAATGTCTTCGGTCCATACTATGCCAGAGAAATTTGGAAACACAACACTCACACGTCATTTTGGGTTTGTGTTTGAGTAAAACTTGGTCAGGGAAAACAAATGATTATCGTGACGTCACCGTTTTCGGAAAGCTCTTTCTTCAAAATGTTTTCCGTTATTATTATTATTATTATTATTATTATTATTATTATTATTATTATTATTATTATTATTATACGGCATTTATATAGCGCTTTATCCAGAGGCTCAAAGCGCTTTACAACACTTTGTGGGGGACTTTGCCAGACTGCTTATTTATAGGCGCAAATTGCAGCCACGCAGTTCACAATCGTATTAGAGAGAATAGTGGAATATACAGGTGCCCCCAGAACAGAATAAGTGATAAGCCATCACACCGGGGACAATGTCCCCTACTCTTTTCGAACAGTGTGTGGGTTCTTTAACGTCCCACACCAGTACTGTGAGACGGGGCCTACGGTTTATCGTCCTTATCCGTTCACACTGAAACGCAAAGCCGGCATTTTCAAATTCCTCTGGTTTCAAGAGCGTTTTCGAAAAGCTCCGTTTTAATGCCGTAGTGTTGACGGAGCATAATTACGTAGAAATATGACTGTTTGGCGTATTGAATTTTTTATTTATTGTTAAATACGTGGTATGTTGTTAGATACCGCCAATCTCTTGGCTGACCCTGACTGACAGATTGAAAACTCAACTGACAGCTATAAAGAAGTTAAGAAGTGTTTGTACAGCAATGGTTTAAATTATAGAAGCGCATTAAGACCCACCATCATTAAACGAACCGCATAAAATTACAATTGCTATGTTTTGGAAATGGTCAAGACAAAGCCCTTCTCCTTGAGGGTGCAATACAGTATTTATGGATTAAATTGTTTATACACTGTTTATACTATGTATCATTTAACTAAAAACTTCAACAACCCCCACGGGCATCAGACACTTTGAATTTTCCGAGTCGGTCAAATTCCCACCCCCTCATACCACGCGATCAACCCCCGCGGCTAACATAGGAAAAATAAGTGGTGGAAGGAAAACAAATCAGTCGCCCTCGAGCGACCGCTTTCAGATTCCACTGTACTAAGAACAATTGTTTTAGTTAATCTTTATCTACAGAAGTGACTGAATGTTAGCGAGTGAGAATTGAAATTTACCTTTGAGCGCTGTACAAACCTTTTAAATGCGTTGCTTTTGATCCCCGACGCATACAATGCTTTCTCAAACGCTTCACGATCATCTCGAGACAACTTGCTCAAACTCCCCTACCCCTCCCATATAGTGTCAAACTCAAATTCGTTCCCAGGGTCAGTACCATCAAGGAACTGACAATACACCTTATTCCAAAATGGCCACCATTTAGTGGTCTTTTGTTTGCCTTCAAATTAGCCCTTGTTGCCTCGTTCTTAAAGTCGAAATTCAAAACAATATTTTCCCTTGAACGAGGCAACGAGGGGTAATTTGCAAGCAAACAAAAGAACACTTAAAATGGCGGCCATTTTAGAATAAGATGTAAACGCCTTGCAGATTCGTGAAATATTCACGTTGTGGAAAGTTACTGCGTCTCTCCAAAGACTTGGCAAGTTGAACAGAACAGAAGTAAATATTAGCACTGGGAAGCGCTGCAACGGGTCCGACAGGTCATACCGCCGCAACAGCTTTTTACCGAATTAAATCCATTTTTCCGAACTATTGAGTGGCTTGTTAAAGTAATCTGATGGTCCGTGATTAGTGTTACTCAGGCTTTCCAAGGGAAACACCCGAGTTGAAATTCCGGCTTAGTTTTTTTTCGTTCAGAGGTAAATCGCAGTCAAGTCCTTAGCCAACCTCGTTCCCGGAGTCTTCGTTCCTCTTGACCAGCGGTCGGAAAACGAGAGCTCTGGGAGCAACCATTTTGAGCAACCATTCCCAGAGCTCTCGTTTTCCGAACGCTGGTCAGGGGCAACGAAGACTCTGGGAACGAGATTGGTCCTTAGCGTCAACAGCTACATTTGAATCATGGTGCCAGAACGAACAAAAGCAGGAATAAACCTATACATCGAGCTCGAGAAACATAAGCTCGATCAGATAGATGCAAGAAACATAAGAACGTCTCTAGACAAAGGTGTAGCTTTCTCGGAGTAACCCTACGGCGTCTTCGAAGAAAAACTTACGAGGACAAATGTGATATCCATGATAAGAATCTACATACTGTACTTGCAAACAGTTCTAATCAAACAGCCGGACCCGGCGTCACAACATAGAATGCAAGTAAGCAACATTTTCACGGTAAATTTCATATTTTGTCCCTCAAAAGCAAATGCTTGGAGATTTAAAAACTTATCTTACAATAGAAATGAGCGTAAACAACACATAAACACATGGCAAATTACAGAGGTGCCAAACTCAGCGAAGCGACATGCCGATAACAACATGTATATATGTGAGAAACCTGTATCTCTTGCATACCAAGACAGAAAACAGTTACAGGATTAACCAATGATTCCATAAAAAAACTTAGGCAACTGCAGGCACAAAAAACAAAGTTTCTCTCCAACATAAAGCCCGAGTAAACGCAAATACGCGTCTAGTTAATATTAATTTTGACCATAATACTTCAACACCTCAGTGGAACATTAGGCATAATGCCTGTATAACACTTATAACACATAACACACACTTATAACACATAATCCATTACCTGTGAATCTCGCGTCCTACTCAATTCAGAGTATAATCGAATCTTTAACAAAATTTTCGATCGTGATTACTTCTCCACGCGGCTATTAGTGACGTTTTCGGCGCGTTCATGTAGAATTCAAGGGATCGAATTATAACTGTTTGTAATTGGATACGGTTCTACGCCATTCGCACGCAATTTATATGCGCTTTAATGGCTTCCTTCTTAATAAATGTTCCCTACAGCTCCTTATGGGAAGGAAACTCGACTGAGCTCATAATTTCAAATCGGCATCACGTTTCACGCTCGTCCGATTTTGAAATTGCGTCCGCGATTTCTCTCTGAATGGTACTTGACTCGGTTCAATGACTATTAATAATCCTGCTCGAAAATTCAAACCGGCCACGCGCTTCTTTCCTGATCGATTAATCGATTGAATCACGGGATTCGATTTTCTATAAGTAATAATATTTGAGACAATCACAAAAAAAGTAGCAACGAGCACGTGCAAACGAGGGGACATAAAATGATCAGCTGATAAGTAATGGTAATAGGACTGAGTGGAGTCCAATTCGGTCTGTATTGATACCAGTGATAACAAAATCGGACCACCGCGCAGCGGGAGCCCGATTTGTTAATCATGAGTATGATTACAGACGGAATTGGAATTACCAATTAATCATAAAAAACACCATTTTTGAGAAAAGAAGAACAGCCAAGTTATGAAAGAAAGGGAAAATTTGCACTAAAATACATATATCTTACTAGTAATAACCACAGGTTAGGAAGTGCGGGCGAGGGCTATGCATGATTTGTTTCACTGAGGTTAACGAATTCATTGTAAAACAGTGGCGTTGTGTTCTTTTTCCATTTTGGGCATTTATATTTGCAAGGCAATAAAGGGTTGCATAGTGTGGGTGATTGTTTTCCCTAAAACGAGACAAAGGGACCTAAGAGTGGTTTTACTGACCTTGTGAAACAGTAACACCAGTTTGATTATACACTAGTTCTATTTTGTGTTGAGTTTGACAAAATGGTTATTTTTTCACGTTGTAAATAAAAACACTGTTGATTATAAAATGGACATATTGATTTAGTGATCAAGGTCATTTGATGTAACCCGACAACAACAGACACGGACAGGAAACGTTCCGATCACAAATTCACACGCTTGATTTTGATTGGACGGCGCGCCAGCTATGCATGAGCTGCACGTGATTCTTCGACAAAATAGACGTCGTCCACGTGACAAAATTGTGTTGTGTGCATTCCAATTTATGGATCGCCACTTCTGCATGAACTGCACGTGATTCTTGACATTCTTAGCTTCAAGAAGGCGAAATTTACATATTATTTGACCCTTCAACTACATTAAAGATCATTGACTATGGAAGGTGAAACAGCTATGCTTTGGTGAGAATTGTCTTCTGCTTGGTGTTGGTTTCTAGCGGTCAGAACGCCTGTGCTCAAATTACTGCTGCTTCGTGTTTGTCTCGCGTGGTCAAAGCGCCTGTGCTAAAATTACGTCCTTTCATTTCATTGGTTCTTAGTGCCCCTAAGGACAAATCTTTGGAAGGACGACTTTTTTTGCTAAATTCGAGTCACTGCAAGGCTATATAACTGCCGCGCATGCGTTTGAAACCAATGTTGAGATTAGGATTGCGGGCTCCGCTGGTCGCCCGCAATTAGACGTTTTGGTGTGTAGTATCGCTGTATATTTTTACGAGTTGTGCAGTATTTTGACGAGCTCGTAGGGCGAGTCAAAATGCAAACAACGAGTAAAAATATACAGCGATACCACACACCAAAACGTCTAATAAGAGATTTATTATCCAACCATTTCTTTTCCCAAAATTCTGACTTGCTAAGGTTTTGAGCTTCACGCGGCCGGGAGGAATGAGGCGAGTACAAATATCGTGTGATATTTGTACTCGTTTCGCGCGTTATTCAGTTGTACTCTAGGATGCAGAGTTGGATAATAATGACAAATACTGAAGAAGTAAATTGTTTTATGTCACTCTGAAACTGAGATGGCTGATTTAAACTACAACTTTGAATGTGATTCGTTGATTTAAACTACAACTTTGAATGTGATTGGCTTATTGAACTGTCCGATAACACACGGTCCGATAACAACTTGGCAAGTGAATTACTGGAAATAGGAGTTTTTTAAACCAATCGCAATTGTAATTTTTATGATTAAGTAGAATAAGTCCGTCTAAATGAGCGCTTTTGGATATACTGCGCAAGAAATACACATACGAACATACGAGGTTGTACTTTGAAAACCCCATCATTGAAACTATCTGTGTACAATTATCACTATCCTTGATGTTCTAGCGAGAAAATGTTCATTGCTCATGCACAAAGTCCAACAAAGCCACAATAGGACGCGGAAGAAAAAGAAAGCTAAGAAGAGAGAAAAACTAAAGAGTTTGCTCTCTGGGCAAGCTCAACCGAAATATTACTGACACAATCTCAAAACTATGAAAGGAAACGTCATATTATGAGTTTAAACGAGGTTTGAAAATACATGTAGCTCAAGATAATAGCTAGAAATATAAATTTCTAGCATTTTTAAATGTCATTAATAACGCGTCTCTTTTGCGCCTGAAGGGCTGAAAATCAAGGAAGTCCGCTAGTTCAATTTTCAGTTCTGCTCCTGTTATGCTATTTTCACCCAGTTACATTATTCAGATGTCTTTATGGCGACGTACAACTGACGATTTCCCGTTTTCAGGGAAGATGTTAATGCGAGAAAGGACGAGTTTAACGATCGGAGCTTCGACATTTGCTATTTAGATTTCGAATCTCTTTTATTACGGTGGCCAATTCACATTATCAACTCAGTCGATTAAACAAAATTACCTTGTAATACTCCCCACCGACGCAGCACCACAGTTTGTTTCGAAGCTTGCCCCCTTCATTCTATATAGGACCGTTACTTAAACAACTCTACGTTTTAATAAGTTTTTTCCCAGGGAACTGATACAGGGTCAGTTAAAGAAAATGTTTCTTTTTTACCAAATTCAAACTCCTTTTTTGGCTGGAAAGACTAGGTGCGCTGAACTCTGCATTCCACAACACACCTTTTACAACGTACAGTATTATTAATTAAACTATGACAAGGCGGGAATTGTTGAGAAAAGCAAGGAAAAACACTAACCGGCCTCTTGCTTTGCTTGGATTGTGATTCAACTTGGCAGCCGCCTCCAACTCGGCCATGAAGACCCGAGTTATCTCAGACAATACCACTACTGAGATTTGTTGACTGGAGATTTCAATTCGAAAAAAACTCTGTAACACGACACTCCACTCTAATGGACGTCAGTCCGTGGCGGGTAATTTTATACCCAAACTAATTGCATTGTTTGTCTACAGCTTGTCAGCACTCCAGGAAAAGAAGCACAGTATTCCGTTTCAGCAGTTGAGGAACATATACTTATGGCCAAAGAGTTTTCAATACAGTTCTACAGTTTCCGCATATTGAAGGCTATTTTATTCGTTGATACAATCGTCAAGCGTAATCAGCACGTAATCACGTTGGTGTCTAATTACAGGTATCCAGCGACAATTGGACATACGCCAACTGCACGCGCTTTAATGCCTTCCGTCTTAACTTTCGCCACATTTTGTAAACCTTGTGGAAAACACTACCGACTTTTTTAAGAGACTTTTTTATCTCCAACTTTGTTAATGTTTCAATTAATTAGTAATTGGATTAGGGAGTAATCAAGTTCTTAAGTTCAAATTGCGCTGGCGCTCTTCTGATTATGAAATTACTCGCGCGATTACTCCCTGAATCAGATTTTACTCCACTCGGTGCAATTACTATTTCCAATCAGATGCTGTTTGCTTTCTTATTTGTTTTCCAGCCAACGCCAGCCAGAAATACAAAACAAAGCTCGATCTGTTAGAACTCTATACTTTCCTGTACTTGTTGAGGCAATGAAAAATGTTTTCCATCATGATCGTATCATTGTTTCTCATTATCTGGTCTCCAAATCAACTTGGGTTCTCTCGATTTCATCACATTTATTTACCCTAGAACATTTATTTACCTTCGAACACCGTGATGTAACGATCTCTTACATGTCTATAAGTAAGACCAAAATTTTTATTCTAGTTATTTTCGTGATCAATAACCCGGTATTTTAAAGGTTTCAAAAGACCCTCAAATTAGATGCCGTATTTCATAGCAGGAAGTTCCATGATGTTCTGTGATGCCTTTCTTGTTTTACTGAGTTTTCACGTACTCGATGCTTCACTCAATTTTCCGCCAAATATTTTTTGGTTTCAATGACGGCTATGTCGAAAAGGGAAACAATTGTTGAAGCTTCAATACTCATGACTGTGTACATGGGATCGATGGTTCAGCTCGACTTTCAATTTTTTGATTCCAGTGTCGAAAAGGAAGACAATTATCAAAACTTCAATATTCACGACTGTGTTCATAGGATCATTACTTAAACAAGTACAGTTCAATTATCTCTCCCAAATGCCGCATCATTTAGAAACAATATTTCTTAAGCATAACGATTTTTATGGTTAGGACGGAAGAACTTGCACTGGCTTTACATTGAAGACAAAACACTGTTTGACCTTACAACCATGTAAAGCTTCAGCCAGGGGAACCGTTAAGAGAACAAAAAATGCACTAAACAGCCTCTTGTCTCCCTTGAAACGTGATCAATTATTTAGCAACCGCCTCACGGCATCAAAACTCAGTCGACCATGATAAGACTTATGTTATTTCGGGAAATGCAAAACTTTGTCGACCTAGGGATATAAATTCAGGAAGTACAATCTAACACAGAAGCACACGCAAATAGACGTAAGATCTGAGCATTGCTTTACTTTGTAGTCACAAGAGAAAAGTTTCCGTTTCAGCACTCAGTGAACACTCATGGTAATCAGGAACCATTGAAATAAATTCGAAGTATACGCATATATTTGTTGACAAGATCGACAAAAAAACGATGAAACGAGGAAGGTGGCTTAAGCATTTGAATCATTTGTGTATATGTAAACGAATAAACCGTTATCGTAACTGTCACTTATTATAATAAACACAACGTACCTATAGGAAAAATCCCTGAAAATGAAAACGTTCAAATCACAAGCTATTTCAGCGTCAATAGCGTCTTTATTCCTCAGGAGCACAGGTCGAGGAAATTTGAGCAAACATTTTGGAATGCTAGCTGTTGTTTTGTTTTCGATAACATTTAAAACAGCGACAAAATCAATTTAGCTCTTAGAGCATCACTTCACGATGTAAGGACCGCCATCTTGAAAATGTGTTAAAATTAGATGCATCACGGTCGCAGGCCGCACACCACTCAGTTATTGATTCAAGAAGTGCAATCTAAACCAGCAGCCAACATAGACGGGCGCGCTCGATGGTTTACTCGACTTTCAATTTACCGCCAAACGTTATTTGGTACGTTCCAGTGTCGAAAAGGAAGACAATTATCAAAACTTCGATATTCGCGACCGTGTTCATAGGATCATTACTTTAACAAGTGCAGTTCAATTATCTCTCTCAAATGCCGCATCATTAAGAAACAATATTTCTTTAAGCATCAACGTACCGTGACCGCCATCCTGAAAATGTGTCAAAAGACCGCACACCACTGACTCATGTAGTTATTGATTCAAGAAGTGCATTCCAAACCAGCAGCCAACATAGGCGGCGCGCTCGATGGTTCACTCGACTTTCAATTTACCGCCAAACGTTTTTTGGTTCTAGTGACGGCTATGTCGAAAACGGAGAGAATTATCAAAACTTCAATATTCACGACTGTGTTCATAGGATCATTACTTAAACAAGTGCGGGTCAATTTTTTCTCCCAAATTCAGCATAATTTGGAAACAATATTTCTTTAGTAAAACGATTTTTATGGTTAGGAGAAGAACTTGCACTACACTTGCACTACATTGAAGACAAAACACTGTTTCACCCTACAACCACGTAAGGCTTCAGCAAGGGCAACCGTTAAGACATAGTTAATGTCTCCTCTTAACTATGGTTCAGAGAGAAAAAAAATGCACTAAACAGCCTCTCGTCTCGCTTGAAACGTGATCCATTTAGCAACTATTTCTAACTCAGTCGACCATGATAAGACTTGTGTTATTTCGGGAAATACAAAACTTTGTCGACCAAGGGATATAAATACAGGAAGTACAATCTGCCACAGCAGCACACGCAAATAGACGTAAGAACTCAGCATACATACATATATACGTACATACTTGATTGCAACTCCACGTCTGAATTTCCAAGTTTGTGTGTTGCGGCTGACATTAAAATGGCGGCCCGGTAAGGCTCTCGAGTAGGTCCAAAGATGAGTTATTGCTCAAGTTTCTGCTAACTAAACAGTTCTTGCTCTAGAAGAAGTATTAATTTCAATGTGTCGGAGGTCTAGAGTAATAACTTGTCGTTTCGATGGCAAAACTCAATAGCAGATGTTTCTGTTACTTCACGACCGCCATGTTGGTGCCCCTCCGAAGGGCACCAACATAGCGTCTCCATACAAAGCTCTATAAATTTGAGTGAAACACTTTTCCGAATAACGCGCGAATGAATAACCGCACAGATCTAAGTTTATATTATCAATCATCTTTCATAACCCAGCTTCTTAACTTAATTTAGTGAATGGTTACGATTTTTATTTTTGATGGCGTGACGCTGCAAACCAGAAATAGAGTAAACAAAACCAATTTGATAGCAAGGCTGGTACTACCGCAAGGGCAATTGAAACTTTAATGGACAGAGAGGCCTATTTTATACAGAGGTCAAACGTTAACACCTTATGGCATCAACCGACGAAATGAACGCTAACTTTGGCCGTTTTATATACTGTAATTTTTATTTATTTATTTTTTTCCAACCTGTACCATATATCATTTATTTATTCACTCTATTACTCTCTTTATTACTTTTTATTTACCGATATTTTCAGCCTATAGCTTTGTGCCATACATTTGTTTTTCTTTTTTGTACTATATATTTTATATTACCTACTAGTTAAACATTAACTGCCATTGTATACTTAAATTCAAATTTAGAGCCGTTATTTTCTCTGTATTAGTACTGGCCCTGAAGAAGACTAGCTCTGCTAGTCGAAATATTGGCCCATTAAAGTTTCAATTGTCCTTGCCGTAGTACCAGCCTTGCTATCAAATTGGTTTACACTTCAAGTGACGTCTGGTACGTGAATTTCTACAAGAGATCCGGCAACAGAGTGGCCAAGTTGTTTTGTTCGACGTTGTGTGGTTTCCTGCATTTAATCGTTTGTTACAGAAATAGAGCTTTGTATGGAGACGCCATGTTGGTGCGGAGGGGCACCAACATGGCGGCCGTAAAATAACAGAAACATTTTTCATTGAGTTAATTACGTTTTGCCATCGAAACGAAAAGTTGTCACTCTAGAGCTCCAAAACATTGAAATTAATACTTCTTCTAGAGCAAGAACTGTTTAGTTAGCAAAAACCTAAGCAATAACTCATCTTTTGACCTTCTCGAAAGCCTTATTGGACCGAAAATTAATTGCACCTTCCAAGACGTCACGATGCCTACCAAAAGGAGCGCGGCCTCTGGGGACGAGAATGTTAGCTCACAAGATCGGTTATCGATCAAGTTTTTGCTAACTGAACAGTAAGTGCTCTAGAATAAGTATTGCCGGTTTTCACATGACGTCACTAAAATTCAAACTACACAACTATTGATCCTCCTGATATTTTACTTTAATGATGTATAAGAGCAGCTGAAAACTAATATTCATACAAATTTTTGTTCTGAATGGCTTTGTGGTTTTGTGATAGACTACGGTTGAATTTCTAAGCTTTTGCGTGACGCGGCATTTTCATGAAAGCCGAGGTGTTTAAAAAGAGACTTATTTCGGGAAATTTGGCCATCTGAACAGTTCTTGCATTGGAAAAAGTATTATTTTAATCGTTTTTTAGTTCCTCGAGAGATAAATTTCCCCTTTTGTAGTAAAACTCACTGACAGATGTTTCTGTTGGTTTCCGGACGCCATGTTGGTGCCCATCCGGATGGGGGAAAAGCTTCTCAGCATATCTTGCAGAAGAAAAATTGCCGAGAAATACTGGTGACGCTATAGCTAAGGTACGGAGAACAGTAAGTGCCATGATTTCCCTTACTTTTTCTGCCCACATGTTGACATTTTTGTCGTAGTTTTTGGCAAGTTTTTTGGCGACTTTTTTGTCGAATTTTTTGTCGAGTTTTTTTTGGAAAATCGCATGGCACTTACTGGGCCCCGTACTGAGGAAATGCTTATTAGAAGCTTGAATTCGAAAAATTAATGTCAGGAAGGAAGATATCTTTTATAACTTGCTAAATAAAGAAACCGAAAAATCAAGAGGCTTCGCTCGATTTGTCAGTGACAGCGACCTCTGAGTACCACTTCTTTCTTCCTGATTTCCATCTGTAGGAAGCGTTTAGCCCTTGGCCGGGCTTAAAAGGCGTCTTGAATCCTTATTATATTAGTATTTTTTTCCAGTAATTTCTCAGTAGCTCGCGGAAACTTCAAAAGCCGCTTATAACACAGTGTCTTATGTCGTTAGCGTATCAGTCGACGTTTTTCAGAAAATATACTTTTGGAATGCGGGAAGCGAAACGCGTTTACTTACAACTTCCCTTACGGCTTAAGCTAACACGCATCATCGTCTAAAAATACTTAAATAAGAGAACAATGGAAAGCGAGCACATAAATGACCCGTCATGGGAGAATTTGCTCTAAAGAGTCTTGTTCATGGCAAGTAAAGTGTGTACATAGATTTACTCTCGTTCTGTCATGGCCGAGTTGAAAGGAGATACCAAACAACAAGATTCAAGCCATCCAGAGTATGTACAATATTTTTGTCATGATATTTTCTAAGAAATCAAAGCTCAGTTTCAACCGTCCCCCAAAGAAACTTTTAGTTTCTTTTCAAGAAAGAGGAATACATTCGCTATAAGAGTTGCACTTCAGTGATCACATCGCCAACATGGTCAAACGCCAATATGCTCAATAGTCAATATGCTCCGATATTTTCCGGTCTTCCAATACCCACCGCTCTAATTAGACCCAATTTCCGCTTCGAGTAGCTACTACTGACGTTCTTCATTTAAGGAAACAGCAGACCACGTTAACATTATCTAACTATTAGCTAGAAACTATCTCATAACCCTTAAGAGAAATACGTCAACAGTTACCGTCACAAGCGCTCTCCAGAAAACGAGCTAACAGTAAAATTATAATTATAAAACTAGGTATACCTATCGATAGAGTGCCAACGAGCGAATAATTTGTGCTATAATAAGGGGTTTATTAATACAGCATAACGGATTTTTGGTTCTCTTCTGTTGCAAACATTACCGAGAGAAAATTATTACGCGTTTACCGGCCGGTAACGTTCGTCACGCAATCCCTGAATATGCGTCAAAATACCGCACAACTCGTAAAAATATACAGCGATACTACACACCAAAACGTCTAATAAGATATATGTATCGCTGCTCGGTCGAACTTTCAGTTCAATATGATGGGCAAAGTCAAAGTGAAAGTGAACACGCTAGGTTCGACTGGTGAACACAATCTTTCCAAAAAAGCTGCCCGATGGAACTTTCAGTTCGATATAGGTAAACAGAGAAGGAATACACTGTTTCGATTCATGAACACGCTCGTTCAATTCTGTGGTGAACACGCTGGTTCGTTTTCGTGTCGATTTTGTGTCTTGGATTTGCAGTTTTCCTGAATATTCGAATTAGAAGAAGAGTTTTGTAAAGGGTACGCTCCCCAC
Source organism: Micromussa lordhowensis (assembly GCA_964020085.1). NCBI lineage: Eukaryota > Metazoa > Cnidaria > Anthozoa > Scleractinia > Lobophylliidae > Micromussa > Micromussa lordhowensis. The sequence goes on along the minus strand of OZ026598.1, from coordinate 35,706,394 downwards.
TTGAACTTTCATTTCGATAAAGTGAGAGAGGAAACACACTGGTTCGATATGTTCTAAGACTATGAAATTGTTCACAGTTGGATATAAAACACAACAGCAAAGAAAACAATGATATTCCACGAGATGTAACGCGGCTCCTGATTGGCTAAAAACTACAATAGCTCGAATAGTTCCGTGCTTGCAATTGGCTCAAACTGAGCCATTGTTACATCTTACACCTTACAGTTACACTTTCAGAGCTCGATCGAGAATTTTTTCGCATACGCCATTCTTCGCGCGGCACTATTCTCTGCCGCCTCGCCAGCCGAGCGTCTTCGCTCGGCTGGCTCGTTGGCAATTATACAATTAAGCGGCACTAATTAACGCGGAAACAACTGACTTTCCGAATAGACGCATCGTTTACTTGAAAGTATGTAGCATATCTATGCGTTCCTTTGGGTGATCTGGATCAGGGATCTGTCTGGATCATGGTGCATCAAAGGAGCAGATGAATCCAGACAGATCTTGGATCACTGATCCTGATAGAGAATGCATCCTATCTCGATTGGTTTTCTACATGGCGAAATGACAGACTAAATTGCAAAAACTGCGAAATAATTGTTGGGGTAAAACGCCGAACACCGAACGGCGAACGCCGAATGCCGAATAACACTGTTTGCTTCCGGTTAGTTTCACTCACGTTTGCTTGCGGTTAGCTTTTATTTGTTGGCTAGGGCCATATGTGCTGTCCTTATAAACAAATAAAAGTTAACCGCAAGCAAACATAAGTGAAACTAACCACAAGCAAACAGCGCATTCGGCATTCCGTCGGCATTCGGCGCTCCGCGTTCGGCGGGGGTAACGGGCCAAAGCGATAAAACTCTGTTGAGATGTTGTCACCCTAGGCTTTATCTTTCGAAACAATAAAACAGGAAGTAGTTGTAGTAGCGTTAGTCTGTCTATTTACTAAATTATGGCGTTTATTGGTTTTCCCGTCACCTCATCAAAACCAAATCTGAATAGCCGACTTTATAACAGAGTGGGGCGAACTTGACCTAAGAACGGTAGTTCGTCTGATAGTTTGGACATCACGGTAGTTCATGGATAATTCATCTCGTCGGATCCCGTGTGTTTGTTTGCTCGTATGTTTAAAAGCACAGACGAAGTATCTTAAGCGCGCAATGAACCTAGAACAGTTCAGTTTGCAAAATGAGAAATAATTTAGGGTTAGCTTACCTGGATCAGCGGAAGTCATCTTCTTATTCAACGAACATACTCTTCGAGGGTGCAACATCCTTGTACTGACCGTAGAAAAGAGATAAAATAGCCAATTCGTAGCTTCGTGGATCGAGATCCTGAGTTGTTCGAGTCGAGTATATATTGCGTGACCTACGTCAAACAATACAAGGAGAAGGGGGAACTAGGAACTAGGAACTAGGAACTAGGAACTAGGAACTAGGAACTAGGAACTAGGAACTAGGAACGAGGAACGAGGAGCGAGGAACGGGGAATCTTTATGGCAAGAATATTTGAATTCAGAAAAATTAAGAGCAAAACACCAAACGACTTGAAAGCGTTAAGAAGTATTGGGTTACAGGGAAAATCCTTTATATATGGCTTTTCTAGATTCCCCAGACTTTCAGTTGTGGAAGAGTTAGGAGCTAACTGATATCAATTGTCGGAAAATCATTCCTTGTCAAAATGGGAAGTCGACTGAGCTGTGCTATTCCCGAAAAATTTCCGTGTTAATTATATCATAACACAAATATGCAAAGAACGAACAGAAGCTGTCATGTTTTTTCAATCCTTCACCGGTGTACTCAAGTGGAATTAAGAGAAGGAATATATTTATATTTTCCACAGAATTGTCGTTGTTACCGATCAAAGCGCTGTGAATATTTCACAACATTAAATAAAACCGGATTGTGTTAAGAAAAAAAAATCACAATTCGGCTCCCGAAGATAGCTTCAATACTGTCGATCAGAGTACAGGCCTTGGGCTCCATATGCAGATAAATAAATAAATTTAAGCAATAGAACACTTTTTCCGTGTTTACATAGCCTCGTCTAAACACGAGGAGGGTTGGGAAAATTCGAGACAGCTATGCAAACTCGAGACGTAGTCGAGGGTTTGCATAACTTTCGAGAATTCTCCCAACCCTCTGAGTGTTTAGATGAGGCTATGTAAATACGGAAAATGCTCTATTGCTTTTATATTCTCAAAAATACGCGCGAATATCGTGATAATAAAAGTGTATAATAATACCATGTTTACATACTCCCATCTAAACACACCTATCGACCAATGAGTAGGCGCGTAGTAGCTCAGTTATTTTATAAAAATAAATAACAGCAGAACAGCAATATATTTTCGATTCCTGTAAGAAAATCTTGTTTAAAATTCCTAGTATGCTTGCTGTCTTGAGAATGGCAGTTCCTGGTAAGTGAAGAACGCAATAAGATCAAGTGAAATCTTATCACCAGGGCTACGACGACAGAAATAATGCACCGTCTAATAGCTAATTGTAGGCTCGATTTCAGCCGCTCTCTCGTGTCCGGTCTACGTTCCTGCCCGAAAAGAGACTGAGTTCGGGGAAGGAGTGCGGGCTCGTTTCCTTAACAGCGGCTGGAAATCGAGCCTATCTAGCCTGATCTAGCTCAGTGAGAAAAAAAATGATGCCAAGTTTTAAGGAGTTATATTTAGTTTACGTTGGAAATAAGTTTGTTTCTCACTAGAAAGTGAATGCTGCGAAAAAATACAATAAATTCTGTCTGCATAATAGAGTCACACAAACACAAAAGGCTAATCGCGAGCATCCTACTTCCGTGTTATGACACTGTGACGTTACGTGCAGCGTGAGTGTTATGTGAAGCGTGACTGTTGTATTGTGTATTTCCGTGAACAACCTCGCTTGGACGCATCTTCTAGGAATCATTGACGCTTCATGTACATTTGATAAAAGCTTACACCAATCGTTAAACGCTGTTACTTATTGTTTAGGCCATTTTATTTACTTTTCACCAATTGAAATAAAATCTACATTTTCTTAGTTTTTATTAAAGCTAGATCTAAAATGCTAATAAAAGAAACGTGTAGACAGTTTTCATTCCCTAGCGTTTTCCAATGCGATTATCTCCAGACAGCGGACTCAGAATCGATAGCCTTTTTCTATTTATTCATGGCACGTTCTATGCTAAAGCGATGAAGAACAAAAACAATGAATGTTAGATTCGGCGAAATAATCTCCTTACTTATTTACACCGCGAAATTTTGTATGGGGGTTTCAGGACCAGTTTATTTTGGTATGCAAGTCAGGAAACATGTGGGTTGTTTGTTTGTATGAAGGCTAGCCCAAGCTGTTCGTAACTTGAGGCTGTATTTTAGCAGTACTTATGGAAATGATTCAAGATCAGTTTTGGAAACAATAATCAAGTGAAAGTAGGCTGTCAATGCATTTGATAAAACTGTGTTCATTCTACTGTGTTTTTAGCGGTTTTAAGGCTACATTCGCACCTTTCCTGCTCAAGTTGAAATTATGATTTGGCCTTAATTTTTGGGCTATGTAAATAATACATTAGCTTCATTCGAATTCAATAACAGCAGTTTATTTGAATAGCTAGCCTATCAGTGTTAGGCTGAAATTATTCAAAGCACGTCCGCCCAGGAAACAGTCGTCGTGACTTCCTCTTTGTTGGTTTACGTGTAAAAGAGACATCACGTCATAGTTCTGTATTTTGAACCAGCGTCGACTGCGATGAGAACAGTTTAGACGTCGGACTTGTTAAGCTAAAAGCGTCTAAGCGCCAGTACTGGCCGTTCTCTCGATGGCCGCAAGAAGCGAGGGAAATATCTGCTGTGCCTCCGACGAAATCGCGGCCACGCGGAAAGTTGATTTTAGCGACTCACAAAGGTATGTCTGAATATTGCATATTATCACACTGTACTCTCTTTCATAGTTCGTGGATTTTGTTTCATGCAGACCGAAATATTTGGGTACTGACAGCCAACAAGGGGAACTTATTTTGAGCGAAAGGAACAAATACCTCACGTGAAATGTCTTTTTTTAATTTGGCCCTCGAGAGGGGCTGCGAGGCGATTCTGTATCGTAGAATGAGATGTGAGAGAGTTCATGGAATCTCGATAGTGCAGTTTTTTGACGGAAGTGAGAGATCGAGACGGACGGCGACGCTTGGGAGTTTTATCTGAAACCCTTTTTACCTAAGGTTTATAGACACGGAAGCGAAATGAAAAAGATTACAATACGAATGAAACTAGAAAGTATGATTTTCATTTTGATGAACGCAGATGTAGAGACTAAGGCCGTTGCTAAGAGACCGTTCAAACTGTCGTCCTAATCCCACGAGATCTTCATCAGAAAAAAGAAATAAAACGCAACGAGGAAATGTGCCATGTTATTTGTTTCTTTCAGTTGAAGTGGCATGACTCAGAGCACCTACGGTGTTCACCAGCGCTGTCACGCAATCCTAAGATGACACGTGCGGGCCACGCGCGCGGACTGTTAGACTCGACAAGACTCAAAAATGAATCAAGCAAAGTTCGATTTCTTATTCGATGAGAGTATTTTACAGTCAGCGCTGTCAGTTTCTATATTTATGGTGATTTGATTCTGATCAATAAAATTTCAAGAGATACTCCAAGTTGAGCGAACAATTTCAGTCCGTTAATTTAGTAGTATGGTTAGAATATCGAGGAAAGCTGAGCGATTTCTCTTCAAACTTCAGAAGGTTTAACTAAGCTCCTGGTAACACAATTTGAATGGATTATCTCCTTCACACCGTTTTAAGTCCCAATATCATCACGCGAATCTTCTTTCTGGTTTCAATATATTTCTTATACGTGTTAGCGAATCGAATTTGACTCACAGCAAAACAAATTCTGTTAAATAACCACGTAATTAATCCTTGCATCGCTCCGTGGCTTATACCAGTTTCATTTCCAAGAGATCCAAAGTTTCAAACATACAACTACACAAAAATCATTTGAAACTATCCAAACCTCAAAAAAACAAACCACTCGCAAGTTCAGCTCGCACTTGACACGGGTCACGTATTCGAACTATAGTTGTCAGTTAAAATTTAGACTGTCATTGTACTGTCGGTTTCAAACCATGACTACTATCCAATAAGAAACGGTTTCTAAAGCATTTAGCAATTTAATCGTGTTAGTGCTTAAAATATTAAAAAAAGAAATTATACATAGAATCGCGAATGACGTTAAATCTTCAAACTTACAGTTTCCAAAAGCTTTTCGATTTCCTATTTTTTCGGTTTTTAAAAGCGATATGATCTGCATGCGTTAAAATAAGCCTGCCGCGATGAAAGAGGCTTACCTGTTCGTGGCATTTTGGTAGCGACAGTTTCTCGATGGCTACAAGAGACGAAGAAATTATATGCAGTGCATCGGACGAGACAACAACAAATAACGAAAACTTGAAGAGGTACTTACATATTGTATATTTTTATCATCGATCTCTTGAAGCCAAAAATAAAATTAAAACGAGAAAGATGTTCATATTTTGCAAAGCAAACGTGCTCATATTAGTCTTTGTGAGAGTTATTACACAGTATATGAAAATCAGTCTGTATTTGGGGTTGAAAATTAGTTTATAGTCAGGATAGTGGAGCGAAAACAAAAACGAACGACAAAAAGTCGTCCTGTCGCCAATTTTGCCTGCTTGAGTTCAGCAGTCGAGTTGTGACGGACAGCAATCGGAGTAAATTCAAAACGAAACAAAACAGCTCATTTCCTAACTGCAAGCGTGATGGCTGAACAATGTTACAGGTTTTTGTTTGAATCATCTTAAATAGTTGACGACGGTCGTGATATTTAGAAATTCGAGGAGAAAAAGTAAAAAAAAGCGAAAATGGCGAACTTTAACGAGGGCTTTATATAAGACAAGGAAGTAAACTGAGTTGAGGAGGTGAATGCGGAAGCGTAGCTCAGAGCCGTTGCTACGGACCATACGTCGTTTCCAAGGTTACCATGGTTCAACATATCAAAAGCCAGACACAGAATATGGAAAAAGACCGGCAGAATGTAGAAATTTGTGCCAGTTTTTGAAGCCGACTGTAAAGGGGCATGTTTAAAATGACCATTTCATTTGAAAATTGTGGTTACCAAAGACATTGGACTTTCAATAGAATAAAAAGAAGATAATACAAACTACCGCTTTTTAAAATTATAGCTCAGACGCTTTTTCGAAATCTGTAAATTATATTATTAGCAATGACAGTGATGATAGTAAAGAATACAGCGTTCTGTGGTAAAAAAAGTTAAAAACATAACTTTTTGACAGCTGGTCTCTTATGTTAGGAGTTTGGCGCGTTTTTGGTTGGTTCAACAGTGAGCGGCTTCAATAAATTTCCTCAACATTACTGTCATTTAAGCATGACGTTTACGGTAGACGGCAAAACGGCAAAAAGTTCCTCCGAATTTTTATTCTTTTCTTGTAATCCTACTATTCATCGCAAATGCAAATATTTTCACTCTACTGTACAAACAGCTGAAGACGGACGGCAAAAGTTTCATTTTTGCCGTTTGCCGTCTGACGTAACGTCGCGCTTAATTTAATCTCTCTAATGACAAATAAAATTTAACGTTTTTCGGTTGATCCTTGGTTTCGGTATTTCAATAATCACCTGAGTAATTATACTAACACAATTATTCACCTCAGGCTCGTGAGTATTCTTGAATATTCACCAATATTCACTTCGCCTTCGGCGAATAATTGTTATCTGATAGCCTACACACCCTCTTGGACGTAATCTGTCCTTCCGTCCAACCCCTAATCTAGTAGCGAGAGAGCGCGCGCTTGCTCGCTTGATATATTAAATTAAAATGGTCGCACACAAGATTGTTTACCACAGAGATTTAAACTTGGAAACGGCTTGTACTGCTTAACCAACAGTACCACAGGAGTAGTAGCATTAAACTGCATGACAGCGACACAGTAGGGTCTTAGTCACAGGTTTTACTGGAGTTGAAAAGGTTAAAGCTTTTATCGGCATATTTATTTGTGGTTGATGACAAACCGAGTAAACGTTTTTGATATTTCTATTGTGTTTTAAATTGTAGTTGTTGCCTTCCACGCCAATTAAATCTATGTCGTCTGTGGTCGTCGTTCTGCAGCTGGTATCTGCGTCTTGTGGAGCGCTTCTTCACTTGGTATGGTGAAGGAATCGCCAAGCATCCACTGATAACAATCCAAATATGCCTCGTGTTCGTCAGTGTCTGCTCCGTGGGATTCATCTGGTTCCGAACAGAAAACAGAACTGTAAACCTGTTTATTCCTCAAACTAGCCAGGCCTTAGATGACTTAGATACAGCCGAAAAATACTTCCCATTGAAAATTCGAGAGGAAATCGTCCTGTTGGAGGCGTCCTCAGATCGCCGTAATGTTCTTGAACCTGATTGTCTGAAGCAGGCCTTCAAAGCCCACAACGCAGTTATGGAAGTGGAACCTTATCTCGATTTCTGTGTCACGCTGTCAGGAAACAAATCCAAGTCACCAAGCGAATGCATGATGGTCAACCCGCTGGAATTTGTGCAGTTCAATGAGAGTAAGCTGAATGATAAAGACATAGCTGAGGTTCAACAGGACCTAGACAAAGCGTTTAATGGCAATGCGCTGATGCGCAATGGACGTCCCTTCCGGTTCAGCTTCAACCGCATGTTTGGCAGTGTCAAACGAGATCGTGGAAGTATAGCCAGCGCTGAAGCATTACAGATGGTGTATCTCATGCGTGACCCAAGTGACGAAGACGAGAACGAAAAAGTTCTGAAATGGGAGGAGAGTTTCATCAACAAAATGGCATCGTTGGAGGATGAACTTTCTTGCTTTAAAGTCCACTACTCAAGTGAGAGAAGCCTGGACGATGCTATTGCCGAGAGCAGCGGATCTGACATTACACTGGTTTCTATCACTTTCACTCTTATGATCAGCTTTGCTAGTGTCATGCTCGGGAAGTTCTTGAATCCGCTGACTGGTCACTCTTTGCTCGCTAATGCAGGAGTGTTTGCCGTGGCCCTGGGGATTCTAGCTGGGTTTGGTGTCGCCATGTGGTTTCGGGTCCCATTTGTCAGTATCGTTGGAGTGCTGCCGTTCTTGGTTCTTGGAATCGGCATCGATGACATGTTCATTATGGTGGATGAGCTTGATCGACAGCCACGTGAAAGCACAATCATCCAAACTATTAAAGACGTTATGAAGCATTCAGGAGCAACTGTTACCATGACGACAATGACGGATTTGGTGGCGTTTGCAGTTAGCACTTCCACATCATTTCCAGCGATAAAGTAAGACAATAAATTTGTGGTTAATAAATCCTTTTTCAGTATTTGTCCAAATAAATCGATTGCTTTCATTGGTAAAACGAAATATCAACATTCAATTTCTCCTAATCGTCTCCATGCATGCTATAATGTAGTTGGGAGAATAAATGTCAAGGTATTTTCTCCTCTTCTCGATACATAACAGTTTCTCTATTACGGGAGAGGTACGGTTTTATCGAGTTTCATAAGTAATGTTTAATAAATACTTTCCTTCATTTCAGGTATTTTTGTATCTACGCAGCACTGACGGTGACCTTCTCTTTTCTTATGATTGTCACATACTTTGTGGCCATTATGTCATTTGATGTGACTCGAATAAAATCAGGCCGCAGAGATTGCTTACCATTCTGCCTTGCACCTAAGCCGAAAGAGGGAGGTAAAGAATGGGACGAACCTGTCCAACAGACATCAAATCGGGCTATGGAGTTGTGGAGTACATTGCTAACCTACCCAGTAACAAAGGTTGTGGTTATATGTTTGTCGCTGGCGTTGCTTGGTGCTGGGATATACGGGGTCACCCAAGTAGATGAATCGTTTGACAGAACAATCCTGGCAAAAGATGATTCGTACTTGAGACGATTTTTGTCCGCTGAAGGAAAGCATTTTGTTCTTTCCATTCAGGTGAGCATCGTGGAGAATGGCGAGGTTGATTATGAGCTGGATTCCACCCAGGAACAGATCAGAGAGCTGACAAACATCGTCACAGGAAATAAGCATTACCTTAACCGATCCATCTCCTGGATGGAAGTATTTTTCCAGTATGCCAAAAGGTCTGGGAGGAACATCACTGGTCCAGGCTTTTTGCCCGAATTGAAAGCATTCCTTAGCATTCCCGATTTTGCTTATTTCAATCAAGACTTGAAGTTTTCCGAGGATGGCAAAAAATTGAAAGCTTCTCGCGTCCTGGGTTTCATGAAGAATGACGGCAGCTCCACCTTCCAGAAAAACGCCATGCTCACTCTTCGAGACGACATCGCAGAAAAGTCCAAACTTGATGCCTTCCCAATTACTCGATTTTTTATTTTCTTTGAACAGTACGCCATAACATCAAGGGAGACCATTAGGAACTTGGTAATTGCAGCCATAGCGGTACTAGTCGTCACGAGCCCTTTCTTGGTGGACTGTACAGTAACATTAATCGTGGTGCTCAACTTTGCAGCCCTGATATGTGAGTTATTTGGACTGATGGTTATCTGGAATGTGTCCCTTAACTCCGTGTCCATGATCAACCTCGTAATGGCTATTGGGTTCGCAGTCGATTATAGCGCGCACATTGCACATGCTTACATAACGTCAAACAAGGATACAGCGAATGAACGAGTAGTGGATGCATTGACGACACTTGGAGCGAGTGTTTTCATGGGAGGTAAGTCCCATGGAGTGTGGATCAAGTATTGTTTTAGACAAATGTTAGTGAGTAAAACAGAAAGGGCTATTGGATTGCACCAAAAAACTAAACAAACAATAAAAGAAAACACTGGGTTTCTAACTTTGGCACCCCATACTGTGTCCACTAATAACATCAATGGACAACTTTTAGCCAAGAACATGGTTTTTCTCTTTTTCCGATCGACTTTTGTAGCTTGTCTTTTAAATGGGATTACCTCGAAGGCTACCATCTGTGTTTTTTGTCATGTGTCCTAGACAAATTGTCGGTGCATATTCAGTTGTACATCTCTGGGTAGAATGAATGATTCAGAGTAAGCATTTTGTGTATTTCAGCTTAAAAACAAGAGCCAGGAGGAATGGACTTATCTTAAAATTAGTAAAATATCCCAGAAAAGGTTTCTTTGATACTAAGCATCTCGTTAAACCAACGAATTACAAACAAAGCATAGTTTCCTTCTTTTTAATTATAGTTAGCCTGGTTCAGTGAAGGAAACTAGAGCATACTGTGGTAACCTTCTTGTATCATTTTGATTTACGTATTAACGTGCCTGTCGCCTTTTTTTGCTTGTTTTTAGGATTCAGTACTTTCCTCGGCATGGTCGTACTAGCCTTCGCCTCTTCAGAGATCTTCCGAATATTCTTCCGAATGTTCTTTGGAATTGTAGTACTTGGCCTTCTTCACGGTCTGTGTATTATGCCAGTTCACCTGTCCTTGCTGTGCTGGAGACCCGCTATTACCCGACCCCCCTCTGTAGGAGACAGTTCTCAGAAACTGAGGAGCATAGGCAGGAAAGATAGACACAGCGAAGCAGCTGACAGAAGCCTCCGGATGGAACCAATTGGAAGTGACGACACTAAGAGCATTGTTTTCATTGAAGTAAACGGTAAGGAAAGCAACGACGATCATGCCCACCAGAAAGACGGAACAGACGGCCCTCAGCAAGCAGTGAGTAGTGGTACGGTCGAGTTAGGAATTCAGAACAAGGGTATTGAACTTGATGAAGAGCCCACGGACGCAAAAGAAGCCGACAAGAAGCAGGAAAAATCGAGTGAAGAATCAGCTTTCAATCAGAAAAAAGATTCCGGCAGTACCTCAGAAAGCCTAGAAACTCTGCAAAGTGAGCAGGCTGCTACTCCCGTGGCCGAAGAAAGTGAGCAGGCTGCTAATCACGTGTCCGAAGAAAGTGAGCGAGCTGCTAATCACGTGGCCGAAGAAAGTGAGCAGGCTGCTAATCCCGTGGCCGAAGACACCACCACAGTGTCCAAAACTGGTATGACTGAAGAAGGTTCCCACGACTCAAATGAACCAGAAAATGCAACTACCAAAACTGGAGGAGTTGTAACAATAGCGGAAAAGCCACCTAAAGCTGTCTTTATAACTAAATGTTAAATCTATGCCCAGTTTGCAAGGACATTGTGCTAATGTCAGGTATGCTGCATGGTAAATATTTGTATACCCTCATTTTGATGCAACCGAAACGGGTCTGTGAGTCTTTATTCGATGATTATATTGCCATATATTATATTGCCGGATGAATGTATTTTGGAGCAACTACACCAAACAAGCTCTATATATGATCCCTTCCTTTCCAGAGTCTAATAGAACTTTAATTCTTACATTGCTTGTGAGTTAACGTATGTAGTCTGATTGTGGTTGACACTGTGCTGTGTTTCAAAATACAGGCTTCTCGGAAACACTTGTACATAGGGCTCTAAAACTCTAAAAGTTTTTGTTTTGTATTTTCAAGATGAAATTAGACTGTTTCGTTTAAATGCATTTGATTGTTTGTAATTTACCGCTCTAGAATTAAGAGGAAGAGAAGATTAAGGGTTAGGGACTTAATCCCCCATATAGGCCTTACTCTCGAAATAATTCATTTCTTCATTTCAAGTTTTTTTAAGACATGTTATCTAGTTCTTCCGCTGAAATGTTAGCACGCGCGTTGCTTAGATGTTTTCGTGGAAGATGAAAACGCGTGTAAAGCCATTAAGGCGGTCATTGTGAGTGTCAATCACGTCACAGGCACTTTTAGACACAAGTATTGAGATGTCTGAAGTCGAGAGTGATCTAAGGGTACCTTAAGAGCTATTACTTTTGGGAAGAACGCCTAAATGGCGGATTATCTCTCTCTTACTCCTCATGGCGAGCTTTCCGTAACTGGCAAAATCCGTGTCTACCCGGGGATCCGAGTAATGTCAATATAGTAGATTTCAAGTAGTAGAAAGCAGAACTTTATAAGATGATCTTTGGTGACTTCACTGGCGTCTCGAAGTATATGTAAAACCTAGTACAGAGTTTAAATTACCATTTAACCAAACGGTTCCAACCGGTTTCAAGTTTACATCAGACGAGTCGTTAATTGTAAGATCTACCTTCATTTTTATAGCTAACTGGCAAATCATATTCCCCAGCCATAGAAACTTTAGTAGTTTGACATTTTTTTTAACAGCTGAGTTATCCTCCGTGCTCAACTTGTTCCACTTCTATTTGTTATAGTTGCTATAGCAAAGATATCAGTGACGCCCGGGTTCGAGCCCGAGGACATTATGTTGTGTTCTTGGGTAAGACACTTGACTCTCTGCGTGCCGCTTCCCGGCTTCCCGTGTTCCCGCTTCCCGTACCCGCTTCCCGTACCGGAGAAAACCTCTGTGATGGAAATGATGGCAATGACGGACTTTTTACAATTTTCGATACAGTTAGGGCGGTTTTCGCTTGAGTGTCAAACGTAATTCGCTTTGGTTTTGAATCGCAACTCTACACGTTGACTTGAAAAAAAACTGGCGCCACTTTGTTTCCACAAAGAAGTTTAACTAAATTCAATCATGAATCGGTCGCACACGTTTTCCCGCCCTTGGCGTCAGCCACATGAATTTACTTGGAGTTTGTCTACGTCCTTTGTGTTTAGTCAGAGAGATTACTTTCGGGTTTTGCTTTTACGATACTCCATTGAAAACCGCTCTATGATAGTGAGAAGCTAAAATAGCAATGCATATATTATGTATTTTAAACTACCCTGATTCGAGTATAGATTTATATATAAACGACTCCCGATAAGTAGAAGATCGAACCTTCAAGCAAAGTTGAAAAACAAATTCGAGTTATCGTGTGTAGAGACAAATGACCGCAAATAAGAAAAGAAACGGTGTTAACTGTATTTCTTAATGATGAAGTGTACATTTTAATAAAAAAAATTAGTTCTAGAGAAGTCTGGTGAAAGTAGAACAGTACATTTCCAAAATACCGTATAAATCAGATCGCAACGTAACGCGAAACAAAGCAAAGCAATGGGAGAAGTCCAGATACTGCAAACTTTGCAGCTTTCAAAACTGAACCACTTCCAGCTATTGTTACAGAGGTCATTCGATTTACTCTTTGAGTTGTAACGTGTTGACAAACATGATTCGAGTTATTGAGGATTAAATTATCTAGACTATGACCTGAACTGAAATGAAAATTACTTCGAGTTCGCGGGAGATTTCAGTTATAATGGGCTTGAGTTACCATGCGAAATATTTCACTAAATGTACGAAAGAAATCCAGTAGGAATTGATCAGTTTGGTTCGAGCTAGGTCGAGGTTCAAGTTAGTCAAGTTAGCGAGAGTACGAGTTACCGGGAGTCGACTGTACATTGAAATTGTAAATTGAAAACCAATATTGAATAATGTCAATGAAAAGATCCCGTTGCAAAAGGATTTTTGGATATTTTTGACCGCTTTAAGCTAAATTCAAGATGCTACATTGTTTTAGATGCTAAGTATAATAAATAAAGATGATTGAAACCAGTATTGAGAGTTTTTTGGTATATTGACTATATTGACAGGTAGATACTGGTAATTAACACGTGAACAGGCTTTCTGGTTGGGGAGACTCGATCGGCTCAGCCAGCTAGGGTGCCTATTCATAGGCTAGAAGATTGTTAAAATCCGACACGGCATTCATGTAATACAGGCTTTAATTTAGTTTACTTTCTTTAATAGTTAGTAGTATTTTAAATAAGATTAATCTGTAGACATCAACAACAACAACTTGAAAAATTGGAAACTTGAACAGCTTTCCACCATCCCAGCTTTTTTCCCTTACATAAGCAGTAGTGCTTTCGCTCGTTTGAATGCCCTTCATGCTCTCTTTCTCGTTCTCAATTGTGAAATTGTGAGAAAATGAGAAAAACTTGCCGTTTTCTCTGGTAATTTTGAAGACGCTATGATACAAAAAGTAACCCAACACACTGGAAATAGTAACGGGTTGTCGGGGGGGGGGGGGGGGGAGGGGAGGGGGATTGTTGGGTAGATTTTGGGGCTTGGCCAACTGATTTGTATTGCTGGTTTGTCTAATTTTACCTGCTTAGAAATGGCTTTATTTCATACTGACCACCCTCTCTCTTTGGTAACCAAGTCTTTTCCCCACCCCTATCATAAAGTGGACGGACTGGATTGAGGCTGTAAGACCAGAAGGGAACCGGTTCTGTAGGACGCTACTTCAATGAGATCTTTTTCGCTCAAATTTATCGTTGAAGAATAGACCACGTAAGGAATACCGTTTTGACTGAGCCCAGTCTGGTCACAAACAGGCCAAAGAACGAGCGGTGCCGAAAGGAGGGTGCGAACGACCTTTTATATAATAAATAGCTGGGTGAAAATGTTTTCTCAGTCAACTTATCAAACTTATAAAAAAATCCTTCGCGATAAACACTTACGACGAATATCTATAAATTACAAAAAGAACCAGTTTAGCCTCTATTGGCTAAACTAGGAAACTAACAACAACAACACACACATTGCTACCAAAATAGAACCACTCGGAGTTACAAAAAAGATAATTGAAACATAAAATTAGGTGAATTCACCTAGAATAACTTAACAGTTAATCCCGCTGAGTGAAATTAAATAGTATTTATATAAAAACGTTGGTTGGCAGTAAAACGTGGCGGGGGTGGGGGACAGTAAGGAGACAAAATAAGGGCAATAGAAAAACATGAGTAGGAAGCAAGCCTAGTATTGTACTGATGACTACAGAAGAAATAGAAACTACAGAATAACAACTCGTATAATTAACAATTGCGTTGGATATGAGATGGTAGATAGCCAACGAGGCGCGTAGCACGGAGTTGGCGGTAATCATCTCATATCCAACAAGCGCGAGTGGAATAATTGTTTTATTTAAAACACCCCAAATGATAGAAAACAAAAATGAAATATAAAAAGAAAACGCCCCAAAATATCACGCGTACGCTTGCAGCATTTGTAGAACATGGTATAATGGCTCATAACCAATGATGGCTAACCCAATGAAAACTCACGGATTGTATTAACCAATGATCCAGTTTTTAATAATGTTAAAGACATGCCTATGTTACAAAATAAAAATTGTAGAGAAGTGAGGACTAAAAGTATATCAGTAACGCAAAGGTAAACTACTAAAAAAGCTTATTTAAAAATTTATTTATAAAGTAGAAAATTGACCTTTTGGGGGAAATGATACTTGAGAAATTTCTATTGTATTTAAAGACTGTCCTGCAGTACTCTAAAAAAAATTAAAAGTAGTTCGCAACGGTCTGAGAAACGAAAAGCGTGCTTCAACGAATTGATCTTACAGAAGTCAAACTAACTGATCTATGGTTCTATCCGAAATAGTTATTAGATAAGAATGGTACCATTATAAAATCCGACAAATGTCTTTTTTCTACGTTTTTGTTCACTTTATTTAGTTTTTGGCCTTGTGACCGGGCAGAAAACACAACGGTTATTTACTTCTGAGTGAGGAACTAACCAATTGAAACGTTTTGTTAGGTAGTTCCTGCCTTGTGTATATGCGCAAAGCAAAATAGTATAAAATTGTGTCTTTGCTGATTCGACCGGGCTCCATAACCATTCCCCTCTATTAGATCGGTGTTTAATCTCAAGTTGCCTGACAGATGTAATAATAATCTAAATCCTTAATTATCGTCTTTGAGAAAGAGGTTTTGAAATGCACCACACCCAAGTAGTACTATTTTGTCTCGCAGTCCAAATCAATTCACTCACTCATTCACTACCTTATTACATTGATTCTAGTAAAAAAAAAAAACAATTAATAATTTTAAAAATTAAAAGCAATATACTTCTAAAAGGAGGTTCAAATAGCATATCATGAAAAAGGCGTCACTTTTTGGTTTCCACCGACAGAGGTTTTCGGTAAAAAAATCTTTGGCCGATGTTATGGTGCGTACTTCTTTTGTAGATGCTGTATTAATTCTATATTGCTAACAATGTCATTGCAAATACAGCTTCTATCATGTTGTAAAACGCTTTTAGATCGGAATAATCAGTGAATTCCAAGTTGTAGACACATTCGCTGGTTATGACGGAAGCGACCTGCCCCAGGTCTACGCTTGCGACCAGTGTGCTTCAGGGCACTGGAGACGAGTCTTCCGGGCTGCACCATGCGGAGGCCTGTTATACGATAGATAGAAAAAGAACATCTCATAAGCTAAAATTGTTCTCGAAAAAAGTGAATTTAATTCGGCAATCGCTTCAAAGCAAGACAAGAAATGAACGTAGCCTGAGTGAAACATCAAACAAATTCAACTCAGCTGGTACTCAGGTTAATTACCTTTCAGATCAATTTCTCGTACTGGTTGGTTTCGCCTTCTTCGGCCATTGATTTCAACTTCAGTTTAAAGGCAACTTCCTGGAAATGAATCTCACCAAAATGAGGTCTCTTGTTCCCTGAAATTGAACGGTAAAAAGGAGTCGGTAAAGCCTCGATAAACTAAAGAAACAAAAAACAAACCAAAACAACTACATTAAAAAAGGAAACAAGCTAAAAATTCATTGACCCTACGGTAACTTTATGCAAGGAATCAACGTCAAGGGACCCTTTCGGCGATTCGGCGGCCATTTTGAATTCGGTCAGTGTAAAACGCAGACTGCTGACCGCAGACTGCAGACCGGGGTTAAAATGCAGATGAGGGTAAAATGAAGACTGCAGACTGTAGACCAGGGGTAAAATGCAGACTGAGGATAAAATAAAAAAAAATAATAATAAAACACGAGTCATAAGGATGAAATAAAGAGTTTTCGTACCTTTAAAATGACGTTGATCGAGCATTAAAGCCGAGTACAAAGATTGAATGTCTTTAATACACAAACTAGGCTCGATGCCTAAGATAGCTTGCCCTGTTGTTTTGCTCTCGTGTTTTGCTTGCCTTTTGCTCCGAACAATTTCAAGGCCATTTGAAGCACTCAAGACACACGCTGGTTTAATCTTATTGGACGTTTTGTTGTGTAGTATCGCTGATTTGTGCCGTATTTTGACGAGCCCGTAGGGAGAGTAAAAATACAAATAACGAGTAAAAGTTCTAAGCGATACTACACAACAAAACGAGTAATAAGAGATTTATTATCCAGCATGCCAAATTGTTATGTCCGTGCGGGCGAATTTTATTTACGGGCAATGCGTGACTACGTGACAGAAGTATGCGTAGCGTAACGGAATTGGCGCGGGAATTCCAGCCAACTAAATGAAATTTCACTGTCGTCTAACTGCTTCTTCGCTTGACTTATCAAATAAACGTGGATCAGATATTCGCCAGCCATGCCGACTCTTCGTCGTCAGAAAAATAATTTAAATTGTCGTCTTTTTGTAACTTCAATCCAATTAGTCACTTGCACGTTGCGAGAAAACCTGCCTAAGCGGTGCTCTGGAGTACAAATACCGCGTGATATTTGTACTCGTTTTGGGCGTTATTTGTACTCTACGAAGTGCAGTTGGATAATTTAATAACACTTTGTCGATGAAAACAGGATGAAGGAAATGCGCCGCAAGAGTGGGTCGGTCTCAGACCATGTTGAGTGAACAAAATTCAAAATGGCCGACACGTAAACAAAGGTAAGATGCATAGAAATTACGATTAGTTCGGGCCCTTGTGGGAAACTTCGTACAACAAAATGGGGAGTTAAAGAACTCGAGGTTGATAATATAGTGTTTAAGGCTTGGAAACGCTTTTTGGTTAGAGTTTTCGGGATTTTGGAAAAAAATCATGGGTACGCGTACGAACAATCTCAAGTCTTTATTATATCCGGATTTTATCATTAATATTGTATTTTACCCTCAGTCTGCATTTTACCCCTGGTCTGCAGTCTGCAGTCTGCAGTCTGCATTTTACCCTCAGTCTGCATTTTACCCCCGGTCTGCAGTCTGCAGTCTGGGTTTTACACTGACCGATTTTGAATTCTATTGTTTCAAATTGCCATTATGGGATGCTTAGGGGGCAAACACATACTAATTTACCCTGAGCATCCCATAATGAATGTCAAAGTAATTTTAGATAGACAAATGATTACAATGAAAACGAAAATCACTCGTGAAAACATTATCTTACATGTAATAAACCAATTTGCCGGCTGAAGTCAGAATTTCCAAAGAATTATTTTTGAAAATTATAAGAACAATTAAGATTTCACAAAAGTTCACATTCATACTAAGAAAGTCATCAGTCGATACTATTCGTTTACACACTGGAACACAGTCAGAGGAAATTACGTCTTTTTGAATGAAGAAAAACCTTCACACCGTTGCAAAATTTCTCCACAGCTCGTCTTTGATGGAATGTTCTTGAAGGTCTGGGAAATTCCGGGAACAACATGCGGTAGTTGAATGCGAGGGCTGTTGCTAGGATACCACCTGTCACGTGAGCATGGGGTAGCTCACTCAAGGAGTAGTGGTCACCAGGACAAACGAGCACCGTTGTTCCTCCATCAACTAGCTGGCCCCATACCTCTTCGACACTATCTGACGAGCGAAGCCGAGTTGGCGAGAAGCGCGTGTTTTGGCATTTGAGGAAGGTGAGAGGACCCCGATAACGAACCTAATAATATATAAGGTTAAAATTATTCTCAGAACTTGAGAATTTTACTTTTAAACAATACATCGAGTCACAAAATAAAGAGATGTGCGTATTAAATTTGTAATTCCATCCAGTCACTGTCTTTGGAAATCACTGGTTCAAAATGTCCATGGCACGAAAGCTCGTTGTATCAAGTTCATATGCAATTGAAATTCTTCAAAATAGGTTCCTTACCTCAGGAGGCTGCCATTCGTGGTGTGTTCTACTTGCAATTGTTTGATTCCTCAGAAGGGACTCTCTGAGGGCTTTCAAATTGTGTGTGGTGAGTCCTTTCTCAAGGCTTCTTCTCTGTAGTTCATCTATGGCCCCGTCTTGGTTGTGTTCCTCTCTCAGCTGTCGGTATTCATCAGCTGCCATCTTAAGGGAATCTAGCGCCAGCTTTTCCAGGAAGTTTTCGAATTGAAGCTGCAGCGATAA
>OZ026598.1:35657771-35674671 GCA_964020085.1 Micromussa lordhowensis | reverse complement strand
AAGGATACCAATTCCTGGTCAATATAACATATGAATAACTAGTTTTATGATGTACCATAAAATGGGTTATACATCTAAAAATTAATGCTGCAAAGTCTTCGAATGGTGGAAATTGGGGAGGGAAATTTTTTTAGTGAAGTTCATACAAAAACAAAATCACAGCCTTGGAGACATCAAGGATCCGAATACCACTACATCAGTTCTGAGCGACAATCGTGCAAGGAGCGTACAGCTTACGAAAGACACAAAATTGGTTTGTTTTGACGATGGTCGAGAGGGCAGCTGCTTTTGATCTAAAGGACCCAATAGCGGAGCTATCTAACAAAAGATAAGAAAAAGCCATGATTTATCGATAAATAATTTATCACATAATAGCGGGCATTAAAGAACCCTAAAAACATAATGGCGGGCAGATAAGAACTCTAAAAACTAAATAACTCTATCAAACATAACTCTAACAAAAAATAAATCAGGAGACCTTGGTGAGAGGAGTGCAAACGATTGCTTAATAGATTGTGCTGAATTGGAGATAAAAGAATTTTTTATTCCCTATTAATAAAGACCTACAAAAACCAAAAAAGAACTTTTAAAGGACTCTTTTGTATTAATTACCTGTCCTTGAAAACCTGTAGAAATCGGCACCAGACTCATGGCATATCGATGTGATGGATGCACACAGAAAAACTTTATGGATGAGCTCGCAGGAGTGTACAGCGGTACAACTTGTATTTGATTCGCTGGTGTTAGTTTGGATTGAGATGTATCCGTCGTTGGTTGTGTATGCGCCGGTCCATCTTTTCGGTCCTCGCTTTCTTCAGGCTGTTCGTTGGATGGTTGCGAGTTTGACCTTTCTGCACCAAGTTTGGCAGTAATATCTTTTGCCATTTTCAGCGGAGTGGTATCAGGCTGCATAAAATAGAAAACCTAAAAGAAATCGAGCAATGTTTCGTTAGCATTCCAATCTCCTATTATACTGGTCGATAAATACTTGTAATCAAGCGATATATCTTTACCTTTCCCTTCCACGTTAATGTTATATTTTAGATGGCTTTTACCTTTGTACATGCCATTTTTCTTTAATATATATTGACGCTATTTCAAAAATTGGTCAGACCAATTTCTTCTAAGCTACTTATTCAATGGTGCCATTGTGAAAACTTGGTGGCACTAAGTACTGTGGTGATATTCTTGATTGAAAACTCCTTTTAAATTGTATCAATCGAAACGATAAAGGAGAAACTACAGAATCATCACTCTTGGATCTTAAGCAACACACCTCAAAAGAGACTTGAAGATTGGATTCAAGCTGCATTTTCAAAGTCAAGGAGGCAGTGGAATCGGCACCGTAGCTATACATGCTCATGTTCAGATCTGTCTCAGAGGGCGAAGAAATTCCCGTCCATTCTGTAATTAAAATGGCAACATATTCATCTACAAGTTCTGCTCTCTTGTCTGCGTCCTTCTCTAGGATAATCCTTTGCGCCAGAGATTCTGTCGATCTGGTCTGACTTTCGGGAGCATTGATTTCAGCAGTGATGGCTGACAGTCGGGAGGTCTTTCTCAGTCCAAGATTACTTTTAATGAACCGAGGCCAGTCCGCATCAAAAAGAGAGATTTGGCAGCGGCCTGGCTCCTCAGTTAGAACTTTGGCCATGTGCTTCACTCCTTTGAAAATAATCATAAATTGTTATAATCGAAATCTATCCTCAAATGTTACATTTAGAAGCCAACAAAAGCGAACGCTGAAACATGCCATACCAATACTTCTAAATCCTTAGTTTTACGATGTTACAAAAATAGAAGTTATTATTAAATTCTCAACCTCGCATAATGCAATTCTAGCTTTCTGATTGGTTCACTAGATCTCGGTTACCAGCCATTATACCTGCGTTTGACCTTATATGGAAATGAATGCGGCAAATGTCGCTCAGCATAAAATTTTCAGCATTTCGTTTTGGCGCGCGGAAGGCACATCGCTTTCCGGTCGTTTCTTAGACTTTAATAAAATTTAGCAAAACCGAAGATTGAGAATTTAATAAAACAATTATTCCATTCGCGCTTGTTGGATATGAGATTGGTTATAGCCAACTCGGCCCTACGGGCCTCGTTGGCTATTTACCATCTCATATCCAACGCGCGCTCATGGAATAATTGTTAATTATTAATGCTATTATAGTCTAGATGAGAGTTGACATCAAGAGCAATCTGTCCATAAATAATCTTGGTTGGTGCATTGTGTAGAATACGTTTTACCTTCCTTCGCACGTATGAAGCCCAATCCGGCCATGGTCAGCAGCTTAGCGATACCAGCTTCTCGTTCCATTACACCGGCTCCACTGATTGGTCCCCAGTTTATCGCCAATCCGGGTAGACCGAGCACGTGTCTTCGGTACTGAGCAAGGGCATCTTGAAAAGCATTACAGGCGGAGTATGACGCTTGTCCCATGTTACCAACGATTGATGCCATGGATGAAAACATGACGAAGAAATCCAGATCCATTTCCAGGCTCATTTGGTGTAGCAAAAATGAACCTAACAAAAGGTTTTGGAAACAAGTCATTGCTATGAGATAACAGACTATACAGAACAAAACAAACTCTGTTTTTGCGTAGAAGCGAGGTTCCAAGACGGTCACTACGGTTTTTGTCAACACAAAACTAGGCCAGCATCTAACTCTCTTTATCACGTTCAACCTCTCCTAATATTAATTGTTAGTTATTATACCTTTGATCTTAGGGCCCATGACCTCGGTGAAGCTTTCAAAAGTTAGATCCTTGATAAATTCGTCTCTAAGAACCATGGCGGTGTGCACGATTCCAGCCACACTCGGAAGAGACTGAAGCCGCTGTTTAAATGAAGACATTTGATTTTGGTTGGAAATGTCAACCTGTAAAAGTAAAACAAGAATTTGTTTTGTTGTTTTTGTTCCTTTTTTCACAATCGATTTCCAGAAATGTAACAAAAATGGCCTTACCTAAGTGTCAGAGTATTTAGCACTGTCCTATTAATTGTGGTCGGTAAACAAGCAAGTATAGAGCGTATCTACTGTAGGGATGGTTATTTACATTGTCCACGGTGGAGAAGTTGAACTACAGCCCAAGTGACTGCAGAGAACGAGTCCAGCTGGTTGCCGGAGGATTTGAAGAATAGAACCCAACAAGCATTCGAAATGCAGTGGACATAACCACTCTACCATCCTGGCTCCTTAATTTCATCTTTAGAATAAAATGCGTTAATTTTCAATTTTAGTGGTATAAACTTGTTACTATGTTCCCTTCTTGTCGAAACAAATTCATTTGAAAGCCTTAATTTATCTATGTACAAGGACACATCGACATTTTGCCGCTAAAATAATTACCTGAAAGGTGTGGATCTTGGCGCCAGTCCCCCTCTCAATCTCTCGTAACTGCTGATACTTGTCTTCCGTGGGCTTGGAGCGACCAATAAGACCGATAGATCTTGCTCCATTCTCTACCATCCAACGAGCAACCTCGAAGCCAAATCCTCGCATTCCTCCTGCTACCAGGTAAGTTCTGTTTCCTTTCAAACCACACCCATCTAAGCCACGAGGGAGTACTGGTATATTTTGCAGGTGATTGTCTTCGAATGATGCATACGAGTAAATTAGAAATGAAATGTCTGAAATTGCCTTCACGTGTAATTTTGGGGTTGAATGGTTGTCAATAGACGTGTTTATTGCCTTGATTGACTTTTTCAAGTCAACAGTCTCGAGCTGCATTGAAAGAAGCTTTTCAAGTGCTCCTTTATCTTCCAGCAGTTTGATACTTTCTACACTGAGTTTCTCGAAAACCAGAGGAGATCGAAGAATGTGTGCTATGTCCTCTCTCTCATATTTGACACTTGTATTTGCGGGAAATACGACGTCACCATGGAACTCAGAGCTCAGGATCATGACTCTTCCTCCTCGTTTCAGAGAACGACTACTTTTTTGAAGAGCATTTGGAGAAGGGGGATAGAAAAATACAACGGCGTCGAAGGGGTCGTTGTAATCACTACTGAGATTGGGGGAACTCTGACGCAACACACCTTCCGCGCCCATTTCAAGCAGAAGACGATTTGTAAACGTTTGGCAAGTGTCAGGAATGGTGCAAAATACTCTGTGACCCGATGCTTTTGCAAGAACAACTGCTGCTGGTCCAGGACCTCGGTTGGCTTCATGTATCAGTATTTTCTGATTTTGTCCACCGGACACTGCTATTTGAAGAGCGTGAGATGCTATGGCTAAACAGGCAGGAATATATGTGGCCTGTTCCTTTGTCAGGCTTGCTGGCTTTTTAAAAGCGTCACTGGCTTGGATGGACAAGGAACGAGAAACCCGTCCAGTGGAAAGAACACCACACACCTCGTCGCCAATCTGGAAAGTGGAATGGTTCTTCTCCGGTACACCTGTCACCTTTCCAACCACGAAGACACATCCTTTTGATCTGGCCACATCGATCAGAGATTCAGAGGGTGTCCAGCAATAAAGAAGGTCTATAGTAAGCTCAGAGGAGGATGGTTTCGACAGACTTTGTTCGCGCAGGCAGAGCTTTCCTGACGAAGAGATAGTCGATAAGTACAACGAATGTGTCTTCTTGGTCTTGTTCGTGCTCACTATGGTAGTTTCCTTTTGGAGCGTTTGTAATCTTTGAAGGCGGTTAATGAATCGTTTGCCCTCTCGGAAGACTACCTCGTCTTCAATACTGTCACCTAGAATTTCGTCAATTAAGGCATCTATTTCATTCACATTCTTTTTACTGTCAAGGTCAATAGCTGTAACCCTGAGGCCGAATTCTTCAAGGTTTGCTGTTCGTCGAAGACCCCAGACTGTTGAACCCCACGGCATGGATTTAGTCTCAGGAGACCTTTCGCAAACACTCAGCACCTGTGTAGATTCAGTTACGAGGAACAGCCTTGAATCAAGACACCCATTTATCACCAGCAGCTTGATTAAGAAGGCGGAACTGCTGAAAGCGATGCTTTGAGCTTGGTCAATCACATCGAAGTCGTCCAGTAGAAGAGTCGTTTCAACAGGCCACATGTTGATGACTCTGAGGTTGGATGAATCTCTTTTTGGTATGCCCGAAAAGACTGTTTCAATCACTTTTTGCATTTGGTTGTTGTAAGCCACATTACCTGGCGGGTCAATTGTGATCACCTTGACATTTGCAGCCTGAAGTCTTGAGATTAAGATGTTTGAGAAATCGGTGGAATCTTTTAACACTACACACGTCAAATGTTCCACGCTATCTTTTCGCTCTTCCAGTGTTAGCTCCTCTTCTTTCCAATTGACTTCATAGGCAAGGTCAACGAAACCAAGTTGGCGTGGTGAACTAGTCAACTCCGTAATACGAAACTCGCACATCGTTAATAAAACGTTACCGGAAGGACTCATTAGGGAAACGTCAAAGTTTCCGAAGTCGTTCGCATCAGCAGTGACGTGACAGTACAGCTGGTTTGAAGATGGAACATCATTAAGGGTAATGCTCTTGAAACCCACCGGCACAATCGACTTGTCATTGGTTATCGAGATTCCAAGCGGAACAAAGCAGGACTGTAAACAGGCGTCTAAAATGCAGGGATGGATAACATAATCTGCAGCTTCAGTTTGGATTTCCAGCGATTCACTGATATCGACCATACACAGTCCTTCATTGTTGCACTGCCATATCTCTTTGATAATGGAGTATTTTGGACCATAGTTAAAGCCAAACGCCTCCGTAATTTCTCTGAATCGCTCCATCGGCATTTTTGTCATATTTGTCATCAGTGCATTTACTGCTGGGCCAACTTGGTTAGGAGCTGTGAATTTAGACAAGCAAAATTACTGGGATGTAAGACTACAAAGATGGTCAAAAGTATATTTTCAGTATTTGTATTGTTGTAAGTTCTTAATGCCGACGTGGCACACATTTTGAAAACATTTTTTTAGTAAATTGACAGAAATTTATTTAGATATTGCATTACAAGTTTCATTTTTTTGCTTGATTTCAGGACTTAAAGCAGATTATTTCATTGTAGCTAACAAAAGGTAGCTAAAAACAAGTAAATTTCAGAGCGGCATCTCTAATGACATCGAACACGACAACAGCCAAACCAAAGCAACAGCAAATATAACTGCTTTTCAAATATGCCCTTGCCACAGCAGCTCAAGACAAGAGAGATGGAGTACTTTCGAACTAACAGTACGTACAGGTACCTTCATCTTCTCTCGTAACTCTTTTGTGCAAAAGATCAACGGAAATTCTCCCACTGCTCAGTTTAATCTCTG
Source organism: Micromussa lordhowensis (assembly GCA_964020085.1). Taxonomy (NCBI): domain Eukaryota; kingdom Metazoa; phylum Cnidaria; class Anthozoa; order Scleractinia; family Lobophylliidae; genus Micromussa; species Micromussa lordhowensis. The sequence goes on along the minus strand of OZ026598.1, from coordinate 35,668,400 downwards.
AATGATCATCCTGAACACTTGTAATGTTGAACTCAGTCGTGTCAATTCTATCAGTCTTCATAAGACGCAGTCGTAAGGATCGCACCTAAAATAGAAAAGGATGACAATTCGATGACGCAAATATATATCAGGTAAGTTCAAAGTCAAAGTCTCCCTTTATACTTAATTCCAGTCTTAAAGTGTACAAAAATGACAATGAAATATTCGTTGCTGTGTGCTTGAAATCTTAACAATATAACAAACCTGGACCCATCGCATCAGTTCCATTTTCAATTGATCCAATTCTGAACGTTGGTAGACACTACTAGGCTTTTGCGACCAGTTTAAAAATAATTGTCAAACACAAGATAACAGTCTTAGTTAACCTACTATTTCCACTTGGTTTAGTTCACACTTAATTTTATTTACCTGTGTTTCAGGCAGTGTAAGAAGACTTGACAGCTTCACATCACTTAGTTCCAAACCGGCAATATCTACGAACTTGTCCTTTGCCATGGCAAAGGCCATTTCTAGGTAGGCAGCTCCTGGCATCACGGTTCCTCCCTGAATAAGAGCGTGGTCTTTCAAACTTGAAAAACGATGGACGTCAATCTCAGTTTCCCAGCAGTGCAGTCCTGAAAACAAGTCCGTCATTTTTACCTGTCCTAGAAAGGGGTGTGTTTGCTTCTTTGTGGGTTCCCCTGTTCCAAGTGGAGGAATTGTGGTTGTGGGTGGATTTTCCCTGTACCAAAAGCTGTTTTCCAGCCATGGATAGTTTAGAGAACGGACGAACTTGGCCGATGGATTCCTCTGCACACACGACCAATCTATGGGAAATCCTAGCGTGTACAGTTTGCATATGGTGTTCTGGAGAAAGCTTTTGTGCTGTTCTTGGACAGGTACTCTCTTGCGTGGAAGTGTTGCCATAACAACTGGCATTTCTTGGTCTTTAAGGTTGCTTTGAAGAGCAATTTGCTTGACGTAGTGAGCTAAAATAGGCTGTGTGCTTATCTCAATAATCTGCTTGTAACCATCGAGTAGCAGGTGCTTCATTGCTGGATAGAATTGGACTGGGCAGCGAATATTGCGCCACCAGTAATCACTGGTAAACTGTTGACCCGCAAGAATTCCAGCCTCGACGGTAGAATACATTGGAATCTTCGAAAGCTTAGGTTTTAAAGTGATCCTTTTCATAGCCGTTTGAAAACGTTTCTTGATAACCTCCATATGTGAACTGTGAAATGCGCGTTTTGTCCCAAGAACACGCCAGAAAGTATTCTTTGCGTGTATTGTTAAATGCTGGCCAAAAGCGTCGATAGACTCCGAGTCACCAGAAAGTGTCACGCTCTTGGCATCATTGACTGCGGCGATGCTCAGTGTAGCACTTAGATTCAGTTCTGCGAGTAATTCCTTGGCCTTCTCTTCTGACATTCCCAGAGCAGCCATACCACCGTTGTTAGGGCATTTATCTTGCAATGTGGAGCGAATCAGCACCAGTTGCAATGCTTCCTTGACCGTTAAAATCCCAGAAACACAGGCAGCAGCAAACTCTCCAAGACTATGACCAATGACGGCTGAAGGATAGATCCGCCAGGACATCAGCAGCTGTGCAGTAGCATACTGCACAGCAAACGTGGCTGGTTGGGCGATGCAATTCTCGGAAATTCTTGATTTGTCCTCTGATGCCTTCAGCTCATCTACGAGTGACCACGTCATCCCCATGTCTTTAGCTATGTTGCTTACAGTTATAATAGCCTCTTTAAACTTTTCCTCTGTTTCAATTAGTTGTCTTCCCATGGCATACCATTGAGAGCCCTGCCCGCCAAACATGAAGACGATCTTTGGATCAGTGGGGTTCACTTCACCATAAGAAACCAACTTGTCCCATCCCACGACGTCATTAGCGTAGTCTGCTAGGGTCTTGGATGCATCATCAGTGGATCCAAAGGCAAGTGCCAACCGGTAAGGAAGTTGACTGCGGCGTTCGTTTAAAGAGTAGCATAAATCATTGACAAAAGATTTGTCTGCTTCGTTGAAATGATCGTTTAACCATTCAGAGTAATGGCGTGCCATCTTTTGTAGAGCTTCTTTCGAGCGAGCAGTGATTGTGAGAATATTATTTAGGAGATCAACGGATTCTTCTTGCGCTGAGGTTTCCTTCGAAGTAACTTCGCGAAGGATGACATGCACGTTTGATCCACCATAGCCGAAGGAGTTAACTGCTCCTGTTCGCGGTTTTCCTGATTCTGTGGTCCATGGTTCACTGGTTTGTTGTACAATGAGGCCTTTCTCTACCAACTTTAATTTGGGATTCAGAATATTTACGTTAACAGTTGGCACCAATCTTTTGTTTTTGATCATCAGAGCGACCTTGATGAGCCCAGCAAGACCTGAGGTTGATTCTGTGTGATTAAGGTTCGACTTAACTGAACCGATTCTTAGCTTTCGCTTGGGCTTTCCTTGTCCTCTGGTATAGGTATCAGCTATGGAGGTAACCTCTATCACGTCTCCAATTGCGGTACCAGTGCCATGCGCCTCGAAGTAATCTACCTCTTCCGGATTCAATCCCGACTTTTCTAGCACCATTCTGGATAGTTCAGCTTGCATCTTTGCACTTGGAGCTGTCATCGGTACGGCATTTTGCCCATCGTTGTTCATTCCACACGCAATTATCTCGCAATACTCATCATCTTTGTCACTTAAAGCTGCATTTGATAGCTTCAAAATAACTGCTGCAAAACCCTCACCCCGTCCATACCCGTCTCCAGAGGCATCAAAGCTTTTGCAACGCCCGTCAGGTGCCAAGAGACCAGCCATACTGGATACCATCTGCATTGAATGATCGAGAATGATGTTAGGGGCACAGACAATGGCTACGTCGCAATCTTCGTTGTGCAGATTATCACAAGCGAGCTTCAAAGCAGTTAACGATGAAGAGCAAGCCGTATCAACGGCTAGGCTTGGACCTGTTAGGTTTAGACAGAAAGACACTCTATTGGCGAGAATAGATGCCGTGATTCCAGTAGATGAAAACTGGTCGATGTTATGGTAGTTTGATCGGTCAGTTACAAGTGCTCCGTACTCAAGATTCATCACTCCGACAAACACTCCTGTTCGACACCTTTGAAGATCTTCAAGTCGCATTCCGGCATCTTCAATAGCCTCGTATACCACTTGTAGTAGGATCCGTTGTTGAGGATCCATTCCACGGGCTTCTTGATTGGAGATGCCAAAAAACTTATTGTCAAAAGTTTGTACTTCCTCCAGGTAGGAACCATTGACAGCACAGAGGCGTCCACTTACAAATCGCTTAGGATGATATAGTTGGAAGAAAGTTTTGTGTTCTTCTTTTCTATTCTGTGGAAACGCACCAATGGAACTTTTTCCTTTTTCAAGCAAATCCCAAAACAGGTCCTTACTGCTGGCCCCAGGGAATCTGCAGCTGATACCAACGACTGAAATACCAGGGCGTTTAGACTTCGGTTGTTGAAGCTGATCATTTTGTTCCTGCAAGAGCAATACGTTGCTTTCCGTCTGGGTAGGCAGCATGTCAACATCATTCTGACAAGTAAAACTATCCACGAACTCGAAAATTAATACGATGAATGGTGGGGAAATAACGAGAGCGTGGATCAGGCCTAAGACCAAAACCAGAGGGGTTAGTCGACTGAAAATGGTTGCCAGACTTGGACAAATAAACCGTAAAGAGATGCATCCAGCTATTGCAATCACACTTGCAACTACCAAAGACCAGGAAACAGAGTTCAGGGCTTCAACCATGCGATCTCGTACAGCTTGCTTTTCTGAAAATACAAATGAATGGGCCACTTGCATGCTAAAACTCAGGGATATGATAACTGTCAAATAGAGGGTGAGAAAGGAGACGTGGTTAAGATGAATTCCCCAGGCTTCCATAATGCCTACTGTCTCCAGTACAAGTATGTCTAGTGTTATAGCTAAGTACGTGCTGATCCTGAAACTTGAGCTTGTGAACAACGTATGTACAAACACTACAACGGTGGCGATAATAAGAACGAAGACGGTATCTCTTTCCAATAACGAGAGGTCATCAAGTTCCAAAAATTTCTCAGAGACGGGTATCGCTTCTTGGGAAGACTGTGTGTGTAGATCTTTCCTTAGTTCTTCAAGGGATTTTCTGTCTTCCCTATAGCGGTTGTGCAAGATCATCTGCACATGAACACGAGATGCGAAAATTTCACGGGTGAGCTTTTCTGTTCCAAAATGCAGATCTTGACGGAAGGGGACGTGAAGAGACTGATTCAGAAGTACGTCTAGACATTGGTAGAAATCGGAATTCGAACAAGTTATATTTTTAAACCTCGCCCACTGTCGTAAGGAAGCCATCCAACACGGCGCTTCCCTCGCACTATAAGAGGCCTCTTGGAACATTTTGCAAGTGTTTAAAATGTCCTTTTGTACAGACTCCCGTGAATACTCAATTTTCTCGGGGAAAACGATGCTCGTGTCAGTTTCTTTACCAAAAAACTTTTGTTGCGCTTCCCTGAACTGTTTGAAATTCTCATTTTGGTAAAGTGTCTGGGTGGTGCCCGTTCGCTCATCAGGCTGTAAAGCAGACGACACACACAAACCAATGATGCAAGCAAAGATAAAAAGTGAGAGAATTTTACCACCAAGTGACGTTATTATCTGTGTATAACCTCTCAGAATGCATTGCAGTTGTGTCTTCAACCATTGTATGGACCCCTTTTGCAAGCTTCCGACCTCGGCGACTGGCGATTTTCTGCGACAGTGAGGCACACACGAGGTGTCTATGTTCTTTGATCGCCTTTCAAAATATGTCAACAAAGTGACTGTTGCTATGAACGATGAAACCGAGAGAATTGCAAAGGTTACATTTGCTACGATGAAAAATTCTAAAATTACATCAAAGGAAGATTTGATTGCGATTCCAATGAGAACTGTTCCACAGAACGCCGACAATGCAGAAGGTAGCCCCGCTCTCGTAACACAATTACTAACGCGGTGTTCAAGCGATGGTACCTTATGTCGGTCCCATTCTCCCAATAAGAGAACAACGTCCGCAGTTGCCTTTCCCAAGAGTAAGAAAGGAATAAGCAAGGTAGTGGGGGAAAGGGAAATGTTAGCCATTGAAATAATGCCTGTGGCACAGATGAAGGGCAAGATAATGGCTGCAATTATGAGTGCAATTGCTGTTAGGCAATTAAGGATATTAGAAGAAAGGTATATAATGACAACGACAATGAGCACCATTACTAAAGCAGACAAATAAAGTGGCTTTAGTTGCGGTTGTAAGACGTTCTGTAAAGCATCATCATCTGCTTTTCCGGTCTTGAACGAGAGGGCTGCACATTTCAAGTTTCGTCCCATCGACAAGAGAAGGCTCTCAAACGAGTTTTCAAAGTTTAGAACCGCTTGGTGTTTATCGGTCCCAGTTGACTTTCGAACGAAATAGATAACTCGAAGAGCGTCAGCCTGAGCAGTCAATGGATCTGTGTTAGATTTAAGGTGAAAATTGCTGAACATTTTGTTGAAAGATGAATTGAATGTTTCACCGGTGGAGAGGATAGCCGAGGGATTTTTCAACTCACGATCCATAATGGAGGTAAAGTTCCTCACACTTTCAAAGTAAGTACCAGCTAGTAATTCAAGCGGACTGCTAATGACACAACCTTTTATTGCATCTTTTTGTGTCGCGTCAGATAGAAATTGCTTCGAACATATTTCCCTATAACCACTTATGTTCACTACGGCCTGGTGTACTAGTATGGCTTCCTTCAAACAATCATCTCTTAGAATATTCTGACCATGTTTAGGAATCATTAGAAACTGCTCTTGCCTCGCTTCTAAAAGTGGAAAGAATTGCGCTGCGCGATCTAAGTCCTTCCTAGATTGACTGTCAATGGCGGTGAAATGTTCAAAAGATGGCTTCTCTACATGCAGTCGTATAAATCCTACACAGCTGCCAATGACAACCAGTAGCCACACCAGTAGGACAACCAGTGGTTTGCGAGCAAGAAAAAAACCAAATTTCTCCAATGCTTTCTCGTAGGCAGTAAGGATGAAGTAATTTAGTGTCACTCGTGCTCTAACTATTGCCTTGCAGCAATTACCACGTTTTCTAGGCTTTGCGAAACTGATGAAAGTTGACCTATGAGTGAAAATAAGATGACAACGATCTTAGGGGAATAACTAAAAAGTGAGTTGATGAAGGAAAACAAAAACAATAAACATTAGCAAAATCCCCCCAGAAAATTAAGGGTCACATCTTGACAGCACTTGGTAAAAGTTGATCGATCTTAAGAAAATAAAGAGAAGGCTGGTTGTTGAGGGAAAAAAAAAGCAAACAAACAAAAACAACCAAGAGACTATAATGTAGTCTTTTGCAACGACAGAAATTCGGGCACATAAACATCATACAAGGTTAATTTATTGTTCGGCTTTGCAGAGTCATTCACAGGTGATGTTCCGATGGTATAACCTGGGATCAGGCGTTCTTTTTTCGTGGAACGCCTCCTAAAAAGAACGCCTGATCACAAGTAAGGTCAATAATGGATGAACGAACCGGTAATTAGAAAAAATTCTTCCGCGCCGGCACACGAAGACTGCTCAATAAGGAAGCAGAATTAATTTAGAAGTCCCAAAAATATTTCACATATCAAAATACAAAATACAAGTCAAGTTTTACAGTTGATAAAGATAAGTTGATTAACAATATATATTTACATATATAAAATGATCATCTAAAGCTATATCTAAAAGACAGGCTTTAGGTTAAACCATACTTGTAGCAAATAAATCAACCTGTCCGCGATGACGCCAATTGCAAATCCTGCTCTTAAATAGGATAATGACGGGCTCTTTGAAAGTGCCGTGCTAGTTTATAAAACCACGCAATATTTGCAAGGTTCATTGGTTCAATGCGTCTTTCAATAACATGCGGACTCTGCATTTGAAAGCTCAACCGACAAATGCGTTTTGGCCACTGTCAATCAAATGTTCGACGGCTCCTCCCAGCTTCGGACTACTACTGAGCGCTCGGTAATCAAATCAAAAGACCATTTCCGAGTTACGTATAGCCTCTATTTCAAAGCGAGGCTTGGTGCACAACCATTCATATGAAAATGAGTTAATTTGCATGTGAATGAAATCTCATTTCCATATGAAAGGATGAGCACCAAGACTCGCTTTGAGAAAGAGGCTAAAGGTAGTTCGGAAATGGCCTAATGTTCAAGCGCTGGGAGCTCCCGCCGAACATTTGATTGACAGCAGCGAAAAATATTGCATTTGTCGGTTGAGGCGAGTTGAATTTTAGAGTCCGCATGTTATTGAAAGGCGCAGTAAGCCGACGCGGACAAAAGGTTAATTACGGTTACAATAGACTACTGAAATTTGCAGCGTCTCATTTTCAAAATGACTTTTATCTCTAAGTGGCTTTATATACAGACGCAAAAGCAATATCTGTTAACAGAGAGCGGAAGGCGTCTTTGATTTATATTTTTGAATAAACCGAGAAAGGGCTCTTTCAATTGATCGAAGTTTGGCTTGGTTTTACTGAGGGAAGGGTAATTCTCCGTTCTTCTTTTTGAATGCCTGTTACGGGAGCTTGAAATAAGTAAATAAATTCCAAATTTTCAGCGAGGCAAGTGCCTTGATTTACCTGTTACAAGCTACGGTCCCGCTACCTTATTAACGTATAAAGCTCACTGAGAAATCATAAGAAAATTATTAGCGAAGCGCAAAATTTGTTAATGGAAAATTGGTTTATAGTTTAAGGAAAGGTATGTACGTCCATTTCAAATGTAAATCCCTTGGAATTTGTGAGTGTGGCAAATGTCATGTCATTGGAATTTGTGAGTGTGGCAAATGTCATGTCATCTTAGAAAAGCGAAAAGTCGATGGGTTGCGCTGTCGGGTCACACAAAGCCTAAGTCGTACCTCTAGGTTTTGAAAGGGTGGCAAGCAAAAACAAACTTTCGTTCGAAGGACTAATCAGCAATAAAAGAAACTTATGATGATCCCGTTTGATCTTAATGTAAGCAAACACTAAGTCACGCAACATCAATCAACCGCAACGTTTTGCGTAATTATGTAAGTATATATGAAATAATTCATATATTTGAACTGCGGTCATAGATGAAAGTGAAGAATGATCCTCGCAGTAAATTTTCCAATTTAAGCAACTGGAAAGAAGAAGCCTGAAAAAAATCAGGGCTTCAACGGGATTCGAACCCGTGGCCTCCGCGATACCGTATCGCGGAGGTCACGGGTTCGAATCCCGTTGAAGCCCTGATTTTTTTCAGGCTTCTTCTTTCCAGTTGCTTAAATTGGAAAATTCACTGCGAGGATCATTCTTCACTTTCGTTTTGCGTAATTCTTTTTCAGCAGCAAACGAGGAACACAATTACAACCATACCATGAGAAATGAAGAGTATGTGTCCCCTCACCGCGAAAGTAAACTGAATAAATAGGTCTTTTCGTGTTTATGTCAGCATACGGTTTTACACAATCGTTTGTCATATGCTCGCTAATCGAGAAATAAAAGGCGAGAACTATTGAAAAACGTCAAAGCCAAACATGCAATCTTTCTCAGTTAGGTATTTCCAACTTTTGGACAGTTCTTTTTAGATATACAGTAGTGGTTTTGTCTTCAGAGCTTTCTATTATTGTAGATTTTGACATTTGGTTTGGTTAGCTTTTAAGCTACTGTCCTTTTACAAGGAGGTTAGGTCGCTCAACAATAAATTTGAAAAACAATGCGAGTACTAAGCCGAAAGTAAAGGCATTTTTGACACGAAAAGACCGTGAAGCCTGTCTTTGTCAGCACACGTTTTTACACAATCATTTGTCATATGCTCGTTGATCCCAGGAGAATTATTGAAAAACGTCAAAGCCTAACATGCAAACGTGACCTTTCTCAGGTATTTCCAACTATCGAACAGTTCTTTTTAGATCCAGCAGTTGTTTTGTCTTCAGAGCTTTCTATTATTGTAGATTTTGACATTTGGTTTGGTTAGTTTTTAAGCGACTGTCCTTTAACAAGGAGGTTAGGTCGCTCAACAATAAATTTGAAAAACAATGCGAGTACTCAGCCGAAAGTAAAGGCATTTTTGACACGAAAAGACCGTGAAGCCTGTCTTTGTCAGCACACGTTTTTACACAATCATTTGTCATATGCTCGTTGATCCCAGGAGAATTATTGAAAAACGTCAAAGCCTAACATGCAAACGTGACCTTTCTCAGGTATTTCCAACTATCGAACAGTTCTTTTTAGATCCAGCAGTTGTTTTGTCTTCAGAGCTTTCTATTATTGTAGATTTTGACATTTGGTTTGGTTAGTTTTTAAGCGACTGTCCTTTAACAAGGAGGTTAGGTCGCTCAACAATAAATTTGAAAAACAATGCGAGTACTCAGCCGAAAGTAAAGGCATTTTTGACACGAAAAGACCTTGAAGCCTGAGCGAAAAAAATTGTACTGAATAAAGGTATCTTTATAAACACTACTGTGACTTAAAACGTTATCTTACGCACGGAAAATTAATGAAATGAAAAACCTTTTGCGCTATGGTAAGCAATCTATTTTTGTTCTGTCACTAAAGTGCAAACATCGGCAAACACTGTTTTTTATGATGCAACCCAAAAGTCAACCTTGATTGCAAACAAAAAAACTAACTACGACAGTACTCCCGGAAAATGCACTAAAAACGGTTGCTGAGGAGAAGGTTTTCGTTCAAAATACAATCGAAAATGGGTTAACATGAAAAATATTGATAGGGATATATGAAGGGGCAACGGAAAAGTGTCCTGAATGTGTATTCTAACAGTCATGCGAGATCACAATAGGTATAGCTTTTGTTTTGTTTATCTTGTCCACAGTATACTTTCTTGTGAAGACAGTCAAAATGCGGCCGCCACTTCTAGTGTTAGGAACGGAAATTTTCAACCGTTTGGAACCTTTTATACGTTTTGGATTTAGGACCTATCAATCGCAAACGCTTTTGTTAAAAGGGTACCAATTGATCGGATAGTCGCTGTATTTAGAAACGAAAAAATACGCCTGTAATTAAACATGCTAATCTTACCTAGAGAGTAACTTGATTTGTGAGTTGTATACCTCATCATCATGCAGATACTATAAACTTTACACATGAAGCATTTTCAAAAATATTGAAGGAACAGCTGCATACCTTCGTCGGCGACGAATGCTCTCGCCACTTTCCAGTTCCACAATCGCATCCATATCGCTTGGGACTGGTCCCTGATGATTTCTCGGATTTCTTGGTATCTTGTGTTTCGTCAATCTGGCAAGTGAAGTCGAAAAATAAGGAAAGTAAAATACCAAATTGAAGATAAGTAACAGTGGCGTAAAGCCTCAGTGGCTCAGGCCGGTCTCTAGCTGTAAATGACTGTAAACTAGCAACACAAACCGAAATAGATAATATATTCCTGTGTGTTGAATTGAATTGTCCCACGGGGCAATGTTGCGTCATTCTTTAATGTCCCATGGTTGATTCTCAAGTTTGTTTGGGGCCAGCTGGTCGTCATTTCGAACACGTACTTCCTGATTTTGAACACGCGAGTTCGAAATTGCGGCTTACATCAAAACCAGTTCAAATATTTCCACGAGCTGCAGGATTCTCTTTGCATTGAT
>OZ026598.1:35647771-35650271 GCA_964020085.1 Micromussa lordhowensis | reverse complement strand
ATAAAAAATCTTATCCTCCTTAAAATAGTTCTTACATAAATCACATTTTTTTCTACATTTAAAACAACCTGTAGCAGAATGATCGTTATTACTATAATTAGATTTCTTGGGTCCTGCTAAAAGCTCTTTGATGTTTTTGGCCCTTCTATAGGATGGAATAATTGACCCTTTAGGAAAAATCTGTGCAAGAGTGGGTGAATCATAAATGAAATGGCTATACGACTTAATGATTCTACTAATGTTGGGCAGATGTGGGTTAAAATTAACCACAAGGGGAAAAATAACTTTTTTCTCTCGTTCTTTAGGTGAAAGGAGATCCTCCCTGGGTGTGTCTTTGGCCTTATTGAATTGTGTTTTAACTTTAGAAGGGTGGTAACCGCGATCAACTAGATAATTCTGATATTCCTTGCTACGTTCTTCAAACTTCTCAATTGTGGAACAGTTTCTACGAACCCTTGTAGCAACTCCGAATGGGATAGCCCTGGTACAGTGAGATGGGTGGGCGCTGTTGCGCAATAAATATATGTGATGGTCCGTAGGTTTGGAATAGATGTCGGTCTGAATAAATCCATCAACTAAAAGAAGGGTGAGATCCAAAACATTAAGTGAAATTTCTGATGATACCATAGTGAATTTGATAGTGGGGTACAGTGAATTTATGAATTCAGTAAATTCCTTGAGCTTGGTGGTTCCCTGAGTCCACAGATCGAAAATGTCATCCCGATATCTCCACCATAATTTAGGTTTGGTCTCGCCAGATTTGGCTTTTAGATCAATAATCCCCATTGCCAAATCAGCGTAGCTGCATGCGTTCTTAGGGCCCATCGCGGTGCCATGAGTTTGCAAAAATTGTTGATCCTGAAAGTGGGAATTATTGTGTTCTAAGCAGATCTTAACAGCTTCAACGATACATTCGGTAGATGGAATTTGGACTTCTCGTGAATTAAGCGCATCAGTAACAGCTTTTATTCCCAAATTGTTGTCAATGTTGGGGAACATTGACACAACGTCCCAGGAAACAAGAAGGGCTCCTTCAGGGAATGGCCCAGTCTTGTTGAGATCCTCAATTTTTTGCAATAAATGAGTAGTATCTTTGACAAATGAAGGCAATTTTTGGGCTAATGGCTTAAGATAAAACTCGGTAAATGCGGAAAGGTTTTCAATTGCTGTCCCACAACAAGAAGTAATTAACCTAAGCGGGTTCCCTTCTTTGTGCGTCTTAATAGTCCCAAAAGCTTTTCCTGGTTTAGCTTTGTGATTAACGACCCAATTAGCAATATTTTGGTCGATTTGTCCTTTATGTAGCCATTTATAACTCCACTCTGAAATAGTATTAACGAAATTGGCACTAGGATCCGATTCAAGTTTTTTGTAATTTAAATGTAATTTATCTAGCCACTTGCAAGAAATGTAGGGTTCAGTATGTCGGTTCAACATCCAATGAATTCAAGGTCAGGTTTCGAAATCACAAGTCGGCTATGTTAACAAGTAAGACTACATGTGAATTAGCCGTGCATTTCAATAGGGTTGAGCACCAGATGTCTGACTTTGAGTTCATTGTAATCGAAAAAGTTGTCAACGAAAGTGAAGACCACCTTGATAGGCGTTTACTTACAAGGGAAGCTTTCTGGTGCTCCCAGTTGTGTACTCTTCATCCCTACGGCCTTAATAAAAGATCAGAATTCAACTCAAAAAATAGAATTAGGTTCAGTCAATAATGTTTAGCCAGTTTCTCTTTTTATTCATTTTTAGATTTTTAACTTCTAAGTTGAGGTTTTTTATTTTTTATCTTTTTTTTATCTTTTCTATCTATTTAATTTAATTGGCAAGGTACAATTATTCATTTAAGTATGATTTGAAACGTTCAAAGGCCTTACTTTAGGAATTTGTTATTTTGCTTACATAGCCTAGCTCAGTGGCTTGCATCGGGGATTTTATTACGGTATTTTCCGCTTAAGGGCCCCTTTGTAGGATACTGGTGTTAGACTCACTGTTGCAACATTCAGGGACTTTTAGTTAGGATTTTGCTACGTTATAATCTTCCGTCGTACCTTTCTACATTTTTCTACATTCTTCGCCTTGCAGTTTTTACACTTTTCATTTTTTGTTAGTAACTCTTACGTAACTCTCGCTTTTAGTTTTTAATTTCTTTTGTCAAGATTGTCATTCATATTACAATATATTTAACTTTATTGTTCACTTTACAACACATTCGGAACTTACTAATTACCCATTATTGTTGAAGTTATTTTTTGTCTACTAGCTAGCTCTGTCTGTTACCTACTCATTAGTACTTCTTTGTAAATTTCGTGCAATTACGTAATCTGTTTACCTCGTACCTATCAATTTGTAACTTATTTAAGATCTTGTAACCGACTTAGTTTTCGCCAAGTATTTTCAGCTTGAGGACACTGAGGAAGCCCGAAGGGCGAAACGTCTGTTCCACATTAAAACATGGACCTGTGAGTAGTTTGCTTCTGACTTTATTTTTCATTCAACC
>OZ026598.1:35632571-35647571 GCA_964020085.1 Micromussa lordhowensis | reverse complement strand
TATTTCATACTTCGTGAAGTCAAGGCATCGTGTATCCTTCTTCGGATCCTGCTCGCAAGTGACATTCATCGTTGGCGACACGGCATTTTTCATTCTACCTATATATATATATATATATATATATATCGATTGCTACCTGCGGAACATATTTTAAATAGGCATCTGATCAGTTGGCGCTCTCTCTATATATGTTCACGCGAGTTCTTTCGATTGTTTTCTTTTCGGCCTCTAATCAAGTGACACTTTCAGTTCATTACACTGATAAAGTAAATTAACGAGCGGATGAAACAGGTAGTGAATCGTGATGGAGATGTGAGGTAGCGTTTTGAAAGAAGAACAAAATGAACAACCGTGTCGGTCTGGTTCAAAAAATGACCCATTTCAGACTTTAACTAATTATATAGGTAAAGAGACGGTATAGCTGACGAATTTTCTCAGAAATCAGCTTCTTGGCAATTGGGTGTGTGGCTCCATCTTTTTGGCAAAAACACCGTTGGGAATACCTTTTTCATGGAGTCATTTCTTTTGTGCTGTGAATCGGTAACGTTCTGAAAATCAGGACAGACATGGCGAGAACTGAATCTGACTTTCTGTGCTTAGAGAAGGAATCCGTTGTGAACTTGCAATGTTGGCTCGTTCATTTCTATGTGAGTCACTCAGTGTAAAGTTCATCAAATCCCAAACGGCGTGGATTATAAAGTGCAGTGCGAAATTACTTTTGATCCTGTTTCCCTTTTGTCGGTGTAAGTTGCAGCCCGCGTTCAACAAGACAGAAACTTATCTACAAGAAAGTGTTGACATACCTTTCTCTGGAGAGGTCGCTTTCTCTGTTTTCTAGCTGCACATCTATGTCCATTGTTAACGATCCCACGTAGAAGCGTTTTTTTTTCAGATGTCGTAGTCTTCTATTGTATTCTTCTTATATTGTAACTTCTCTCAGGCAACTAGACAGATGAAATTAAAAGGATATAGAGTGGCAATATCACCAAAACTGGTTGACGCCTTGTTCACATCATGAGCGCTGACTCCAGAATGAAAGTGAAGCCAGGTGCAATGAGCATATTATTTGCTGAATTCCGGGCCGTATGTTAATGTTAAGTCTTCCGCGTTTTCTTGGAAAGAAGTCTATTTTTATTATGTCCCATGATCTGCGGTAATTTGGCAATTTTGGCCCCATATAGTCAAATGCTTTGTTTAAGTTTTTTTTTTAAAGAACCTCTTTCATTTTCCTTGGAATAGAATAATTTAATGAGTCTTGATACAAAATCTTCCGCAATTTCTTGGAAAAAAGGCGTTTTATATTCGTGTATCCCAGTTACATGTCACCTGACCTGCGATAACAGACTAAATTTGGCAATCTTATAGGCCCTGCGCATTTCCACACAAATCGGCGTTTCCACTGTGAGAACGAATCAAATGTTTTTCGTCCACAATACGCTAGAGAAATTTGAAAACGCAGTCGCCCGTCATTTTGGATTTGTCTTTGACGAAAACTCGCCAGGGAAATCACATGATTATCGTGATATCGCCGTTTTCGAAAACTTTCGTTTTCACACTCTAAAGCGCAAAACCGGCGTTTTCAAATTCCTCCGGTATGAAGAACGTTTTCGAAGAGTTTTCGATTCGATTTCCTGAGGACGGGGCGTTACTTCCCCAGATGTTAACTGCTTCGATTAAGATTTTTTAAAGAATCTCCTTCGTTTTTCTTGGAAAAAACAATTTAAAAAAACAACAAAACAAAACGGCAACAACAACAACAACAAAAACAGTTAGAGATGCCTCGTGACTTGGTCTTTCTCTTGATTTTGACCTGAACGGGAGATTACCGCATTCATCTTGCACGTCCTGATCTACTTAAGGATGCAAATACGTCTACGACACAGAATTTTAGGCGCCCAGCTCAGCAATACGACACTGATTTGAAAAGAAACTAATTAAACGATAGAAATTGATAGCCAGTTTCAACAGACCTTTCTTGACAAGAGAGTAGTTTGGGATAAGGAGCTTGATCTCTAAAAGAGAGCTATGTTAAGACATCCTACACATTTTAACCGTGATTTAGTTCTCATTTATAGTGCACTGGAAAAAACTGTTCTGGATCGACTTCTTACAAAAAAAATTAAAACAAGCTAAGTGACTCAAAGAATTATGTGATTTTCTTAAGCTTTATTAAATGTTAGTTATATTTAGATGACGCAAGGAAGACTTGCGTTACAGCGTATCCAAATTTGGCAACTGAATCACAAAGGTGCAAAATCACATGATTTCTGAGAAAAAGAGTCACATTCGAAGTGTTTTTGTGTGAAATTTTTTCTTGTTTGTGGAATTTTTTGGTCAAAAATTTGACATTAGACAAGAAAGCACGAGAAAGACTTTACAACTCATTTGGCGATTGAAATGCGTCGACTGTCTTCAGACAATCATCTTCTTAAAACTGTTCTTGCCACGCACGAGATCGGCCTTCTACCTGTTTCGAAGATGGAAGCATGTAGCTCGCGCTTCGTGCAAACCACAAAATGCTGCTGTGTTTAATCAAACGTTGTCGGCCAAGAACTTCAGACACTGCTATTTGTGCCTCTTTGAAAGTTGTCAGACGACGGTTTCTGGGATGATCTACCAGGTACTACCATGATTTTGTCACATTTTCTTGTATATCACCGCCTTGAAATAACTCTGTTGGGCTTGCCTAGTGGCCCTTCGGTAGTAGCGTCACAACTTGAATATTTGATTCCCTAGGTCGCTGATGTATCACAGGATTATAGTGCTATTTAAATGGATTATTGTATTGCACCTTTCTCGTGCTTTCTCGTCGAATTAAAGAAAAAAATCAAATCCACAAACGCGTAACGATGTTATTCGCACAACAACGCTGGTGTAATACTTCAATGTCGATGAAAAATCCGTGACATATGATTCGGCTAGCAAATCTGGACACGCTGTAACAAAAGTCCTTGCACGATCTATTTAACAAATATAGAAACCTTCAGGAAGCGGAAGAGCATGAAGGACGTCTAGGGGGAAACACGAGACGTAGTCGAATGTTTCTCCCTACTTCTTGAACGCTCTACCGCTTCCTAAGTGTTTTGCAACAGAACAAAGCACGGTCGAGGCTTTTTTTATTTGTTTTATGATAAAAAAACCCATTAATTTCCCCGCGCATTTGGCTGAATTTTCAAACCAAACTTTATTTTCCAAACGAGTAAAAAGTGGAGTCAGCGTGCATCTGTTTTCTGATAAAGCACGATTAAATAAGCCAATCATAATCCTGGTTAGAATTTTTGATATAATTTGATTGGCATATGGTATTTCGGGGACTGGACTGGACTGGACTGGACTAGTAAAACGCGGACTAGTCAGAAAACGCGGACTAGTAAAACTCCAGGAGTTGTCACCTTGCGTGACGGAAATCAGTCTGACTGTGATCCATGAGATCGTGACACCATATGATAATAATGTTCCTGTTGACTTTTTGTTTCAGATGTTTCTGTTTCTCTCTTGTTAAGAATCATTCTTCGGAAGAGAGATGATCGTTCCAATCGATAATTGTAGCTGCTGAATAAAGCTGTTGAAATTGTTGACCCTTTCTCAGAAAACAATAGCGTATTTAAGGTGACAACTCCTGGAGTAAAAAGTATGTACGTATGCATGCTATATAAGTATAGAGACATGTATGTGATATATGCTTATATAAGAATACAGATAATCGTTGAAAAAAAGACAATTATTGTCGTACCAGTCCTCGTTTTACCAGTCCGCGTTTTACTAGTCCGCGTTTTACTAGTCTGCGTTTTACTAGTCCTCGTTTTACTAGTCCGCGTTTTACTAGTCCAGTCCAGTCCAGTCCAGTCCTCGAAATACCATATGCCAATTTGATTGGCTAACGAGACAACAGCTGTCAATCACAAACTAAACTTCACTGAGCTAACATTTCGGATTCGAGTGCCAGTGGCCTTCAAAGGTGGCGAATCAGTTAATTAAATATGGATCAAGCCGCATTACGGCTCATGAAAACGTATACTTTATCGATTGGAATTAGGAGACAAGGAGATCAAAGCTTGCGGATGAAAATGCGAAATGCTGAGTTTGTATTTGAAAGGAGCTACAGGGCAGGGGTAAAACGCGAATGCCGAACGCAGAACGCCTAACGCCGAATGCACCGTTTGCTTGCGGTTATAAAAATTTTGACAAAACGCAAGTGAATTTATTCCCTTCTTCAGTTCACTCGCCGCCATTTGATTACCCATACTAATTGATGTGCTGATCGTAACAATCATGAAGAAAGATACTAATTGATGATTGTGCTGATCGTAACAATCGTGAAGAAAGATAGAAACTGTACTTTGGCACAGTGTAGCTTTCAACAACAGCGTTTTCTTAATCCCAGACATAGGATCATACATTTTTGTCAATTTTGTTTCTGAAAACTGCAGCGTTTATCAGTAAACGGTTATAAAAAGTCTGATGGTTAATAACTGAGGTGGAGTACATTTTATTGCAGAAAGCCAGCTTTAACTGTGAACTTAAAAACCAGATAAAATAATGATTCGGTCTTCTACAGCAAAAAAATAAAATGTTGAAATTATTTATTGCCATTTCAGATAAATTGAAAGTCAATGTTTTTCTGGGGTAGCATGTCCCATCAGCGGGTGAACCCCAAAGCTGACCCGATCGGTTTTTAGCATTACGGCTTACTTCCTCGTCAATGTTTACCAACGGATGTGCTGGCAATTGTGTTTGCTTGGTCTTGATAAGTTCTTTCGCATGTCTATGCGATGCAAATTTTTCTACCCCTTCAGATCTTGAACATCCGTTTGCGCTTATGAGGCCTAGTCGTTGTTGTTCCGACAGATATTTAACAATTATCCTGCGAAATCGCGCGGAATATCGTCTGATACTTAGCCGTAGGCCGAGTCAGCTAAAATCAGAGATATTCCGCGAGATTGAGCAGGATAATTGTTATATTATTCAACAAATTGATCACAAAACAGCCTAAATCCTTGTAAATCTCTCTGTCGACATTTTCTCACTTCACTTTCTCTTCCCACGTACGAAGCTACGTCGTATACCGCCGGATATCTGTTACCTACTTTGTCAGTTGAATAATAACGAGCGTATATACTATTTTGAGAGTATCGGTTTACTCTGTGTTTGTAGGCAAACGATTTTCAGTCTTGCGATCCCCAGTGCTCCTCTTTAGTGTTCGCATTTATTTTGGATTGACATTGAGAAGGCTTAGATCTGGGTTATTATTTCTGTTAATTATACCCAAGTTTAGCGCCGAAGCGAATTAAAATATTTCCAGTTAGCCTGCAGTTTAGCGTGCGGCACAAATTCACAAGGACGGAATTCGTAAAGTATTGCGAGTACTTTAGTCTTATTTCAGGCTTAGCTTGTGATTGAGTTTCAACACTACCACCTGTGGCAGGATCGATTAGTAGTGATTTCGTAAAGGTCACATTACGCGGCAGGAAGCTTTCGAAGGTAGCCTTTGTTTTCGCCTTCTATTACACAAATTCACCGAAATTCTGACTGTAAGCAGGTCTGTGCTTACGAATGGTTTACCTCTGCTTACATTCAAAGGCGAAAGACGTTACAAGTGCTGTTAGGAAGCAAAAAACCTGGACGCTTATGGGCCCAGCTTTCGGTAGTCATAGTTACATATGTCGAAAGAGTCTCTAGCGTAATTTCATGAACCTTACCAAGTCCACCAGCGTGTGTCGAGCGAAAAAGATACCCTTTCGCGGCGAATGTGACAGTGAAAAGCTTGTACCTACGAGAGGAAGATCCAGTTCAAGAATATAATACACCAAAATAGTTCCTGTCAGTGATAACAAGACAGCAAACCGGACAAACCACTTCCAACGTCATGTACCCATAGCAACCTGAGTGTCTTGTTGTAATTTCGCGTACATCTATGAATATATAGGAATCTAAAAAAAGAGACCATTTTCACCTGCTGCTTGCTCGGCTTAGCATTTGGCCTTGACCAGAATTCGGGACAACTTTTTAAAAACGCAATTTACATATCTGCGGTGGACATGCCAGAAGCTACAACAACACTATCACATGCCAGTTACGCCCGCTTATTCGCATAGGCGACATCTTTCGACCATCTTTCGACATGCTATGTAAAGGGCTGAAAGACTGTTTAACTGTGAAACTGGCAATTTTTCCGATTATTATAGGAACAAATGACAAATAAACGATAATTACTGACCTCAAGCGAATGAAAAATATGAGTCAAACTATTTTAGTGTACTAGATCTATCGGCTCTCAATAGTGACTTCCGGTAGAATTGGGCTGCTGCCAATCAGTTTAAAATATTCGAAAGATAAAAACATTCAAACCATTTAGTTTGATGTCAAGTTAATCCACCTTTCATGACTGAAAGTCGATCGAATTCGACTGTAATGCCGTGGAGTCATGCAGTCGTCCATGACAGGGTTACCCTAAGCATTAAATTCGCCAGTACCCGTATATGCAGCTATGTGAAGCGAGGCACTGTGAGGGTCAAGTGACTTGCATATGCAGGAACACGACAATATATGTGTGAAGATGGAACCCTTTTTTAATCCATGACCAGCGGTGTTAACTTAGGCTGCGGAAAGGGATCGCACCGGAAGTAGACGTTGTAGAAGTTCCTTCTAAGAATCGGTTCTAAGAACATTTAATTGTAACGATAATTGTGTAGCTGGATCGCTCGCTACTTCAGTCAGGCGTTCATCGACAGCTATCGACTTGGTACTCGTCACAGTTTCGGTGTTTAAAGAGTTCTAAGTAGGAATGCGCTTTTCTTCGACTCAAAAAAACGGCAGTTGCCGTAATAACGTCATTATTAATAGACATTTTTAGAAGCAAGGTTTTCATGTTAACGAACCGCAAACGGCAGTTTCAGGTTAGGCGTCTGGCGTTAGGCAGATGTGACCTCTATCGGTTTAGCTACGAAAACATGAAAGGACTATATTCAGGCTAGGTCACCTTCAGGCTATTTCACTTGAAAAGGCCGCCATATTGAATTTCCAGACAACAGCAGTGTTGATTTTCAAAATGGAAACAAAAAGTCCTATTTTCACTCATTGGCTAAAAATTATATCTAAACATGTACTAAGAAGACTGGTTTACTAATTTTCTTATTGAGAACGTGGTATAAACAGAAATTCAAGATAAAAAACGTTCAAGTAAATCACTTACGTGAAAGCCTACTTCTCGGCGTTACTGAGATAATCGTTGGGCGACAGTAGTACTGTATCGCCGGTTCTTTATATGCTCTTTGATTCAGTAAGGCCCAGTTCAGACGTCGTGCTTCTGCCGTGCCGAACTAAATTGCAATTTAGCACGACTGTAGCACGGCAGGAAATTTTCTCTGATTCAGACGTCGTGCCAGAGTCGAATCAACAATTCTAACTAACACTCCTCCTAACTCCCCGAGGGAACGCAATCTCGCCCAAACATATTAAACATAATTTATGAATTTAGTTTGGCGCGACAGAAGCACGACGTTTGAATCGCTGTCGTGCCAGAGTCGTGTAGCACGGCAGAACTTGTCGAACTTAATTGCTTACCGAACTTAATTCAAAAGTTTGATTCAGACGCCGTGCTTCTGCCGTGCTTTTGTCAAACTTAATTCCTGAGTTTAGTTCGGCACGGCAGAAGCACGACGTCTGAACTGGGCCTAAGCTTCGTGCCATCAAAAACCCACAGGCAGCAAACAGTCTCGTTGAGTATATAGGATAAGAGTGGATGTAATAAAGAAATGAAAAGAATGAATAGAGTCAACCTTTGTCTCCTGTTGTCATCTCTTGTCAATAAGCACTTAATGGGAAACAGTGAGTTTTGTCTCCCCGAAACCCTCAATGTTCCCCGAGGCGAAGTCGAGGGAAACAGTAAGGGTCAAGGGGGAACAAAACTCTCTGTTTTCCGAGAAGCCAGTCATTAAGTGTTTTGTTATACCTCTTGACTCAAAAATAGAAAAACAACTGCGAAAAGATGATTTGCTTGACGCCTACGGTGGCTGTGCCTGCACTACGAGCGGCAGTCGAAACTGAGCTGTCCTACCGAAACGACACGATAATAGTCTTTTTCTTTGCAGTTAACAGAAAATCAAGACAACAGTAAAGTTGCTTTGCCTTCTTCAAAAGCTTAACTCGAGAATTATGGGTTTTATCTGACGAGGAACAGTATATTTTGTTGTAAATAACACAAATATTTTCCTACCTGGCGACAGCGATTGAAGAGCGAGTTGCCGAACACGGGCGACCCATTTTTGGCACCAAATTAAAAGCTTGAAGATACAATATGTTCAAATTTATGGCGCGTTTTTAGTTTTAGTTTTTGTGGTGTAGTGACTCCACGGTGAACGCATTGTTTTAAATTTTCCGATCACAAAAGCAAGTAATAGTTCTCATTTTCATTTTCCTCTAATTTTTTTGTTCTCTGCTTTCCCAGCCATGCAGTATCACATATCTTTTTTTCATACCTTTTCTCATCTTAGAAATTTAAAACAATGCGTTCACCGTGGAGTCACTACACCACAAGTACAACAACGTGTTTGGTCCGATCAGCAAAGTTAAGCCCTGTTCAAGGTGGATAGTGCTTGGATGGGTGACCAAATCTGAATAGCCCGTATTGGAAGAACTGTTTTTTTTTTGCTTTTTCCCCTTCCTTTTCCAAGGCGATATCAAGGAGTGCAGAACTGCCATCCTTGTGTAATGTCGTTTCTTCTATTTATCAACTTTTTGTTCCTCATTATGGCCGTATTTATGTGTATTTATTTAACAACGAATTACATTATCATATCGTATGAATAAACAGCGGGAGATGTCGTTCGAATTCTCCTCAAATCTCTCGACTGTTGATTTTTCAAAACATTTGATCATCGCTTGGATCATTCGAAAATTCATACAGCTCGTCAATTTTGTGACTTTCAGTGTCTTCTATTTTTTTCTCGGCAATCGAGTATGGCGGAACCTGTATGAGCGGACACTTTCGGGAAATGAGACTTCTATAATTCCCGGCATGTGCAATCGATAAAACCGATAATCGATAACATTCGATAACAATCGATAAAAATTAGTAAATTGTATCGGAAATCGATTAAAATCGATAAAAGGACACGTTGTGAGTAATCGATAATTATCGATTTTTAAATTAATGTTATCGATTTTATCGAATTTCTAAAATGTATCAAATCTTCCATAAAAACACTCTTACGATTCAATGAATCAAGTAGGACGAATTTAAAGATTTATTTAACAAATCGATAATTGATGAATACTGATAATCAAATAATATTAACACGATTCCCTGGCATGATTCAACGGGGAAACGCAACATAACATAACCGCTTTTTGTATTTACTCAGAAACTGTTCAAGCTAAATGTCGTAATGACATCCTACAAATACATGTACTACGAAGTACGAAGCTGCGTAGTTGTAATGCTAGACATTGTCTCCAGTAAATGTTTTGTCAGCAAAACCCTCGCCGCCGCAAAAATCATACTACAAATCAGAGCTAAAATCATTCTATAAATAAGTAAAACGAAGTAAATGATGAACTCCGCAACTAAAGCAGAAGAGAGGTAATGAACGATAAAATCGATATCGTTAAATACGCGGAAGACTGTGAGTATCGATTTCTATCGATTGATCGATAAAATCGATATCGATTAATTAAAAATTATCGATTGATATCGATTTATCGAACGGTTTTCCGATATCGGTTTTTATCGATTGGTCATACCGGGTATAATTACAAGCAGCTTCTATTTATGAAAACGTTAGTGCGAGAATTTATTCAATGTAGAACCTTCCTTCTTGTTTTATGCCGAGTCCGTTATGCTCGGTCCGTATTTTATAACTAGTCCGTAATGCTTAGTCCGCGTTTTATACCTGAGTCCGTGTTTTATACCCAGTCCGTAGTCCGTAGTCCGTGTTTTATACTGACCGATACTCTGTCCCAGTCTACTGGCGAGTAGCTGAATGTTTGAATCGCGGAACTGAATGTTTGAGTGGTTGTCTAGAAAACGAAGACCTAAGACCTAAGACCTAGAAAACGAAGACCCCCTAGAAAACGAAGACCCCCTAGAAAACGAAGACCCCCCTAGAAAACGAAGACCCCCCTAGAAAACGAAGACCCCCTAGAAAACGAAGACCCCCCTAGAAAACGAAGACCCCCCTAGAAAACGAAGACCCCCAAGAAAACGAAAGAAAACGAAAGAAAACGAAGACCCCCTTTATGTGGTGGAAACAGTTCACGGCTTACTTATCAAAAAGAAACTAACTAGCTGATTTTTCGATTTTTCACTTGTCGGCTATTGTGAGACTTGTCGGCTGATGCGGAATGCGCCGCACACTAGCCGACCAGCTGAAATCTAGCACTGCCAGATATCGCAGATATCGCCCGACAAGGGCCGATCTTGTAGTAGCCTTGTTTGATTGTTTGAATTCAGTGTGCTAGTGTGCGGCGGCCTCAAACGAAACGAAATGATACTTTGCGAAGACCTCTAGAAAACGTGACGAATCGAGTTTATAAATAGGTTGTAGTTACAAGAACCGGACACAGACCTCCTTGCCGCCTCGTGTAAAATATTTTATGATCACGCAATCACCCCACGAGTGTAGATTAACTTCGGATTAAAAGACTCTACTCGCTAAAAGAACAAGTACCCACCGGTCTAAAAGCGCGACAAACCTGACAGTTACTTATCTCAGTCAGCCTCAGGCAGGTTTATTTGTGTAAAGGTAATAAAAAAGCACTGAAGACCAATGTTGTAACTAGCACATGGTTCTGTAGACGCCAGCACCGGGCTCACATGACCCCAAACGGCGGGAAAATTCGTCACGCAATGCCTCGCAAACAAACTTTTCGCAATGTACCACCTTGAAAGTCCTTTCAAACCAGCCATTTCGTTGTTGTTGTTATTTTAAAAGGACATGTACCACTTCGCAAAGTACCATTTCGTTTCGTTTGAGGCCGCCGCACCCTAACCGATCTTTCGTCGTAGAACAGGCAATTTTTTTTCGGGGTCAAATTGGGTCAAAATTTGTCAGGCATACGCTTGCCCGACGATTTTTTGACGGCCGACAAAAATCTCCACTTGTTAGTGAGCGGTGAATTCAAACAAGGCTACGACAAGATCGGCCCTTGTCGGGTGATATCTGGCAGTGCTAGATTTCAGCTTGTCGGCTAGTGTGCGGCGCATCAGTACAATTTGTCTCACAATAGTCGACAAGTGAAAAATCGAAAAATCAGCTAGTTAGTTTCTTTTTGATAAGTAAGCCGTGAACTGTTTCCACCACATAAAGGGGGTCTTCGTTTTCTTTCGTTTTCTTTCGTTTTCTTGGGGGTCTTCGTTTTCTAGGGGGGTCTTCGTTTTCTAGGGGGTCTTCGTTTTCTAGGGGGTCTTCGTTTTCTAGAGGGTCTTCGTTTTCTAGGGGGTCTTCGTTTTCTAGGGGGTCTTCGTTTTCTAGGTCTTAGGTCTTAGGTCTTCGTTTTCTAGACAACCATGTTTGAGTCGAGGTGTTGGATAATTGCATTGAGCAAATGAATTTATGGATCGAGCAATCCCAGTTTTAAACCTTGAAACTAAAGGGCGGAACATTTTAAACAACAAATAAAGCGTTTGCTCTCGAAATGTAGCGTTTGAATTGGAGAACTGAATGTTTGAATCGAAGAATTGAATGTTTGAATCGAAGAATTGAATGTTTGAATCGGGGAATCGAATGTTTGAATCGGTGAATTGAACATTTCAATTGACGGATTGAGTGTTTGAGTCAGAAGTCTGCATGCTTGAGTTGAGGAAACGCGTCTTCCAATTGAGGATTTGAATGTTCGACTTCCAGGATTGATTGTCAGAAATGAAGAATTGCATGTTTGAATTAAAGGATGTAATGTTCGAACTAACCTATGGAACGTTTAAATATACGAATTGCATGTTTGAACTGAAGTATAGACTCTAGGGATTGATGATATGCGTGTTTCAATGAAAGAAATGCATGTTTGGATTAAAGGATCGAGTGTTCAAGTTGAAATCAAGGATCGAATGTTTGAATCGGCAGTTTGAATTTTGACACTAAAAACGCGCCATACAAATTTTCCCTTTTGTTAATCTGATATGGTTTTGCAATCATAAATCTCTTTTGTTGAATAATGAATATCTTCTCTAGTACATATACGCAAAAAACGTTGCCAGACTTCAGTGTCTTTTTGACATCAGGCCGACTGGCACACAAATTTGCCGCTGCTTCAAGGTGCACGACCTCATCAAGTGCGAGTCGAAAGTTCAAGTTGTTGTTTCCCTAGGGAGTTACATTTTTGACCCATGACACGTGACACGTTCTCCTCCAGTCGGAAAACGTATATAGATCGTTTTCACGTGACGTCATCACTTTCTAAAATCTAAAACTAAAGATCCAGTTTTCATCCTCATCAGGTATAAGAGATGACATATTTATATCTGTTTACAACTTTACAGCTCAATAGCGTGCTTCGTTTGGAAACTAGAGCATTTTGAATTTCCGGGTTATGGAGGTGCGTGACACAAGGCTACGATCAAGTTTGAGCGTTGTTAGAAGCTAGAGCATTAGGAAAAGCGCTTATGCATAGTTGACCCATGTAAATACTTGTTTTTTCAGTACTGATAATCAGTCGCCTAGAAAGCCAAAGTAAGTTCCAGATGGTCGGGACAGCAGAAAGCAAATCGTTATTTTTAAGAAGATTACGACATTTTTTAATCTAAAAGACATGTTTCGATGTTACGAACATCATCGTCAGTTACACAATGTTTGAAAAACCGTTGGACTATATAACTAGGCGAAACATACATAATTAGTTATGATTAAGTGACAAAAATAGATTACATATTTGAGTGAGTTACAAGGTAAGGAGAATGCAAAGCCTAAAGCGTAAGTGCTGTATGTCCTAAATATAAACGTGAAACTGAGGGTGGACGCTCTTTTGCTGTCACGGCTACGAAACTTTGGAACAATTTACCCCTCCATACAAGAAAGCTGGATTCTGTAACATGCCTGAAGAAAAATATGTTCGCTAGGATTTTTAAAGAACAGTTGACTCTTAAACATTTCGTAGTGTAATTTGAATTTTATCTTATTTACATATATTAGCTATTTTTCCCGTGTATTTTAGTGTAATTTTATTGTTCATAGTTGTGTTTTGGAGGGCCACAAGTTTATTAGCCTTGGGCTATTACGTGCTACCCTCCTTTATAAATAAAGGCTTTATTATTATTATTATTATTATTAAGTGTCAGGTTGACGTGATGAACTTGTTGGTTTAAATTAGGCTTTTCCCAATTTATATACATAGCCTCCTTAAGTTTAAGCTGAAATTTAGTAGGGGCGGAATTCCGTAACTTGTTGGTTTAAATTAGGCTTTTCCCAATTTATATGCATAGCCTCCTTAAGTTTAAGCTGAAATTTAGTAGGGGCGGAATTCCGGATATTTATCCCGCTCGAAACAGAATTGCGAGAGTTTGGCATACCTCAGCCTCACGCCCTGGCGATGAAAGATTACTCAGGATTGGAAAAGTTTCAGTCACAGCAAGTGATGTAAGAAATATTGGGGAAAAAATCCATAATTTCTTCGAAGAAAGCGGCGAAACTATTCCGAAACATCGAAACATTTATCGACATCGGAGAGTGTACAAAAACTATCAGTCTGTTAAAAACGCTGAGGTTGCGATACCTGCAAAAGGTCCAGCGTATTTGCGGCGAGTTTCTTGCGGATAAGCCGAGCGATCTCCCCCACATTGGAACTTTCCTCCACGAGTAAACATATGGCGAGCAACCTATGGTGTAAGAAGACGCGAAACGACTCCTAGTCTTGCTGCTCTGTGATTGGGCACAAAAAAACAAAAGTTTTGTGGCACCAATCAGAAGCCAGAACAACACCGGCCGTTTGGAACTGGTCCGTTAAGGCGGGGGTACTACGTGAATTGAAGTAACATTTTGGTAAGTTTAAAGAGAGGTTGAAAGGGGAAAAAAAGGGTTATGGAACACCACCAGACAGTTGCCCGACCGCACAATGGCACCCCAGTTTGTTGGGCAACTGTTTGGAGTGTGTCTACCAATTTTTTAATTTCAAACTCTATTTTAAAACAACAACAAATCTTCAAAATTTCCTATTTCCATCAATTTTACTAATCCTTTGAGAAAAACTATTTCTCTCCAAATATACCTAAAAATCACCAAAAAATTTCCAAAACAACCCAAAACATAGATATGTGAGATGAGCAGAGAGATTCTTGATTGCTTGAAACGTAAACAAGATATTTGCATAAAAAACATAATACCCAGGCAAAATACGGCTTTCATGTGTACCCCCGCCTTAAGAGGAAGTTTTTAAGGTCATTCAAGCTGTAGCTACCGTCAAGCTAATAGGTGTGAAGAAAATCACAAGTTTAACACGTCTGTCAAGATAACAAATGAAAACAACAATTGCATGGCGTTATAGGACGAAAACAAGCTTAGCGTCAAAACGAGGCTACGCCTCGTGCGAGTCTAAGAAATGCCTCCCAAAAGGGAGGCAAAGAGCTTTTCACCTCCTACTTAAAGTTAGTTGCATCGAAGAGATGTTGGAGGCTTCTCGTGCGGGCGGACCGGTTAGGGTGGGACTCTGCAGAGACTCTGCTCCCGTTAACCCTACCCCCATGAGGGGGGTAGGGGGAGCAGAGAACGAGGAGCATTTTGTTTGGATTATTTTTCGTTTTTTTCCCTTTAAATAAACTTGTTTAAAACACGCGTTTTAACTTGTATCCATATCAGATGAATATATCTGGCATTAAAAACTTGATTTAAACGTCAAGAATATTCGAAATTGTCCGCCTTTAAGACCTTGTCCCCAGGGGCTCTTCTCGTCGTTCTTGACTTTTCTTCGCCCGAATTTTTTTCTCGCCCGTTTAGACTTTTTCCCGCCCCCACTAACTGCCCCTGGGTCTCCGAGGATGAGCTCTATGCTGTCTTTCCCTTCTTTGTCACGTGA
>OZ026598.1:35612571-35627571 GCA_964020085.1 Micromussa lordhowensis | reverse complement strand
ATCCACAACACAGTCAACAGACTTATGCGTAAATAGCTACATTTGAATCGTGTGGTGTCAGAACGAACAAAAGGAGGAATAAACCTATACATCATACGTCGAGAAACATAAGTTCGATCAGATATATGCAAGCAATATAAGAATGCCTCTAGACAAATGTATAGCTTTCTCGAAGTAAAGCTATGACGTCTCCAAAGAAAAATGTATGAGGACAATGATATCCATGATAAGAATCTACAAACTGTACTTGCATGCAGTTTTAATCAAATGGCCCAGCCCGGCGTCACAATATATAATGCAAGTAAGCTATATGTTCACGGTACATTCATATTTTGCCCCTCGAAAGCAAATTCTTGGAGACATATCTTGCATTAGAAATAAGCCTAAACAATGCATAAATACATGGCAAAGTACAGAGGTGTCAAACTTGGCAGAGCGACATGCCAATAACAGCGAAAACCATGCAGACCTATGACCTCTAAAATTTGCTATAGCACAGTCTAACGGCTTAGCTCTACTAAAACTTCCTACATGTATTTATAGCACAACATGAAGTGCCCTTCATAAACACGAGTGAAGCAGCAAAAAGGTCATGAGACCGAACAGAGAGGCAAATGTACAAATGTCACGAACCGTAGGAGTCGTGTAGGCTAGTCAACCTCAAGTCTGCAATGTCCTACATGCGGTCAGTGGTTAGAGATCGTGGTCATTCTTAATGCTCCCTAATGCTATGTTTCTGCTAGAAAATTCGCAATTTTTTCACTCCTGACCAATAGTGATATTAAATTAAATGGAACCAATTTTAAACAGTAAAAGTAATTATTTTTTTCTCCATCTTCTCAGCGGTCCGGAATCCTGAATCCTTCAATCTTATTGCAGGCCTCGGGCTCTGGTTGTTAGCATGGTTTATACATTGTAAATTAATTATTACAGGTCTCTCCTAAGTTCCTATGAACAACCACCCCTGATGTTTAAAGACAGTCGGCTGCTAGTCAATTATGTTCTGTACTGGTCAACCAGTGTGCTTTGTGCCAAGGTGTGAAATAATTCATAAAACCCCTTAATGCTTTTTTTTTCTTTTCTCAGGCTGAACTAGTTGCCCTTAGGCATGACTTAGTTGAGGAAAAAGCCGCAAAACAAGTCTTGGAGAAGGAAGTTAATAATCTGCTACTGCAACTACATGCCGTTCAACTTCAGCTACATTCCAACTCTGGAATGCCCTTAGACTCTGAGAACATCAAGAACAAACTAGTATGTATCTGTTGTAGGTCACAATGAAGTTTTAAAATGATTTTAACCTAGTTTGATTCTCAATTTCCTTTGTGTTCTAACCCTAATTAATCATGATCCATGAATAATTAGGGTTAGAAGACAAAGGAATTTCATTTTAACCTGAATTTCAATTTGACGTACAACATATCCATGGTCACGTTTTCCTAACCTTATAAGTACTGTATTAATGTTGAATAGCTAGTAAGTAAACACAAATAATACTTAGTAGTAAGTGCATAGACCCTTTGCATAAATGGCGCCTAAATTTGAATAACAATACTTATACATCCTAAGCCTCACATTCATGTGAAAAATCCTTTATCTGAAAACGTGAGCCCGAGGCTAAGGATGTATCAAGTATTGTTATTCAAATTTAAGCTTCATTTATGCAAAGGGTCTATTCAGGGTTTGAAAAGTAGCCAGCTGCTGGCAAAAATTACAATGTAAATGTACTTCATGATTTCAGCTGGCCATGCTCTGTGACTATAAATCTGATTAGACTTAAGAAGAAGATGACAAAATCGGCCATGTACTCTCATACTTGTAAGCTGCCTAACTTCCAAATTATTTTTGTGACAACCCTAATGTCGAACTCAGGATCAAACAGTCTCATTTTTGCCAGTTCATTGGGAGTTGCACTCTCAGGAAAGACACTTTATACATGTACATGTACATGTACTGCCTCTCTCCATCATGCCAGATAACTGTTAGTCTTGAGTAACTGCTATATTCAAAAGACCATGATAACTGTACATAATGTAAATCCTGTACTGGTACATGTATTATTTAGACATACATGTACATGTAGATGTACATCATATATTTTCCATCACTTATACCTGGCACATGTATCTTTTTTGAAATGTCTATTTTAGGAAAATGAAATGACCAGGTACAAAAACAATGCAATGAAAGAAGCACGCATGGATTGCCAAGCAAAACAGTTGGAAAAAGAAAACACAGCTCTGAGGAACCATGTGTTTTCACTTCAAGGAGAAGTGTATGGGGCACGACTGGCTGCCAAGTATCTTGATAAGGAACTAGCAGGAAGGTATGCAACATGGTGTTAAAACAGTCATTCCGCAATGTTTATTTTTGCATTGCACTGTAGAAGCTGGTGACAGCCGTAAGACCATTGTCTTTGCATTTTTTTGTTCTTAGGCAATAATCATAGTGTCACTTTGCAGTAAGATGCACTGTACAATGTGGCTTATATCAGTCAGACAATGCTGGGGATAGGGGGATGGACTTGGGGTACCTGCTATGAACAACCATCCATGAAGGGGTGTACAGCTGTTACAGTAAAGTAACCCTGAGTAGTTTCTTTATGCTAGAGGAACGACTTGCCCAGATTAGATGATGGCTTGAAAAGGAAATTATAACTTAACTAGTTAAGTACACTGTATAATTATAACTAGTTACAGTTATGTACATGTAGTAAGCTTCATTTTCTGTGCACATATTTTTTTACTTTTAGAAGGAATGCCAAACTAAAGAATAATGATTTGCTGGTGATGACTCATTATGATATAATTATATTTGCTGTTAACCACGAAATTTACACATACACTGTACAGGTGAAAGCTACATTACATACATTCATGTTAAACTGAAAAAACGTTGTTACAACGTGGTAATCAAAGACTTGCATCTTACAAATGTTACTGACAGAGCTTTTTGTGCCTGAGGGTTAAAATAAATGATATTATTTTTTGGCAGAATACAGCAAATCCAACTGCTTGGTCGTGACATGAGAGGCAGTGAACATGACCAGCTATGGAATCAAATAGAGGCTGAAATACACTTACACCGACACAAAACTGTGATCAGAGCCTGCCGAGGCCGCAAGGACCCCAACAATAAGACGCCAGCACCACCACCACCAGCCCCCCAGGCTGAAGCCTCTGGCGGTGAAGAAGAGGACGCTGAGAGTAAAGCTAGGAAGAGGAGAGGCATTGGAGAACCAAGAACTGTGGTCATCCACAAAGATAAAACAGAGGGGCTAGGAATATCCATCACTGTAAGAGTTTGTAGTGTCTGTTTATCCTTATTTAGTAAATTATCAACTCCAACTATTGCATTTCTAGCTTTTTGATTGGCTAAAAAGCTCCGACTATGAGCCAATAGTCTAAGTTTTACGTCATATGGAAAATAGTCCGCAAAGTTTAAAAATTTTCTGCACGAACTCTTCAACTTAAGCCCTCTATAATGGCCGAAATAAAAATCGGCGGCAAAACCCGGTTTGAGAATTTACTAGAACAATTATTCCATTCGCCCTTGTTGGATATGAAGTGATTATAACCAACTCGCGGTACGCGCTCGTTGGTTATTTTATCACTTCATATCCAACTCGGGCTCATGGAATAATTGTTATTTAGAAGACAGTGCAGGCTTATTGTGTTCATGTTGGACCGGGGATGGGGTAAGGAGAGCATATGCTTCCTGTCTTTTGACGTGATTTGTTAGGCATTATATTTTCTATTTTTGTCTATTCCTGTTTTCTCGTCTTGTGATGCACCTGAAACTGGTGATTTGCTATTTAGTGATTTTATTGCACATTTAATGTTCATAACTACAGTTTGGGAGAAGGAACAAGTTAGGACCCCGTCTCCTAAGAACAAAGCAATTTCAGCATGGTCTCTTTCAATTTAATGAGCTGAAAACCTGGAATACTCGCCCTTGAAGAATCAGCTCCCAGGCTACAGAACATTTAACCCTTCTGAATTAAGTTGTGCTTTCGGTTGGTACATTCCTTCAGGCCGCGATGTTTAGTCAACTTTGAGTTGACTAATTGTCAAGTTACACATAACTTGATGTGCGTTATATTGAATTATCATCATTGTAATTGTTGTTATTTATGTCATTAAGGTACAGCTACTGGCTCCATGAACCATCCCTGCTAAAATGGAAATTCTTGTCTAAACTATGCTGTATTAGATTTATTTTTAAATATTAGTTGATCAAATATTAAAATATTAATTACTTTTTTAATAGGGTGGAAAAGAACATGGTGTACCAATCATTGTATCCGAGATCCACGATGGTTTACCCGTAGGTAGATCGGGTGGTTTATATGTGGGTGATGCCATACTTGCCGTAAATGGAATTGATCTACAAGAAGCAAAACACAGCGAGGCTGTAAAAGTCTTATCCACTGTACATGGTGAGATAACACTGGAGGTGTTGTATGTTGCTCCAGATGATTCCAGTGATGACGAGGACACATGGGAAGAGGATGAAGGGCAGAGGTAATGTGGTACAGTTGAATCCAGTCACCAACAGGCTACAAAAGTCTGGTGCTATTAACAGGGTGGCTGTATTAAAAGGGTTCTTTAAATGGGAAAATAACTGACTGAGCTTTTGGTTGCACCAGAATAAAGTGGCCTTAATATCAAGGTGGTCATATTAATGGGGTGGAGGAAGGCGGTGTTTTACTTTTACCGTCAAGCAACCAATATACTCTGTACTTAACATGCGTACTATACATACATACTTTACTTGGTAAAGCAGGTTAATAAATGACAGCAAATGATGTTGTGGACCTACTCTAACAACAATAAATAACAAATATAATTACATGCAAAAGTAAGTGGGAAAAGATATTAACAGATACAAAAGAAATAACTAAAATTAATTATTGTTATTGTTATTGTTATTGTTATATCGGAAAGTGTGCAAGCCAGAATTTAAGTAGTAACTCTTTATCAGTTTGAACTATTATTTTTAGATAGTTTTTATTTCTCTATTAACTTTTTGATGCCTTTTGTAATTGTTATTAGTAGTCTTTAGATAGTCATTTTACGACAATTCTCTTTCGTACACAAGAAGAATGTACAATAGGGTATATATTTTAATATTCATATTCTTGAATTTGTAAATAGTCTTTTTTTTAATCTATGAATAAAGTTTTGAATTATTTGAAAATAAAAAAATTATTATTATTATTATTATTATTATTATTATTATTAGAAGTACATAAAATCATCAATGTTGTTGTTTGTTGCTGTTGGGTTAGAGCCAAATGAAATTACATTTATAGACTTGCAAAATTTCTTTAGGTAAATCTTAAATGAGGTAAAACTAGGAGCAGCTTTTAGCTGGGTAAACATTTCCAGGCTATACTAGCACGGCGAGCGAAAGAATCATGAAGGACTGAAAAGTTAGAATGAACAAGTTCAAATTAAATTGTAGTTAGTTCTGTGTTTAGAAAACATAGCCTTTTCTAACCTTTACCCTTTAACAAATATTACAAACGTAGGCTGAAAGTCCTTATCTGACCCCACCCAATGCGTTCTTAAATGTATCTTTGTGAGGCTACAATGATCAACAGCTTGTGGACTACATGCCACATGTCTAGGATGACATGACGACCCATCTGTTGCTGATAATAATGTAGATAGTTTTGTACAATCTCAGTGCAATGTACATGTAGCTCTGCTGAATGTTTTGTTGTTTGTGTTGATATTGTGATGTTGCTTGTTGTAGGTATAGCATGCTGGGTAGAGTAGAGGACCCGGCGAGTGAACTGTCTAATGGAGATGTGTACATGACGAACTCGAAAAGAGATTCCACCAGAAATCAAACGTCATCTCAAAATGATGATCAACGGAGGTAAATGCTTAAAATTCAAATTAAACTGTGTCGTTATGTGTTGAAATTGTTGAGGCTGTGTGTAGGTACTCTTTCGGTTGATAGTCTGCATACAAGCCAAGTGACCCATCAGGCCGGAGCTTATCCCGGTTTCTGTAGCATGAAGCGACCATGAGTATTTTTACTCCCCCATGGATGGAATGCTAGTCCATTAAATGGGCCGGGTCCCATTTATACACTTGGGCAAAGAGAGGCACTGCGTCAGTGAGAGTAAAGTATCTTGCCCAAGAACAGAGCACAATGTTGAACCCGGACTACTCGATCCAGAGACGTGCGCACTAACCATGAGGCCACCGCGCCTCCCCCTGTGTATGTGTGGACGGTATATATAATCTGCATTTGTTTTATTTCCAGTCGTTCCAGTCCCCCATCATCACCCCGTGCAACACCATACCTTCACACCCACCCTGGGGCAGCTCAACCTGTCAGCATTTCTCCTGAATCAGCAAAAAAGTACCGTAACCCGGCGACGATACCAGAAACATTTTCAACGACAGTGGACAGCAGAGGAAGTAACTCGAACTTGTCTTCAAGATCAAGCTCACAGTCCTCGCTGTCTCTGGCTTCAACACTCTCTCCGCACCAATCAGGAGGAATGAATGTCGGCAGATTACAACCTTTGATACAAGCACCTTCTGATGGAGTCGATACAAGTTCAGAACTGTTTTCGCCAACAACGTAACAGAAGTAGTGTATAGGCTTATCATTGTTAGAATACCAGGGGCTCAATTCGTTCGCAGAGGTTTCCTTCGGGTTGTCACGTAATCTTTCTGTCACGAAATCTCTCTGCTTAAGATTACGTGACGTAAGGTTTTTCTCCCAAGATTGCGTGACGTGCTGAGAGAGCGTCTGCGTAGGAGAGCAGGGTTATATGTATTCAGCGAATCAGCTGTCAGAAACACGTAGATGAACAAGTTATTTATTGTAGATTATGTTTCCTTGATTTTGCAACAATAAGTGGGATATTTTTTAAAGTGTTAAAAGTATGGACTTCAGCGGTTTAATGTGACATTGTCCTCTTACGGACTGAGAAAGTTTGGAGGGGCACTATCAGGGCGAGTTTGCAGCCGTTTTGATCAGAGTGGTGCTAAAACAATGCCACAGTACCATTGCATGTCGAACACCAGTCGGAGAAGAAACGGAAAATTTGATAGTCTGTAAGACTTAAAACGTCAAGTGTGCGTGATTGCTGATAAAACCTCTGTAATAGCTTCAATATTTTTAGGTTTCCATCGTGGTAAATGAGTTTATTGGTTTTCAACATTTTGAATTTGTGCTCATGATAGTGCGCCTTTGATAGCAAACCACGACGACGAGAGGTTTAATGAGTAGAACAATGGCTGTGCACGTGTGCTATACGTTTGTATAATTCATAACGGTCCTCTGAAAACGGGTCCAATAACGTGAAATGACCAACTTCTCCGTAGTCCGGGGAACGCGAATGACGGTGGCTAAGTTTTCGTATTTCCGTTTGGAATAGAGCGCTGTCTTTGCAAATTCTCGCGCGCTAATTGTCTAATTTGCATTGTCAATAAGCGGACAGACATAATTTATAATTTAAGCGATGCGTCAATGAGCGACAGCGGACAATTTGTTATCGTAAAAAAACAAACAAACTGACGTCAGTTTTTCATGCGTCTGTCCTATTATTGACAATGCATTTCGTCATAACATTGTCAAAGTAGTCTACGGATCCACAGCTACTTTGACAATGTTATGACAGACGACATTTATGATCATTAACAAGAAAGACGCATGTAAAACTGACGTTAATTTGTTCTATAGAAATCATACAAGGCCTGCCCTGATTGGCCAGCCACCTTAATCAAATTGCCTGAGATCGAGGGCACATATGTTTCTTGTCATAAATTAAAAACAGAAGAAAAAAATTATTACTTGGCGCTAAACCCCTTGTCGGGATGCGAAATAATTATTAACTAAATGAACAATTACCTTGCTAAATACTCCTGAATGTATATCATTATGTAGTGACAGTCAAGGTAAAGTTTATAAAATACAGAATTACTGTTGGTGTAAAATGTATAAAGACAAAAATTAGTTTTTCGGGATAAAGTACTAGCGGCGATGTTGTCGAAATTACGTCACTTGTGTTCATTGACCGAGGCTTGGTACGATTCACATTTTTCAATTTGAATTTTTTAAAACTCGAGAAAATGTTTCATAGTGATATGGTGGTAAATACGTTTAATAGCTTCGCATAATAATGTGTGGTGTTTAAGCCAAAGAAATCCTTAATATACACCAGAATTAGTTAATTTCTAACGTTGTTTGTGTGACTTTGGTAGTATGTAGTAAACTCAACAATAAACCAATGTCAATGAAGTGTGGGCTACTGTTTAAGCAATAGAGCACTTTTTCCGTGTTTACTTAGCCTCCTGTAAACGTGGGGGTTTCGGAGAATTCGAGACTGTTATGCAAACTCGAAACGCAGTCGAGGATTTGCAGAAGAAAGTGTTTACATAAGAAAAGAGTTCACCTCCCATAGGATTGGTTTGGTACACTAACATGTGGCCATTTTGACCTCATTTTTTATCAATAACCTATATTTTGGGCTATATAAGACTACGTAAGACAATGAAAAGTGTGTATTACAGTATGTAGATGTATGATTTTGTTTTGAATGACAACGTACTCAACGTTGCTTTCTGGGATATGACCGAGCTTATGATCGTGATTATGTAGATTTATGCAGGACTATGCGTTATAATCACGAACAAGTGAGGCTGTAGGGCTATATCAGGGCCATGGTATGGAAATGAACTGCTTTGTAGCTGAGCTTGTAAAAACAACCTCGTTTCCAGGGTCTGTAGGGCCTTGCAATGTGTACTATTTGTAATTTTTGAATGGTCTTAAGACGTTTGTACCCAGCTTTGCCTTGTGTGTTCGAATCCTGCAAACCGTGTCTAAATGTATTGTGGGACTGGGCCCGAGGCTAGAAACTGGCTCTGAATAATTCATTTCAGAAATCAAACATTGTTCAACATCATCGGAAATCCGACTAATTCGTCTGATATGAGTACAGTTGATGAAGAGTGTCTTGTCTTGTTTTGGCGACAAAACGAACACTATCGAACAAGACAATCTTTGGAAATCCGACTGACGCGGCAAATCACTATCGAGCAGTACAATCTTCGAAAATCCGAGTTAATGCAACAAAACGAGCACTATCGAAAAGACAATCTTCGGAAATCCGACTTTGCGACAAATCGATCAAGCACTGTCGAACAAGACAATCTTCGGAAATCCGACTTTGCGACAAACCGATCAAGCACTGTCGAACAAGACAATCTTCGGAAACGGTCCGAGTAGTGCGGGCATGAGGGAAATCGAGCCGCCTATCAAACAAGTCAATCTTCGGAAATCCGACTAATATGGCAAAACAAACACTGTGGGACAAGACGACATCCGCAAACAATCCGACTAATTCGGCGAATCGAGCACTGTCAAAGAAGACAGCCCTTGAAAACATTCTCGACCCCTGAGACCGTCCGTCATGCGCAAACGAGAAGAGCTCTGGGGTCGAGAATGCCCTTGAAAAAGGATATCTTCGATCGAAAATCCGAATTTGCTTCAAATCGAGCATTGGAGAACAGTATTTCTTTATTTCACACTATTTATACAAAAAATGACAATACATATAAATGAATATACACTTACAATGGAAAATACATAGATAAAATAATCATCAAATGAAAATTTACAGAATATGTGGTGGCCAAAGTATCAACTGCTTTCAAGTTGGCCCCCACCTGCTTTCGAGTAAAAAAGGAAGTGACACTGTTAAAAAAAAGAATGAATACAAGAATATTGGGTACAAAATCGGATTAATGTCTATACTATGTCTATAATAATACTATGCATTATGTTATTAGATTTGTAAAAGTAAACTAGAGATGTTTTGAACGAAGACCATATCAGCAACTGCAATTAATTATATTATACTAATAACTCAAAATTTTAAACATATATTTAGTTATTAAACTTGTTGTTGTTTGATTGGGAAGACATCAAGTGAGCTCTGTAAAGTTTCTTAAACAAGACAATCCTTTACAAGTTTAAATCAATTGTTAAACTGTGACATATAAATCAATGTGCTCTATGACATACATTATAAAATATATTTTGAATGCCTGATTGAAATAGCATCTTTCTTCTCATCACAATACTTAACTGAGCACATGTGCATTAACAGATACATTGACATAACCATTTCATGTTGCCCCATCATCATACAGCATATCATTACAATTATTAAAATTACTTCAAAGTTAACAATTCATTTTAGGCTGTACATAAACGAGTCTGAAATAACCATGCGGGTTATTTATCTCTAACTTGTGCTTTGTTTGACAAGGGTACGCACTGTCAATGTATCTGTATTATGCATGGTTATAAAAGCTAGAAACTAAAGTTTATGGTGTGTGGAAGCACTGTACTGATTTCTATACAAGGACTACAAAGCCTGCTATATTATGGCAAACCCCAGACTAAAATAAAAAAGTTCACCAATTAATTTCAGTTTACTCCATCACTTGGAGTCTTTCAGCCTCGAAGACAAACAAGCATAATCAACAAAATGCAACGATTTAAGTTTATCAAATCACATGACCATTACTGTACACAAGTAGTACTATGACTAGGGCCCCGAGAGTGGGATAGGACAGCTCTGTAGGAGAACGATTAGCAATAAGAGAAAAATTAAATCTCCCCCGACCTCTTTCAGGTGACCCTTTCTCCCTTCTTTCCAGCTCCCTATTTTTTTCTTCAACTTACTCTTTGAGAGTAAATGTCATAACATGATTTGTCATTTAATTATCTAATGTACAGAGTTACTTTTGAACCGAAATAAACCTCATTTCTATGATAGTTTCTCGGGTAGATGAACATCAAACGAGCGATAACAAACCGATTTAAAAAAAAGGGATGGCTACAACTGAGGAAGATTGTGCAGATTAAAAACGTCAAGCTTAAGATGAGCCATGTCTGACGAAGTGTCTGAGAATCGAGTGAGCCCGAGCTTCTGCGGGTTGAAATATTGGTAAAGATATGACATAAAAACTGCATAAAAATGACAAAGATAAAAACTTGGAAACTCTTAGCTTCGGGTGTTCCAGCGAGGATTTAGTTTGTCTAATGCAAAGGCGTCTCGACATGAATGTGCTTAAACATCAAATTCGCAACCACTACGGCAAAAGGGCCAAAAAATGTCAACACCAGGGTCCAAAGAAAACTCACTTCTTTGCCAAGAACTCGGATACCGGAGGTGCACGTATCCCGGAAGTAGTTTTTGAAATCTTCCTTGTCTTGCCTCGTGTTGAAGATCCTCCTGTTGGCGTTTTGATCTCCATAATCGCTGTCTTCCACAGTCGCTACTACGTTTTTCAGGCAGCTTTTGAGTGTGGACATCTTGTACAGTGGGAAGGCGTATAGCACCACGTTTTGGGTGATGTCTAGGAGGGCCGTGACTACGATTTCTTGGGTCTTCAGCTTGTACTGGTCAATAACAACCTTGGCATGGGGAATATTGGAGAGTCCGTCTGGTCCTGAGGAAGTGTTAGCACCTGTGGGCATTACTACCATAAGATACGGGAATGAATGTTTTCCGGCCAATGGGTGAGGGAAAGCCTTGATAACTCCTTGTGTAAGAGACAGAGTTTGCAAGTTGGTGGTACTGGAAGCACTGGCCGGTAGGAACTGAACAATTGTATGGTTGGTGGTTATCACTGTTTCAATTTTCTCAACGACGGAGAAGATTTCGAGTGCCGACGCCAATAGAAGCATTGTGATGTAGAGTACCAGGAAAAACCGGAAAGCTTTCTCCGTGTCTCTGATCAATTTTTTAACCTTTATGGCCTTGTTTCTTGCTAGGTCCTCGCTAGGATAATGACCGTCTTCAAGTTCTTCCTTGAACTTTTCCACCTCGCAGCTCAGGAATTGCAGCATGTTGAGAAACACGTAGAAAATAGGCAGAGCGAAGGCGCGATTTATTGTGTAAAACGCAGCATCAAAGACAATCTGCGCAGGGGGGAAGGTTTCATTTCTAACCGCGGTGATCTTTCCGGTTCCGTCGTAGCTTGGCACTGACATGAAGTCGGGCATGACCATTTGCGTGAGATGCATAC
Organism: Micromussa lordhowensis; assembly: GCA_964020085.1. NCBI lineage: Eukaryota > Metazoa > Cnidaria > Anthozoa > Scleractinia > Lobophylliidae > Micromussa > Micromussa lordhowensis. The sequence goes on along the minus strand of OZ026598.1, from coordinate 35,615,506 downwards.
CAAGCGGTAGAATAAAGAGGCAAATCACTGAACCCGCGAAGAACAGCCAACCGGACGAAACTCGACGTCTTACTTCATCTTGTGTAATGGTTAGCTGCTTGAGAAGGTTTTCCAGGTTGCTCATCAAGAAAAAAGCGAGGCCTGTGTGTTGGTTCACGATCCAAGACAGTCCGCGCGCCATGTTTTTAATGTCCGTTAGTGGACAAAGCCAATCCACTTCTTGTAGCGTTCGCAGAGGGCTGAAAAGTCCCATCGAGTATGCGAAGAACGACCACATCATCATAACTACTATGCCTTGCCAAATCGAGTACGCAATTCGAACAGGCTTTAGTGGAAGCCCTATCGATTCAATGATATGCTTCACGGGTGCAAACCACTGGCCAGCGAAGAAGAAATACCAGTGAAGCAATGGGTTTAACAACGCCATGTACTCGGGTGGTTCCTTGGCTTTTGGCTGTTGCAATAATTTTGAGGTATCAACTTTAAAATTTTCTTCATCGTCGGCTCTTGGATCAACATTTGTGTCAGCCATGGTCAGCCCCCGTTCTCCGAAAAGGGCAATTGATCAGCTTTTGCTAACTTAAATTCATCAACTTTGTTAGGGGAACCCCCTGTGAGACACTTCTGGGTTGTAATTGGTTGATTCAGTATGCGACATTTTCTCAGAAATTAGAACCTTCTGTAGCTGAACTCTGAGAATGAAATGAAATGAAACTTAAATCTTTCAGTATTTTGAAGCACCGAAACCACGCCGTACATATGAGGCTCAAAATTTAGGAAACCATTTATTTCAAAGGAACTTCCCTGTTTCTGTTTCGATTAAAGAAATTTTATACTCACTCAATTGATTGAAGACGTCATATAAGTGAGTCATGGGATTGTCACGAGATTAGAACGCGGTTTCGATTTCATCAGTTTATCATTCAGTTTCGGGAATATCAGTTTCTGCATAGCATATCAAACTGAAGGAGAGTACCAAAAAGACATTTAGCAGTGACAAATATATTGTGGTTTAGACCAAACATTGGTACACCTGTGATATTTTTTATCTCGATCACAAACAGTTCAACATTTGTATTGTCTGCTTCAATTCTGCGAAAACAGCTTCAGTTCAGTAAACATTTAAACAGTTTTGAAGTAAAAAAAGTGCCAGTGCAAACTTATTTTCCGTTGAACAAAAGAACCCTCAGTAGCTGCTCCAATAACTAGGTGGACCTCTGGATAATGGGTTTTATAGTAGCAAGGAAACTGGTGCCGAGGAACAGGCTGACTGTTCACTGTCACGCAATTAGGGAATAAATCGAGAGAATTTGGGCACACAAAGGTCACACAAATCATGGCCAATATCGAAATATTGGTCTCACAATTTTTATTTCAGTAATAAATAATTCACACACTGATGAGTTTAAGCTTTTATTCGGCATTCAGTCATTGTACAAAACCCGGTAGCCTGAAACGCAATGGATATTTGACGATCGCTCAGTAGACTTCAGTAGGTGTTTGTTTCCTCGACTACCTCTTTTATCTTCGACGAAACGCGAAACGCCAAGCGTTGTTTTCGAGGATTTAGTTCGCGGAATATATGCCTCCTTCGAACAAATGACTCAATATTCCATAAAATACTTTAAGACGTGTGTCCGTCAAAATGCCAAGTCACCATATTTGTGTAGTAAACTTGTTTAGCACAGGTAACATTCTGCTATCGACAAGAAGCAAGAAACCTGATGTCCATTGTTCGACTGTGTTTGATTCATTTCCATATATCGTTTGCCATTTTGAAACAAAGCGCGGTCTTCAGTGATAGAAAGTCGGTCTGTGTTCACATCTCATTGCAGTTTATTATTTGGATCTCGGTCCTTTGGCGAGAATCTTGTTCTTTTCTGCATTTCTCAGTTTCTCAGCGATCTTTCGCTCATGTCCTGCGGGATTTGGACGATTTGTGTTCTGATTTGCTTCGCGCTTGCTTCGACCTTTTCTTGAATGGCTTACAGCCGTCGCCACATGATCGAAATTATAGTAGTCGTACTCATCAAAGTATTCCATAGCTCACGGTAGTTGAGTATTTCTTCCCCACAGCTACAAAGAAAGGATAATAATAGCTTTAAAGATGGCTCCTGTGTTGATGTTTTTAAGCTCCTTTGAATAAGTTATGATGTCATTAGCATAAATAGTTACGGCTTGTGATTGGTTGTTACCAAGAAAAGGACTGTAATGTCAACATTTGTATAATTTGTGCAGCTGGGATCAAGGCGGGGGTACACGTGAAGGCTGTTTTGACGTCGCTTAAGGCGGGGGTCCACCTGAAAGCCGTATTTTGGCTTGGTATTATGTTCTTAATGCAAATATCTCGTTTACGTTTCAAGCAATCAAGAATCTGTTCACTCATTACACACATCTATGTTTTGCGCCGTTTTGTAAATTTTTTGGGGATTTTTAGGTTTATTTGGAGACAGATAGTTTTTCTCAAAGGATTAGTAAAATTTATGGAAATAGGAAATTTTGAAGATTTGGTGTTGTTTTAAAATTAGAGTTTAAAGTTAAAAATTGATAGATACACACCAAACAGTTGCCTAACAACCCGAGTGCCATTGTGGGGTCGGGCAACTGTCTGGTGGTGTTCCATAACCTTTTCTCCCCCTTTCAATCTCTCTTTAAACTTCCTCAAATTTCACTTTAATTCAGGTAAACCCCCACCTTAACACGGCCTTTCTGCCAATATTTCGGTCACGTTCGAAGCGACACTAGCTAAATCTCTATACTTATTTCATTCACCACTGTTTGGCGGTTTTGTGTAAATTTCTGGGTGATTTTTGGGCTTTTTGGGAAAGAGATATTTTTTTCTCAACGGATTGGTTAAATTGGGGAAAATGTGAAATGTTGAAGATTTGATGAATTTAGAAAATTGAAATTAGTAGACGGATACCAAACAGTCCCC
>OZ026598.1:35545071-35610071 GCA_964020085.1 Micromussa lordhowensis | reverse complement strand
TCCTAGTCGCTTCATGCTACTGAAACTGGGATAAGCTCCGGGATAAGCTCCGGCCTGATGAGCCACTAGGCTCGTATGCAGACTTTACCTATTTTATGACTAGTAACTATTATCAAACGACTATTCACAGCAAAAAATGAAACGAAAAGAGAAAACCAGTTTGATTTGCGTCTTTTCATCCGCGAAACAACAACAAATTAAGTGGCGTATGCTGGCGTATGCTAGGTACAATATACATTGGAAAGGGTGTCAGGCGAAGCGAAGGTGAGGCATAATCATATACTGTACATGTACAGTTCAGAAAGAACTTCGTTCTTCTATTAGCTAAAGCCCTATCGTTACTTTTAGGGGGCAACAACGAAATAAACTAAAACATTCACGGTTATATAACTTGGGCAAGCTATTTTCTTTGCTCTTATATATCCGATGGTTTTAAATTGTTCACGAGGTTTCAAATCACTAGCTTCAGAAGGATGTCATGTCATGATCCTTGGCTCTAAGAAACGCAGTTCAAGACAACCATGCAGCGATGAAGGTGGCGCTTAAAATTGCGAGAATTCTTCTCTGACGAATTGGTGGTGATATATCTCCCGATTGGGAAAAGTGCCAACATCCAGTTTTTAATCTTTTTCAGTAGTCTGTCTATCCCGGGCAATAGGACCTTCGTCGGAAACCTTTGCTTGTTCTCCGGATAAAGCGCCACTTACGGTTGTAAGAGTTGGCACTCTCCCATGCCCCAGTAACAATCCTTCAATATGTCGACTGCAGGATGTACGGAGTTGGTACACAAAAGGTTTCAGTAGGAAATCCGAGGATGGCCTCTTGTAGGATCAATTTATATAAACAATAAACTTTTATCCTAACTTTCGGGAGGCCTTTATTTACGGAACTGTACCGATAAGAAGGTAATGAAAGTAATTAAGTTGAAAATTTGTAATCCTTTCCAATTTTCCGCAAGATTAATATAATCTAGTTGGTAATTCTTTGCCTCAATTTTTATATTGATATCTCCTTTGATAGCATAAAGATATTCTTTAAAGAGCTTCATACCACTTCAGTTTTGCGTTTAAAGCATAGTTTTTAAAGTTATTTGAATTCATATTTACTGCACCTTGCCGGCATTCATAGAAGCAATGCTTCTGGTGAAATTTAAACAAATATTTGTAAAACATATTTTGGTGGGGGTATGTTTGTTCAAGTAAAACAAGTGTTCATTTTTCTACTCTCTGTGGGGTGATTCTTGGAAATTAATTATATTACATCGAACAAATCAGCAAAGTTAAATGAACTTAATCTGCAAAGCCAAAAGAAATAAAAAAGAGAGATACATCTAATTCCAGTACTAAATCGTCGATTGTATGTAGCAAGACGTCTTTAGCTTGCGCAAACTATTCGCTTGTCATGTCAGACTTACACCACTTTTGGTGTATACTTTTTTCACATTTCTCGCTTCAAAATAGCATTTGATTAGAGCCGTCTTTGATCCGTTTTGAATTATAGCATTGATGGTGTAAACTAATCCTCCGCAATTAGTACACTCTCGGAGTTGCTAGAGGCCTAATCATGCAGCCCCACCAAGCCGAGTATAAATATAGTTATGTATTTATGTATTGCTTAGGAGCCGTTAAGTAAGTATTTAACAAATTGCGAGGAATTCGGGAAAGGTAGCATTTGATACCCTCTCAGCTCCAGCAATTGTGATATAATTTCATGATTCTCCCTCTTTACAACATATATAGTACAGGATAATCTGAATGATTCATGATGTACACTCCGCCATCAGTCCAAATCTCAAATATCCGGTTCGCCTTGGGCCACATGCTTGTAAATCCATTGGTGGCGGATGGACTGATCTCAGTGTGATCTAGGAAGAATGTTATGTTTATCATGTTTTTGTCCGCATCGTGTTGGCTAAGAGTAAAAAAAAAAGAAACAACAAATGAATTTTAACACTCTTTGTCATCCACACCCTGTACTCACTAAACGTTCTGCAGTCCTCTTCCAGGGGGATTAGGGACCACCTCTCTTCCTTTTACCCTATGGTGTCAATCTGAGAGCAACTTAGGAGATGTTAGTTTTTTCTCCTGCTCTGTCAGTTTAAAGAGTTGAACTGTAGCATATGAAAGCGAGATATTTATCTTGTCTTCAAGATGGAAAGGAAAGCCTGACAGTATCTGCTGAATTTTCTCTAAAGATTATTGTTGTCTACACGCGTTAAGCGAAGCCACATAGTTGAGATAATTGTTTTTGTCCTATGTTCGTGTCCTTGGTATGCTTTTGACTTGTTTCGAAAACTTCCGCAACATTTTAGTGTAAAAAGATTATCAAACCATTTAAATTGCTCAGCATTAACAGCCCCTAACTTTTTAATGGAGTACTTCAAACGGTTTACATATCTGAAGAGATCAATTGCCCTTTCACAGTTGTCGATGGAAGCCCGATTGAAAATGATAAATACATTATCGCATAGTTCCCCTGACAAGCACACCCGGTTCTAGACCAAAGCATTACAAATATGTGACGCGATTGTAGCTCGCAGCAGTTTCGAAACAATACACTTAGTGTGTGTGTCAGTGGGGGAGGGGGGAGGGGCATTGTTCTAATCAGGAAGACCTTCCCATTAGGCCACGGTACCTCCTTTCGCTCAGATCAGATGGATACCAATTTGCGTATTGATAGCTATCAGTATTGACTAGAAATGTTCTGCTCTCCTTTTCACGCGTGGTGTTCCGGTGTAATTTCATATAAGGTTTGATTGCGATATTTCTTAAAATAGTTTCAAAGTTTAAAATCTCCGGCAAAACGAGCCGACCTCTCGTCTCGTCGCTGCTGTGTTGGGCGAGGAGATGGAGACACACGTGGCCACGTTTGAAAGCACTAAGGCTTCACGAGCTAACATTTTTCTGACAGCCCAGTAATACAAAGGCTCCTGTTCACTGACATATGCTTTAGCAAACAAATAACTGTCACCGTTTTGCTACGAAGATCAGAAATTTTCATTTAAAGCATGTTATAAAACCATTTAGAGCTAAAATGGAACAAAGCAGAGGCCCAGGACTTCGAGCCCTTCAAGGAAGTGCTCAGGCAGACTGCTAATTCTTGTCCTTTGTGGCTTTTAAGACTGTCTTTTTTAGCATAGTTGTGCATGCATGACCAAACACCCGAATAGAAATGTTCTCTTTTTTATTTTTTTTCTTCAAATGATTAAGTCACGGAAATTAACGGTGTCCAAATACTGTCTGTTGTTTGACTGGTGAGCGGAAATGGTCTTGTTGACACCAAAATGAACAAAAATATTAATGATTTTTGTTATGTGCTAAGACAGAACTAGATAAACACAAAAATAGCCATGAAGGCAGAAGACTCGTTTGGTGCGCGTAGCAAACCCAGTTTGCCACGCTAACAGGGCTGACCGTCAGTGTTGTAATTAAGTATCTATGATGATTTACACAGCATTGCTCAGTACATCCTTCGTAAGGAATCTTTTAGGCCATGCTACAGCACCCGTCCTAAGAAGATGAAGAAGAAGAAGAAAAAAGAAACCTTAATTAATTACCTAATCGGAAACAAACTGTTTTCTCAGCATGCACCAATGATGAAGTTTTCAATAGTGTGAAGCTTCTTTACAGCACTGTTTTCGAACACGTAAATGTACTATTGCATAACTCAGTGATCTGTCAAGTCGGTGATTATTGTTCAAGATCCTGATGTGCTTTTGTTTGAGCAACTCGACTCATTACCATATTCTCCCTTGTATGATACAAATCGGGAAAGTGCTAGAAAGTTGAGTCACGAGTTCGCCGCTTAATCTATGAAGAAAACAGATCATAATATACGGATCGGAGCTGAACTCGCAGCGACAATTGACTTAAAAGATGAACGGACCATACGCAAGTACTGTATATAATTTTGAAATCCCCAAGCCTATTTCGTTGAAACTCCTTCTAGTTCGTTGTTTTGCATAGATTAAGCGCTACAAAAAGGGGCAGTTATTAAAATCTTGTCCGATTGCGTCTTAATTTCCCAGAGGAAATAAATTAAAAGTAAAATAAACAAAAGTGCCGGTTTATTCTCTCTTTATAATTATTGCTAAAATCCTTGACGAATTGCAGCCAATTAAAATATAGTTAACGTGTAGAAAAAGAAATCACAAACTCAAACTTTACCCTCATGTCCTTGCCAAAGAACACTGTTACATGTAATCGACCTTCACCGCATCCCTGTTTTTTTTTTAACCGTCTGTGGCCTTAAAGTTGCTTGCGACATGACCTGTTTGTATACAGAAGGGACACACAGTTAAATTTATGTTTTGTTTGCTAGTTTACACTACGACGAAAAAGAAATGAACACTTCTTTCTTGACTGAAAGTAATGCAAATGAGATACGAAAGGTTTTTTCATAACTTCGGGTCACAATTTCAGGTTGCATTCACCTTTGTCGTTCGCGGCTAAGCGAAGCCTGCAAAGGCAATGGTCACTTGTTTATATTGTAATAAAACGCGTTTCAAATAAAACGGCGCTACCAGAGTCCTAATAACGGGATATGTACAAAGTAAAACTGCCAATCTTTTGTGTTTTCGGCATTTTTTGAAGTCTTTTTAAATGACAACCTGGCTTTACAAAACCGATATCGTGTCGGCTTATAACACTCGTCGGCCTTTTGAGAAGTAAGCAGCGCTGGCAGGTTGCAAAATGGGTTCACGGCGTAATCCGCAAATTCTTCCCACGGTTAAAACAAAATTTAGTCTTCATCTATTTCTGACCCTTCCAAATGTTGTCAAGCGATTTGACAAATCGGTAAATAGAGACCTTCTCTCAAACACAGAACAGTCTGCTAATACCATAACAAGTCGGAAAATGTGATGGGCAGATTTGTAATAAACGGTATGTTTAAAGATGGTTTATCTCAAGAGATCCCGTACCGAAATTAGTACAAAAAACTCGAGTTTACTTTTAGAAAAATTAACCAAAATGTTGTTTAAAGCCTTGACGAGCATCTAATAACACAAACGGGTGGAATTATCACGTTCTTTTTCCTCGTGATGTTTGGTTTTCTTTAGACAAAAGTTGCTAATAGCGCGCGTTCCGAGATGAAAAATGCTAATTTTCAAACATATTAAACTTGTACCGATTTATGTTCACAGTGCGATTCAGAGATTTGTAAACAGAGCACACAATGAGTTCAGTTTTACAGAAGAAGTCTATAAAAATATCAATCACGCCTTGCAAAAGGGTATTTGTTTGTTTACATTGGGACAGTAAGGCCCTCGTTTCTCTGTATTGAAATTAACTTGTCCTGAAAGACAAAGAATGTATCACCAATAAAACCAGCAATAACAAAACAGTTCGTTTATTCAAAGAGCTTTAATTACTTTGTGTGGGAGGATTTATGGACTATATCAAGCAATATTGTATCTTTTGAGGTACGGATAATTAACACGTGCATTCTGGGCTCTATATTTAGTGTTTTACTATCACAGAACTGCGCGCTTCACTCTTAATTGTTCGCACGCAGCAACTTGCGAGTGCGCACTGAACGCGGATAGATTTGACCGGCTAATAATTGGAGGTGTCAGACAGTTAGGCTGGTTTGAATAGAACAACAGGACGATCCGACAATTGCAACTGCCTTGCCCGCAAGATGAACGCGAACGATTCGAGTTCCTCCACAGACACCTCAAAGACATCAGAGAAGATTAAGAGGCCACTAAACGCCTTCATTCTTTGGTCCAAGAAGAGGAGAAGAGTTATTGCCAACGAAAACCCACAAATGCACAACTTCGATATCAGCAGAAAGCTTGGCTTGGAATGGCAAAAGTTGTCGGAGGAAGAGAAAGCGAATTACTTTGAGGAGGCCAAGCGTTTGAAGGAAGAACACAAACAGCTTTATCCTGATTACAAATACCAACCGCGAAAACGTGATAAAACAAACAAAAGGAACAAGCTTCTACATGGAACACCGTTCCAGTTTAGTTTCTACCCTCACGACACGGCGGGTTTTTTTGATAGCAGATACCACTTTCCCATGACTGACTCGAGGCCTTCTTTCCCCGCGGAAACATTGCTACCTCACGCCGAACCCGCAACAAGCAACGAAGAAATCTCACACAGCTCTCACGCTAAACCAACACACACGGATCACAGCCCTCATAGTGTCATTTACCAAAGCTTCCGCCCTCAATCATGCGATGGATTTGTGCCTTACAGGAGTTTGGATGCCCCATACATGCCGTTGCGGCCCAATTTTGATTTCTCGCATCTCAACTGGTACGGTTCTTCTTCGGCGCCAGGTCGCATTGCTCCAGTACCATACTGTAGTAGAATGTACCCGTGGCACGCGGCAAGACAAACTGATTTCCACTCGTGACAATGAACGCACGCCGCCGGCCTGAACTCTCGTAACTTAGGCGGGCTTGCCCCAGAAAGGGACATATCAAGGTATAGTAGAGAAATAGGGACACTATAATCCAAACTACAGGAGATATATTGCAAGACATTATCAAATTTATTACTGATCAAAACATCGTTGAAATTGTTAGTTTAATTGGTGAAGACACTTCTAAAGTACTTTGTGATTACTTAACTTTGACTTTGTGGGTAGCTTAACGTCTTAAGTAGACGCAAAAACGAAATACTTTAAGTAATCGCTCAACAAAAGTCACTTTTTTGGTTATAATTATTTTTTAACGTTTTTGTAAAGTACAGGAACCAAAATGGAACAAAGTACTATACATTTTAAGGAACGTTGTTAGCAAACACATCGATGTGTATAGTTTTGGACTCATCAGTTTTTTGTTCAGCTAGCATTTTAGAAACATTGAATCAGTCAGTTGACGGAGCGAAGAGAAAAGGAAAGCAGAGTATACTATAACTCAATTTGAAAACTAAAAAGATTTCTTATTATGCTCAGTCATTTAGATAATGACAAGTCAATCTGACTTATTGAAGGAATGATGGAGTGCTACAAAAATAACGGAAATCAGATTCTTTCCAAACCAACAACAAAGGCAGAAGAGACATTATCTTGGCACGGAACATTACTCAGTGGCCAAAGTTTGGGATGATCGGCTCAGATAAGCATCGGTCGATTTAACAGTGTAAATTTTGTGTGAAGAAAGTGGAGTTGCATTAACCCAAAGTGCTAAAACACGTGGCAACTAAGAAGTAATACTTCAGTATTTGTCCAGTATGTAAAAGTTGCGCAAATGTTCAACGTGCTGGGGGTAGTCGCGGCAGCACCCGCAAACAAAAGAGAAAAAATTACGTTCAGCTAGCTTGGTCCGAATTCAGAACATTAATAACTATATTGATTTGTTTGGACTGATGGGGATAACCAGTTTCCACCAGTCGGCGGGCTAAAGATCTTTTACTCTCATTAAATCGCTTTACAAGCTACAGAGTCAACAAACTACAAACACATTCTGACATGCTAAATAAAACACGATATCAGGTCGCCGTTCTGTTTAAAACAGTAGGCACTATAATAAGCCGCATTGTTTTAACCTCTATAAGGACATAAAAGCCTGTTACCAAACTCGCGCTGTTTCTGAAAAGCTGAACAGTATTCTCAAATGGAGGTCAAAATAAACGGGAGATCACGGGAACTGAAGAACTGTCGCGAAGAATTCCAATAATACACTTGGCATTTTATTTGTATGTGAAGTCTGAAGTAATGAATCTTTTAGTGCACTTTAAGTTGGCATTTCTATAAGGAGTTGTTGTTGGCTTTGTGGATTTATGAATCTTATAACACTGATTTGTTTTTTCGCAATTCGGAGTATTATTATCGTAGCTAAGTTAAGAAATATTTTAGGCATAAAATAAAAGAAACGCTTAAGTTCATAGTTCCTAACTCGTTTCCCTTCAGGAAAGCGCAATAAGCGAATTTTACTTAATCCATAATTCAGAGGTATGTTTGGCCGAAGAGTACGCATTTCGTTTCTCTCAGTTTCTGGGATAATTTAAGGAAATGCTACATGTTAGTTTAGCACGATAACTAACAAGGCAACAACCTTGATGAGGGAGCTAAACGAGAGCGATAGAAAACAAACCTTCCGTTTTCTGCTTTGCATTGTTTTAAGTTATACCGTTAAACAATGAATCGGAGAAGTTTGTTAAAGAGCACATTATTTCAATTCTCGTCACAACTGTTATTGGACTGGTTCTACAATTTGAAAGATTTGTTCTGGTGTTTCGTTCCCTTCTAGATTATTTCGCTTTCTTGCTTAATAAGAGGAAATAAAGATCGTCGTAAATTAAAGAGAGGCCTTTTGGATACCACTTTCTGTATATTATGATATTAGTGAATTTCTTACTATATTACTTAAGAAGAATTCTACAAAAACCTGCTCTCCTTATAAAATCGACTTTCGAAGACAAAGTTTAGAGACTTGTTAGTCAATACAATCTTTTTGATGGTGCAATTAGTCAAACACTACATAGTAAAGGAAGTTCGGTAACGATCTAACTGCTTTTTACAAATGCACACACTGTTTACCTTTCTGATCCGCGGGACAACACTGATCCAAAAAAAATCCGTATTCAGGGTCACCCTTCTCACTCATGTCTTTTACGTCGTTGTCCTTCTAGAAAAAATATTGATGTATGTGTCTTCAGTAGGGAATATATATTCGATTACTCATTCTGTGTTTGATTTGATTTTTGTTCTTTATTGCAAAACCCAATGCACAGTGTCTAATGTTGTACAATTTGCTGGATACCTGTTGTATATCATTGCTTTACACCCTTTTTGTGAGAAAATAGTGTCTGCATATTAGGGAAGGGAACAGAGATCTTTTATTTCAAGGCACAGAATAGCTTGTCTCTTTTGTTGTCTGTTAGCAGCTATCTCTATTTAGCCGAACTAGAATATTTAGCAATTAGGATTTTGTTTTTCATCTGGTAAAGCACTATTCACTATGTGGAAAGACACCTAAACTGTCCTATCTTGTCGCTTCACGGCGACCACACGAGTTGTCTCACCGGTCCAGCTGCAAGGCGGCTGTTTAAACTTTTAATTTAATTTTTAATAAAGAGTTTGAAATTGAAAGTCGAGGAGTGCGGGAACATAGTAATGTCAACGTCTCTTGGAGGCATGTGTTGATATTAAAGGTGGGGGCAAACGGGGGCTCCATAATAGAGAGGTTGAATCAGCGGCGATAGTTGCTTAAGCCAGATTTGAAGACCACATCAAGGCGAAGGGTTTGTAAATAATTGTCTTCGGCAGCTGCAAAGCGGTGTTAAGCTGAAAAATAAAAACCAACGAGGGAGCTGGATTACTTTGATACGATGCGGTTGTGCGGCATTAAATGTAAACACTTAACATTCTGCATGATGGTGTAAAAAAAAAAAAGAGAATTAAAAAAGGAAAAAAAATACTGCGTACGTGTTTTTGTAACTATTTAACCTTCAAACGAATCTTTCTCCCTCAATAGACGGAAAGATCTAATTTGTAATGAACAAAGATTTATTATTCATCTATGATTCTTTTTCTTTTATGAAGATAATGCCTTGACGAAAAACTTTTGCTCTTGTCCTTTTGTGTTCTTTAAAAAAATATGAAAACTATTTCTCCGACCCGCGAGTTTCTAGAGACATTACCCTAACTGTTCATTTGCTTTGAGAAGCTGTTTTCACCAAAACTTAACCACAAAAAGACGAACTTGCATAAATTTTCCATTGCAACCAGTATGCTAACCATGAGGCTGTATATGGTTGATTCTTAACTTATTGAGTTATCATGAAATAAATGTCATATCTTTTTTGTTCAATGTAATAAGAAACGAGTGCGGAACTTAGAAAGGGATAGTGAGCGATAAAATTACTCACTTTGCTGCGTTGCACAGTCTTATTCATCGAGATGTCCATATTAATGTCACGGATTTATTTTAAAACAGCTAGGGGTAATCTTTTTACAGGGCAGTCCATACTAATCAGCTCAGTTTTCCGTTTTAAATTTACGATTTTCGATGCGATTTTCCCTCTCCTGATCCCATTTAAATTGGTTTAAAATGTTAAAAATATTATATACTCGTAACACCGAAAGGTGGGCATAACTTAGATACTTAGCTTAAAACGAGTTGTTTTTGGAAGTGAAATATGACTGCTACTCACTTAAGCAGCTTTTCTCTCTGACTAGAGAATGTATATATATATATTTTTAGACGGTTTCATTTGTGAGGGTCACACTTTTGGTTCATTGTTAACCCGTGCGAGAGTGTCTTCCGTCCAAATAAAAACTTGCCGAATAATTGAACCCCAGAAATCAGAAATGCATGTTAAGTTGCCGTGAATTTACAAGGTGCATTTCGCTTCATAAGATAACAGATACCAGCTTTATTTCGAGGGACTTAGAATTCAAGAGGCTTTTTGTCACGATAAACTATACAAACGATGGGAAGGGGAAATTGGACAGCCATGTCACTTTTACGCAGGAACTAGCTCATATCCTTTACAAACAGCTATTTAAATTGTTTTTCTTTGGCATGAAAGACTGCGGGATATTTACTAGAGACATTTGTTTTGTTTTCACGATGCTAGAAATTAATTTCCAACATATTACCTTCCTGAAGTGTGCCATTGCAGGTCTTAATTAGTTATACAACAAACCCGTTTTTAAATTTATGCTTTCCGTATGGAAATTTCAGTGTTTCACGATTTGTTTCGTGCTACTACATTTTTGGAACTGCCAAGAGCTTTTCTGAATTAAATGTTGTCAGCTTTAATGAGTTCGCCAGCACTCGCTACATGCCCCTTATAACTATGTTTTTTTTATTTGTCTTAAAGTGAGCTTCACGTTTGTCCATTTCCGAGGACATGACTAGTTTTATCTGACTGCTATTTTATGTTTTGTTGCTGCCTGCCACTTTGGCGAGGATTTTAATTATGAAATAAGTGCGCACCACGTCGGTTTTATTGTCAGCTCGTGAAGCAGTTTACAAATACAGCTCCCGTATAGACTGGAAAGTCCGACCACCAGTTTATTAAACGTTTCTGAACATCCTTAAACAAATAGCTGAAGTTTGGGTTAGCTGCTTAGTAATAAATCCATTTCCTGTCAATTGCATGCGACAAGGCCGATTTTTTTCACTGCAATTAGTTCCCCTTAGAACTGAAACAAGAATTTCCAGATTACTGAATTAATGTGAGAACTGTGATTCTTTTTCGTTAGGTTTACACAATTCAAGCCTAAGCGACTAACACAAAGAAATACTAAGATCTCCACTGTGATATTTAGAATCTTTGATTTTCCAATCACTTTCAAGCTATCGGATTGTTTGCCATCCCTAGCCCTTGGCGAGCCATATTTGTCACACTTATCTCAAACGAAGCATAATAACCTTGCATCAGAGCAGCACTAGAACTATCGATTATCGTCTTACTTCTGATTTTAAGAAAATAAAAGCGACCATTAGCGATTTTAATAACGACTCTGCTTCTTTGTCACGGTATCCGAAGTTTATTTCTTCACGAAAGCCCAAAGGTAAATAAGTGGCTCTGTGGAAACTGGTGGGACGGAAATATCAACGTTGATACGAAAGCTTAAACTTCAAGTAAGTACAAAAGTCGGCATGCTGAAGACATTTTTGGCAGCTAACATCACGCGTTATAATGCTTCAAAGCAATAAAGATGTACTTTCATTGCTTTATTCCAGGCGACAAAAATTGATTGTTAAAGGTGCCGAAGTTATTTCATTGTAGAGTGAACACAAAATAACAAGGCGAAGACAAGGCGTCTCGCCAGTGCAAATGATATGTCAACAATAGCGGTTTGAGGCCGACAAATTACTAGACGACAACATCGATAGTGGAATATCATACGGGCAGAGGTAATTCAGAGCCCTTTCATTGGCTGAGAAAGGGGTTTAAAAATTACTTAAGTTGTTTTGCACGAACGTATGAAATAGGAGGTTGCATTTTATGCCGATCGAGGCTTATTCCTCGATTCTGTATTTCCAAGGTGTGTAAACATGGTACGGCATACAGCTGCCCATAAAGTAAATACAATATCCTCATTGACCTATAACTGAAGTTTCACGCAATTAAAAAGATTAGCGAATAGAATATCACCAGTACCCATGATGGGCATAAGGCGATAATTAAACCATTGAGATGCCTTCCCGTGGGATTGAATCTTCAAACGGGTTTCCACACAATGTGGCCGGAAATTAAAATCTCCCGCGAGTAAACGAACCCTGATTCACATGTCAAAACACACTTGGTTCTTCTGTGATATGCCTCCCTGTTAGACTATGGGAAATACAGTTGACGAGCGTAAGTATTGATGCTTGGCAGCTAACGAGAAGAGCCGTTTTATTAACGGGAACAATAGGCGAGACCGTGACACCTGACTAGCGATCCCTCACAAGCTGACATTGTTTCGTTTGATTGGCATCCCAGGTTCATATAGTAAAAGAGTTCTACACACTGAAATAAATCGCCCTTACTGTTTTTTGTTCCGAAGCCAGGATGGTCTATATCAGTACACGATTCAAAAGCGTCTGCCTAAAACTTGTCCCGGACTCGATTTGTAAACTTCTTCGAAGTCGCAAATAAAGACACAAACCTCCTCAAGTAGGATTTATTGAAAATTTTTTTGGACATGTGTGACATCTTAAAAGAAACGAGGCCTTTTATACCCATGACATTTAAACCATTGTCATTTGGGACTTTTGCATGTGCCAACCTCTTATTTAGTGCTGCCTCGAACAGTAAACAGCAAGTCCAGTCCGGCATGAATTTCGACTGGCTGAATCAGTCCAAGAAGAAAAACATATCCAGAAGACATTCTTTACACAAATTCAATCTAAAAAAAAATATAGCTTAATGGCATGACCATGAGCAGTCAGATTAAACCTTGTCTCTGTGAAAGCTGGACTTCTTAACTGGGTTTCAAAATAGTTCCTTGGCCGATTTTTCAATAGTTTTTATAGTTTTCTGTCCAACTTATCAGTCGCGTTTACCATACTTCTTCTTAGCTGGATTCATTTACCAGCTAACTTCCTTTTTACAGTTTTACACATCCTTTTTTTAAGGTTTTTTGACCGATTGATTCACTTATTTTCTACGGTGAATTGGGAAAATTGCAGGATCGAGCCGGACTAAGTTAAAAACGGGCGGACAAGCATAATACGAAGTTCTTTTCTGCAAACACCTCGTGTCTTCAGTCACGATGAGCGCTGTTACGAAGATGACAGGTGAAGATGACATCACAGTCGTATTTCCGAACAAATACGAATGAAAACGAACACGAACGCACACTGCAGTAGAAGGAGCTGGGCGAGTCGTAAAGCACAGAAACGATTAACTTCGGATGTTGACCGAGGAGTGGCACGAGAAAAGAACAGATACTCACAAACTGGGAACGAGTTTCTTGTCAGCGGCCTTACCCATGAAGACAAAAAATCAATATGGCGGACGGGGAAGCACGAGTAGTAATTTTCCAACAGCAAGTCTAACGTTACGTTCTGTCTGCCTTCTATCTGAGCTTGAGTATTACAGATACTAAGTAGGAACCACTGTTTCGTGATGTCTTCTAATCCACTTCCTCTTCGCCTTCCTCCTATGCCGAAGGTTGCGGACCTACTTCGCTTGTATGGACTAGCTGCAAAGAAGCAACTTAGTCAAAACTTTATCCTTGATCTGAACGTTACCGGTAAGAATGCCTAAAAAGAAAGATTTAAAGGAGAGGAAAAGAAAGTAGTTGAATTCAACAGCTAATAAATTTTCAAGTGAAAAAATAAAAATAATCAATTAATGTGCTGCATGCTGCAGGCAGTTTTTGATCGATGTGTTCATTGCCGTAGACCAATTTCGATATATTAAAATTCAGCCTAAAACAATAGACCTCAGCACGAGGCTCTGGGGAATTCTGTATTTATTCCCCAGAGCCTCGTGCTGAGGTCTATTGTCTTAGGCTGAATTTTAATGTATCGAAATAGGTCTATTCCGTAATAAATTGACTTAAATCGAGCACGCACTCCAGATCATATATGTTGACGTCCTTGAAAGCTGCAAATGATTGCTATAATTTAATAATGGATGGTGTCCTTCCATTTTGTATCAAGCCTGTTTATTGTCATTATTCTGCCAGGCAGCTGCTCTTCTCAATAAGCCCAGAAGAAATTTGGGCAAATAGATATTGGTTGATTGATTGACTGACTGATTCACCGGGTATAGCGGTGAAGTCCACTTAAATGAGTATATAGGTATTTGCAATGTCTAATCTGTGTTTCATTATTTTTATTTACACCTGGTTTTTCTGCATGTAGGTGGAAGTGTAATAATCTCAGAAGGTGACCAGGTTTCGCTGTACTCTAACTATTTTTTTTATTTCTATTGATAGATAAGATTGCAAAAGTTGCTGACGTCTTTGACTGCCATGTGTGTGAGGTGGGAGCTGGCCCAGGCTCTCTGACAAGGTCCCTGTTGCATGCTGGATCCAAGCATGTTGCTGCTGTGGAGATTGACAGGAGATTTCTTCCATCATTAGAGGTACTTCTGAGCCAGGTTTTAGTCCAAAGGCTCAATTAATTATATTATACTTTGTAGTTTTGTTTTCCACTATATTCACTTTGGTTTTGAAAATAATTTCTAGTTACAAGACTGAAAAAGTCAAAAAGTAGAAACACCGAACATTTTGTGTTTTTACTGTTTTGTTTTTGTTGTATTCAGGTTGACATAAATTAAATTGAAATGCACTTCTACTCAAATGTAACAATACCTGTCAGACTGGTCATGATTTCCTCATGAATTGTGTCACTTTTTATTTTTTGGCTTTTAATAATTATTACAGCAGTCAGTACTCAAGGTCACATCTCTAAAAAGCAAATACTGCACTTAGCAACTGTCAAACTACAGTGAGTGTCCCATCCTTACAGAAGTAATACCTTTGAATGTTATTTTGTAATTAGATGCTTGAAAGTGCCAGCAGAGGAAGACTGAGCGTACATCATGCTGATATCATGAAGTTTTACATCCCTGATGCTTTTCATAAGGCTGATATGGTGAAGTGGGACTCAAATGGTACTTTAATCATTTGCTACATGTAGAATTTCTCAAAAAAATATTGAGTAAATTTATTTTAATTTTGACACATGCAGTTCAAAGAATTGGATGTCAATAACACAAACTCCTTTTAAATTACCTTCTCTAATTTCCTGTGTGTTTAGCAAGTTATTGACAAGGTATGGATTAAACTTACAGTGATCATAATTGCATGGCAATGTAAATCACATAGTTTTTTTCAAGTCATAAATTGAAGCGACATGTACAGATAAATGTTACATGGAAGGAGTGGTAGAGGTTGCTTTTTCTGTCCTTTCACTCCCCTCTCCTCCGCCAAGATCGCAAACAATATTAGTCTATGGGTTTTTTGTGAGACTATTTTGTGGGGTAGTCTATTAAAGGAATTATTACACCTTGCACTTTTCCACATCTTTATAGCTCTCTGTGTTTTAATCTGCAGACATTCCAGGGGTGCGTATGGTGGGGAATCTCCCATTCAACGTGTCAATTCCTCTTCTCCTTCAGTGGCTGGAAGCTATTCCACAGAGAGCAGGGCCATTTACTTTTGGCAGGACACCTATGGCACTTGTGTTCCAGAAAGAAGTAGCTGATGTTAGTGAATGAATGAACACATACTGTTAGTAACATAAAGTACATGTAGCAGTAAACATATATCAAAATTTTGTGGTCAATTCATATAATTTCGGAGAAATCTTAGATTGGGGACGCAAAAATGTCATGGTTATAAAATTCTGAGTTTATATGGTGATCCATGTGCACTTTTTATTTGACTGTACAGGGAAGCTTAAAACAGTCAGTAG
This sequence comes from Micromussa lordhowensis, assembly GCA_964020085.1. NCBI lineage: Eukaryota > Metazoa > Cnidaria > Anthozoa > Scleractinia > Lobophylliidae > Micromussa > Micromussa lordhowensis. The sequence goes on along the minus strand of OZ026598.1, from coordinate 35,594,245 downwards.
CAAGTAGTCTTGTGTACAGATATCTGTTGATTAATGTCATTCAGTATAATTTTTTTTTGTTAAGTAATTTAAGACATTTAAGACATATTTCCACATGAAGATATTGGTTACTGTTTTCATTCTATTTGCCCTTCGTGCTTGTTTCATTTGCCATGTGGGTATATTGCACACCTTGTGAAACAAACATCTAGCTAACAAATCTACATCCACAAAGGCTTGCTTAACAACACAAAACAAAGTAGCCTTTTACAGGCTCTTGCTTGGTGGAGATGATCAACAAAGTAGGCAGGCGATTAGTGAGGTGCTGGTAGAGAAAAAGCACCCTGCTCATCGCCTGCCTGCTTTTTTTATCATTTCCCCTGACCGAGATCCTGGATCAGGCTATAAACAAGGCCATGGTCATGCAGACATGAACTTACCATAAGCTCACCATGCCTTGTACTGTATGATATAAACGATACATGTTTATACACTACTGATTCTTATTAAACTGTTTATCACAAGAAATCACTTTTTCCCTTGGCTTTAGAATATCCAGGCAGGCCCTGGAAATAAGGAATGCACACGACTTTCTATCATGACACAGTACCTGTGCGAGGTGAACAAGACATATTTGATACCAAGAAAAGTATTTGTGCCGGAACCAAAGGTACATGGAAGAAGGGCATTTACTAATGGTTTTATTTGTCTGCTTTGTTGGAAAGTGAAGCCACTTTACTGTTAAGATCAGATAGGCTGACAGCACTCTCTACTCTGTTATACTCATATATCTCACTACAGGAATCGCCTGCATTGGTAATAAGTTGAGGAAAAGAAGGCACTTATTTACCTTCCTCCCCAATCCCTTGTCGTAACTGATGGATTTTGCTTACCTGTAGATTCTGAGAAAACGGCAGGGGCTAAAGAAGTAGTTGCTGTGATTTGACTATTTTTCTAATACGAAACAGAGATTGTTATTTGGATGCTTCATTTTATACCAAATACACTGTAGTTCATCGGGTAACTAGACTTGTAGTCGTCTGTTTAGATGAATAGTGCACTGAACATGACATGCCAAACTGCACTAGATAGCTACCAAAACTACAATGTACTTAAATGTTCACTCTATACATGTTTATAACCCGAAATATCCAAATCTCGCACATGTGCATACATGTATTTACAAGTAAGCAAATCGGTCAATCTGAGAAATTGTGGGTGCGTATATAGGTAATATCTTACATCAGCGAGGTTGCTAGGCAATCTGCTCCGTCAGCAAATTGTAAGCTGGACGTTTAAGCTTAGAAGAGAAGCTGTTAGGGTGGTGGCTTAAAAAAATCTAACCAAAGTACATGACTTGTACATTTATTGCAATAGGGAAAACAAGAGTAACGAAATGACGTAAAAGATGCTTTTACTGACCAAAACAGGAACTGAGGAATCATCAGAAGCTTACTCGTCTTCATGCAATGTGTTCAGTTCAATAGCTGTATGAGCAAGCACTGCTTTGATTCTGTTCTTGCTAGCGTTCAAAGAAAATGATGAGTGGATTTCAGCCTGCATTTGGGTTGTGTAGTGTTCTGCTTCAAGGCAGTCTTTGTAGTAGCTACAAAACAGTCTTTGGAGAGTTTCACTCACACTATGTAAACGATTTTCCGTATTATCCGCAAATAAACGCAATTAATATCCCTCTGTTTATGTAAGCTGATACAAAAGTTCTTGTCAATCAAAATTCAGAAGTCATTGCGTCATCATAGCATCACGTGACGACTTACTCATACGGCATTGAACTAAAAAACTGACTTACAGGCGTATAACAAGCATTTGCTAAAGAGGTTGAGTGTAAAATTCATCATAGTTTGGATATCAATAACATTTTTAACTGCTTTCAATCATGAATACTTAATAATATTAATATCAATAATAATAATAATAATAATAATAATAATAATATATATTTTTATAGCGCCTATCCAGATTTGTCCCAAGCTCTTTACAAAAGAAAAAGAGCTAAAAAGAGAGTACGAGATAAAAATACAGAATACAATTGTAAAAATAAGATAAATTGAAACTTCTTTCCAGCTAAAATAATGATTTTAAAAAAGATACGTCTTGAGTTTACGTTTAAAACGACTTAGATTATCGCATGAACGTGTATCATTGGGTAGTATGTTCCAAAGTTCTGGAGCTGAGACAGAAAATGCCCAGGATCCATCGGTCTAACCCTAACCCTAAGTTAACAGGGTTAAGACTAAGAGTGATGATCAGCGAAGTGTTCCTTTGAACATTTAGCAATTTAAAACTTCTCCCGGGGATATTATGTCGTTAATTCGACAATTGCTGTCTAACTCAGCGTGTTTTACTAATTCTGGCCCATTCTTCAGATTTTGGCAAATATATTTTTTTGTTGCTCGTTGACTTAGTGGGGAACATATAGTATGAAGTCACATATATGAAATCCATTTGAGAAAATATTTCCAGAAAAACAAGCTCTTCGATTGGCGGCAACTCTGTAGAAATACAGTTTGAACACTCGATTTCTCTAATTTTCCAAAGGAGCTAGAGAAAATATAAGACGTCCGTATTTCTATAGTCCCGTAAACAGTTCGGAAGGACTCGAGACTGTCGTGGAATCGAATTTCTACAGCATTTCCCGGTTTTCAAGACTTCCACTTGTGTGTCAACTCTAACTTTTCAGAAACTCGAGAAAAGAATAAAACGTTTTGAATAATACAATATACATTGCTTGTAGGTTTTCTGAGTTATTTTGTTTTTATTCCCGCAGGTTGATGCTATGTTACTGCGCTTTGTGCCAAGAGTAACTCCTCTTATTGACGCGCCGTTCATTGTTGTGGAGCAAGTAGTGAAAGCAAATTTCTCGGAGAAGCGGAAAACCATTCGAAATTCGTTACGGTAAATCAATTAACCCATGACATTAATCACATTATTAGAATTATACTAGGCTAGCATACTTATGCAGTGTGGAGGCGCGGTGGCCTCATGGTTAGTGCGCTCGACTCCGGGTCGATCTTTCTGGGTTCTGGGCCTGGCCGGGGACATTGTGTTGTGTTCTTGGGCAAGACAGATTACACTCACGGTGCCTCTCTCCACCCAGGCGTATAAATGAGTACCGGTGAATTTAAAGTGCTACTATGATCTATCCCTGCGATTGACTAGCATCTCATGTCTGCGGGCGTGGAATGTTCCCAGTCGCTTCAAATTCTACAGAAACTGGGCCACTCGGCTTGTATGCAGACTTTACCTTTACCTACTTATGCAATACTGTAATTGCTGGTTTTCACATGACGTCACTAAATTTTAAACTTCAGAAATATTGATCCTCCTGAAATTTTACTTTCATGCTGTATGAGAGCAGCTAAAAACTAATATTCATACATATTTTCACTCCGAATGGGTTCTTGGTTTAGTGATAAACTACCCTTGAATTTCCAAGCTTCTGCGTGACGTGACATTTACATGACGGGCGATAGAGCTGTTATGTTGGTTTAAAAGGTGACTTATTTCGGGGAATTCTGCTCTCTGAACAGTTGTTGTATTAGAATAAAGTACTATTGTTATGTTTTTGAGTTATTCGAGAGATAAATTCACTCTTTCGTAGCAAAAGTCAGTGACAGATGTTTCTGCTGGTTTCCGGCCGCCATGTTGGTGCCCATGTACATGGGCACCAGCATGGCGTCTCCATACAAATCTCTATAAATTTGGGGAAAACGTTTCTTCGCATATCTTCCATGAGAAAAATTGCTGTGATCTGAATCTTGGCGAGAGTCTTTGCATATGTACCTTCTTTCTATTTCCAGATTCTGGACTTAATCTATTAAACGGTTTTGATTTTTTATTTTGGTCTATTTTGAATGGCGTGACACTGAAAACCAGCAATTTAATCGGCCGAGCTACTCACACACTATCAGCCATTAGTAAATTCTCAGCTCCGACTATTGCATTTCTAGCTTTTTGATTGGCTAAAAAACTCCGACTATGAGCCATTATTATTCAACAAATTGTAACACTATCCAAATATGGTCATGATGCTCTCGATATCTGTCATCCGTAGGTAACAGATATCCGGCGGTATACGTAGCTTCGTACGTGGGAAGAAAAAGTGAAGTGAGAAAATGTCGACAGAGAGATTTAAAAATGTTAGGCTGTTTTGTTATCAATTTGTTGAATAATAAAACAATTATCCTGCTCAATCTCGCGGAATATCGTCTGATTTTAGTCGACTCGGCCTACGGCCTCGTCGGCTAAGTACCAGACGATATTCCGCGCGATTTCGCAGGATAATTGTTAAATAGTTGGAGTTTTACGTCATATGGAAAATAGTGCGCCAAGTTTAAAAATTTTCCGCACGAAGTTTTCAACTTCAGCCCTCTACAATGGCCGAGATAAAAATCGGCGGCAAAACCCGGTTTCAGAATTTACTAAAACGATTATTCCATTCGCACTTGTTGGATATGAAGTGATTATAACAAACTCGCGCTACGCGCTCGTTGGTTATTTTATCACTTCATATCCAACTCGGGCTCATGGAATAATTGTTATTTTATAGTTCACCACCAAATTTTCTCCGATTCTTATTGGTTTAAATTGATAGTGTTCATCGACGAAGAGACACTATCTGCCCATAGTTCCCGTCCGAGGAAAACACCCGGTTGGATTGTACTCGTCCGTAAAATTCTTCTTCAAATATATGGGCTTATAGAAAAAATATAAAAGATTGATTGATCTGAATTTAGCGGGTGCTTGTATGGTTTGTTAGTCAAATTTTCCATTTGGCTTTCACGACTTTCATCTATACACGTTGAAAATAACTCAATATGATTTTTGAACTGGCGCGCGGAAGAAAATTTAGTGGTGAATAATAAAGACAATAGAGTGTTAATGTCTCGGAACTGTCAGTCGGATAGTTGTCCCTTGGAAATTTGATGTTCTTAAAACTAACGTTTTCTTTTCTCGGGCAAAGAGCGATCTTTTAGACTCTATCCTCGTTTTGTATCTGCGATAGTCAACTCAGTTGCGCCTCCTTGATTATTTGCTCAGAGAAAACGGATTTTTGGTCTGTTAACGATTGTACAAGTTGCGCTGAGTACATGCGGTGCGCAGATGTTAGAACTGTATCTCGGGTGAAATCGGTCAACGGACCCGAACAATTGCTCTGAGTTGGAGCTACTTCTCCGCAGCACGTGTACTTATGCCAGAATCGTTCTCTGTAGTCTGTATGACATATCCAAACAAAGACCCGCGCTACCGTTCAGCGATTCAACGTTTTGTTGAGATTGAAACAACTACTTACTGTAGCCCATGTCCTTTGCTTTATTGTTGGCATTCAACAGAAACCTTTTCCCCGGAAGACCGGAGCTACTTGAGGAACTTCTAGAAAGGACCGGAGTGGATTCTACTGTGCGTCCCCAGGAAGTCGGCTTTGAAGATTATGGCAAGATCTGTCAATCATTCATAGAAATGTCACGTCAACATGACTTGTCTGTCACGCCTCTCAGAGTGCGCAAGCCTGTTCCTATCGCAACGGAGAAAGACAAAGAGGCGGATGCTAACGCTAATAACGTTAGTGACGTTAGTAACGCTAGTAACACTAGTGACGCAAATAACACTAGTGACGCAAAAAACACTAGTAATGCAAGTAACACTAGTAACGCAAGTAACATTAGTAACGCAAGTAACACTAGTGACGCTAGCAACACTAGTAACGCAAGTAACACTAGTAACGCAAGTAACACTAGTGACGCTAGCGACACTAGTAACGCAAGTAACACTAGTGACGCTAGCAACACTAGTAACGCAAGTAAGGCCAGTAGTGTCGAAATAAATCAGACTTGAGTCACAAATTTATGACATCAAAGGCTAGTCAGGGTCTGTCCTGTGCTTCGCTGTCGCCAAAAACTGCCTGCAAAGTAAGCATCTGTTCTCTGACAAGCTTCTCAGACAACGGACGAATACTTTTGTCACTCAAGGTGAACAACGCGGTCACCTGCTTGGCTTGTGGTTGTAACATTCCTCGTACGTCTCTCATATGATGACGATGCGCGACATTTCACCAGGACTTTTACTTACGAAAGAGGAATTATATCAGGGGATGTAAACAGGAAGCAATCATTATTCCGTTGATGATGTATAAGAGATTTGAATTGTGGAACGAGGTTGCGACTACTGCCCATTTTAGTTAGGAAGACTGCAGAGTACGGCCAGCTTCCAAATGATGAATTCACAGAGAGAGTGTCGAGACACCAATCTTTCGGAATAAGATGACGGCTGTAGATTTACCTCATCAATACCTTACGAACAAAACACAGCTCCTTAGGCACAACTCTTAGCGCGCGAAAAAATTAACAACGCTCATAAAAACGTACAGAAAAGTTCTTCAAACCTAACATACGCAATGCCGTTAGCACAGGGACAAATATTGCAAAAATATGGCTTTCCTTGTACTTTATGGGCCGTGTAAGGTTCGCAGCTAGGATATTGTGGTAAAATGTACAACCGCCATCTTTTTTTCCTACGGAAGATAGATCGTTTTCAATGTCACGCAATAAAAAAATAAATCAAGAACTATCCAGTGGAAAAAGCTGAGAAATTGTGATGTTATAGAAGATAAAAAAATAAGACACTTCTCCAACTTTTAGCCCTGTGCGTTTCCCCAAACTTCAGATATTCGTCGAAACGTTTCGCAGAAATTTACAGAGCCCAGTATGAAAACGCCATATTGGTGTACCTCCATGGTGCACCAATATGGCGGCCGGAAAATAGTGTAAACATCTGGAACTTACTTTGGCTTTCTAGGCGACTGATTATCAGTACTGAAAAAACAAGTATTTACATAAGCATTTTTCCTAATGCTCTAACTTCTAACAGGCTCAAAACCATGAGATAAGTATATATTTTTCAACAAATTTGATCGTAGCCTTGTGTCACGCACCTCCATAACCCGGAAATTCAAAATGCTATGGTTTCCAAACGAAGCACGCTATGGAGCTGTAAAGTTGTAAACAGATATAAATATGTCACCTCTTATATCTGATGAGGATGAAAACTTTGGTGGATCTTTAGTTAAAGATTTTAGAAAGTGATGACGTCACGTGAAAACGATCTATTTTGTCAGTTAGGGACGGACCATTAGAAAAGTGATGGGGGGGGGGGGGGGGAAACAAAAAAAAATTCATGCAAGGGAAAATGCCAAGAAAAAAAATTCGTGCAAAGAAGAAGGTAAAGAAAAAAAATTCATGCAGAAGGAAGGTCCAATTGTGACTTTAATTTAATATATAAAATTTACCAGTGTCTATTGTAAAAAAACAATTCTTATTCAAAACATTCTTGGCACCTTACCCCAGGCCCTGCCATATTATCACTGTATGAAAAGACAAAAGTAAGGTGACATAAATTAATTCCTACTACAATAGCCAGAAATGTCATTCAGAAATCAACAATACTACCAAGCACAATATGAATAAACAAAAATCATTTTCTTTTTATTGAAAGGAGACAAGTAGAACCTTGTTTTTGTTCTAAATTGCAGCTAGTGTACCTACAACATACACTTTTCATGAGCGGTAAATGGAACGGTACTCAAACAAAACACTTCAAAATCGGTATGAGGGCAAACTCTAAATGGCACAAAACTCTCTAAAAGGCATAAAAACTTCTCACTGGAAACTGTCCAAAACTCTGCCAATAAATGTCCACTTAACTTAAACTTAAATCATACACATAATAAACATAGACATAAATCAAATTCCAAATGTCTCCATGCACGCAGGCTCTATTCGTCATGAACAACAATATAGTTTTTTCTTGGCTCAAAAGCACAATTTGTGTTAATTGACCAAAGTAAAAGTTCAACATAATATATATATAAAGGCAGCTATGCCCCCAGTCCAGCCCTTCTTCAATAAGACATTAAATGACTTGGTTTTGTTAATCAATTACATGTATATTTAAATTGTAATTATGCCATGCCAATTTCTGGTACGTTTTTTTTATAATCTACTGTATGGATACATGTATGTCCTTTCATATTCATCAAAGGCAAACCATTCAATCCTACTGTGCTGGGATGCGTACAAACACCAGGAGGACATTTCAGGGAGGCGCAAAATGTATCCCCCCATTCCTTTTAATGTCAGTGGACATCTTCGCCCGTCAGGGCATTTTGACAGAATGCAGCCAGCTACCAGACTATGTGGAACTCTCACATGAAAGGTGAGTCTTACAGTTGTTTTCTTCATTTAGTTAAGTGTAGCCTCAGTTTATTTAAGTTATTAAAGAGCACCATATAAATTAAATAACTTTTAACAATCATTGGAGTATTTCACTTGTTCTAAACAGGTACCTTCTTTTTGGATTGACATTTTGGAGTGGAGGGCACTACCGAGGAGCTGTTTTGGTTAATGGAATATGGCATCATTATGATGGACTGTGGGAGAGAAATTCCAGAGGGCAGGGACTGAAAAAATGCACAGGGAAGCCGTACACCCCAAGTGGTTTCCTCCTCTCTCACTGTGTGTACATTTTCGAAAAGATTTTGCATTAAAAAGTGGCCTGTATCCTTTGATCTGTTGTGAGTATAGAATAATTTATAAAGCACTAAAACATAGATAATGAATCAAGATTTCACTGTTCCAAAAAGCAATATTTGTGCGAAAAAACAAATTCGTGCAGAGGGTTTTACCTGAAAAAAAAATTCCTGCAAAAGCGGCAAGCGAAAAAAAAAATTCCTGCAAGCTGAAAATTCCCCACCCCCCCCCCCCATCACTTTTCTAAAGGTCCGTCCCTTATGCTTTCCACTTTCTTCGCGCGGAAGCAAGACATGCGAATTGTCGTGCTAATGTAAGGGAACGAAAATAAATAAAAATAATTCTAACGATACTGTGTTGTAGATTTTAAAGAAACATAGCTACTTGCGAAGAGCTACGTTACAAATGGCCTATCCTAAAATATTTAACCAAACTTTTACATGTTCGTTTTTTGTAACCTGTCTCCATCTGATTATGAGCCTCCCCGGTGTCTACATTTGTAGGCCATTATTTTGATCAGGTTTCCTTGGAGTTGAGTTCACCCTGTACGCCGAAGAAAATGCTGGTTTCATATTGAGATCGTGTCCATGTTTTTACATATGCAGGCTGCCTGGTGGCAAACGACAAACTGCTCTTGGTGGAGATGAACGGGGAGGTTTGAGGCAAAGGAAAAAATAACGTATAACAGGGAAGGAGAAAATTACCTTTTTTGTCACATAAAACATCAAACCGCAATACCTGCTTTTCGGCAGCTTTCCAAATCAATAAACCCGCCCAGCCTTTTCATTGGCTTAATTTTTGGAATATTTTTGGTGCACTCATTTATTAATGAATGTTTACCTGTATAAGCCCAAAACTGCAGCAAATTTGATGGCTTGCTACGATTCGAAAACCCCCATAACAATAAAAACAAAATGATTTGCACGCAGCCATGGAAAGACGCCGGTCTGTATTTTTAGTTCTTATCACTTTTTTTGCTACGTTTTTAACCTGCGTTTTAGGGGACAAAGATCTGTACTTCTCTCATCGTTCACAAGATTCTTCGTTTCTGAGGAGAGAGATTGCGTTTGGCGCCCTTTTGCCGCTCCACGTCAAGGACGAGCATGAAGGATGTAGATCGGCTCCCAAACACCAAGTCGGATTTTTGTGGTTGAACGCTCTTAAATATGCAGTGGAGGAAATCAACAGAAAGTGGAACAGGAAGCTTTATAATACGTCTTTGGCGCTGAAGGTTCGTGATACTTGCAGCGATGGACAAGTAGCATTAGAGCAAGCTCTTGACCTTGCCAACAGATACAGGAAAACTGTGGAGTTATCCTCGTCGAGGCAAGACAATACTGGAGAGGATATAAAACAAGTTTTCGGCGTCATATCTGCCTCTGAAAATAAGGACGCTTCAACCCTTTTAGGCCTGTTTAAGGTGCCGCAAATAATATTTGGAAGAGAATTGAGAACTGTGCCTCAGAATTCGAATGAAATTTTGCAATCAGTATCGGTTGGTTTTTACAAGGCTCGGGCGCTTGCAGATCTCGTTAAACATTTTACTTGGAGCGCGGTATCGGTGATATTTTCTCCTGACAATCGAGATGATTACGAAATCTTTTTACGAATATCGAACATTGAAAAGCTGTGTATTGCTGTTACTGCTGAGCTAATCTCTGGGGAAATGGACTCTATTCGGTTCGAACGCGTCGTAGCGAAACTGTCGTCCGAGCCTCAATCCACGGCGGTAATCCTCTTCACAGGAGATGCCGAAACGAAAGAGTTATTACAATGTAAGTGTATGTTGAATATACCTAGACAAACTGTAAAAAATGTTGATGATGATTTTTTCATCAGCGGCAAAAGTCCAGTGACCAAGACCGGTCCAATATCAACCATTAGCTGGTACTTGGCAAATTTCCTTTTTGTTAGAACTGCATTTCACTACGCCGGGATTAAATATAACACAACGCAGTTAATTGCAATACGTTACACGATACTGGTAAATCTTTAAAAGATTGTTTGCTAAACAAATTATTGTAATTTTTGGAGTAAAGGGTATACGTAATATCCGATGATATTTACCAACAGGTCAGTACACAACCGAAAAGGAACTTTACCCTGGTCAGTGATTACGTAAATAACCAGTTAATGGTCAAGACAAATGTTTAGCAAATACCGCGCTTTTGCAAGAAGCTCGTTAAAAGGGGGAAAAACCGGGAGTTGCAAAAAGCTCGCTGAAGGGTGTTTAAAGTCAAGAATCACTCATGTTAAAGTGATAACAATACTCAGTCAGTTAGATTATCATGTTATGATGACCGACGTAAGAAGAAACCAGAAAACATTGGTGAATATACTTAAGTCCTAATTGGGTGTATTTTCAATGCCAATCGCTGCCATATTTTTAACCGATGAGAAATATTTACCCAGTTGTCTGAGTCAATTTTTCCGCATACATACAACCAATTCGAAAATCTTCGTAAACCGCTGATTTTAATTCGATTCGAAACGAGTTAACTGCTTCAAGCTCTTCCTTTCCAAAGTCTTTTATTTATTATTATTATTCCAGTTTATATATTGCGTTGCTTACACCTAATGAATGTTTTTGGTCTCTCTGGTAGTAGCTAACAATTGAGTGTCCTTTGTTTTTGTTTTGCAGCCGTTAAAAACAAGAAGCCTCTTCCACATTTCACATGGATTCTAGCAAATCAACAAAACCTGAACTGTCTTCACGGTAGTACTCTGCATGATATTCTCATTCTGGTCCCCCATTTTCCATTCATGGAGGGATTCAGGAACTATTTCAACTACAAAGATGATGCTGTTGAATTTAACGACGTTATCGAAAGTCCTGGCAGTCAAGGCAGCTGTTCAAACATTGGAGCGCTTCATTCGCCGTCTGAACGACGAAAAGAAGAAATCCAAGCGTCCATGAACAGTGTTTATCTGCTTGCACATGCGTACGAAAAAGCGGATCAATCCCGCGCGCACCATCTTGACCGAGTGGCGTTTTCCAGAAGTCTGAGGCACGTGCTTGATGTGCTACACAGTCAGAACTGGAAGGTGTTCTCTGGTCAGCGGCGTATGAAGGAAAACATGTTTTCTTTGATTCATTTGCAATCAAATGGATCCGTCAACAGTCTTGTCAATGTAGGTACTTGGGATAGCGCATGGTATGTCAACCATCTTAGATTGAGGTGGATCAATCACACAGTGCCAAAGTCCTTTTGTGGCGATCAATGCTCTCCTGGCCACATTCGGGTTTTAAAGGAGGACTGTAAGTGTTGCTGGTCCTGCTCAGCCTGCCATTATAATCAGATTGTCAAAGATGATTTCACTTGCACCGACTGTTTGAGAGGCTACTGGCCCAATGAAGATTTCACAAAGTGTGAATTTCAGTGGCGGAGAACTTTGTTCGACTGCACTTTGGCTGTTGTAGCTGTGGTGCTTGTCTTCTCTTTCATGGTGCTTTAATTATCTTAGTTCCAAGCTTTACTTTAAATATTTCAGCTCCTCACTGACTGAAATCCTTCTTCATTTTCTGACTGTTTGCCAATGTGCTGTAATTGCAGCCAAAAAGATACAGAAAAACAGTTTTGGAATCGCATTACAGGGTTATCTAAGACTTCGTTTCTATGTACCACACTACGATTTGTTAGACCGTTTTGGCCCAAATTTGATAAAAAAATATGTGGGCAGAAAAAACCGCTCCGATTAAGTTTTGAAAAACGTGGATTGTTGGCTTGCACCTAGCCACCTAATCGGTCCTACAACCATATTGGGATGCTTCATCATCATCATCATATCCTTTATTTAAACACGATAGGGTTTAAAGCTTAGAGCTTGTGGGGTCGTGTGGAAATAATTACAATATGAAACTAAATTGAAATAGTGATAACATTACTTACAGAATAAAATGTAAAACACAAGCATAAAATGTAAAATACAGGCATAAAATGTTAAATATTTAAAAGCATTTAAAATCTAGGTAGTGCCTTGGCAATGACTGGGCCGACTGTGCGCTAAAATCAAGTTCCTTAAAATAAATGTCCTTCTTCACTTTACGATAAAACTCAGTAAACTGGCCCGTATAGTGGCTCGAGACAGCGTTCCAAAGAATAGCGCCTCTATAGCTTATTGAGTTTTTAAGAAATTTTGAATTAAAACGAGGGACGATAACGTTATTATTCCTTCTGAGGTGGTATACAGTGCGAGGTTTATTTGTCAAATATGAAAGAGCCGCAGGTGCTTCACCTATGAACACGCTATGAAATAATTTAATTAATCGAAGTTTATAATAAAAGGTTAAAGTGTTCCAGTTCGATTGTCGGTATACTTCGTCAGTAGGCGTATCGTGAGGTAAGTTATATATTATTCTGGCTGCTCTTCGGTGAAGTAATTCCAAAGATTGTAGAAGGTCTGTATTTGAACAGCCTCCCCAAACGACCTGCCCATATAAAATAGATGGCAGTATTATTTTAAAGTACAAGTCCAGTATGGCGTTTCGGCTCAAAAACGAACTGCGTTTCAAGAGATTCAGCTTATTTACAAAGTTTTTTTTCAAATCTGTAAGATGGTGTATCCAGGAAAGCTTGTCGTCAATAGTGACGCCCAGTAGGCGAGTGTGTTTTACCCACTCGATCCGTGCCTCTCCAATTGTCACAGGAATTAGTGGCCCGATGTGCGGTTTTCTCATTAAAAGCATAGCTTCGCACTTAGCTGGATGGGGGGTTAGTGAGTTCTCTAGGCACCAGCTGTTCAGTTCAGATAAGGCTCTATTTAACGAAGTGACAGTGTTATCGACGCTGTCGCCAATACAATAAACGGTGGTGTCGTCCGCGTACATAAAAATAGAGCCGGAGGTGACAGCCCTTGGAAGGTCATTAGTGTACAAAGCGAACAACGTGGGGCCCAGTACTGATCCTTGGGGAATCCCGCAGGTAACATTTAGCACAGATGAGTGGTGACCATTGACTACGGAAAATTGAGTTCTATCAGTTGGGTAGTCAGTCAGCCATGATAGTAGGCTGCCTTGAACTCCAAATTGAAGGTTCAACTTATGCAGTAGGATGGCATGAGATACACAATCAAAAGCCTTTTTAAAGTCAACAAAGGCCACAGCAACTACTTTGTTGGCGTCGATTGCTGTTCTCCAGGTTTCCGAGAGATGTACCAGCAATAGCTCAGTAGAGTGCCCCTTGCGGTAGGCCCACTGTTTATCTGTTACCAAGTTATTTTGGAAAACATGTCGGACGATTGTATCGGATACACAAGATTCCATAATCTTGCTAGGAGCACTAAGAAGCGATATCGGTCTGTAGTTGTTTATGTCAGCTTCATCATTTTTCTTGTACACAGGAACCAGACGAGCTTTCTTCCAATCGGTAAAGGTTTCACCGAGGTATGCGCAGTACGAGAATAGGCCAGTCAAGGGTGAGACGATGGCAGGCTCTGCTAGTTTTAATAATTTTGGTGGAATATCATCTGGGCCTGCTGGTTTATTTGGTTTAATAGCTTTTAGTTTGCGCCGGACCGTATCCTCGCAGACGGTGATATCAGTCACAGTGGGCATTGAGCCAGTGCAGTCGTTATGCTGTGGAAAGCTGCTATTGGCTCGTCCAAGTCTGGAGCCGATATTAGCGAAGAAGTCATTTATTAAGTTTGCCTTTTCTGTATCATTGACGGCAAGGCTACCATCCTCCCTCTTTAATGGACCAATCCTGTTTCTTCTAACTGGGTTTGTCGCTTCCGCAATTAAATTCCAGTAAGCCGCTGCAGACTTAACTTCAGCTAACTTCTCGTTGAAGTACTGTGCCTTAGCATATCTTATCTGTGATGTAATCTCATTTCTTACTTTCTTGTATCTTGTATAAATTTCTTGGTCATTAGTGTTAACTGCTCTCTTGAACAACTTAAACCTTAAGTTCATCTTTCGTCTGATTTCATTCTTTATCCACGGAGAAGAATGACTTCGGACCTTTACGCGCTTCATAGGTGCATGTAGATCGCAAATATCTTTAAATAATTTGTGCCATGCCCAGAGAACATCATCCTTTTCGTCGAAAATCTGAGCTACTTGAAACGGCGCAGCTGTAATATCAGCCCGGAATTTATCAACCTGGAATTGTTTGTAGTTTCTAACATTTATCACATTTGGCGGCGGCCTTTTGAGCTTGAGATTAAGAGTTGCATATATTAGGCAATGGTCTGAAAGTCCCAAGGGTAGGACGCCTTTACGGTTGATTAAGTTGGGCTTTGTTGTGATTATCAGATCAATTAAGGTGCTTGATCCTAGTGTAATTCTTGTTGGCTTGTTTACAATGTTTTGCATATCGAAAAGTTGAAACATGGACAGCAATCTTCTCGTCTTGGGATGAATTTCGGACCCAGTTTTGGTTTCAATATCTTGAAGGTCACAGTTGAAGTCACCAAGTAGAATGATAGTGTCAGATTTCATCCACGCCTTTTCAAAAACTCCGTATATGTCCTCGAAGAAGTTAGGACATTCAACTTCTGATCTGTAAATAACTGAAAACAATGCAGAAGTGGTGGGAAATTTAATCTGGACCCAAATTGCCTCTAGGTCTTTTGAGGCCAAGTCTATTCGATGGGTCGCCTTCAACTGTTCAGCACAGTACATGATACATCCGCCGCCTTTACATTTAGTCCTGTCTCGGCGGAAGATCTTCATCCCTTCTATATACAAGAGGTTATTACAAATTGAGCTGTTCAGATGAGTTTCTGTAATGGCAATTATATCGAAACGACAGATGCTTTGTAGTACTCTTAGCTCATCGATCTTGTTGCGGATACTACAGACGTTCAGATGCGCAATTTTTAGGTCCTTTGTTGAGGAGTTACCCAGAAATAGGTCTTGCAACTTCATTTGTCCTACACCTTCTGATTAAAAACCACAACCATCTTATTTCTAGCAACACACTCATAAATACCCTATCGACTGACGCACAATGGCGACAAACAATAAACTACGAAGATAAAGACCTATCCAATACTAAAATCTCATATCAAAGTTCACAACCATCACAATCTTTAGACCTTTGCCGAACCTCGTTTAGTGACCTTATCAATCATGCAGGCAAATACGGTAGTGATTGGTAGCTATAAATGGAAAGAGCAGAGGAAAATTGTTCCTCGAACTCTGGGACCACGATGTCCAAATGTAACTTTCTTTCATGGCAGTTTATTGTTGAAAAAAATAGTAAGATTTTTATGGAAGAAAATTGTCAAGTTTGTCATCACCATACAAATCCTTAAAATTTGTCAAACTTTGAAATCGCCTGTAAGGTGGCATTATCCAATCCAATTTTATCACCCTCAGTATCCGTTTGTTCCGCGACCCTCTTCATGACTGACAAGATCACGTGGTGGGCTCATGAAATACGTCAATTGGTTGCTGATTTAGTGCCGTTGAGCTGATGTTTTGTGAATATTTTGCCAATTTGTGGTGGTGGATAGCTTTTCTACTTTTGCTTTTTTTATACCCATTTTTAAATAGAAAATAATGAAATAAACTATTTTTTACTTGAAAATGGACCTAGATTGAGTTACATAAACAACGCGACGAATGATGCAGTTCAAGAGGTCGACTATTATAGTATGTAAAATACATGCAGTGTATGTGTAAAGAAATAGAGCACTTTTTGTTGGTGTACATGTGTAAAAGGATTGACTGCTATTACAATGTTGTTGTACAACTTGGTACAAATATAGCGATCATTTTGGGACTTCTGTTCATATATTTATAAGGAATTTGTGCACTCCATTTCAGTCATCCATTTCAGTCTCTCATCGTTGGCAGCACGAGTAAAACAGTAGACATTAGGCGCATGCAATGGCGAGAGCGGTCGCCTCCCACCAGCGTGAACTGGGTTCTAATCCAGGACCCGGCGTCATAATGTGGGTTGAGTTTGTCGTTGCTTCTCGTCCTTGCTGCGAGAATTGTTCTCCATGAACGTCTACGATTTTCTTCCTTCCAAAAAAAACTCGAAATTCCAACTCGATTTGGAAATTGTGGACGAATAGCACTAAATTCGATTCGAATACGAAAATATAAGTAGATCATAGATGCCCCCTCCAAGGAACCACCCTCTCCCCGAAAAATTCTATTAGATATTACTGATGCTTGCGCTTGTTTGTCTACCATGAACACATATATTCTTACTGAAGGAGCTACCAAGCCCATAGACGTCCGACTGCTGTAACTTGACTCGATGAGCGTTTTATTTATTTTACTTGACGAGTATTGGAATGAAAAGTTTGTCTCGTATACCTTTGCAAAACCAATCATTTATTTCCGTGGTTTCAAAAGCAATTCTATAACAACACGTGCTTAAGCAGGTACCTGGCTCATTTAGTCTTCAGTAACAAACAAGCAATACTATTCAATTTACACAAATGTAATTCCATTCAAACTACACCTTTTTCTCTTTAGATTCTCATATTTTATGGTTCACAGAGTGAAAATTCACAAATTGATAGTCGATCGCTACTTTTAGCTACTTCACCATGTGAATTTTTACAAAGACTGTTGGATTTGCACGTTCATTTTACGGAAGAGCGGAATTTCAACTTCGTAACAAATGGCTATAGACACGTGATCAGTGTAACGCTACGTGCGGTAGGTCCATGAAGTTCACCAACACATCGATAATTGGAAATTAAACGTGTAACTATAGCTTTGTTCCCGATACGTCTTTAATTTCCAACAGCTTCATGTCGTTAAATCAGGCTCTGTCTTCCCTCAAGTAGAAAATCTTCTCCCGGTTTTCTTTACTTCCCAGAAGCTCGCACATTACCTGTCTTCCTCTTCTTCTCGGTATTTTGAAGTTTGGTCAACACTTTCCTCTCGTGCCCGGCTGGGTTTGGCCTGTTGGTATTCAAACTCGCCTCTTTCTTCGATCTTCCTTTGCGGGACTGACACACCATCGTGGCTGCAGGATCAAAATTATAGTAATCGTATTCGTCCAGGAAATACTCGATTTGGTTCGTCAGACGGCGGCGTGGGTTATGTCCTTTCATTTCTGTAGCAACCGCTCGGCGTTAACAGGTCAGCGATGCAGTCGTAGATTTTTCAGGCCAACGTCCCTGTATTACGATCGGCGAGATGTTGTAAAGAAAATAACCGCCTTGCAGGTTTTTAAATACAATATTTAGCACGTGCACCGCCCTGAAGTTATGTGACACGCGGCGCACCCTTGCTCAAAATGTCGACTTCTCATTGGTTGAGAAATTAAAACGTGATGTTTTGTATCATCTTGTGATTTTATGATTGTGTTGTGTTGACTGTCTTAACAAAAGCGCTGAATTGCATCAGAGAATTTAGCACGGGCGTGCTAAGTCGCTGGGATGAGTCAGCTTAAGTATGAAAACAATGCTATGATTTACCGAATGATGCAAATTTCGTTTACCTAAGAAAAAAGACGCATACGATTTAAAACGTAGTTATGAAGTCTGTTATTGGAGAAGTAATATGCCTCATCAAATAAAGCCACTAGGGATTTAATATTGCCACTCAACCTGAGTGAAATGTTAGTTCGAACTCGTTTCTCGGAGTTTAACTCCCTCTCTTCTCACGCCCTCACGGGATTTTGGGTTTTACTTATCCGCTCCTGTTTTCCTACGTGAGCTTAGCATATTATAAAATTCGGATGTGATGCAACATTCTAAATTCTCGTTAGGCTTTAGAATAAGCTTTTTACGGTAAAATGGTTGGTCTAAGGTAAGAATGGAGCTTGCTATTTCGATGTGACGAACATGAAAATATCTATGGACACCGATCCTTCCTTTATCTTTCCGCGCATGAGAAACTGAGCGGGACCTAAATGCTACTCCGGCCCCATACACAATTGTGTTACTTTGTGAATCTGGTGTTACAACGGAACGAATAATATTTAGCTAATGAAAGACAACTTTCCTCTTTCTGCTTTAAAATGTAGTTCTAAGTTATCACTCCTTTGGCAAATACAAAACGTAGTAATTTTTTTGCGCTGTTGGTTTGCTCTATTTACCAATTTGGTTGTTAAAATTTAGCAATTTGGAAAAGCTTAGGCTAAGATAAACAGGTCCAAGTTATTCGATGAAGTCGACCACCTGCCCTGCGTCTGCTAATAAACCGTAAATACTAACATTCATTGATTTATTTTCCTCATCAAAGACATACGAGATTTGTTAACCCGCGAATCAAAATGTTTGTCGTGGTTAAACGAGTAAACCACGTTTAGTCTTTAAACTGCTAAGAGCATTGATCAACATCTACTGACTACATCGAGAAGACATGGCCAGTCCCGACGGATGTATCCATTAGAATAAGAATGATAGCGTAGCTATAGGAATAATGGCTATGCCATTATTACGATAAATTCGCCTGCTCTTAGCCAATCACAATAAAGTAATTGTCTCTATCATAACGGAGAAAATTCCACATGCTCGAGTTTCGACTCCTGTGTTTGCAGCCCATTAATACATAGTGGCAATTTGTGGCTGTAAAATTAAATGAATTGTTATCCTTGACCAAAAATAGGTCATGTGAACTGTTCAATAGAAACTGCTGTTGAAGTTCTGCTGAAACCAAACGTAATGTTACAGCTGCTAGAGTGTAAAAAAAAAAACACTGATTGAACAGCAAAACGTGCGTTGATAGCTTTTCTCTTGTAACTTTCACAGATTGATAGTGTGTTTTTTTTTATTTGAAATATTGACGATATTCACTTTATGCAATAATTAATTCGCTTTCAGCCGTTCTTTGGTAAGGGATCATAAATTCCGGTACGTTACGCAAACACTCGACGTAGAAGACAAACTGTACATACAATAGCTAATAATTTACCAACCATACAGGAAATTAGCTTCCCATTATAGCTTCGTTTTATGGAAAAAACAAGAAACGAAAACTATCAGAGGTGTTTCTCCCTCCCGAAACAAAGTCAGCAAAGATGAACCATAACGCTGACATCACGTTGTTTCCTCGTGACTTTGCACTTGGTCCTTCTTTTGATCCAGCGAATGTTTCATTGAGTATCAGTCGCTGTGTTCATCCTCAGGACTTTTGTTAACACTGTAAATTGTCCCCTTGTCATTTTGTTGAGCTCGCTTGTCAGTGTTGATTATTGGACGACTAGAAAGTTTGTAAGGTATAAACAGTTGAATAGTATCTGCTGTTTCTTTTTTCTTTTTTTTCATATTAGTCTAAATAGATAAATAAACGTTTTGTATCGTGAAATCTATTGTAAATCTTTGCATAAAATATGGCCGCCCAGACTTACCGTCAAGTCAAGCTGCGAAAGCCGAGGTCAGACCGAAAACCTAACAATGTCCACGAAGCTCACAACTCGGGCGCGCCTTCGATGGACTTTGAGAAAAGCGTTTGAAGAACCCTGTATTCTGTATTCGAGTGCCAATAGGGTTAACCGTTAGCCGTAAAAAGCGCCAAAAAGTTAGCCGTTAGGCGTAAAAATATCAACTGTAAAACAGTTTTAGTTACGACCGTGAAAGTGTCAAAATCTCTTGTCAAGACTTCTTTGCGTTTCCTCTTGTGGCTTGAAAAAATCAGTTAAAATAATACTATTTCCCGTCCCGTACAATTCGGGATAGATGCTACAAAATTACCCAAAATGGCCTCACATTTGCGTTAGTTGTATTAATTTTTTTGCATTATATCAATGGAAAAAAGAAAATAACCGTGAAAATGTCTATTGTAAAAAAGCACACATCAAATAAATCCTGCAGTCTAAAGTTGTTTCTTTGGTTTCAAAAATCGTTTTGTTGGAGCTATCAGGCTATGGTTCAAGGAAATTACGGTTACACTTGTTTGCTAGTTTGCATTCAGAAAGTCGGTTGTTATTCTTGCTTCTAAAAAGTCAACTCAACTGTTTCAAACAAATGCCGTTAAAGTCTTTGTGAACGCTGAGTCTGTGAAAAACTGCTGAGTCAGAAGATATCAGGAAAATCACACCGTCCAAACTAGTGCTTTTCGGGCATTTTTTAAATATAGAAACCTCTTACTGACCGAGTGCGAGGGTCGTACTGGGGAGTATGGGCCCGAGGTCCGCACAAAAATGACCGAGAGACGAAATTTCCCACTACTGCTCGAACAAGCCAGTTTACGAAGACGTTTACTATATGGCACTCGGGCCTTGACTTTTCAGGCTTTGGAAATTATACACCGCCTTTGACTGTTTCCATGGAAACAGTCTGTATGGCAAGGTCCCGATCAAGAAAGAAGAAATCAGAACGCTCAGATTTACGTTAAGACTATACCTTGCCATGTGATATTGAACTTTATTAAACACAAATCAGTTCAAAATTTGGAAAATGTTATTTTCCAAAGTTGTTGGTGTGGAGCGATTTAACTCCATCACTCCTTTACTTCTTCGTTTCTTGTTAGACATTTCGATCATTCCGCTGACCAGTGTATAAGGTTTTTACAGTCTTCTGCACTGAGTCATGTTAGTTGCATTCTAAAGGTGGAAGGTGAAACGATTTTTCGTTTTCCCTGGCGATCAGATTTTAAGGGAAAGTCTTCATGGTTTTCCCTTCACAAGCCTACGTGATACTTGTGGTAACTTAAGCTTAGCTTTGGTTACCGCCGGATAAGAAGCGCTTCTTTCCTTGTGGTAACCGTCTCGGACAAGGATGACCTCTTGACGTGTCACGTCTCCTTACCCGCGCTTTGCACTATTTCTTAACAATGCCTCTAGCTCGAGATATAAATGATATACGACCTATGGATAAAAAACTCAGTTCAGTGCCATGAGAGTTTCCACTGTTTACAGAAGATCCTTTTTCCAAGTTGAGTGGCTCATAGCCACTTTGATTTACTGTCGTGTACGAGAGACAATGCGAGAGTACACTGCTTTGGCCAAGAATGGAATCAGGCCAAACTAGCCTCACAATCTAAGTACCCCAGATTACTTTGATCCCTTCGAAAGTACAAGGAAGAATGCATGTTTTCGCCAACAATTACTTTGTGCAGCAATAATTGCACTGAATTTTATAAGGTTTACTTTATTGACAACGATACAATATAACACTTTGCTGTTGCTGGTTAGTATGCCACAGTGAAATTCTCAATTAAGCGAAGGCCAAACTTATACGAGCTTTAATCGGATTTATCAATCCAATAATAACTGGTGCGCTATCAAATACCTAAAGATTCCCAATTCAGAGCTCTTTTGGCCATCTAGACGAAGTTATAATGGAAGATATTTGTTCTTATTATATGACTCTGTCTCACAAGGACTGGGAACTACCAAATGCACGAATTTTATTGGCTGAAATTGATATTGAAAGTGGTGAAGATTTTCCAATATAGACCGGCATCTAGACCGGTAATGTTTTGCAGTGAAAAAGGTGCAAACTAAAGTGCAAAATCATCGACTATTTTCATCTAGCAATATTTATTTATGGCAGTGCCAAAAAGCCTGATGAGAAAAAAGTAAAGCTAGAGGACCAGCAAACTTTGGCAGAATTAAATTCAGCTCATCGCCATTCACAAGCAAAATGTCAGTTAGTACAAACCAGTTACATTAAACAAATTAAATTGTTCTTGTTTGCGCCATATAACAAACATCTTATTAACCTAGCTTAGTCGGTCTGTATGGGAGAATCTTGACTTCTGTCGAGTGTACAAACCTCACTGTGTTCGGTCTGTACTCACGATCTCGGTCAAGATTCTCCCACACAGACCTCCTGCTCAGTTAACAAGAGCTAAATAATAATCAAAAATGGTAGTAAAGATGCAATGTAACGTACATACCTGAAAGCAATATTGCTAGTCTTTCGGCGAGAGTGGCCGAGCCCCCCTCTTCCCCTAACGTGTTTATTGAAAACAGAAAAAAGCCCGGTATGAATACGGATAATTGTCTATATTGTTCAAAGAAAAGACTGCTTCGGTCTTATTTTATGAACTGCTGTTTAGTGTTATTGGGTATGCACAAACCCTTCTATAGCTAAGTGCCGATATCCCTTGTAACCCCTTCTCCTCTCATTTTGCTGTTTTTAATTAAGCACTGGAGACGCTTTCCATCTGATTTGAGTAACTTGGACAAAAAATTATCCAACTTTAGTAACCCCCCTTACCTATGATATAGATATTTGCTATGAATTGTTACCAAAATTACTTAATTCACTACAAGGGCTTTCTTGAAGCATTTGATCAGAAAACAGTCGTCCGGCTTGATAAATGGGTAATCTTCGTTGCGATATCTGTCTAGTGCCATCTTCGCATCATTCCATCTCTTGTGGAATGGCTTGGTGACTCTTTTCATATAATGGTCTGAAGTCTTGTCGATGTTACTACTGAGTGCGTCTTCAAGGCGGTTGATCTCGTCGACTTTAAGTTGATTTCTATCTTTTTCTTCACATTTCAGCTGCGGAACACCAAAACACAATTGAATGAGATTATGTTGATGATACAAGAATGATGCCTTTGCCTATTCAAACCATGGAAAGAGCTGGACCAACGAGAGAACCCTGACACGTTATAAAGCCTTCTTTTTAAAGAGCAACTAAAATGAATGGACAAACTCTCCAAAATCAGAGAACACATGCAAACCCATCATTTCCAGATAGGATTACGAGTACATGAGTTAATGTTACATTACTAAAATTTGAAAAACAAAAACGCAGAAAGAGCTAAACACATGACGGTGATAACGTAAAAAGAAGACAAAGGTTGAATAAAATTAAATAAAACAATCATAAGAAGCTTTCGCCTGAGTAGGCGCTTGAAATCCGTTACGGATGGGCTATAAGTTTGAGCGCAGGCTGCAACTCATTCCACAGAAAGACAGTTCTATATCAAAAGGTCCTTTGGCCGCTAGCAGTGCGGAAGAGTGATGTGTTCAAAAGTCTATGCAGTACATAAACATGTCATTTTTCTAATGTGGATTTCTCCAATGGTTGGAAATTGGTGGCTTTTCATCAAAACCCATGCGTTTCAAATGAAGCCGGGCCACTGCACTAGGAATGGTGTTTTCAATCAATCTTCTTGATTGCCTGGATAAATGTGTCCTTCCCGCCTAGTGTTGTTTTATTATGTATCGTTAATTGAACTTAACAAAAAAGAAGATATTTTTTACCTCAATCTTTTCTTGAATTTTGCTTTCCTTTTGTGGGTCATTTTGTTGACGAAGGAACTTGATAAAATCCTCTACTTCGTCCAACCAAACTCGAACTTCTTTCATCAATTTCCCCATCTCTTTAACCTTGCTTTGGGCATCTTTAAGCTGGGATACGAAAAAATAAGGAAATTTTCCATAAGCCAGTTTTTTTTTTATGTTCCAACTTACCTTCAAACTGTAGAAAATCTCCGAGTGGTAGTTAAGAAGCACAGTAGACCAAATCCGATCAGGATTAGCTAGGGGGGTGGGGGGGGGGAGTTGTTGGTGTTCGTGACCCTCCTTTTGTAAGCCTTTTTTAAGTAATCTACAACAGGTGGCGAAAACAACATGACAATTTGACGATTACCCTCACTTTGACACAGTGTGACTCCCCCATTGAAAAATCATGCAACACCCCTGCCGATGGAACATGATCGGTTAAGATGGGAGTAGACTGAGGCAGATTTGATCGTAAAAGGGTGGGAAGGGAGCCTGATACAGCACTGTAGAATCCCTATTTCTTCTACCCTTAGTTTCTCCTACCTTCTGATTACTGGTATGGATTAGTTTCACAGACTGTAATTTTGACCCCGATACTTCCAACTGACTAGATCTCGACAAACCAACCAAATCAAGATTCTACTGTATATCTCCATCCATAATTTAGTTTGTGTTTTTTTACTAACCATTTCTTTTCTCTCCTTGACCGATTTAGAGATATCCGCCCAGCATCCATCAAAGTCACCCAGCTGATCACGGATTTCCTTAGCAGTTGAATTGTGGTAGTCAGCATCCTTGATGAGCTGTTCTCCAGTCTCTTGAAGCGAATCCAAACGTGTTCCTTGTGTCTCCATCTCGCGCTCTAGTGTCTGTTAG
The DNA here is from genome assembly GCA_964020085.1 of Micromussa lordhowensis. NCBI lineage: Eukaryota > Metazoa > Cnidaria > Anthozoa > Scleractinia > Lobophylliidae > Micromussa > Micromussa lordhowensis. The sequence continues at coordinate 35,569,746 of OZ026598.1, read as the reverse complement.
AAAAGTAGATGCCATTCATTGTACAGGTTAGTTACTGAATAGATGTTTGGATAAAATACATGGTCGATGTTGAAAAACTGGTGTGAACGCGCTTCCCTCTCTACGCATTTAAGGTGACCCCAGTGAGTGTCTAATGTAATAATGTAAAACAACCGCCATTAAATACAATATTTGGATCTCACTTGATGTCAGAAAAACATTGATACCTCTTATAGGAATCTCACTAAGTAAGTTTGCTAAGTGCTTGGCACAATTTGGTGGATAACTTGATATTCAAAACAAACAAGTAAACAACAGTAGCAACAACAACAGCAACAAACCAAAAAAATTGCTATTGATTTTAATAATTGCTTTGAAATTGCGTCTTCTGATCTATGTAGCAACTAAATTATTGTTATTATTATTATTATTATAATTATTATTATTATTATTATTATAAGTAGTAGTAGTAGTAGTAGTAGTAGTAGTAGTAGTAGTAGTAGTAGTAGTAGTAGTAGTATGTAGTAGTAGTAGTAGTAGTAGTATTTTCTTTTCTGACAAAGTAATTATTATCATACAGTACCTCTAGGAGATTCAAATGCATTTTAACTTGCTCGTCATCTGTGATGTCAGTCTGGCAAATCACATCCATGGTTTGCTCTTTACTTGACAGCCATGACAACAGTACTGTTTCCTCTTCTCGTAATTTATTCCAATCAATAAGGGCTTGGTTCAACTTCTCTTTCCACTCCTCTGCCCAGGTCCACACGGCCGCCCAGCGCTCACTCAAGACCTAACAGGACAGGAAATTTGGTTAGTTCGACTACTTCACTACACAAGCAAAGCGAACTTTTCTTTTAATAGATATACAGAGAAAGTATTTGACTCTTGGTACACAATAAATTCACGATATTCAGCAAACTATAAGGAATCTAAAGAGTGGAAAGCACCAACCGTACACGATTTGCAACCATTCTTTTCAACGAAACGTTAACCTTTTAAAAGATAATTTATATTAATAGAATTCTATTAATATACTAATGCAAATGCTGCAATCTGATTGGCTGAGTTACTCGTGCACTTTCAGCCAATCTGGTGTAGTGGCTGTCGGTTGTCTCGTTCCTAGGCCCTAGGAACGAGGTTGGAAGTTTGGGGGGAGCACTTAATGCAAATGGTTAATTAAATTCCAGAGAAGACTAAAAGTAGGTCATTAACGGTGATTTGTCTTTAAAAAATTGAAATTGTCGAAAAAACGAGTTCGTGGACGTAAACAACTGCAAATTCCCAATGGCAATTCAGTCCGTGCGATTTTGTAAAAGTGCGAAGTTTAATAAAAGTGTAATAGAAAAATAACTACTACAACAAAGAGGACTTCGGCCTCATCAACTAACAACTCATAGAAATCTCGAGTTCATAAACCAATTGTAAATAGAGTCTTGTTTTAATTGTGAAGAAATAATATTTAGAGTTAAAGAAATAGAACATTTATTACAAATGTGATATTATACAATCTCATTAGGAAGAAGTGTGAAGTTTCTGTGCGATGGAGCTTATGCGCTAACAGTACAATGTATCTTTCCCCCAGATTTTCTAACAGAAAGTGGCAAGACACACGAAGGAAGATCTTCACGTGTAAGATTCTCTTACAATAGACGACTGATTATGTGTCGGTGGTAACATAACTTGTTTGAGCAATGTCCGGTTATTGTCCTACCTTAACCCAGTCCCTGATAGTTTCATCTATAACAGGATCTTCCAAGTCCATATCGAGGATCATGTTCACCATGGAGTGATTTGCCAGATCTTCTTGAAATGTCTGTCAAAACATCAGAAGTAGTTTCAGTGCCTTATTTTTAAACTTTTGGAAAGTTATTGTTAGCTAAGTTTCCCATTTGATTAATATTTGTTTAGTCCTAGAAATGATGATGACATAAATTTCCAGAACTTTGCATGCATTGAGACCACTGGCCTCCGACTCCTGGCGCCATTTGAGGTTTAGGAGAGTTCTATAAGATATTTAACAATTATTCCACGAGCGTGCGTTGGATATGAGATAGTACATGTAGATAACCAACGAGGCGGTAAGCCAAGTTGACTTTAACCATCTCATTTCCAACAAACGCTAGTGGAATAGGCGTAAGCCAAGTTGGCTATAACCATCTCATTTCCAACAAGCGCTAGTGGAATAGTTGTTTTAAACGCGCTGGTGAAATATTTTTTTGTAAACGCCCCAAAATATAGAACCCTGAATTAACATAAGAATAAAAGCACCACAAAAATCATGAGCACGATTACCATATCTGTAGGCTAAGCCAAAGGAAACTCTTGACTTGCACGTATTATATTATGATCCAGTTTTTAATAAAATAAAATATCCGAGATACCACGCACACTCGAAAAACTTGTAAATCATTTCTCTTAACGACTCGTGATTTACAAGCTTCGCTTTTCTCATGTTCTCTCAACATCCTGCATCGGTTTATTGCGCCGGCAAACCCCTAGAAAGAGCTATCGATTCTTGCTTAAGTAGTCCATGGCAAAAAGTGCGGTCGAGTTGTCAACATTACCCTAAATATCGAGGTTTATAGGTATCAGGCGTTCATATCAAGAGAAAAAGAACGCACACTAGCAACCCATTGACTGTCCCGCCAAACGTTTGCGTCAATTACATGAGGAACTGCGTTTATATTATATCATGGTGGAGTTAAGGTCACTTTCAAACCTGATGATTGGCGACTTGCGTCTGAACTTCCTCATAAGTTGGCTCCACGTCATCATCTAACTGCAGCCGGGACTCTGCGCGGACCAGCCAATCATTCATTCGCTCCAAATGTTGTTTGAGTAAAATTATATAAAGGTCGAACAACCTGGTGAAATGAGGAATGCTGTTAGAAAACACCCTGTAAGAAAGCTGGCTCGGCTCAAAAGACGGTCGTTTTAGAACTCACTCGATAGAAGCTTGGAAATAGCGGGAGTTGTGCAAGTTGTGATGGTCGAACCAGAAGTATTTACATTTTAATTATTGAAGTGATTTTCCTTCTTTTTTCTCGCAGTGTTTCTAAAGGAGATAGAACACATTTTCGTCGTGTTTCGATTGAGACAACGAAAAAAATCGCAAAAGTTTGAAGAACTCAAAAAGTTGCGGATCGTACAGCTTTTTTCGTCCTCCCATCACTCATGTCTCTACAATCAGAAAATGGTTATATAGGCCAGCGAAAGAGTTCTTTAGCACGACTAGTGTACAATTTACCTTTGATGTTCCTTGTTGATGCTGTCTTGGAGGCTTTTCAGTTTGCCTTCTGTTGCATCCATTCTATCGTTGAAGTAATCTTGCTGTGGATGGTCAAAGCATCTTTCATTTACCAGGTTCTTTCCCTCTTCTAAGACATCATAGATCTGGGACTCAGCGTGCTCAAGCTCAAACATTACCTCCTGGAAAACACAAACACAGCGCTAGGTTATGTTTAAAGGAGCTGTGTCACGGTTAAACGGTTTGAAACATTTAGCCTAAATTTTTCAATATTGTTGTTTGTAATCCGTGTCAATCTTCTCCATTCTTAACCTTCTTGTTCCTTTATGGCTTATTATTATCTCTTTAAGTGTTTTCCTATCTTTCTAAAGCATTATTTTCAGGTTTCCTTCAATTTAAAGGTAATTTTGTCGATGGTAGAAATAACTCAAAATACCGTGACGTAGCCCCTTTAAGGTGCTTATAACGACCAGGTAAAGTAGCTAAACGGGGTAAGTCTCTTAAGAAACTGTGGTGCTGCGTCGGTGGGGAGTATTACAAGATAACTTGGTTTTATCAACTAAGTTGATAACGTGAATTGACCACCGTAAAGAGATTCGAATCTCTTTACGGTGGCCAATTCAACTCAGTTGATAAAACCAAATTACAAAGTAGGTAAAGGCTTTATTTCACGAGGGTGGCACTTAACAGCATACTGATTTGTCACTGACGAACTTGTGGCAATCAAGTAAGTTTTTAAGAATCAGTTATGGTCTCAGTGAATTCTTATTAACAACTTTAGTTTCTATTTATCTTTTGTTATAAATGTCTACTTAGTTTCCCTAAAACACCGTTTTGACTTGAGTAAAATAGCACCTTTTAAATGCCATGAGTTTAAAGATGACAGCATGTGACTGGGGTGGTGAGGGTATAATTGTCCCTTGCCATTTGCATTGTGTGTCATTTTATATATTGATGTTTTGTAACATTTCACTCATAGGCGAGTTTGAATTCTTACGGGAAATTCGCGACAGCTCTGTTGGAGAAAAGTGCATCTGCATTCGTAAAATATGAATGTCACTACAGCTGTCAAAATCAAAGGGAAAATTTCGTGTAAAAATATGTCTACAGTGGTGCTGTGTCTGTGGGAAGTATAACAAGATAATTTGGTTTTATAAACTAGCTTTCGAATCTCTTTACAGTGGCCAATTGACATTATCAACCCAGTTGATAAAACCAAATTATAAAGTAAATTAATGTCGACCTTATGCTGATCCAAAGCATTCTTAGTCGTCTTCAAGTCCATGGAATCTTTGTCGGAATGTTTAGAGCCGTTCTCCAGATCATTCAACCTCTGATCCACCCCATCTAATTTCCTCTTTAGATACTCAACGAAGCTGGTAGAGCCTCTGAAAATACACACAAATCATAGCCATTTCTTTTAAATTTCAGTCAATGACTGGACTAAATCATCGAAACATTCTTCGATTGTTTTTTTATAAGGAATATGGTTAATCTTGTTACGCAGGGTTATACTGGCTCGTGCGTGTAAAACATTATGGTGCATTGGGTTATTTGTAGTAATGTTTCTATTTTTAAAACTGAACACAGATTGAATTTAGGGCAAAAGCAAGTTTCAGTGTGAATAGATTCCAGTAAGTGATGGACTATCGAAACTTTAGTTGTACAGAATGCATCATAGTAGCAAACACTGATTTTGCCATTGTACTTCCACAACCTGGAGTGCACTCCATGTCAAATGTCTGAAAGAATCTTTCAGTTTCCTCAGCTCTTAAAAGGGATACGCGAAGTTACCGTATTTCACGAGACGTTACCATATCAAGCATACGTACTTCTAATATAATTTTAGTAAACAAAAACTAATCTCAATTATAACATCACTGATAAATATAAGCATTTGCACCAAGCATTGTTCAGGTGCAGTTGTTTTATCACACAGGCATTATTAGTTTTATAAAGCTGTGACCTCACCTGTTTTCTGTTCCTGCTTTGGTTATCAGATAGTAACCGTTTAGTTAATAGAAAACCATGGGTATTAAAGTAATCAATGAATTACTGGTGTATATTCAATTATCGAACCAGAAACCATTGGGGAGAGCATTAACGGGTGGGTTAGCGGCGTAGTGGCATTATCTACTAATCTATCTGTTATAATAGATAGGGACATGACAGAGGCCATGGTGATTCTAGTTTCCGTTGATCAATATCGCAGTAGTAGCCAATCAATAAGATTAAACCGATGGAAAAGAAATAATAAACACCTGTCTTACTGCGCTATTCAATAACATGCGGACTCTGAAATTCAAAGCGGCTCAACCGACAAATGCGTTTTTCGCTACCGTCAATCAAATGTTCGGCGGCTCCTCCCAGCTTCCGACTACTGCCGAAAGCACGGTAATCAAATCAAATCGTTTGAGTACAGTTCAGACAACATAGTCGGCAGCTGGGAGGAGCCGCCGAACATTTGATTGACGGTAGCGAAAAACGCATTTGTCGGTTGAGCTTTGAATTTCAGAGTCCGCGTGTTATTGAAAAGCGCAGTAATTTAAAAGGAAAAGAAAATAGCTGGTTTCTCGTTGGTTGATCAGTCCTGATTGGTGCATCATTTTCACCTGTGCATCTTGTCAGTGCATGCCAGTTTTGTGCTTGTATCGTGGTAAACGGAAGCAAGATCTTTCCTTACCCGGTATTTTTTCTTTCTCCTCCCAAATTGATCTCAACTTTTGTCAAGTATCTAAAAAGTATAATGTCAGCTCGACATGATGAAATAACATTGGAACTGATAGACTGACTATACATCCTTCGTAAACATATGTTTTCATTGTCATGCATCTTCATTTTTCACGTGCAAGGTTTATTTTAATTCACCTTTCATGCGTTTCCTTCATTATCACTCTCTATAAGTTTAGTAGAAATCGACTGAAGAAAAAAAGTGTATAAGCCCTGCGATGGGGCAGCAAAGAATACGAATCGAAGACGGGTAAGCAGGGACATTAAGTACCGAGCCGCCGATTACATGCAGCAGAGAGCTGCATGTAATCAATTAGCGACGTGGGAGCGGGTAAATAGAGCTACATGTACCTGCATTGCAGCTTGAAGGCCATGTACGTGCAAATTTAAAACTAGATGATTATAGATAGCAATATCATGATATTAATACTCGTTATGCAAAGCTTTCGCGTGTTATACCATGAAATATCCCACGAGTCACTTGCATTTTCTCGAGGAAAATACAAGTGACTCGTGGGATATTCCATGATATACCACGACGGAGCGTTGCATAACTATGTTATACCATGCCATAGGAAATACAGTGACCAACACAATCCATGAGATATGCGCGATGCGCATGTTGAGCCGGAACCGTCGGATATACAACGGCTTTCAAGTATTTTGTTAGGCTGTATTTTCTAAGGCATGGTACAAAAAGAGATATTTTTTTTTTCGATTCAGGATAGCGTCAAACTAGTATCTGGAGCTTAACATTGAAATTTTACCTGGGAGAAGGTGAGTCATCCTTGCTATATTTGTAATATTGAATCGGTGTCTCGCCCGCATCTGGTTCATCATTCTTTTCAGAGCCAATTGAACGCCAAGACGCTGCCTCAACAGGTTTTGTTGTCTTTGGCGTGCTTTCACCCGAAATGCGTTCCGTGGATATCAACAAAACCTCTCTGCTGCCACTTGATTTTTGTACAACCTGAAAAGAAATGGTCGGAAATTCCAGGCAATGACATTAATTAACCGGCGCCTGGTTAGCTCAGCTGGCAGAGCGCAAGGCCGCTCTGCGGGAGGTTGAGGGTCCGAGCCTTAGACCGGACCAACACTCAGGGTCTTACAATAACTGAGCAGAATGTGCTGCCTTTGTAATTACATCTGCAAATGGTTAGACGTTCAAGTCTTCTCGTATAAGGATATAAACCGTAGGCCCCGTCTCCTGCATCTTCATTGTTACAAGGTTAGCAGGGGACGTTAAAATAATCCCCACACTTGTGGAAAAGAGTAGAGCACGGAGTTTCCAATGTTGTTGTCTGGCCTTGTCTCACGGGTTGGTACTTTATATAGGGTTAACTTCATTGCGCCTTGCCCCCTTGGACAGAATTGTCCAAGCAAAATGGTTATAACAATAATAACTTTATTTTTCTAGCTAGCCTGTAATAGGTTAACTAATCGGGGACACTATCCTACGTAAAAAGTACAATAATCTTTAGAATTTACAACGATAAAATCTTCGGGCTACAATGACTATATACAATATCATACAAAGATGGTCTATGACATCTACTGATAGATAGATATCTACTGGCCTATGATATCTACTGTAATTGACACGGCGCAAACGACCAACATTGAATTTTAAATAAGTAGTTGCCATATCTTTCTTTGGTATATTTGCGTCAAAATTATTTCCACTTCTGTACTTGTTGTACTAGAGGATCATTTTATTCTCTACGATATAATGACTTCAGTTGCAATTTCCATGGTACGAGTTTGAAAAATGCATACGTACAGGCCTTATGAGGTGTTTGTCCTTTGTTTCCTTGTCTGGTGTGACTGTTTGATCCCCAGAGCGCTGAATAGCGGATTTGATATCAGCTTCCTGCTCTTGTTCTTTTCCAATGTTTTCTTTTACCTCACCACTATGTACTGTCTTGTATGTTCTCTTTTCCCTTTTGGCATCAGTTTCCGTTATGATGTTCTCTGCACCTGCCCCTGCAGCTTGAAGTGTCTGCAGTTATAAAAAGGCTGTATCAAATGGACGCAATTTTTATCCGCTGGAACTCTGGAACCCAAAGTTGACGTCTTATTTCAGAGTACTCAGTTCCTGTCTTATGAAGCGTGGTTTCATTTTTCCCACCGTCTTTTAACTAGCTCTTGCATGGCAGTTGTTAAATTATTGTTGTTCGAGAATTTGCAAGCAGGCGACAAACACTGCACAATGTTCACGAACGCGATTTGTACCCTTGAGACTACACATAAACTGATTTAGTTATTTCAATGTATTCATCCGATTAGGTTTTCTATACCAGCCTTCTGTGGGAACTAACTACATAAGAAATTAAAGAAAGGCGGCTTTTTCTGGCTATCTAACTGCTTATCCTGATATGAAATTCGATGTAACTAAGAAACGATCCATTACGACAATGCATTCATGTATATGTTTCAATCTACTATCTGAAAATCTTTTGTACTGACCTCTCCCTTTACTGTGTATGTAATTTTCTTTTCAGAGTCGTAACCATCCCGATTCTGCAGGCTAATGTTCTGTTAGCAAAAATATAGGATGACGATGTAAATTCATGCCTTCTTATGAAATAGAGGTGTCATTTCCGTACAAAACAGAGGCAATGAGAATGGCATTCATGTATGTAAAAGCAAACCAAAAACCAAACAAAATTGATTTATGCATGATTTTGTGGCAATGAGCCATGTAGATTCTTAGTGACCTAACTGAAAATAGTATTACCTTTTCATCGTCTCCTGTTTTTCCTTTCGTGGAGTTGTCCTGACCCTTGATTGTTAATTGTGTCCCCGCTGAGGACTGCTTGGCAGATGACGTGTTTTGGTTATCTTCAGAGCTAAACTGTTGGGTGGCAAAAACAGGGTTAGTTTAAATGAGCGGACTGAGAAAGACGTGAATTAAGTCTGTAAGTGAGGTGAAAACTATACCGTGTTGGTGGTCTGTGTGGACGTGACATTACCATCTGTTGTTGTGATACTTCGTTGTATTGTGGTAACAGTGTACGCATAGGATTCTTTTCCTGACCTTGCAGGAGAGGATGTGAACTTTAAAGGCTCCTCCATAAGCTCCTACAAGAGCAAGATGAGGTGGTATGGTACAGCGTATATGGACAATGATTTGAGGGCTTTTATGATAACTCAACTCATTCAAGCTATTGAATCAGTATATATCTATGTTACGCGATATCGGGAAGATAGTGCACCTATAAATATAGTTATTATTCATTTAAATATTCCCCGTTTCTGATCATTGGAAAGGGGCAACATGGAAAGAATCTTCGCCATATTGAATCAATGACGTCAAAAGTGCAGCCCGCTGCAGATTACATTGAACCGTTGACCGAGAAAACCTGGGGACGATATTATGTTACTTTTAGTGAGCGAAAAAACAAAGAGCGAAATGGCGAAACTCCTTTAAGAACGGGGAAATATTTTGAATGAATAATAAAGCAATTATTGAATTCGGTTTTCGTAGGATATGAAGAATTCTGCAGATCTCGGAGGGTATTATCCACCTCGGCCTTTGGTCTCTGTGGATAACACCCTCCTTGTTCTGCAGAATTCTTCACATCCTACTCAGCCTCATTCAATAATCGCTAAGTATTTATATGTATTCAGAACTAAACCAAACATGCGTTACGAGCCACGTTAGCAAAACGGCCGAAACACATGATCATAAAGCAACTTTGAACGTCAAATGCATGAAATTCTTGCCGTGAGATTGCACACATAATTTTGCCAGACAACTCTAGCACGCGGGGTTTGCCATTTATATAGGCACGGGGGACGAGGAACGCAGCGTGCGAGATAATACGTAGATCGAATCGAAATGAATTTGAAAGCAATACTTCTTAACTAGATGGTTTGGTGGTAAACGCTATCTTCGTGAACCGTGATTGTTCGACTGGTTGGTTGGCGTGTAAACGTGAACGTAAATGGGCCCGAAATTCTTGTTCACCATGCCATTTGGGCATGTAAAACCACTGCCGCTTAACGCGTCTCGGAAAATAAAAAACCCTAAGAGCATGTCACGGCAGCAGCACGAACAGAGAAGGATACTTTTAAATTTTCAGGCTACCTTGGTTTCCGAATCCTTGAAGGTTGGACTTGAGGCTGAGGAGGAACTTCTGGAGGAACTTGAAGTCGGTTTTCGAAACGGCGACACGACAAAAGCTTTTCGCTGAAAATTTGAAAAAAAGAAAATAATTTATCTCAGCATTGCAGGCTTGGAAACGTCTAGGGCGGGTAAGGTTTTTTTTCCTTGATGTTTTTTTTTACAAAAAGAAGGCGACACGTGAAAGAAATATCAATCGAATGTATTTACGGTAAAACCTGTACGATTTTCAGTAAAATACTTCAGTGGTGAAAAACAAGTATTTTCCAGACATCAACACAGTATTTTGTGATAACTGGTCAATGTTGTCATTGGATCCGACAGGTTCTTGCTTAATTTGGCAACAATTAACAGTACTGCTCAGGGACCCTTTGAAAAATGCAGATTTTGCTTGTAAATGCTAAGCTTTTTTCTCCACGTGCGAATTGACAATAAATTTGCTTTTCAAATAGTGTTAAATGCTTACCTAAAAGCAATTCAAAATGACAAATGGAAAGACCAGGAATTAAATTTTCAAGTAAAAACTAAAGTTTCCGAATTGTTTCCGAATACGCTCCAAAGATTGCCACTGATTTGTTCTGAATATATTCGAATATAATAACGCAAAACGACGAGATATTTGTCTTAAGCCTTCCTTTCACATAGGACGAAAACCGCGCTGATTTCAGGCCGATATTTCATTGGTTTAAGTTTTTTTAGGAGAAAAAAAAAGAGATTGTTCTTTACAAAAGATATATAATAAATAATGAACTCTAGTTCTGTGACATGAATTCTAGCCCCTTCCTTAAACTTATAATTATTAACCATAACTAAAGACTAGAGTCCACAATCTAAATTTACGTCTATCGTCCTATTTCCTAATGCTTTAATTTATTTATGTCCTACCTCTGAAATTTGGATTTCTGCAGGGAAACCTTGAATATTGAAAACCCGCTCTTGTCCGGCTTCCTTGCTCGTGTCGCCGTCATAGAAAACTCCATCGTTCTTTTCTTCCTGTGATGTGTTAAAGGTTTTGACTTCGTACGTGGCTCCACCTGATCGCGAGCTCTCGAAACGGGTGGAAGAAGTCTCGACTTTATATTCCTGACCAGGAGAGTCCAAGAGAATAGAATGACTTTTAATTTTTTTTACCTGTGATATTAGCCTAAATTTTGGAACCAGCTAGGGGAACGACGAAATCGCGAGTTTTAACCTTTCCAGTAACTGTTTGCTAACCAAAAAAAGTACTTCCAATTATCGGAATCTTTTTGTTCGAAAAATCGGGCTGTATATTGATACAATAATATTAGTTAGTATAATATTAGTGTCATCCTGAGAAACCCAGGAGCAGTTAATGGAGGCAAGAGAAAGTCAAAGCATCGGCGTGTCGCATGAACTCCCACATATTACGACACGCCGATGTCGTAACATTAATAACGACAATATTCAGTCAAGACTCGTTACTGTAAAATAAAATAATAATAATCCAAAATATACATATATTTTCATGCAAATTCTGAATTCTCCGATGGCTTCTTGTGGACGTGAGTTCAAGCAATTCTCCTTTAATCGGTCATTGAAAGAAAATGTAAAACAAAGCATTACAAGCAAGACAAAGATGGGCGAACGAACCAGCCTTTACGTAGCCTTCGTATAAGAACACACGAAACGGAGTGTGGACCTGCTGGCGGACGATAAGGCTGAAAATACTAAGGACTTTTCTGCCCAATCAGAAGGCAGTATTATCAGGGCTATTTGGAACTTCCATGCGAGGCAAGACTCTGTCCCCAGGAGCTCCTCAGTTATATTCTCCAACTTCTCTTATTACCTGACTTTTTTTTCTTTGCCACTTTGTCTTTATTCCGCCCCCATTAACTGCCTGCTCCTGGGTCTCCCAGGATGAAAACGTATTTGTACCCTACAGGCTAAAACTAGAAGTAGCTACTATACCATTGCAAAAACAGTCTTGTTATACTACTTTGTCATTTAGCCTTGAAGAACATACCGTAAACTGCTGCTTATAAAATATTACTTCCGATAGCAACCTCCCCCCCACTGGATATAGAGCCAGGGCTTATAAGCGGCAGCTTACGGTATATTAATAGAATAGAATAGATAGATAGAATCGATAACTTTATTTATATACGGTCTTTCCATCAGTCAAAAAAGAAACTGGACTATCTACTTACCTATAATTCACATTATCAACTAGGTTGATAACACCAAATTATCTACCGCTCTGCCCAATTACAATAAAAAATTAACGGAAAAAAGAAAAAAAATGCTTCTCATGGAGGCCGTGCCTAAAAATTTACTTAAAATTAAGATATTACTCTGAACTGTGACGACTTAATTTAGATTTGAATTCGGTCAGTGAAGATATGCTTGTCTTAGGTGATCTTAGGTCTATAGGTAAGTTGTTCCACAACTGAGCTCCGCTGTACGAAAAAGTGCTCTTAAGATAATCAGTTCGAGGTCATGGAAGAACTAATTTGCTTTCGGTATTCCTTAAACGACATGCGAATCTTGATCTCAGATAATCAGGTGTCATACTATTTAGTGTTTTATTCATTAGGAGAGACTTCTGTTCTAATCTTTGATTAATGCACCTGCGAGGCTATTCTGCGCAAATAAAGAGGCTTTACTGGTGTAACAAAACTAATGCTCATGAATTTTAAGCATTGTATAGCAGTAGACAACTCTGAGATCTATAAAATATAATTTTAAAGTTACTTACCCTCCTCGTAACGTCGGAATGTGATACTTCTTTCCTCGCGATTTCAACGGAGCCTGCGCTTTTCTTCACAGATTGATACAAATATGACAAGAATAGCGTTATCATATTTTTGTCCTGCGTGTCCGTACCAAAATCTTGAAACGAACAAGATAGAGCAAGGATATGTAAGACTTTAAGACGTCTTGTTTTAGAAAAAAGAGAGGCGTATGCGCTTAGAGTGAGTTATTCGAATAGCTATTATGGGATGCTTAGGGGGCAAATACGTACTAATTTGCCTCCTGAGTATCCCGTCTTATCGCCTATAAGACATTATGAGACATTTTAAAGCACGAAGCCACTATTGCTACTACCTTTGGATTCGAAAAGCGGTGGTACTCCATAAGATGTGGTTGCTACATTCAACGCATGCGTGAGGCGTTTCTCGCGGTCGTCGGCACTGATTGTATCAAAATCGAACAAGGAGGGACTGGAAATGAACATTAATAACACATTGTAAGCCCGATAAATAAATTGTAATAAGAACATTCACTAGGTGGATTTCTCGTAGACAGTCAAAAGTCTAGATTACATGTTTTCTTTTTGACTTCAAAAACCCTTGACTTTACAAAACCCAGGGACTTTTAATAAAACTCCCAAGTTATAAGTCTCGACTTAAATCCAGCTACTGAAAAAGCGAGAATGACAATTGAAACTAAAGGTTAATAGCCTGTGTACAGGCTCTCTAGTCGAGGATGGAGCGAAGGGAGAGTAGGAAGAGACTAAGACGAGTGTTACCCGCTCGGCTACTTCACTCTCAGTCAGTTCCTTCTCAACCCATTCAGGCCTCTACCCTTCCAGCCGGAGCCAGCTCTTCACAGGATAGAAGGTTAGTACCAGGGGATTTGGCCAAGCCTGTATCAATATGAATGATATTTCACTGATTATAAAACTTACTTGAAGGAATGAAGAAGAGCATTGAACGCTAAACCATCGACCCAGCTGCTAGTTAAGTTAGACACGCTGACTTTCTCTTTGTACCTAGTGGAGGCAAGACCACAACGGTCGATGCGTTAAGTGTCACGAGTTATATGTAATGTTACTTTAAGGGCCGTATCAAATAATGCTCAAAGAGTGTTGTAGCGCCAATGAGCCTTGTTTTACGTGTTATAAGGAAGAAAACACATGCTACAGGTTAATGATTTTAGGGATGCACTATTGGAAAAAGTATTGCAGGAATTCTCAAGCTGTACGGATTGTTTTCGGTTGAATCTCCCATGTACATTTCGCTTGTCTTGTTTTTCGATAAGATATTATGCATGTGTTGTTTCCTCTTGGTGGTTGAAATATGCTACCCATCATTCGATAAAAGAATTGACTTTTTTTCGTTAAACACGCAGTCAACTGAATCTAAATCTATTGTCCTATTAATGGCACCTACTCACCCTTTTAGGTGATCCTGGCACCATGCTAACAGCTTTTTGTCCACCCCATAATCAGTTAGAGCAGGCTGTATTGCCTCAGTGACCTAAAAAAAGAACGTTTACTTTAATATTTGAATTCATAACTTCTCAAGTGATGAAACAAGCAATAGCTTCAGGCAATCACTCATTGGTCTTTCTGGTAAGTTCTTGATCCTTATTAACCATCAGAAAGAACGGCAAATGCTTGTCTGTCAGAGCTTTGAGTTTGACGCGCTGTTTGTGGTTTTCCATGCGACGCAAAATTCCGGAAACTTTGGAACGGGTGAGAATGATTCGGAATTAAGACAAGTTCACAACAGTACCTGAAAGTGTAGTATGATGCTCCATATCAAGCTTAAAATGGCTCGCTGAACTCCAGCCACGATCTCGCTGCCAATAACACCAGCTGTTCGAACCTATAGAGACGAATAACGAGTTTGTTGTATGTTGCAACATGTATATTGTATGTTGTACATTGGGGTGACATGATTAAATTTTTTGACAAAACAAACGAAAATGAAAAATTGAATATATTTAAAAATCATGGCCTGTTTGTTCAAAAGCTGATTAAATGTACTACAGCCGGGATTAAGAATATATAGTGCAAAGGTAATGTTTACTGCTGATGGTTCGTGGTTTTTTACGTAAGTCAAAGTGAAAAGGCGAAGGAAAATATAAACAGAAACATTTACTGGAAAGGCAGAAAACTGAAATAAATAATTCATATTAGTCCTGAATTAGTTTAATCGTGTTTTGGACAACCGACCCCAGATATTAAGTGTCCTTAATGTATACAAATCATCTTCAGGGATGACGCTTGGAAGTTTATCCGTATTTAGCAAGTGACTGTTAAATTTTAGTCCCCTGGTGAACTAAATCATGATCTGCTGTAACTCAGACACGTATGTACCTTGTTTCTGGCCAAAATTCGCATAGCCTCCTGAACATTTTTGATGTAGCTAATGCGATTTTTCTTCGTCTCTCTTGGAACTTTAATTCCGAGAAGTACTTCAACAAGAGTAAGTAATATCTGACCATCTTTGATTTCTTCGTTGAGGTCAGAAACTTCAACAGGAGGATTTGCCTACGTAGAAGAAAAAAACAATTGAAAGGTGGTGAACTTGGTTACAGTAAATGGTTAAGATTTCGCAGGGTTAGTGAAAATTAGGGTGCGTTCCTTCGGGATGATTTGGATCAGGGTCAGTGATCCAGCATCACGCGGATTATGTTGCATCAAAGGAACCGATGAATCCTTGACCAGATTAGATTCATATCAGTTCCTTTAATGTACCATTCGTGATCTTGACCACTAATCCTGATCCAGCTCATCCCAAAGGAACGCACCCTTTCTTGCTTTTTGGTTACGTAAGTGTTATTAACCAAGCGTGAGGTGCAGATATTTGGAAGTATTTGATTCGCCACTATCGAAATTCACTTTAGAAAAACAGAGTAAGTGTCTTTTTACCTGGACAAAATAAACTTGGTGAATAGGATTTTTATCATCTATTTATATTTTTGACGTTCGTTTACAAATGATGAAATTTTTGTCGTGTTCAAGCTGCATTTTTGAATCGTGCGTACTATATTAAACAGACAATGATTTCAGTAGGTTTTGCCGCCCATTGCTGGAATTAGAATTTCGTGAACGAATATAAATTTTTAAGCCACCTAAGTCACCCTTCATCTTATTCTTTTCCCTTTTTCATCAGAAAAAAAGAAAAGAAAACATGGTGCAAGCAGAAAAAAAAATGTTGGTCAACGGAGCATTACACTACGAATAATGAAGAGATTTACTCGATTTTCAGGGCAAACTCATTTTCCGGCAGAAGATCGATTAAAATCTACACGGAAACTCTGCTTATACTAATAGTCAAAGTACCCTTGTGACTGATTCTAGCTAAAAGAATTCAAAGTTAAAATAGTGCATGTGTCGTTATGGTGATTGCTTCCTTAATTCTCATGCCCTGCGTACATAATTGTTTATTGTTACTGTAAAGAGAAATAAGAAATTGATCAATTTTTCAACAAGAGTTTCAAGTTGACAACAGGGGTTACTTCTTACTTTTGCAAGCTGCAGGTTAATCCACCGAGTGAAAACTTTCTGATGCCTGTCCATTTGATTAGCTGTAAGAAAACAAAATTAGTTAAATGTTCCACTGAGGTTAGATGTTCCAGGTTTTCTAATTAAATACGAATGGACGCTTGAGGTATAGAAAAGTGAAGTGCGTTCAGCGGTTTTCCGGACTTTGTTAGAAATCGTAGAAACTCTATCTTCTATTTGGCATCAATATCGCATGACAAAGCGAAAATGTCTGCATCTGAGAAGGCGCAGTGATTGTACTGGCAACACAACATTCGAGGCATACGTACCCTATAGTTTGCAGCCGCCGTGCTTCTATTAATTTTAACAATTAGATTATGAGCTTGGGATTTCTATGACGTGATAGTCTATTCGGCCTTCGGCGCCATTTAGTATAAAGGGGGTAGGGGACTATTACAAGATAATTTGGTTTTATCAACTGGGTTGATAATGTGAATTGGCCACCGTAAAGAGATTCGAAAGCTGACGTTTCGAGCGTTAGCCCTTCGTCGGAGCGAATCGATTTACTATACCCTTATAGAAATCGAGAGCGAATAATGTATTTTTCTTAGCGAATGTACAAGTACCTTTTTGAGATTTAAAGAATGAAGGATTACTCACAGGAAGGGTCAGAGGACCAACCATTAAAATGAGGGGCCAGACCAAGTTTTATTGTCAGGACATATTTCCCTTAATTGCTTACACTCCAGAGAGAGAAAAAACATTTTCAGATCTGTGCGTGTCGCTGAAGTCCGATGACATTTTTGTTTAACTCAATCGGTTGCAGAGTGTTTAACTGCTCAAGTAAAGGGTTGGCATCTCGAGTAACATACTCGATTATTGGCAGTTCTTCGCCACGATCATGATAATTATTTTAAATCATTATAATTAATGCTGGAGAGGTGAACCGTGAAACTTTTACCAGATACTTGCTTCATTTCTCAGACATAGTTTCCAATGAAACACATACGTTTTTCTTATATGTAAGCTAGGTCTTTTTAAACCACTAGTTTGCATGATAAACCTAAATGTAACACACCAACGTTTAGGGAAAAAGAAAACAGCAAAATGCCTAGGGACAGTAGTCACTGCAATGGAATGAATTAAGAGAGCAGAAATGTACTGTTACTCAAAGCATTTCTATTAATATACTTGACTATTTTTCTTTTTTAACAAAACCTGAAGAAATGAGAATGCTAAGTGCCGGTTTAGTGAAAAAATTGTTTTTCTGTTGAGAATGAAATGATAACCAGTCCAAGCTTTCTCGTCTATTTATGTTCCGTGTCAGTTGTCATAAACAGTAGATGTTGTCAAAAAGAACAAAAGAGTTGGTATTAGGCGCGTTTTTATGTTGAAGTACTCGAAATAAATTTTAAATATCTTTAAACATCTCAGCTGCTGTGTTATTTAAAAAAGTAATTTTCAAATCATATTGAGTTTTTTCTTCCTTTGTTTGTTTTAGTTAAGACCACGCAAACTTTGGTTGGATTAATTCTTTTTCATGATTTGAATTCATTGCATTCAGTGGTAACCGGCGACAAACCAGCCTTTCTTCTAAATATATATTTCGGCCTTAAGCGTAGCACCTCGACACTGCTAAAACTAAACCAGCTTGCCACCGAAAAGTTTAAATGTAAACTTAACAAGCTCGCATTGCTAAGGATTTTTATCAGTTTTATTCAGATTTCAAAGTTTCCCTGATTCTTATGCAAATTATTCCAGCTTGTGAAATCAACGGTCGAAACAACTGGTTCTTCCAAAGATTTCATCTACTTGCGTTTTTCCATAATTCATGCCTATCCACTCTTACCTCTCATAGAGATGTATTCTGTATTCATGATTGTTCACTTTCAATACGGGAGCACAAAACTCTTCCAAGCACTGCGTCTTAGTCAACTTCCACAATTGTATCTTCCGTCTGAAAGAAAAGGGTGGCCGGAAGCTTTAGATCAATGTACCTGCCTTGGCAACCAAGAGCAAGAGCAAGATTCTTCAGTAATCCGTCCTTTAACCCTTCGTGAGAATAGTCTTCTGCCTGGCTACGAAGAGGTGTGTTGTTAATTTCTGCTTTGTACACTCGGCATGCAATCATGATTAGAAAATGTCACGCAACGCTGACTATTGTCTAATTACATGTCAAACAATGGGAAGTTAATTAATGACAAGCGACTTGCAAAATATATGGATGTTTTGTCTTTGAGAAAAAATGCAAACATACACATATTTTTGGCTAATTGGCCCTTCGTTTCTTTCAACGCTACAGGTATCTCTGATAATGTTGACTACCTGAGGACGATACACTCTTCTCATTTTTCTTTTTTTTTTCATGGATGTTGATATTGCGAGGAGGTCACTTTTGGCAGGTATTTTGGGACCAAAAGCATCCTATAGACCGTTAATAAAATTCTGTACATACACATCTATGGCAAATTGTTTGCATGCTTTCTTAAGACATTTTGTTTACGTGCATTTAACCCGATTCACTAGCTGCATTGCATGCTGTGTGAAATATGCTAGCCCTGAACACAAAGAAGTGGTGGAAATTACAACAGCAAGGCCAAACGTTGAAAATCCGTCAACTGCGATCGAATTTGAGGAATAAAACAGGGCACATCGACATTTTGCTTGACATTCTTTTGGTGGCTAATCTGTTCAGAAACTTAAAATTTGACACTTAAATAACAAAACGTCAATTTACCGTTGCATGTTTACGCTGAGTGTTTGAAAATGAAAAAAATAAATAAAGAAATAAAGAAAAAGAAAAAAGAAAGAAAACAGGCAAGGTAACATCTGGCTTTGCTGCCGAGTTCGACCAAAAAATGCCGTGTTTGATGCCTGGAAATAATTTTTTTGCGGCGCAATATGCTTTCTACTTGATGATTACATCATTAACAATTCTTATATGTTCTGAAGTGGGTCCAACTTGTCAGGAAAAGTGTCACAGCAATGGTACATCAGTTAACTGGGCATCTTGTGCTCAGACCTCAGCCGGTTGCTGAATGCACGGCCGTGAACAATTTGAAACATGGGGACTGGTGACTACACAAGTTCAAACGTTCTCTTTGACACTGGTCTCAACAAGTGCCTCAAGGCCGACAGCATGCGTAGTCGCGACCGGCGATATGACCTGTTGTGAAAACTTCCTACAGTAAGAAATTTCCCAAGAAATGAAAGCCAAGGAAGAAGATAGAAAAGAGTGTATCAGGGTCAACGCCTTTAAATTCCATAAACAGAGGATTCTCGAACAGTCATGATCAGTAAAAAAAGGGAAAAGGTTTCGTTTAAAGAAGCTAAATACTTTAATTTTGCGCTGCTGTATTTTTAAGTCTACCAGTCGCGCAGAAGATTTCAGGGCCAGAAATACACCGCTCCTAGTATTTGCTTAATAGATAATATTTTGCAAAAATAAACCATCTTAAGAGACCAGAGATTAAGGGGTGGATAAGTGACAATTATGACACGAGCTTTCTGTCCGCCGATAACTGTCTAGAAGCTTAAGGCCCGAGTTAGATATCAAAGTCGATAGCAACCCTTAAATCGAGCTGTCAAGGAACGAACGTGTTAGCATGCACAGTGCACTTCCTACAAATTAAACGCCGAGTTGATGCCATTTTCAAAGACTGAAGAGCTCTGGTGCCGAAATAATTAGACCGCGTATGTGTAGCCGATGAGACTGCTCGTTTACCTGATCGTCGGTTATAAAAGCTATTTATTTGATAAATCGATTCCCGGTAGACAAGGCCGACAAAACAAATTATGCTGTGCACTTATTATTAGTTGTTATTATTTTTTCTGTTGGAGGGCGTCATCGATCCTTTAAACAACTTGGGCCTGTTCAATTAGCTGCTTTTCTTATTAATACCCTCCTGCATTAAAAAAAATAGAAAGGTTAAACATAAGCATGCGGGGCATCTTTAAAAAGCGTGTCTAGTTTGTGATGTTAGTGCTTGCAACTTACTTAAGGGCTGAAATCAATCCACTTGAATTCTATCGTCATGAATACAAATTTAAATTCTATGGCAACCGTGCAACTGTAAAAATATTGTCAGTTTACCTCAAGAAATAAATCAACGTAAAGAGGTAATGCAATTCACAGTCAGCCTGCCTTCACATGTGCCATTCATCACAACCGGCTTAGAACACACTTGCAAGATGGCGTACGAAACTTCAATTCGTAGAGAGACTATTCAGGAAAAACTAAAAGGCATTAAAATCAGCGCTCATTTGCAAAAATATAGAAGCGACATTTTGCCAAAAGGTAAGTGCAATGACCACCAACTCTTTGAGGAAAGTTTCGAAAACGTATTGTGACGGAATAGTAGAGATGTCTTTAATATATATTTTTTTTGCGGAATGGTCGACTATTTTGATAATTTTTGCGTTTATTCAATGTGAAGCTATTTCGGCCCATTCCGTTTTTGGAGAAAGGGCTTTTAATTTGGGTCACTCTTAAAACTACACTGAACACGCCTATTTCCACAAGTTAACAAAAAGAAATGGAGAAAGGGATAGAATTTCTTCAAGAAAAAGGTGAACTCGGTTGGAGCTCACCTCCAAAACAACAATAATGAGAGAAAAAAAATTCTAATTAATGTTTTGTTATTTTCGAGTGGAAATATTTATAAGCAGATAGCCAGGTCATTTATTTCAGCGCAACGTGACTGAATAAATTAAATTTATTCGAGCTGGTTGTTTTTAATCAGGAAACAATGTTGCATCTGAATTTAGCTTTAAAAACATACCATTGCCTTAAATGAATAATAATAAATTCCATTTTTTTGTCCACTCGAATAGAATCAACTACATTCTCTACAGCTGGCTTTGCTTCTGAATGTTTTTGATTTAGAGTCGGTCGGTAGAGAATTCTCTATTTGCGGAAACCCTTTAGGGCGGGTGATTTGCGAAGCGTAATTATGCGGCGAGCACGGAGGGTAGATGTACTACGCGCTGAGTTACAGATGGCATTTTCAAATTGAAGTGCAACTGAAGAGCTACAGTAGAGTTTTTTCATTCATGCAAAGTTATTGGAACAAATGGGAAATGTTTAAACAAGAATAAAGTACTCGCACAGAACTGGTGTGGTACGCTAAATATGGCTGCTGTATTTCGTTGCATAACCAATTTGGCTGCCCCAATGTCATGTGAAAATGCTCTGTAAATTTAAAGGTGATATGTAGTAAAATTATTCCATTGGTGGAAGACAATAGAAAACTAAGAGCAATGCAGACTTGTCAAACTTCCTGGAGATAAGTTTAAATTCGTCGATGTCTCTTTTAGGCAACCATGGATATACTTGAATGTATGTACGCATGCTCAGTGTAATCTATTCAATAGAAGTCATATTTTATGGCCTGCGTCGTAACCCTCGGTTAAGGTCATGATGACGCAAGCGTTCGCAAGCCGGTTGCAAGCGTTCGTGACTTATTCTCAATCCAGGAGCTGGCAATTACGTACAAATTGACATTAATGCTTGAAGAGAAAATTGCATTAGCGAATATTCTAATCATTTCGTATTCTGTGTGTTTTTCTAACGCCTCCGACTTATCCATATTGTTATTAAACAGAGAAAACAGTGAAATAATCACGCCCCGGTTGATCGTGAATGGCCTCATTTTACAAGAAAAATCATAATTTTCTTTGCTAAAATTTGTTTACTTCTCTTATATGTATGTGTGAAAATTGATTTTGTGCCCTAGATGGGGGAATTCTGTGCTGAGCTAACGAATAAATTGCTAATGCTACATAACTCAGAACAGTCAGCCATTTTTGTTTATTACACCTTCAGACATACAAAAGAAGAACTAAAATTTCACATTTTTCATTTAACAATTTGGTAGAGCATAAAAATGACGCCCTTAAATTTTCAAAATTCAAATAAACTACAAGACTCAGGGCTTCACTGCAAAAATGTTTTGGGCCTTCATGTCGTTTTCTTACACCGAATATTTACCGATGGATTAAAAAAAGAAGGAGCTAGAAATTATTATTTTTTATTCCTAAGCGGAAAAATTAAAAAGATAGCTTGCTCTATATGCCAGCGCAACGTGACTGAACAAAATCCTGAGAATGATGATATTAATTATTCGAGCTGGTAAACAATGTTGCATAAATTTAACTTTAAAAGCATATAACTGCTTTGAATGAATAAGAATATATTCCAGTTTTAATCCACTTGAATAGATATAACTACATCATCAACAGCTAGCTTTGCTTCTTAAATGTGATTAGGGTAGGTACCTGGAGTAGGTTGGCAGGAGATTCCCTTTTTGCCAAAATCCTGTAGATCGGGCGATTTCGACGAGGTGAAGTTTAATGCACAAAGCGTTACCGGTGAACACGGAGCACAGGACTTTGAGCCTCGTTACCAATGGAATTTTCAATACTGATATGCAACTGAAGAGCAGTAGTTAGCGGGGCGACATGTAGTTATGCTTATCGTGCAGCCGATTGTTTTCAAGTGAGAAAACGGAAAGCTAAGAGCAACACCTAACATGTCAAACTGTCTTTCTGGAGATAAGTTTCCATTGGTCGATGCCTCTTCAAGTAACCATGGAGAAAATTTGCACTCTTGCTGTTATGCAAGCTATCAATACGCATGCCCAGTGTAATCTATTTAACGGAAGTCATTTTTTAATGGTTTGCGTCGTGGTAAGGTCATCAGTGATGACGCATGTAATCGCACGCCTTCGCGGTATATTCTCACTTATCCATGAGCTGGTAATTGTGTGCAACGCAACGTTATTGCCTGAAGCCAAACTATGTATTAGTGATTATTCTAATCATTTCTTACTCTGTGTATTTTTTCAATGCCATCGTCCTATCCATACTTTTGTTAAACAGTGAGTTATAACTCCCCGATAGATTGTGAATGACTCCTTTTTATAAGGAAAATTAGAACTTTCTATGCCTTTTCTATATCTCTCTCTTGCATGTATGTGCGAAAATTGATTTTGTGTTTCGAGAATCGTGTTCAAATGTTGTTGTTTAAAGCGGTCAATTCCCTTAGCTACGCCTAGCTATTTCACAAGCATGTCACTAAAACTGAAGGATAAAAATATATCAACTACACTTCAAAATCGCAACTGGCGGGAGGCAGACAAGTTGGCCATTTACAAGCATGACCGAGGAGTTGCACCAGGGTCTACCACGAAACAACTCCAGCTAAGTGGATTTCAAATCCAGCGCCCTAACCACTCGACCAGGCTGCCTCCATGTGTTGAGCCAAGTAATAAATTCCTAATTATATAACGCAAAACAGTCAACATTATCAAACAGTGGACCATATAAATGATTTCCAAACATTTTCAAAACTCAAGAGGAACCAGAAGTTTCAATGCAAGTTTTGGACATTTATGTCGTCTTTTAACATATTCACCGACGAACTAAAAACAAAGTTGTAGGAACGAGCCAAAAAATGCAGAGAAAAATTAGTATGCTAAAGAGTTAAGTGGAAAGGTGTTTGGGGAGAAGATAGCCGAGAAGGACATGAAGTGATAATGGTCGCGATGGCGTCCTCCCGGATCGAAGACATCAGAAATTGCGATGAGAAAACATAAAATTTTATAGAACAGAAAAGAAGCTAATAAACAAACTAAAATAAAACTTCATTCAAATTGGAAGAATTCACCAAAGCTGCAAATTAATTTCTCTGTGTGATTTTCTACTCTTTGTAATATTTTTCTGCGTAACGAATGTCTCTCATTTTGTACTAGAAAATATATTTTGAGAGGCAATGACACCTGTGGAGTGTAAAAAGGTTGAAGCCATTTTGATGAGGGATAATGCCAGCCGTAACACATTGGCATCCTGGGTATTGAAACTCTATGAACATTGGAGGAGTGAAAGGAATGGTGCGTGTAGTTTTCTTCTGTGCGTTTCTTTGTGTTTTTGACGGAACTCTTAACCAAAAAAGTGCAGTTAAATGCGATTACTACAGTATGCTGATGTTAATTAGCTCTCAGTTCAAACTACCCTCGAAATTGTCCCCACTAAGACAAAGAAACACTTCAAACTAAGATCTTTCGATGTAAAAACTAATTTTTATGGAAAGGCTTTGTACCAAGACTCGATTTGACAAGAAAACTTTCACGTGGTCGGTTCCTGTAAGCTACATCGGTAGTAACATCCCCTTTTTTGACAATTTAGCCTCGCTTTCATGCTACCTTCTGATTGCTTTTAATGACTCAGCCTCGCTTTCGTGCTGCTTTCTGAGGACTTCGCATTTTCAGTTCGGAAAAGGCTAGATTTTAAAAGTTGAGTTAGGACCACCCACTCCAAAAGTGAGAATTGTCTTAACCCTTTAGACGTATTAATTCCTACCCCGTTTTGGGGGGGGGGGGGGGGGGGGTGAAGTAG
>OZ026598.1:35495071-35540071 GCA_964020085.1 Micromussa lordhowensis | reverse complement strand
TCCCCGTTTAGAATGCTGGCTGTTTCTTGCCAGTGAGTTCTGTGTGTTGTTGTGTATATATTACTGAAAAAAAAATTGCTACACGATTTTTTAATTTCAGATTGTTTAGGGTCAGGTGGAAATAGGATATCCTCACGAAAACGTTGAAAAAAAATAAATCGAATCGACACTTCTCGTACGGACGTATTTTATCAAAAGTAGAACTGGAGTGATAATGCTAACAAAAATGTTGACACAAGCTGATCAACGGTAGACATACATGTAGCTCATCTGAATGACAAAATTCAAATGTTAGCTCAGTTAATAACAGTATCTATAGCGACTCTTCTATCATCTCACTTTGGTTCCTAATTAACCAAAGATTCAATACAAGTTTCCAAATGGAGTAGTTAGAAAGCAGTAGTAACTGGGAGAAAATAGAGAGAGATCTTCAAACCCATCTAGAAGTTGATCAATTATGCTTAGCTTAGCTTGGCTACTCCAGTGCTCAAGAATCTTGCCAGAAGTTAAAGGAGTCAAATAATTTGACGCTCTCTGTCTCTGAGAGTTGATCAATCTAACTGTCGCAATCCTGTCGCACTGACTGTTTGAAATTTTTTCGTCGGAAAGTGCGAAAACGCGAATGTTGTATGTGGCGTGGAGCGGAATAAAGGTAATAATTTATATTTTTCTTTACCATCCCAATCTCCTACCATCTGCTTTGTTCAGCCACCTGTGGTTTTAATTTTTCTTGCGCTCGTGACGGAGATCACGAGAAAACAAAATGTCTGCGAACAAACTGGTGCAGCTTGGTCTGTTCTTAGTTTTCACGACAAATTTCCGGCAATCACTGACTTCAGTCGACATTCCTCAGAAGTCGTGTCTGAACTAGCGGAGAATTTAGTTTCAAATTTTAATTCAGGCTAGCTGAGCTCTAGGTAGAAAAAAGTAATAACCATCAGTGAAAATCAACAAAAATCTTGATCTACATATGACAACAGCTGTCACAGAAGAACAATTATTTTTCACTTGACGATTGCTCTTCGTAAAATCTCCTTTAATATATTTTCAGTTTTGCAATATTTATTTCTACTTGTACATTGCATGTGTACTTTTATGAATGCGGTGTTTGCATTTTTCGGTATGAACAAAATTTATTAATTAAGTAAATATCGTTTTGTTTACACATAAGCTCGTTATTATTTGTTCTTTAGTGAATTTTTACAACTCGAATTGGTTGTCCGTGATTAGTCTTGAATTGTTATCAGTTCTTTGTTGCTCTTATCCTTTTTTGGAGTTCAACTATTACAGGTATATGTAATTATCAAAAAAATATCCTCGACCAGCCATTTTGTCTGACTAAATCCGTGGGCACGCCCGTACGAAACGTGATGGTCACAATGATTTTCAAACACGATCGTGTCCACAATTTTATGTGGATGTTAAAACAAAATGAAATTTCTTGTATTAATCGAGCTAAAACTTTTACGAAACGTTAATCTCACCAAGCCAACTGGAAAGATGGCTGTGATTTTTTTTTGTTTGTTTTGAATGAGGTCAATAGAGAAATATGCTTTATTATATTATTATTTTACGACGTGAAGGCATGCAACATTTCACGAAAACTGCAAACGCATTTTTACGCATCATTATTTATATTCAAATTAAGTTGACCTCGCGGTGCCATTGTCGCCCAGCGGCTAAGTAGTTTGACTGCATATTTGCATATCTACTCTGAATTGAGCAGTCAACTGTTAATTAAGTATAGACGAGCAGTAATCTAGACGAAGTGAGAGCTGCTTTGAGCATGGGAGACCGTGAAGTAGAAGCTGCCCGCCAGAACTCCATTAAACTGAAGAAAAAAATACAAGACCGCACAGGTATGACAACTCTGGAACTTATTTTTCCGGTGAAGACTTAGCCATGGCGTAGGCTCGTGGCAAATGCTCCATTGATCAAATTCTCTTCGATTGCGGAGTGTGGGTTTGGATACCCGCGACAGCGGGTAGTGTAGGAATGAATGTACCACATGCAGTTTTAATTTTACCTGACGAAGCTCTGTGCAGTTTGAATGAACAAAAACAGTCAGGGGGTTGCGGGTTCATGTCTTTAATCAGTCTAAAACCCAGATTAAATCCCGCAATTCTGCTAATTGTAAACAATCTGCAGCTTTGCATAACACGAGCTTTACGTACCCTTTAAATCTTGATTGACGCCACAAAAGCTCGTCAACTTGAATCAATGAACTTCGATAGCGAAAGGTCGATGCCGGCCAGGCCAGGCCAACATTTGCCAACATTCGAGAATGGGGAAGAGTCACGTTTGGTTGTGAAGACCTCCTGTGAAAGCGGGAATAATTTAAAGAGACTATATTAAAATGCTCTTGTTGATCCAAGGTACTTGACATCGATTGCTTTGATGCTGTTCTCTATTTCGAAATATTTGACAGGCATGAATAAAAGCGAAATTTTGTAACTTTGAATATAGCTTACTTAAAAAAAAACATGACCGAATTACACTACGAACTGAAAAAAAGTGGTGAATTTCGTATTGCTTAGCCTTCACTTTTTCAGATATGCGTGGAATGTACTGCACAGCTATGTTAACATATACCATTTTCTATTAAAACAAGCTTATTAATACATAAGTAATTTTAATTGCAGCTTCGTTTTTTCCTACGTAAGCATGCATTTTTTTGATGTGCTGTGATAAACATAGCCCGACTTATGTCTCGAATATTAAAACGACTTATAGTTGTGTAGTGGAGTGTAACGAATTCAATAACAATTCCAATATTGGCATCTTTGTTTGATTACTTGAAAGAAAAAGAATTATTTCAGACTTCTGCCTAGCAAATGAACTTAAAGTATAAACAAGTCAAATGTCGCGTTACAGTTTTATGAGCTGTAACGAAAAGGTAAAAATGGTGGCAGGAAGGCATTCGAAAACACTTTAAGATCGATTTATTTTCAGATGTAATATTCTGCTCAGTCTCAAATCGCGTTCTATCAATATCATCGGCACAAACTTTTCATAAGCAAATTGACAGCATTGAAAAAAAATTCGTTTATAAATAATGTTAAATTCATTTCATTCCAACGTACATTACAAAGTATGCAGTTATGAAAAAGGCACTTAAGAACACTGTCGTTTGTTTCACGCAATTCTTTGTTGATGGGACAATTATGACAATAAAATATTCAAAGAATTCTATTGATTGAGGGACGGATACAACAAAACCGCAGAGGGGAGAGTTTAGATAAGAAGGTAACAACACGGCGGGGGTTGAATAACAACCACAAACAGAAGTTTATATCAACTGATAGCTCATCCTTTGCCACCAAACGCGGAAAAATCCAACAAATGGAAACAATACAAGTTCGCGCGGACAAAGGAAACAAAATCATTTGGAAATAAATAAACAATTCTAAGACGAAGGAAGGGACTAAGAAGTTAAATCATGCGTATTTTTTAGTTATCTTAATATATTTATGTGATTGTTTTTTTACAGGCGAGAGGGAAACCTTACATAGGAAAACATTTACCAAATGGGTAAATGCAAAGCTTGCTCAGGTATTGATAAATTTCCGCTTACTTTAGAGACATGATGTTCTGGGCTGCCTTCGCTTTCAGTTGCTACTTAAACAAGGCTTCCAGGCACAAAGTTAAATCAGACGTCACGTCTATATAAATTCTTTATTAGCAAAATTATCTAAATAGCTTTATACGTGGACGCGTTTGCTTTTTAATCGTATTGTGGGCAACATGAATTCTGTATTCGACATTTTTCTAATATATCTATTTTTCTAATTAACAACTGGATCTATTTAAAAAATATTATTTAAAAAATACATATTGGGAGCTGTTCTACTCGAGGGAGGACTCACTCATTACACTTTGATATATGTCTATTGTTTTCTTCATAGCATGACCCTCCACTTGAGATAAAAGACATTGTAATTGACTTGATGGACGGGAAAATGTTGTTGAACCTGCTGGAATGTCTTCTCAACTGTCCATTGGTAAATATTTCGATTAGTCCAATCAAAAATAAACCAATCTTCTCTATCAAAGATGTTCACAACGAAAAAAAAAGCTTTATTTGTTCGAAATATCACTATAAGAAGAGCTAATTTTATTTTCGTCATTGTCTCGATATCAGACATGTAATTATGAATAACGAAAGACTTTTTTGTTTTGTTTTGTGTTGCCTTTTTTTAGGACACGCTTCGCTTTGTCACAACTGTTACTTTCACTCCTATCTGTAAAATTTACACCTCATGGTGAAACCATGACAAGAGAGAATGTTGTTTATTTCAATTAAAATGCCTTCGAAGGATGTAGAGGAAGATGTGGCTCGATGAATGAGGGTCCAAACTTTCATTTGGTTCAGAGTCACTGTGGGAAGTGTTTGAGTCACTGTTGGAAGTGTTTTGCCACAAATTGCTTCTACTCTGCGTGCAATTGCGACAGACCAATAGGTGGTACCCCAAAGATTTACATTCTTGAAGATGCCTAAAATTTCATTTAGTGCCAAAATGCAACGCGCGTTTCATCAAAAAAAATGTTGTCGATGTAAAGAAATAGTAGTAAAATAAAGCAACAAGCTTAAAGTTACAATTTTGACTAATTCTCGGTTATCCCCCCTATCCAGATCCTCGTGTTGTGCTTTTTAGTCTTCACGCTGTCGTTTTGCTTTCTTTTCTAGAAAAAGGAGAAAGGAAACATGCGTGTTCATAAGCTGAACAATGTTGAACAAGCCATGGATTTACTGGAGAAACACAAGGTATATCTGACGCTGTTTTTGTGTCATTTTTCTTGTTATGTTGAACTTAATGAAGTGTTTATTAGTCTGGGACTGAGGTGTGAGAGGTCAGAGTGGAGGGGTAAGGAGAAAGGGCGGCGGCTGTTTTGTAGTTGAGCGTTTTATTTCATGAAGTGGTTCAGTGCATGGGGTTCGAGCCTCGGTCAAATGTTTTCGTTAGTGTTGTGTTAATGTTCAAGTGGTTATACTGGAGCGTCTTCAATCGTGTTGGTTGAGAATGTCGCTCTTATAAACTATTCTACTGTATTTTATCGAATGCACCAAAAACTGAGTTTAAAATCCTGTCCAAGGTAAAATTGGTGGGTATCAATGGATTCGACATCGTGGATGGAAAGCCTCGTGCAATCCTTGGACTCATGTGGAGCATTATTCTCAGATTCCAAGTAAGTGGCACATTTTAAATAAAATTCAGGTTGAGACTTTCCTAATCATTAACGTTGTCCAAATATAAAAGTAAACCTAGAGCCATCTTTTGTTGTAACCTGTACTACTACAATAATGTCACGATTATGTCTGCCGGCGTAAAGATTCTTATGATTAATAGTGAAGTACATGTTATTTTGGCTAAAATGACTGATTAGGCGAAGCCAAGAGAAGAGCAAGTTCTATTGATGAAGCAAATAATATATTTTACTCAATGATAGGTCCAAGAGGTAATGCAGGAAACAGTAACAGAGGAGACGGCCAAATCATTCAACGTCGAGAAGAAGCTGCTTGATTGGTGTCAGGAACGACTGAAAGGGTGAGTACGCGCCAGATACAATACAATTGTGTAATGGTTTTAGCTGTTTTAGACATGCTCTCTTTTTATTTTTATTAGGTATGAGGATTATGTCACAATCTCAGATTTTACTTCGAGCTGGAGAAATGGCCTGGGGTTCAACGCTCTCATCCACTCGTACAGGTACGAAACCAGTGATAGAATGCATGACTACAGTTAGTTCAAATTTCGCTTAAATTGCGCGCGCCGCTTCCAAAAATGTCAGTTTACATGTAAGTTCAAGAGAGGATAACTGACGACAAATTCAATTGCCCAGACCCGTGTGAAATGTCTAAAATTACCTGTTTCCTCCTTGTAATTAATTATTACCAGCTTATAAAAATTATGTTTCAATACATAAATGGCAAAGAGCTTAAGAAATCGCAGTCTGACGTTTATGGCTTAGCTCTTTATCCACGGCATCATCGTGAACGATAGAAACCCGGATCAATACTGCAGCTCATATTGTGAACAATTAAAAAATAGAAATTACATTTTTTTTGCAGACCTGACTTGTTTGATTTTGATGCCCAGCAAAAATCATCAATTCGCGCGAGGCTTGATAATTCCTTTAAAATGGCAGAGAAACACTTTGGAGTTCCTCGCTATCTTGAGTCCTCAGGTTTGTTTCATTTATTTATTACCAGTTATCTTGA
The DNA here is from genome assembly GCA_964020085.1 of Micromussa lordhowensis. NCBI lineage: Eukaryota > Metazoa > Cnidaria > Anthozoa > Scleractinia > Lobophylliidae > Micromussa > Micromussa lordhowensis. Next base: position 35,533,851 of record OZ026598.1, on the reverse strand, counting down.
TCGAATACTGATAAGATTTGAATTCATATAATGGCTGGTAAATCCCTTGCACGATTCTACTGCCTCACCGTACCCCTCCTCAACGTGAGCGATCACCACCAGTGCTGTTTTCAATAAGCGACAACCTATATTAAACATACGTTTTTCGAAGCTCAATTACTATCAAAATATAACAAGCAAAATGTTAGCAGGATATGATCGTTACCAACAGATGGAAGAGAAAGTAACCAGTGACAAACAATGACATTGTTATTTTCACATGATTTGTTGTGCTGGTAAGAAAGAAAAGGACAAATACAAAACAGGAAACTGATGGGATTTGGCAGGCAGCAAAATAATACTTTACCATAAGTGACCATTGATATTTTTGCCTACCTCACAGATATTGATGTCGATAACCCCGACAAGAAGCTAATAATCATGTACTTAACAGAGCTGTACAACTACTTGGAGGGAAGCAAGGCTAAGGAGCGGGTATGTATCGCCTGTTAAAATCACGGAGTTAACCACAAAATCATTATCTCAGTTCACTTGCATGGAGAAGTTCAACATATACCTTTCAAGATAATTTCTCTTGCTCCTTGAATTAACATGATACACATGCACAGAAAAACAATAAAATGCTTGTCCGCCTTTATTGAAATGATTGGTGTTGTTTTTTAACAGAAAGCTTCAGAAGCAGTGAACGAGCTGACCGTCACAATTGACAGTCTCGAGGTCGTAGAGGGAGCGCTCAATGATAGCTGGGATCAATTGGATAGTAAACCGGCCATTAGGTAAAATGCTTAGATACATCACTTGAGTTGAGCAAAGTGAGAACTGGAGTGAGACGAAATTCCTTCACGAACTGTTGGACTAAAAAGAAAGCGATAAGATTGAGGTCAAAATATATTGGATGCGTACGTGTCCTTCTGTAATTGACTTCTGCACGTCTAGACCAGTCACTTTTACAAAAGATTAGTCTATAAGGTAAAATGCTTAGATACAATAAGTCATTTGAGTTGAGGAAAATGAGGATTGGAGTGAGACGCAATTCAAGAACTGTTGAACTAAAAAGAAAGTGATAAGATTGAGGTCAAAATTGGATGTGTACGTCTGTAAGGCTGTCCCAGTGCATACTCGATGATTTTGGACGTAAAAACCCATACCCTTGCCGTGGTGCTAAGGGATGTTGCATGGCGGACGTCCGCCCTAGGTTTGTTTTACGTGCTAAAGATGACTAGCTAGTCTTCAGCCTTGGCTTTGTTGATTATGACGTCGAATACGTTAGATAAGAACTTTAATTCCATCATCTTGGGTTTCTTTTTATAATGGATAATCATATCGGGTAAAATGCTCTCTAAAAACAAAATATTTTACGTTTTCAGTAAATCGGAGCGTGACAAGGCTGCTGCTCAACTCAACAAGAATTTAAATGAAGTGGAGAGTGGATTGTCCGATGCAGAGCACCGTAAACCTGTGCACAATGAGAAAGATTCAGTGGATTTGGAGACAGCGATACAGCAGCTGGAAGAGCAGAAGGTAAGGGATTTGACGGTAAGATCTATCTAACTTTGCAAGATTCCATCTGATCCAATACCTTTCACTTCATCTCGTTCAAAATTAAATGTCTAGAATTATGATTCTAGTACGCCTGATCTGCTTTGTTGCTGCACGGTGCTAGTCTTTGGAGACATCTTTATCTAATTCTTCACCTAGTTTTTGTTTGTATTAGAAAACGTTATAAAAATATCTCTGGGGCATAAGATGTTCCAGTAACTGAAAATTCTAGGTTACGTTTGCAGTGTAGATGGGGCTCCATGAGCCCTGCCTCATTTTTTTTGGAAGTAGTAGAATGAATGAACGGCGGCGCGGTTAAAACGGGGATGCCGATTATAGGTAGAGATGCTACTCGACCATTTGGTGTCAACTGTAATCGTATTTAATGTTTTTTTTTCAGGTTTTCTTTCTTTGAAAAGTTAGTCTTTTATCTCATTTTGTGAATGTTTAAAGAAGGTGTCGATCTGTAGTAACGGACCCTTACAATTATACAATGATCTCTATCTGTCTTCTCAGGCAATTTCGTAGCCACAATTAATGCTTTTGTAATACTTTCTCAGTGGGGATTTTTGTAATCTTGTTCAACAGAAGTTTCGTAAGGATCTTGAGCCCCTGAAGTCTCGTACATATGAAGTGCTGAATGAGGGTAGAGCCATGATAGGCGAAGGGTACTTTGACAAGGGGGAAGAAGAACACTTTCAAGATAGAATGAATAACGTCGACAAAAGAATGCAAAACCTTCTTGAGCAGTCTCAAAGGGATCAAGAAAAGTGAGTCAAATCTCGCCATGGGCTCCTCGTGTTCTAACTTGGTATTTTTTCGCGGTAGAACCCAGGACCGTTTTAACGACGGCACGCTATTCCGATTTTTTTTTTTTCAAGCAAAAGTAAACCACATCGCTCGATGTATCGTTTCATATTTAGTAAACATGTGAAGTTTCATTAGAATCCATTGCAAACTCATAAAGATGTGGGAGTTGGGACCCCCTAACTTGCCAACGTTTACAAAGAAAATGTATGCCAAGGACCAACGCTAGTTCCTGGTAGATATCCCTTGCAAGTTTGTTTTTTTTATTAGTTTTCAACGGGTTCTTATATTAATTCGTAGACTAAATTCGGCATGATTAATTAAGCTATGGAGGTATTTTTTTTGTTTATTTGAAAAAATACGAAACAAATGTTGATTCTACCTGATATCGGTAAATAGGTCCATTATCGCCAAATTATGCCCATTGTAGAGGAAATCTTCTATGTAGAAAAATGCGCTATTAGATAAGGAGTACAGTAGAGGGTACATGAAAGTTCACACAGTATGTTTGAACCTAAGAGAAATAGTTCAATACAAGTGAATGATCATGGAACTGCCACGCAGGAACAACTGATGTTTTTTCCTTTTCTCAACTTTTACTTAACCTGGCTGGTTGCCCACTTTTCTACTGATCGCAGAATGTTTGAATTATTGAGACTAGTCAAAAGAGTAAGCAAATAAAAATGAGCCTAACTGTGTTGGTATTACTACCGGATATCCATCCAAAAAGGAGGAGGAAAAGGAAGCGAAGAGGAAATTCGTTTAAACTTCATGAATTATAAGATAATTAAGTAGGTAATTAACAAACCGTAAATGATCGATGAAACCCCCCAAACATAAAGTTAGCTGCTGATCCACTTGACCGGCGAACTTCAAGCAGATGGATAATCTCTTATCTTAACTTGATCTTAGGCTTGCTTTAGAAAGATCAGTCCTGTTAAAGCAGCAGTTGGCTCGAATGAACAGCTGGTTGTCAAAGGCTGAACGGAAGATGAAGCAAGGAAATAATCTGGGTCCTAACTACGAGGCTGCTAAGAAGAAGTTGGAGGACCACCAGGTAACAATTACATAAAGTGTAGAATTATCAATGATGACTATAAGCTGGCACATCTGAAAAACTAAGTCAGGGGACTAAAACAATCTTAAATATTCTAACTTAGTTATGATGGTGAGTGAAAATCGAGGCTGTCCCAGTTGTTGAGGTCAGTTATTCCCAAGTGCCATGATATGTTAGCAATATGTCATTTATTCATTTTTTCTTTGTCATTTATTTTCCTCTGTCTTTTGAAACGGCAAATATTTTAACTACTCAAATATTTAACTACTCCCCATATTTTAACTAGATTATGCCGATCTGGTCTTTTACCCTTTACCACAATTCTTACCGTTCGCCGTTTGCAACGGGTTCAATTTGCTGCTGCAAGCTTTGTACTCGGTCACTATGTTAAGAACCTTCGGGATGTAGTCAGTAAAATTGGATGGCTTCCAATCAATGAGAGAAGAGATCTGAACCTCCTAAAATCATGCTTTAAAGCTTTGCATAACGATGAGACTTGGCCAGATTACCTTAAAATAATAAAACAAGAATGCCCCAAGGAACTGCGCTCAAGCAATTCAATTAGATTAGTGATCCCGACCGAAAACGGCACTTTTCAAGATAATGCGTCGAAACTATTTAACAATCTACCAGAAACTATTAGAAATTGTAAAGATTACAAAACCTTTTTAAGACTCTCAAAGATTTTTTTAAGTAACAGAGTACATAGCGATTAGTTAGTTTTATTGCAATTGGATAATTTGTAAATAACTTAATCGGATTTATTTTGTAATTGTAATTAATGTAATTTAACAGAGAAGAGCCACCTATGTGGAATACGATGTGGTTTCAGAAAGACATAGCTGAAGTTTACCTTTTACTCACAGAAATTCCAGCAAGAAGTTGGAGACATTTCCTTGGTAGCGTCAGTACTAGCAACTGATATATCTGACCCAGACATGGATAACAAAACGCGGGACAAAGTCAAAGACGTCAGCAGCCGCTGGGCTAAAGCATGGAACTGGAGCGAGGATCTAAGCCAAAAGCTGACAAAGGCTATGATTGACTGGCAGAAATTTCGAGATGAGGAGCTTATTTTGCTGAACTGGCTGAGCCAGAAGGAGAAGACACTCAAGCAAGTAGCAAGCACAGATGTTGCTGACGAAGAACAAGTCAAAGAAAGCTTGGAACTTCTCGAGGTAATTCTTAAGAAAGTTAGTTAAGAAATGGGGCCGATTATATGCGTTGTTTCTGTCCCGGCGAAAAGCAAACAAACAAAAAAAACTCAGACATCATCGATTAAGAAGTTACTGATTTGAATTGAGAGTTCTATGTAGTATAAAGTGTATTATACCCTAAAGACACTCTTTTAAACAATCGATCAAACAATCAATCAATATATCAATTTTTTTTATCCTTTAAGATAAATTTTGCAACGTTTAGTAACATTATCATTGGCACAACTCTTCTTGTAAAGCTGAAAACGAGTAATTTGCCTCCATGACGTCACTTCTGTCTGTTCCAAATCGATTAGAGCACGAATGAGCTTCAAGATAAGCCAATGAAATAAGAGTGAGTGAAAAAAAAAACATATATATCAATAATACATTACAAAATTCAGAAATTATTCGAAAACTTCGCTACGTTTGGTGTATCAGACCTTTGTCAGTTGTAAGAAATTAGTTCAATTAGTTCAAATCATCGGAGAGCCTAACGCAAGTGCATTTGAATGATAAAAAGTCTGCATACGAGCCAACTGGCCCATTAGGCCGGAACGTATCCCGATTCTGTTGCATGAACCGACTAGAAGTATTACTCCTCCCCCCTGGATGGGATGCTAGTCCATCGCAGGGTTACCCCATTGAATTCGCCGGTACCGATTTATACGCCTGGGTGGAGATCTAGGCAATGCAAGGGTAAAGTGTCCTGCTTAAGCAGCACAACACGATAGTCCTGACCAGGGCTTGAACCCGGACAGTCGGGCGCACTAACCATGAAGCTATAACCTGCGTCTTTTACCAATAGACCACTCAAAAGGAACTCGAAGAACAAGAGCAGAGATTGCAAAAGCTTCGTCAGTTGGGGGAAGATCTCATTGAGGAATCTGACCATGATAAGGAAACGACCAAGGATATCAAAGCTCAGTTGCAAGATTTTGACGACTGCTGGAACCACGTGGCCAAAAGAGTCATTGATGAAAAGGAAAAGGTTTTGATATTACTTATACTTTACTGTGTTCATCGCATACTTGAATGCAGTCACATTTTAAAAGGCCCGACGTCTTTTAACGGGGATCGATCTTAGCTTTACAACATTTTTAGAGTACCAGGACCGCTACAAAATTGAGCTTATTGGTGTCTGAAGGATGACTGCATGGGCACACAATAGCCAACAAACTTCTCATTTAATTTATTCCCATGGCCTTAATATAGTAAGACATTTCCCTTAATATAGAACTGACTCGAATACTCGATTCAGACTTAACTAACATACATTTTTGCAGGATGTAGTTGTCATATAAGTTAAAACGAGGGAGTAGTTTTCTTCATTTTTTTTTGCAGTTAATTAATACGCAAAATAAAATGAAGGAGATGTACGAGATAATGGATTCCGTTAACGTCTGGATAGACGATGGACAGGGCTTGATGAATGAATACAAAGAAGATATGCCGCAGGAAGAAAGCGAGAACCTCAAGAAAAGAGCCCAGGTATTTTAAATTCTCCCAAAATCTTAATTTCATGAAATGTTTGAAACACCAAAGATCACACCAATGTGCTTTCAAGTACCGGGCTTAAATCAAAGTACGTATTGGACCGAATGTAAGTTTGTAGTGACTCTTTTTCGATCCCAAAGTCATGTAAAACATCTTTTATAAACAAACTACATTTCGTGGTACTGAAGGCTGGTTTTCACTGGCGACGGAGTCGTAGTCGGAGTCGTAATCGGAGTCGTAAGAACCCTTATGACCTAGTGAAAATCAAAATCGGAGTCATAAGCGGAGTCGTAAGCTCGACGGAATCGGAGCCGGAATAATCAGAACGTTTTCATTTCTTCCGATTCCGTTTACGACCCCGTCGCTTTTGATCCAGTAAGAACTAGATTGTCGGAGTCGGAAGCAGAAGCGGAAGAACCAACAAATCACAAGGCCCGAAATCAAGCACTGTGATTGGTTTATTCTTTCGCTTCTGCTTCCTACTCCGACAATCCAGTTTTCAAACGGTCGTAGGTATTGCAGTACTTTTTAAGGCTTAAACCACTGCAAAAACCGTGTACGATCAAAACTTGCTCTACGTTGGATCAAAATAGATCGTGACCAGACCAAAAAACTTTAAAAATAGAAAATGTACTGCAAAGGTTGGTCAAGACAACGTGAAAATAGGCGTTGTTACAATATTTCGGCTGGCCAACACCAGCCTTCTTCAGGTTTATTGAATGGATAAATGCTTGTTACAATTGTTCAATAAACCTGAAGAAGGCTGGCGTTAGCCAGCCGAAATATTGTAACAACGCCTATTTTCACGTTGTCTTGACCAACCTTTGATGTACATTTTCTATTTTTATTGCAGTACTGTTCAGAGAGACTCAGAGCAAAATGTGGAAAATGAAAAAAAAAAAATAAACGTTTTGCTTGCGTGAAAGTCAAATTGAAATTAAAGGACTTTGCGCTCCAGCGTGATGACAAATGGTTAAAAGAGGTACAGCTACCAGAAAACCTGTAAACCAGTTTCTCGAAAATTATGCTCCTTGGGACATTTGCTCTTACTTGTACTCCATTGGTGAAGTTGGATAGCACATGTAATGCGAAATATTATTTTCTCTTTACTTATTTTGTTTTCGATTTTGTATAGATTAAGTTAGAAGAAAGGCCTTCCATGCAAGTCAAAGTAGATCGTGTTAATCGTCTGGGTAAAGATGTCTGCAACATTCTTGATGGACCATCACAGAAAGCTGTAAAAGGAGAATTGCAAGAATTTAATGACCGTTGGCGGGATCTGACCGCGGCCTTGGAAAGCTACAATGACAAGGGTTACCCGGATGTAAACGCCAATGAGTGTTGTCTTATGAGGATCATCAAGCGAAAGTTCAAAACTCTTACATAGATAGAGTACAGTCTGTCAAGTATAAATATTTTCTCATAGGGGTAATTAAGTTTATGATAGAATTTTTAAAATATAATGACAAAACCCCGTCGATCATTTTCTTGAATTAACTTCAAGGTGCAGAAGATTTCGCTGAACATTTAGGCGTGGGGGAATTGCTAACGTAATAAGATCATCAAAGAATCCAGCTCATTGTTTAGCAGTTTAGGGTTAACCCTAGGTCTCCGAGAAAACCAATTAATTGAGAACTATATGCAAGGCTCCCGGGCAAAAAATAAGAAGAAAATTGCTCGGAATGACGTAGCAATAATCGAGTCAAATTGCATATAATTAGGTTACATATTATATTTCAGAAACGTTCAATTAACCTAACTGTGTGTGGAGGTAAACAAACAAACAAACAAACAAAAATAACAAGAACAAGAACAGCAACAACAGCACAATAACAAATAGCGTTTGGGTCAATTATAATTATTACCATTCAATAAACACTAATGGATGAATGAGTGACAGAGCTAGCACTAGCGTGTATAACATTATAAAATTAAATACTACGAATAAGACTTGCTATCAGTCTAGATAACTTTGATAAACTGTTACAGCCCTATTACTATATCATGTTACAATTAGGTTGGTGGGGAGGGCAAATTTAATTAGTTTTGAAGCATTAAATTTATATATTGGAAGTAAAAGCGTGTTAAATTGCTTGGCAGAGTTAAGAAAAGGCCCTTTGTGTTATTGTCGCATGACATTTCCCACTCCTAAAGAAAACAACTGTTCGGGAAAAAATGGAAGATGGATGATGCCAAATATCGAAAAAGAGAGATGTAAACTTTGGTAGGATTGCAAACTTTGTGACAGACGTTGAAAAAAAAAACCGAATCTGGCACGCAGCAACTTCTTAGTCTAACTTCTGAAATTTTAGAACTTTCCATAAGCTAGAATTAACATTTAGACATCACTACTCTCAAAATCGCCAAATTGAATTAAAGGTCTAGAAAAACAAAATTCATCTTCGAATTTGAAGAGCAAAGTATTGAAATTGCTTATCACTTTGTTTCTACAGGAGTAAGGCACGCTGGGGTAGTGACGCATGTGGTGCGACCCAGCTCTCCTGTTAAGTAGTATTGTATCAAGCCTCGGCACTTTGCGGTGTCATGTTTTTAGCATCAATTGTTAAAAATTGCGTTCAATTCGAGAGAATGGATATAATGACAATTATAGGTTCGAAGCAAAAAAATAGAAGCGATACGATACGGCCGGACGTCCACTCAAATCATAGTAACATAAAGCATTTTTTTTGTTTTTGGCAAGGAATTGATAATGAGCTAAGGCAGTAAAATATCAAACGACTGACAATAATTCAAAAGGTTTGGTTTACGTTAACTTTGTGTGATGCTTATGGAACCCGACGAAAGTAGATTAAAGAGCAATCTCTCTTTTTTTCTCTCTTTTCATTTGAAAAAAGGCCAAGCACATAGCACGATTGACTATTTCTACCGTGATCTCCAAATTAATGTGCGACTTTTCTTTGGCATTTTTATTATGGTGCCTTTAAAATGTATATGCCAAAAGCTCATATCAGCACCTGGTGCTAACACCTTTTACTTTATGACGCCCACCCTTAGACAAATTAACTCTTCGCTTCGGATATTACAGGTGAAAGCATTTTAAAAACTACACCAATTTGGATTCGCTGTTTGTTTTTTTAGGTTAAATAATAATTAATACGCGCGACCTCCTTCAGTACAAAATTTCATCAGCGAAAGATTAATGTCTTTAAGTACTACCACATACTTACATAACCTTGAATTAGGTGTATAACCAAAAGAAGATATTTTGCTTCCACATTATATTACTGTAACACCCACATAGCTATATGTTTCTACAGAATATTTGACTGATACCCTAGCTACAATATAGTTCAAAACAAAACAACAATTTTTCCCTCTCGAAGTTGTTCAGTTATATTTCCGTAGAAAATGGATGCCTCGGTAAGTTTCAATTTGATCTTTCCTTGTTGACACATCTTCATTTTGTAACGATTACTGATCTGTGTTCTTTGTTGTAGCCGTAAATTGAATACTAATGAGATTATAAATTTCACTGAGAAATTTAACAACATCAAAATCTGATTATTGGCCGTTTGCAATTGATTGTGAGCTCGTTGGAACACATTAATGGGTCGACAGGTTTTTTGGATCAACACTGAAAATGCTTGCAAAAGAGACTACTTATTTTGATGTATTTTACGTGCAATAAATATAGAGACTAGCGGTTCCACATTAGAAAAGTGCCGTCCCTAAGAAACTTTTACCTATAGCCTTGAGTGAAATAAAATGAGAAAGGTCTGTAAGTTGTCATGAAAAGAAAAACAGTTTTTGAATAAATGCAAATATTTCCAGTAATCTTCTCAGCAGGCAGACAAACATCAACATCAAGATCTGGAGCGGGGTGGGTACTCTATTTTTGGGCCAGGGGTGTCCACCGTGACCCAAGAACTCTTAGCTTTTACCTTGTTCAGCTGCAATTTTGCCACCCTAGCTACGCCTTTGCAATGTGGTTGCAAGAAAAGCCAACGAACAAAGCCTACACTTTGTGAGATAAGAGCGACCTTGTGTGGTGTGAGCGCGGCTTGTTTTAACAGCCTTTAATAAAAGACCAATACAATTGCAAGTTCACTAACATGTTTCACTTAATTCACGAGTTTGGCCATAGGTCTCCTTTGATTGTACACTGACAGTAGTTTACTCAGACACGTATATATATTGGCCTTTGATTTGATTATTTTTCATGTTTGATTTTTAGGTTTGATCGTGAAATTATAAGAACTTTAATAAGGAAAATGGGAATATACCGTAATCATTACTTGACAACGAAAAATACAAAGGATAGAAAGAGAATGACCACAAATTTTTTAATGTTCCTTTTTTATTGTATTCCAGTATTTTACTGTCAAACTACTAGCTTTTTCCTTGTCTTGTTTATCCTTCCAGTGTTGGTTCAAACTTTTGGAGTCAGTTGAGCAGATTAGCTGGAAGCGCCATTTTTAAGGCAGATACCCAGTTCTTTAGCGCACTCGTATTTTTCTTTAATAGAGTTTGAACTCATAAAACACTCTTTACCTTTCGCGTAGCACTGCTTCTGTAAATGAGAAGGATATAAAACAAGCTTCAATAAAAAGAACATTTTAATTTAATAGTATAATAATAATAAGATAAAAACTCTAGATGTACGATTTTTGACGAGTCTTTATATAATATAGAGCTTAACGATCTATAAAACGGCTGTCTTCAAGGTCATGGACTGTCTGAAGTTGCAATTGTTCACACACAAAAAAGCTCCAAACATAAATGAAATAGCACATAGGATTTCACGTTCACCTGTATGCCTAAACTGTTTGCTTTTTCGCTATATATCTAAGCGAGATGTCAATTAATTTAATCATTAGCTATTTCACGAGGTTAAAAAAAAACTGTAAAACACATCGCACACGAAAGCAAAATGTACTAAAGCTCCCCAGCCTATAACCAAATTATATCTTAGATCAAAAAGCATTCAGCTATTGTGAACAAAAAACAACTGACACTTTTATTATTTTTTGTTTTACTAAGCCAGAGCATAATTTTCTAAATTACAATTCGTTAATACAGGTTTAACTTAAAAAAAATGTAAGTCTCTTTTAATTTCGTACCACATAGTCAGGAATCAGTGCCTCCACACAAGCTTTGTACTCAGCCGCACATGTCTTCACGTCCGTTCCGTTCTTGCAACATTGGTAAAACTCCTTCGTGCATTGCTACATAAAGAGATGAACAAATTGAAAACACCGAACTAAAACTGTATTTATCAGGCAACCTTTTGGTAGACGAGACATGAAAATTTAAAGATATAAAATCAGGATAAAACAACGAAACGATTCCTTTAAAAATCTGAGCAAGTGCCTAAAAGGGGGTAAGTTTCTAAAGAAACTATGGTGCTGCGTCGGTGGGGAGTATTACAAGATAATTTGGTTTTAACAACTGGGTTGATAATGTGAATTGGCCACCGTAACTGAGAGATTCGGAAGCTGACATTTCGAGCGTTAGCCCTTCGTCGGAGCGAACCAAGTGCCTAAAAACCGAGAGGCATCTACCTTATGTTGTCTAAGCGCAAAACACACAAGAGGTTTTCCGTGCTCAACTGAGTAAAATGTGTTCGATTCCTTTTTCTAAAGGAACTATCAATAGGCTCTTTGTGATTTGTGAATGATTATCCAACCCTCCCGCCACCCCGCTGGGTGACCAGTGAAGGTAAAGTGGTTAGTACGTGGCCATGATGGTTTCACTGCAAAATGTTATTTAAAAAGCTCCAGGTAGAAGTGATTCTAAATTCCAATCTTTTGCCTTTTTATGACCGTTTGATTCATGTTGACGTCTGTTTACTAATTTAGTAAGTTTAAATGGAAATGTCCTGCCCTGGTAATTAATTGATAGTGTATCATTCATCTAGCTGCTATATGCGATTTTTATTGTGTTGGCCTTTACCTTTATTCATGTAAAACTAACCTTATATCCATTTACATCCTCTACTTGTCCCATGTCTTCAATCGTATCCAGTGCAACTTCAGCCGGCCCTTTGTTGCTGAGACATATGCCAAAGTCCTTGAAACACTTGCCCTTTTCCACGAATCCTGACGCCTCTTGCAAGCACTGTTTTAAGGTACTTTTGCAAATTTTCTACAAGAGACAAGTTAAAAAATGAAACAAGTAAATTTTAAATGCACTATCCACGGTATACCACTTTATTAATTATTTTCTTGATTTGTTTATTGCTACGCATTATTTAAACAAGCATGTCCTAAGGAGGTATGTTTACTTATTAAAGTGACTAACCATGTGGCACCGCAAGAAGGCATCTATGACGAATCGCTGCAAACCCCGGTTATGCAAATTCATCTCAAGGGAAGTTTTTGTAATCCAATTATTTTCAAATTGGACAGCATATAGTCCTCTAATTTATGAATTATGTTGCGTAGGGAACTGTCAAAATTACTTGTAAATTTGGAAATTATTCAAATTGATTGGAACAATTTGCAAAATTAACACTAAAATAATTGTGCGCAAGTTTGTATGGGATTTTACCCTGGTATATAATATAGTTAGAATCTACAAGCATTACATGTCACGTGAAATTATGAGAGCTGTACTGACCACCAGCTATCCGTCGGTTAATGTTCTGCTACTCTTACATTCAATAATTTTCTTAAAGGGAATAAGACTGATTATGTTTGTGCTGACAATCAGCAAGACATTACATATTAATCACCGAGAACAGCCTTCTAAAGGCTTCACCCACTACTGAGTTCGGTTGTAAGTAATGTACTTACTAGAAATGGCGGTATTGTTGGTATCAGCACAGCCATACAGTCTTTGTATTCCTTCAGACACTGAAGCTTAGTTTTGTTACCAAGTCTCATGCAGTCATACAGGCCGATTTTACATTGCTGAAGAGAAAAAAAAAAAAAAAAAAAAACAAAGTTCGTGTAGTTAATAGACCATTTCTGATACTAACATTCTAACTTGGCTCCGAGGCTTGGAGGAATAAAACAAACGAAATTACATCGAGGCGGGATGAATAATTAATTCTTTTGTTTTATTCCCCCAAGCCTCGGAGCCAAGTTAGAATTTTAATATATCGGTAGTGGTCTATTGCTTAAGCAAAGTCAACAAGATCGATTTGTTTTTTTGCGAACGACGAAATGTGTCAATGAAGTACATAAACAATATTTCATGTTTGTTGTTCATGTTCCAATTCAGTTCGCACATTTTCGTCCACTGATAAAGGATCAGCAACCGCCATTTCCACAAAATAGCAAGATAGATCATTAAATGAACAAATAAAAAATGTCGCGCAAGGAGCTCTTTGTTGTACTCTACCACGTTAGTTCAAGTCTGTTCAAGGCTCGCAGTGGCAGTCAACGCCTATCCAATTTTGGGCCCATAGAGAAGCCTTGTGAAAACATCAGTTAGCAAATCTACTCTGCAACAAGTTTCGAGAACATGGGTTATACCTTAACGCTTTCCCCCACTCAAGTTTAACATTGCACAATATTCTTATTCCAGTTTTTACGCATCAAGACCTACTTGAAATATTTAATATGTGAAGCCTATTTAACTCTTACAGAACAAAAAAGAGCTAAATTCGAATTTCATTGCTAAACGACTAGAGAATAAGGTGAACCAATTTCTTAGAGTTAAAATTAAATGAATTATGCGGCAAGCAGGGGGAGAATAGAAGACCTTAACTCTACTTACCGGCAGGGCCTGGACTGATTGAATATTTTCTTACAAAAACAGCGTTCGAGCTAAAAATCAAGAAAAAAGTAACCTTGGGTTATTTACGTCCTGGTGCGCTTATTTATCGTACTTACCACATAAGGGTGTCTATCAGGTTCCTCATCGTTATTGGCATCCATTAAAGCCTCGGTTACTGGCCCTTTGTTTATGATGCATTTCCCATAGTTAACGAAACACTTTGCTTTGCCAGCTAGAAAACTCTGTTCTTTGATACACTGCTTAAAGTTGTTGTTGCAGACTGTCTGGTATTAAAAATCAACCAAAGAACAAACCATAAATTAAATCAAGCAAACACATGGATGGAATATTGGATTCATGCATTTCACCCAAAAAGCTATACGGTGATTACCGATTGTCCCGGGGGGGGGAACTCCAGTATAAAAAGAACGGGAATAGAGGTAGCAAGATCTTGCTTTGTGGAGGTGGCTTGAAATATTTTTAACCCCTAATAACAACACATTATCTCCTGTCATAGTTTTTTCGTTTCAATACCCTTAAAGGTACCGCGAAAGTTCCCAGTGTGGACCTTTTGAGGCTGGGGCCCGTTTCTCGAAGGTCCCGAAAGGTTTTCGCACCCGAAAAGCCGTAGCAAAATCTCGAAGCTTATGATTACGTGAAACGGGCCCCTGGACACCCTAAGAGGTGCCAAAACTGCATTTTTAACTCCTAAAAGATACGACAAGAACCCCCTTCATTTGATATGGCAGTCCCGCCCACAGGGGCGATTGTCATGCTGTAATATGTGAAGTTGTGGAAAAAAAAAATAAAATAAAAGAAATGGCCAGATAACCTCTACGACTGATGAAGAGGAAATATCCAAGCCGGTTTCATTTCATTTCATACCCCAGATCACAGGTCCACTTTTTAAACCGCGGCAAAGTTGTATACATTTGCGGAATTTTATGCCTGGCCAATACCACGCCGGAGAAATCTGAAAACGCAGCTCTTTTTCTTCGGAGAGGCCTACCGTCCACACTAAAACGTCACGAAAACGGAGCTGTTCGAAAACGTTCTTCAAACCAGAGGAATTTAAAAACGCTGGCGTGTGGGCGAAAAACCTTTTCAACGAAGACATCACGATAATCATGTGATTTCCCTTCCCGAGCTTTCCTCAAACACAAATTTAAAAATGACCGGTGATTATTGCGTTTCCACATTTCTCTGGCGCAGTGTGGACGGAAAACATCTGATGGGCTTTCAGAGAAAAAGCGCCGTTTTCAAATTTCTCTGGCGTAGTGTGGACAGACACGTAATACGAACTGATGTCGGCAACAAAGCGTATACCGATGTTTAGTACTTACCACGAATGGTGGGACAGTTGGTATAAGAACAGACATACAGGAGGAGTATTCCTTCATGCATTCCAGCTTGCTTTTATTAGATTTAATACAGTCAGACAGCTTGTTGCTGCAAGTTGCCTAATAATAGTTAAATACAAAACAAAAAATTAATTAAAAACACGCATATAAAATCAAACGAACATGCATCGATGGGTGAAATGGTAGGAAACGCAGATATTTTTTTAAACCATTTATCATTATTATTTGAATTTTGCACTTTAAAGGATTACAAACCCGCTTATAGCAGAGCTAATCTAGGCGGGTTGTACTATTTTACTATTTACCGTGCAAAAAGTGAATTTAAAACAGTTGTTAAATAGATACACACGTACAATAACTGTTAATCAAGTACAAGGGTAAAGCAAATTAAAATATGTAAAGTAAAAATACGACTACATACTACAGAGATATATATGAGATACGCGGTTGATCTCTTTAATTAATAGAACAGCCATAGCTTTTACTCCTATTGACTACTAACTACGAATTATAATTTTATATCTATGTTTTTTTCGCTTTAGCATAAATCCATAAATTAACGGAGTACATAGCAGTGTCGATGGATTTGAAATAAGTACAATAATACGAATTCGCGCAAGTGACTTTTTTTCTTATTTTAACAATGGAACTCCATTCTAACGCAACATTCTACTTACAACAATTGGCGGTAAGGTCGGTATCAACACAGCCATGCAAGATTTGTACTTCAAAAAACACTCTTTTTTGCTTAGTTCCTCAGCCATAAAGCAGTCATACAGGTCGATTTTGCATTGCTATAGAAATATCAGAAACAAGAAACATGAAAGCATTTGAAAACCAACAACCAACGTCGAAAATAAAATTTAATTTGATGGCCCATACGCACCACATAAGGATGTCTGTCAGGAACCCCACCTTCAGCGTCGTCAGCCAATAATAACTCTTCAAAATCATCGGCACGAAGGCCAACCATGAAGGCAAACAGGAAAATGGCGACAAAAGACTTCATCTTAGATCTGCTTTCTGCTATCGAACTCTGGCTCTACGAAATGCGGTACACAATCAAAAAAGCTCATCCTTATATATGTTGTGTTTTGTCTTTAGGGACAATGGGAGATGTATTGTGTCCATGCAGCTGAAAGCTTTGTAGTGTTTATTTTGTAACTCTGTCTATTGTAGGTGCGACTTTAGCTTTTTTTATCAGTATTGTGGCTGATGGTTTTATTTGAAACAAAACAAAAATATGATTCCTTTTTAAAAGGAATTAACGCGGTTGCTTGTTTAGCTGAGACAACACAACTTTAAAGAAAATATTCCCTTTTATTATATAGCACCATACATAAAGCAGCATAAAGCTGGAAGAATACTGTGCAAGAAAAAGGAAATTTATGGTTTGTAAATAAGTGTAAAGAAAAGAGGTTGATAGAATAGGTTACATTGTTTCAAATGGGTGAATGCATCAATAAAAGTGTTCTTTTGTTCACGTTGAAACATGTCAAATAATAATTCTTTCTTACGCATGGTTGCTGAAATCTGTTGAGCAAATGGATTGCTTACAGCGTTACTGGATATGATTTGTAACACCTCGACCTCCTTCATTTTTTTTTCTTTTACTTTCTCTTGACGTTTATCAGTAAAATTTGCTATTTCTGATTCTCATTGTCATTCAGTCTTAAACTTCAAAAATATTAATATCTACAAATGTTGATTACTTTTCACAAGAACTTAGACACAGTTTGAATGGTTACCCTCCCCTCGAGTTACCCTGACCGAGGTAACGTTTAGCTTATTTCTTTGCAAAATTCAACCAACCGTTTACATTGGGATCGCGAACCCGTCTCGGCAGGTAGGGTAAACCTGGTAGGCGGGACAACTTTTCTTCAAATAAACTCTTTGACTCGCCTAACCCGGACAACTTTCAGCGTGGCGAGTGTCGCGTAATGCATAGATTTAGGATTTAAAGCAGAAATTCGTATCAAAGAGGTGAAAATTAACTCGACAAAACCCACTGTGATCGAGTGACAGAGGGAAACTCAAAGAAAGAGGGATATTTGCACATTTATTTATTCATTAAGGGTTATGGATAATCATGCAGAGTCAACTTTGATTCGGCCTAAAGGGTCCACGGGTACCCGAGACAATATAACTGGGGCCTTACAATATGACTTGAGGTAAAATGTTCGACTTGAGTCTAAAGTGTAATGAGCTAAAGCAAAGTGTGCTTGAATATAAAAGATGTAAAATTGTGTGCAATCTCAGTTTTTTCACCCTCACATTTCACCCTCACAATCACGCAGTAAAATCCATCATTCTCAAAAACTTTAAATTACTTCAAAATGATCCCGATACTGGTAGAATCTTTTCGCAACCGCTATTAATTTCATTCAAACGCGACAAAAACATAGGTAACTTTTTAGTTAGAAGTGCATTCAAATCGAGTGAACAACCTGGAACTTTTAAATGCGCACGCGCGCGATGTAAAACATGTCCTTTCATTTACAACGTTGAGAAATTATCGGGACACAAGTGATCCATTAAGATCACAGATCAATTTACCTGTACCTCAGCCAATGTCATCTACTGTATAACTTGCACTCTTTGCAAAAAGTTATATATCGGCGAAACAGGTAGACGACTAGGCGACCGTTTCCGAGAACACCTTCGCGACGTAGAGAAAGACGATAAAGACGCTTCTAAACCGGTTGCTAGACACTTTAATCTGCCGAATCATTCTAAGCAACATATGGCAGTCTGCGGCCTCTCCCTACATCAAGGAAGCACAGAAAGCCGCAAAACTCTTGAACAAAGATTTATTTTTCAAATCGGCACTCTTAATCCTCACGGTATCAACGAACGCTTTTCATTCAACTAATTCATTCTGTTGTTTTTCACGTTGCCAGGCACCAACCAATAGCGTAGCTCCACATTTCTGTATATAAACCACACACAACCCACAATTCCTTGATTCGCTCCGACGAAGGGCTAACGCTCGAAACGTCAGCTTCCGAATCTCTTTACGGTGGACAATTCACATTATCAACCCAGTTGATAAAACCAAATTATCTCAGTTTTTTCTTGCTTGTTATGTTGTCTCTATCAGTTGCACTTGGCGTAAGTTTTACGCTACAAGAATAATTCGTGTTTTAATTGCGCGATTGCTGCGGTCTTTTGAAATCGCTGGAGGTCTCCTTCCAAAAGATCTAACTTTTTTCAAAAAGCAAAAACAGAAATTATTCAAGATGCTTTCGTTTGCTACCAAGCGCAATGCTTAGAGGGTTAAGCCGATCCTTCAAGCAACAACTTCCAGCGGCCGAAAAGCCGTTTCAGAAAGACACATTTAAAGGTGCGTCAATTCGTAATGTATAGCTAAAGGTCTTGCCTTGAGTTTGATTTGTGTTATAGGTTGGAAGCGACATGTATTGTCTCAGTGCCAAAATGAGTATACCTTATTTCTTTGTTCTAGCTGAGAAAGCAAAGACTTGGCAATAATACTTCCTTCTGGATAAAGTACTCTGAAAATATTAGAACTATCATTAAACAAAACGAAAAAAGAAATGCGTACACGTACACAGAAAGGCGCATTTGAATAAATAATTAATGAGGTTGTCATTCAATGTTTCAGTACTCCATTGAAATTTTTGCGACGACAATTGCGAGGTTGGAAGATTTTACTTGATTATTTTGTTGACCGGTTTAGCAATGACTGATAGATGTTCTTTTGCTAGACTACAATTCTGCATCAATATTTGTTCAAGGCTGTGCACTAATTTTCGGTTCATAATGGCAATAACTAATGTCTTCAGGTTCGGGTGTCGGTTTATTTTTTGCAGTGCTGATGCTTTTTGGATATCTAGCTTAACCCATGTTACTGATCGCCCTGTTATGCACCTTGAATAACCCCATGCTTATAGGGACACGATTTGAGGCTGGGGAGTCACGCTTGAAAAGTTGTTTCTGAGAAGTATATTATCAGAATTATGGTAATTTCGCCATTCATGAAATCCCTGTTTACACTCACTGTCACTAGCTTATAAGAACCTTTTGTCTGTATTCTTTCTCGACTTTGTTACCAAATATATGATGGTTCTGAAAAAAAAATAGAATTGAATGAATTAGCAAATAAATAAAACAAAACAAACAGTTAATGTGAGAAATCAATCCAGGGGAAACTAGAGACAATTCATATTAAAAAGATGCCGTCTATTCTGATTATTTTTTCTTGTTTTATTTTTTCTCAAAAGTTAAATCAAACTTCCATTAAAAAAAGAAACGTCTTAACGGTCACACATATAAGCATTCATTATAATTCATTTATGCTGAAGGTTGAACATCGCATTTAGATTTCTCCATTGGCGGCAGATTTAGTTTTACATTACCGTCATATAATGAGCTCTTGCAAAAACAATTTTAAATTTCCTTTCTATCCTATATATTTCCTGTTTATTCCCTATTCCTTCTCGGGTGGGTGTCCATAACACATACGCCCCTTCCATGTTCTTCTTCTTCCATGACATCATATAAGTCCGTTATGTATTCTTAGATGTCCCAGTGATAGCAATGACCTTGAAAAGAAAATTCAATCGTGAAGGATTCTGGTAATTTCAGTTAAATGACCTCACCATGCATATGTCCCTTAGTTTAAGATTGATTTAGTGCAGTACTTTTCAGATGACAGGTTATCGCGACCAGAGCCTTCATCAAGCAATAACAATACGTGATAGTAGTATATATGAACACTTTCATCCGATATGTCATGTCACATAGCTGAAAGTTTGTAGGGATAACTATCAACTGCACGGCAACTGGTTTGCCACACCTTTATTACATGCAAAATAAGTTTTAGCGTTAGCATACTAGAAGCGTGTTACTTCTTACAATTATCTGCACTAAATAATTAGGCCTGTATTCTGGCATTCTGGCATTCAAAATATGGCATTTTATTACGTTAAACATTAACAGTCGAAAAGTTATAAGTAAATAAATATTTAGAATCATGCTAAGCATGCAGTGTACGTACACAGGTAGGGATAATCATTGTTATTTCCCCCATTTAAAAAAATGTCATTCTATATTTTGGGAAAATTATTGTTAAATGTAGAATACCACGACAAAGTTCCCTACAATCTAATGCGAGGAGTTTTCGTTATGATGATCATTCAAAATATGAACTGCCGAAAACCGTTTTACAGAGAACTGCGACCGAGATGCTTAGTCGGCCATTGAAGTTTTCCTTCTGTTCTATTTATTTGGTTACAAAAATGAGCGATATGACACGACGTTTCGAAGTCATCTTGACTTCATTTTCAAGTGATGAATGTAACGGTCAGTTCAAGTTTAAAATTAAGTGGTTTGTAACGTCAGCCAACGAATTAGTGCGCGCGTGATAAAATGTTCTAAACAAATACTTTCGCGCGAATTGAGTCCGCTTGTGTTATTTTATCACGCGCGCACTAATTCGTTGGCTGACGTTACAAACCACTTAATTTTAAACTTGAACTGACCGTTACATTCATCACTTGAAAATGAAGTCAACATGACTTCGAAACGTCGTGTCATATCGCTCATTTTTGTAACCAAATGTATCTCAAAACGTCTTGTTCTATTTATTGCCGTCGAAGACCATTGTGAAAGAAAAAAATAATCTATGGGTCTAGATAACAGAATTTACATGGATCAAAATAAGACACTAAAAGACCTCTTAGGGTGCGTTTCTTTGGGATGATCCGGATAAGGATCAATGACCTAACATCACTTGGATTGCATTAAAAGGGTTGATGAATCCGTCACCATCATGGATTCATCTGTTCCTCTGAAGCACCACAACCACTGCTCTTGATCCAGATCGCCCCAAAAGAACGCACCCTTAACTATGCACCACGAGTGACGGTGATTTACCTTGATCTCTTACCTTGTATGGGTGCAGTCATCGGCTCTAAAGGAAAACCGTCTTCGTCGTTCTCTCCGTCTTCATGCCTGTCAAAATGACCTTCATCGTCGTCAGTCATGTACTGCCATTATTTCACTTCTTCGTCATGTACGTTGCTGCCATCTTACCTTTGTTTAGAGACGTATGCCTTTGCCAACGCCGGGCTTCCGGTGAAAAGTAGACAGATGCACGGCAGAATCTTTATGCCTTAGATTCTTTAAAAAGCGCAACTAGTATGAAAGAGTTTACTTTTTTAATTCTCATTGCGAAAGCTTCTGCAAAGTGTTCTGTTGGTAAAATACATTCTAACAATATATCTCACGTATCTGACAGTTCGACATTTATGCTTCAGTTATTGCAACACACTGACAATCGCTTTTGTATTGCATTCCGCCTCGACTTGTAGAGCACTACTTATTTTTATGACAAAAAAAATAGCATCGTCCTTTAAAAATGTACTTGTTGTCGTCAGTCCATCTCGGGTAAAACAATATTTGACCAAACTAGGAGGTTTCCAGCTGCCAATTCCACGGTTCAATGATAATTGGCCTTACCTTACGAAGTCGTCAAGGTTTTGAGTCTACTACTAATTGCTATGTGTCAAGATTTGGTCTATTCAGGCAATCATCGAGCTTCCTTCTAGCTTCAAATTCAGTTATGTACAAAGTAGATGGCGAGTTTTCGCCTCCTTTCTTTTACAGGCCCACGTTTTTCAAATGTTGGACTGTATATAATCAAAAACCATGCAGAAAATAGGATAGTTTGTCTTGTTTTGTCCTGTTTTGCATCCACCCTTTGAAAAACTGACCTCTGGCCTTAATTTGCATACATTCCGCGATTAAAGCCGACTATATGAGACACCTTGCTCGAATGGCTGAGAGAGAAGGTGTGGGTGAGCAAAGAGGATCCATTTTTGAAAGAGGCGTTGTTGCAGACTTGTGGGGCTCCCGGATTCAATTCCCCCATCCTTAATCTGGGCTTAGTGGTCCTGAAATCAACCCCTCTGCGTTTTGTAAATAGCCAACTGGTCAGCCCGTAGCAATAATCTACTCTTTTCGTTGACCATGTGGCTGCAGTTAAATTGCAGAAAATTCAACTCATGCTTAAATGAATTTGATTCAGGCTGCCTGTTGCCCAACTCTCTCAAGTTCCGGTGCTAAATATTGGGGAAATTGATCTAAACATAACTGTACTGTTTTACAAAACTTCAATTACATGTACTTAGTGTTCTATCACTTGTATTAATCGAATTTGGATTTAGTTTTTTTCTTATTGCGTTAGAGTGGTATTCTACACCAAACTCCACATAAATGTTACGCCATTCATTCAGAACAAAATGACAAAACCTACACGACTTTTGTTTCCTTTTTATTCCATTTCAGAACTTGTTACACTTGTTATGAGCGTTGCACATTGGTGAATCATTCCTTCTCAGGCGTTTTTCCATAACACACTTCCAATTCCTGCCAACATTTATCTTTTCCTTTTGCCTTGTAACAGCCTTCATTTTTGTAGAGCTCCCTGCATTTCTTCTATGAAATAAATCGAATGTTGAGTTTGACAAGATGTCTTTTCATTTGGAACAAAAAACATTGAAAGTGTCAATTCAATGTTATCCTCTATTGAACGTTGTAGTGGGTTGTTTTGGACAACCACCCCCTCCCCCCCTAAAAAAGGTAATGTAGCACCTTTCTTAGGAAAATTGATACTTGGGACAAAGAGAGTCTATTTAAGGTAATTCCTTAGTATTGCATTGCGCATCCCTACTGCGCACGATTTTCGCGTCATTAGCGCACGCACATGAGCGCGTGCGCGTAAAAAACCTAAGAGATTTCCCTCAAACTAAGCTCGATAGCGAAATAAATGCTCCTTTTCTATTAAACGAGCACTGTGACCCCCGATTTTTTGTTTGATAATTGCTAAGAACAGTCTAATAAACAACATATTTGAAGAAGGAAAAAAGTTTGATAGTAGAAATGCTCCTTTTCTATTAAACGAGCACTGTGACCCCCGATTTTTGTTTGATAATTGCTAAGAACAGTCTAATAAACAACATATTTGAAGAAGGAAAAAAGTTTGATAGTAGAACATGATTTTTGGCAAAATAGATCCATACTGGGTGTATTTTGGCCAAGGCGAGGACTTCAAGCTAACCACGGAACTGTCCAAAAAAGTGCAATATTCCCGCAACCAGGCAATCAAAAACGGCTTAAATGAAGCAATACTACTTATGTGAATAAAATAAGCTTTACTTTCAAGATAAAATTTTGTGTC
Organism: Micromussa lordhowensis; assembly: GCA_964020085.1. Lineage (NCBI taxonomy): Eukaryota > Metazoa > Cnidaria > Anthozoa > Scleractinia > Lobophylliidae > Micromussa > Micromussa lordhowensis. The sequence continues at coordinate 35,510,511 of OZ026598.1, read as the reverse complement.
TTTCAAGTAATCACGACTTAATTCTGTATGATTCGAATTTTTAACGCGCAACCAGTAAAAATACCCCATTTTAAGAACCTGCTGACGCGTAAACAAGCACGGTGACCCCATTTTTTTATTGCATTTTTTTAATGGTCATATCATGTATCTTAACTATGCCAAGTTTCAAAAAAAAGTTTGCTAGTAGAACAATTTCATGGGGATTACCTTAAACAGTAATTTATAGTTGATGGAAATCCCTCAGCTAAATGAACCTGTTTTCGCGATCTTAAAAGAAGTTCGCTAACCTATCGTATGTTACGTCAAGCAATTTGTTGCTAAGGACTTTTTGAAAGCTGCATGGTCGATTGGAAAGCACATGCTACACTCGTTGTTACACCCAGTTCTCTCAAACTTATCAAATTTAATGAGCAATGATGAAATAGTGTTTTACAATCATGACTTTGACTCTTGAATTGCAATGCCCAAACAAATGCGTTTTTCACCCTTTTATGGCCTTGTTTGTCAAATTCCCTTTGACGCAGTCGTTCAGAATCGGATTCCTGTGGACAGGAAAAAGGTAGACTTTGTACTGGCCTCAGAGTGCAAATTCCTTAATTTCGTCATATGGGCCCTTCAGCCGTCTTAATCAGTGGCATGGGTGTAGTGCCAAAATAACAAAGAAAACTTTAGGGGTGATGTGTAGATATGGACAAGCAACTAAAATAAGCGCGGGCGTTTGAGGCACGTTAATGTAGTTTTGGTTGTCACATGGTACATGGCCGACGTCACTTAGTTGACGATTTTCTTCCTTCGCGTAGCTCACTTGATTTGTAATGTCATAGTTCTTCGTGAGGAGTAGATTTTTCGTATCCCAATTGACCATCAGGGCCGAGTTATAAAAAAAGCCTTCGTTACAGTTTTTCTGCTGCTTACCGTGTACTCATTCAGACATTTGTAGTAATTTGGCAAACATTGGAAACCACCCTCTTCTTCACCGACGCATATGTTCCATTTGTCCTGACATTGCTGCAGAACAATGCAAAAAGTGTCAGTCACTTTCACACTTTTTTACTGATGAAATAAATAAATAAATAAATAAATAAATATGAAATAAAGCAGAAATTGTGGAGTAAAAATGATCCAGTCTATAGTATACTGACTAAGGATAATAAACAACTCATCTTGGATAAGACTCGATTATTACCCGGGTATTTTTGTATTGCACAATGTAATGTTAATTATTGCAAGAATGGACGTGTAATCCAGGTTTAAAAGAAAGGGGGTAAAGAGTAGCTTATGAATTTGGTTTCTTGTTTGTATCTTTGTTTGCAGCTATAGTTTACTACTGGAAAAAAGGAAAAGCAAACGAACCTAAGCTTGCAGTTTGTAGATCCGTATATATCACTGAAACAGATACCCAACCATTCATGTCAACAAGAGGCCACTCAACCTTAAAGGACGTGCATTTAATTCACCTTCAAAGGATGTTTTTCTGGCGGCCCCGTTGGCTCCGGTGGTTCCGGTGGCCCCGGTGGCTCCTGGGCCAGCACAAGGCTGACAGTCAAGAGTGCACCAGCCAGAAGTAAAATCTTCATGCTACGAGTGTTATGAAACTGCTCTTCAGCTACCGACAACACACACGGAAAGTGAAGAGCAAGTGCTGTGTCTTAATACCAGAATAGGTACCGAATGGACCAATTAGAAACTAACTTGCCTACTGGAACGATATTATGTTAGCATGTTTACAGTATGTCACAGACGTCACATTAAAGCAACGTGTGGAACGGAAAATCAATTTTGGCAGTCACCCGTAATCTAAGGACGAATGAACAGCGGTTATGGTACAAACAGTTGTTTTAGTAACATTTGACCAGCCATCCAAGTGTGGTTCAGGCTGTGTTTATTTATAGTTATTATGGTTTTGGTTGTCATAATTCTTTTCACTTTAAAATAAAAAAAGGGTTAAAAAAAAAGGGTTTAGCACCGTTTGCCAAAAAACGAAATAAAAAATTAAAATAATAGATTAAAATACATTTTATCAGTTTTCGCACGGAAGACGTTATTCAAATTATCAATTTGATTCCCAGGTCTGTACAACATAGACCTGACACAAAGATATTCTTGAAGAGACTGGTGATTGTGAAGAAAGTTTAAAACTACAGAGCAGCAAGGACAACTTTAAGTTATTTTTTTAACCCTAATGTTTAATTTTTTTTATTTCAGCAGGTTGAAACTGGCATACTTGTTAAAGGTCACAAAAAGTATTCCTTTAGCTTTGACCGTGAAGAAAATGAATTAGCTACATGCACTGACTTTCAATTTACAGCTGCTCTGAGACGTCAGAAGGTGTTTTCTTACTCATATCATGAGATGATTTTGTCTTTACTCAGTTGCAAGAATGAACTAACGCAGTATACAAGACTTGGTTGGTTTTGATTTAATGTGAGTGATGACCCGGTTCTCTATCATAGTAACAATTGTTACTGACATAAAAAGACCCGAATTTTGTTGGAGTTCTCTTGCTTTATTTTCCAGTTTTAATAATTGCAAAAAGTATTTGAGATGATAGCAAGTAATGAATATGTCAAAAATCCTGGGGCTGGTCTCATACAGCCGACTGGTCGGCATTGGCGGGCGAATTTCTTTTTCAAAAAAAAAAACTTACTCTCACTGATCACAAAGGGCGCCAAGGGCATAACGCAAAGTGTGCAGGGAGCATAACCTGTCGATAAGCAATATACTTTTTAGCAGGGGACGTTAAAGAACCCACACACTTATCGCAAAGAGTAGGGCACGTAGTTACCGGTGTTGTGGTCTGGCGTTGTCTCATGTCTTGGTGCTTCACATAGTGTTGACCTCTTTGCAGCTTTCCCCCTTGGCCAGAATTGTCCAAGATTTTTTTTTTTCTGGATAAACCAGAACCAAACCAGACCAGTCTTAAAGTTTTTAAGTCTTTAAGTTTTTAAGTCTTAAAGAATTTTTTTTCTGGATAAACCAGAACCAAACCAGACCAGTCTTATACAATGCATGCCAACCGTTACATTGTGAACATCTAGCAATACGCCTTTATGAGCAAACGTTAATCTTCACTGGCTAAGGCCAGGCCAAAACAGAGTCCTTTTACAACGCAGATGTTTCTTTCATTGTATCTTTATTATCCCTTCTTGTAATAATAGCGGGCTACAGATAGTGACGGTGAATGGCTGCGCATTCCTTATTTGTATATCAAGAGTACGGTTTCTTCGTTTCCTTATTCGTCTCCAGGATGGAAAATGAGAACATTCACTTGCGCTTTGGGAGGAAGGGGAACCTTCTTTGCAAATCATCAGACAATCTTCCAAAAATATATCTTTTGAGACAGCATTGGATTCAATTTTAACATAATTCTATTCCTCTGACGGGCAAGAACGTTTAGGAACACGCACATTATATAATAATTATATACTGACACCGCCTGTAATAAAAAGATAGAGGACTTGGATACTACCTTTGCATTGTAGATATTATTTTTCGCCTGATTGCTTCAAAGGTTAAATCCTCTGACAGTACCACATGGATTGCAACTACTGCAGATTGCAAGACAGCTAAACAAATAAATCGTAATGTCACGACTAGATGAACTTCGAAAGGAAATTTTTAAGATCAAAATTACTTCAGCAGCATACTTCTTTCTAGGTCCGTTGTAAATCCTTAAAGGAGAAAAGAACGATGTACCGCTGCTATACTAAATAATTCAACATTTTCTGGACTGACTGGAGATACTAAGCATTATATTTAATCGCTTCTTAAATAAAACGCCAAAATAATTCTTGGTCAGGAGAGGAGCAATGAAGATTACGCTTCTTTGTTACAAGTGTAAGAAAAAGAATAGACATTTATTCTACTTAATAAAATCGTCTACATTTTTATTTTCTGCTTTTGTTTTGTGGCATACAGGCTGAAGATAAAATTGTTCACCAACACATTATGACCACTCTTTGGTTCATTGTAGATATTACTGGCCTACTATTTGCATATTTCCATTTCATATCATAAACTGATCTGTTCGGACTGGTCGGACTTCATCAGATCCTCTCCTGTTTTCATCTGGAAATGAGCTCTGTAAAGCCAGATAAAACCTGAAAAAAAAGAAATACAAAAATAAAATATCATTAGGACAAATCATTTCGAAGAAATAGTATGTGTATGCATCTGTATGTATAGTGAGTGTTGTATGAAACGAAAAAGAAAGAAGAAAATGAAACATTCAAATGTACAATTCAGTTCGCACTGTATATTCAACCAATCTTCGCCGTATGACGGAATTCCAATTGACTGTTATTTAAAGTTTAGAATATATCTAAGGTTGATTCGGCTTATTTTACGGTAATAAAGGAAAGGAGAAACCGCTGATGTCAAGTTAGTTAATCCATTCTCATATATTCCTCCCAACTCAAATACGTTTCCTGATTGGAGGAGAACGTCTCACGTGCCATTGGTCAAAACTCAATGACGCCCTAGGGCGAACAAAACTCAATGACGCCCTAGGGAAACAACACCTTGAACTTTGGACTGGAACGTGATCAAGTTGTGCACCTTGAAACCGCGGGAAATTTGTGTACCAGTCGGCCTGATGTTGAAAAGCCATTGAAGTAGGACAACGTTTCTCATTAGAGACGGCATTCATTCTGATTCAAGAAAAGGGATTAATAGTCGCAAAAACATATCGTGCAGATTAACAAAAGGGAAAATATGAATGTTTTGTGTCTCCAAGCTTTTGGTTTGGCGCCAAAAATGGGTTGCCCACGTTCGTCAACTCGCTCGTCGATCGCCGTAGCCAGGTAGGAAAGTATTTGGGTAATTTACAACAAAATATGCTGCTCCTGATCAAATCAAAATCAAAATGCTCGAGTTAAGCATTAGAAGACGCCAAAGCAACTTTAGTACTGTCTATATTTTTTATTAGCTGCAAAGAAAAAGACTGTTATCGTGATTTTTCGATAGGACAGGTTGGTTTTGGCAGCCGCTCAATTTTGCGAGTGCGGCCAGTGTATGCAATGGGGTCAAGCGAATCATTTTCTTTCGGAGCTTTTTCTATATTTGAGTCGGGAGGTATAACAAAGCACTTAATGACTGGCCCCTCGGGAAACAGTAAGTTTTGTTTCCCCTCGACCTCAATGTTCCAACAATATTGAGGGTCTTGGGGAAACAAAACTCACTGTTTCCCGAGGGGCCAGTCATTAAGTGCTTAATGATCACCCACTTCAATTAACATTTTAAAATTTTCGTTTCCATAAAACTTCATCTGGTTCTCCTTTATTCGAGTCAAATCAAAGTTTTTGGCCCGTAAAATGTTATCTTGATAATTATTTGATCATATTTGCATGGAAAAGGCGCGTTATAAATTTTTAATTATTATTTTTTTAATTATTATTATAAAGCGCTCAAAACTGCGTAACTGCTTGCAAAAAGTGTAACTTGGACCTCTTACTAGTAACAAACAGTGGTTAATATAGTGATCTTACCTCAAACAAATCCTTTTCAGTAGACATCAGAAACAGACTTTACACGATTTAGGACACACTCTTTGTACGGACTGGGAATCAATGGTGTCATTTCCTTTGTCACAAAGGTTGTCAGCAGCCCACTGATTACACAAGTTATGGGTGTCTTTGCAGTTTTCACCTATACGGAAGAAATGAAGTTCATCAGAACAAAGCCACTTTTCAATAGTACATAATTTTTACCATCTCCTGTTAGTTTTAATATTCTTAAACATTGCTTTGCAGTTAATTATTAAACTAGTGTGTGAGGCTGATGACGTTATAATGCACTACTCCGATTTTGTGATATAGAGGTGAAGGACTGATAAGGCCTTTTTTTCCTACTCTTCATTTCATGTTCACTCTTAATTTCAAACAAATAAAAAAATAAACAAATACAAATACCCTGGCTGCTCAAGATGGCAGCATGCGCATCGCTTTCAATTGTCTCAGAGTCACTTCTCTTATTTTTATAACTTTTCAAAAGTTAGACTGAATTACTTTGTTTGGTAATGATGGTCCTAAAATTGGAAATTCTCAGTAGGGAAAAATGATTCGACCATAGCTAGAACATAGGTAAACCAGAGCTGAATGGTCATATCCCAAGAGATCGATAGGAACTTGACGAGGATCGAAGAATATAAACCAAGTAGGCTCGTTGTATCCTTTTGAAACCCCGTTTTATTCTGCAAGCAATATAAATTACTCGAGCTACACGCGCCGCTCGAGCGGCAGTAAAGTTTAAAAAATAACAGCAACGACCTAAGAAAGGTACAGGAAAACACTCGCAAAACGTAGCAACACTGCTTACCGAGTTGCGACGGTTAATGAAAAGTCCAGGGTGTAATAAATGGGAGTGCAAACGGCTCCAAAAACACAAGTTTTTGACAGGCACGGACAACAATACAGAATCTGTTTCCCCTTTTTTAACGCCACTGCAAAATCCCAGGATGCACACAAAGGGAAACCGCTGGACAGAGCGCGGGCCTCAACAATGGCAACGTAATGTCCTGGTACGATTCGATTTGTCACCTTCGTAGCCGCTCACGCCAGTTTCACGTGACTCCGGTGCGAGAGGCTTAGAAGGAGACTACGTTTGTATCCCTATTTTTAAAAGCTAAATCATTTCAGAAAATAATAGCTTTGATTATTCAGCCTGTCGACTTTAAAAACACATTCCAGTTGTTCATTTGTCAGAGGTGGAGTTGCCTTCTCTAACTGTCTAACTTGAACCTATTCTCTATCATCACAACTGAATATAATATCATATTGGCAAGACTGCAGTTTGACAACACTGTTGAGACGAAAATTGCATTAAATTAATAATTAAGCCTTACTATCGTGATGTCCATTTATGTTGTAGATGATGGATCTGTAAGCAGCCCTTATGTCTTTCTTGGTTCCTCCAAGTCGACGCAGCAACGAGTAGAGTTTGATCCTAATATTCTGAACATGAATGCGATAAAAACATTACGAGATGCACTTTTTTCCCCTTTTTTGCATTTTTTGCATTGCCAGAGCAACCCCATTTTTCATACAGTTTTGCCAGCTTTGCTGAATTTAAACGTTTTTTTACATTCATCAGCATTTTTCATGAACCTTCGTTGTTTTCCTAAGAAAAGGTCGAAGATTGCAGTCATGTGGCCTCACATGACTTCTCAATCTCATGTTTACATCAGCAATACACATGAGTACATTAGAACCAAACCCAAGGGAGAGTTCCAATCACCCTCTCCCTTATCCTTTTGTGTCACCCTCTGGGTTATGGTTTTGCCTGACGTCCGAGGATTAATAGATAGATCTATCCTATTAAAAAGAAAGGAAAAGCTCTTTGGCAGCAGTCTCTCCTTTTTGTGTTTTTTTGTGGTTTTGTTTTGTGTTTTCACTCTGGTCGTATTTGTTCTAGAGAGAGAATTGAGGGCGGATCTATAAGACTTGGCTACCGATGACAACTAACTTAATTTCGTAAGTGCGAGGACATGTTCAGTTACCTTTCTGATCTTTTCTTTTTCAATCTCATCCTCATGCTGTTGACTGCTCCCTGCTGAAGTGGCTTGTTTTTTTATGTGTTCGTATTGATCTAGCTGTTTAAGAGTAGCTGCTAATTTCTTCTTCTGTTCTTGCCTGTCTGGATTTAACTGCTTTTCCTGTATAACCTGCTCATCTTGTTTTGTTTGTTTAATTCTTGGTAACTGTTGATCTTTGTTCGTGTTGATAATGGGTTCTTTGTTGTCCACGGCGGGAGAATTTTGTATTGGATGTTTTTCGTGAGTTGTGTCTAGAAAATAGTAAATACCCAATTGCTAAAGGCGTACATAACAAACTTATGCACTCATACTGAGAAGTGAAAGTTTAAATAAAATGTCATTAACTGTCAAATTATATTCACAAAGATGTTAGACTCGGAAGACACTGTTGAGCTGTGTCGGCGGCAAGCGGAAGACTTAGCGATGTACCCAGTTGAAGTTGGTAAAGATAAGATAACGGCGGAAGGGCGATAGTGATGCGTTCATCCTTCATCAGAACAAAGTAACGAAAGGCTAACACTCGAAACGGCAGCTTCACTAGCTTGCTACCAGTTGCTCTCTTTATCAGCTTCAAGTTGATAAATTAAAAATAAATAAATAAAATAATTAAGCAATAGAGCTTTTTTTCCATGTTTACATAGCCTCATCTAAACACTCCTCGTGTTTAGATGAGGCTATGTAAACACGGAAAACGTGCTCTATTGCTTTTATAAAATAATCCTAAAAAATACGCGCGAAATCACAAGTTTTGGAATTCGAATTTGGGATTACCAAACATAAATCTGTCCAGTGGCAGGGAGGAGGATTTGAACCCGGTACCTCTAGATTACAAATGCAGTGTCCTAACCACGTAGGCCAAGCCGCCTCCACTAAATTCAAATTCACAGCCATCATATCCGAAAGACCGATTAGCTGTTTAACTAATTCCGATCTGTCAGGATCGGATCGTAGTTGCCAGAAAAAAAAAGAGCACAACCAAAATAAATTAAAACCTCTGCATTAAAAATGGATCATTAATCAAGAAGAAGTGAAAAAAAAAATCATACCAGAAGCTGGTCGTGAAACAAGTTTTCCTCCAACAGCTGTGAAGAAATTGTAACTGATTAGCTAAGAATTGAACCTTTATAATTATCATGAATACCCAATTACAATTTGTTGTAATTATATAAACGAGGGGCTGCTTTCGGTAAGCGATATTTTTATAGCCCAAGTTCCCAAATCTGCCGTATGCTTTTAGCCTGAAACCGTACCGCGCCCTTTTTGGCGAGACCTCCTCATAGAATCCACGGTAGGAAGTGACCCACAGGTTTTCTCAGAAGTACAAGATAGTCTCGCGATATATTGTGTACCTAATTTATATCTGTATGTATATATATCTGAAAGGCCAAATGTCAAGTTAAGGGCATAAGTTTGGAACCAATGTCCGATGCTATCATTTTACCTCTACACATCCTAAAAGTCAGCAGTGGTCTGATCATAGGCAGCAGGTCAAATTTAGATACAGCCATCACGTGGTCTCGCGCAGGATGTGTTGCTATTTCTTTCAGCTGCGTACCATCAAAACCTGGCCCAATCCCCACACTTTCAATGCGGACACCACGGTCTCGCATAACGCGAGACGGATCTACAATGTCGTCAATAGATGAGGTGGTAGCAAGAACAAGGAGTAGCTGAGGAATACTTTTGCGCCCACTGTTCTTGAACCAGCTTGTTTTCACCCCAGTTAAACTTGATCCTACATAAACATAAGGTATACAGCGATGTAAATTTGGAAAGGAAATGCACAGACAGCACTAATTTTTGATATGTCATGGATTCCTGGTATTTAGGTTCCCTGGATTGCCTCCATGGGTCATCTGGATGTTCACATTTGGTACAACGATAACTAAACACTTTCATATTTATTTTAGAACATTTTTTAGTGTTTGATGCACTATTTAAAGAATATATTTTTTGAGGAAAGTTCCTTACCCAATAAAAATGGTCCACCAAGGTAAGATATACGCGATATCGCCGTGTTTATGCTCGGCACGTCATTGAAGCCCCTGAAATCAAAGCTCATATGCGGTCCTCTTGACGCCGTCGCCACTGCTATGTGAGTACGATCCTGAGACACTGAGAACGATTTTACCAAGCTCTTTGTGAAGTCCAACAACTTAGCAAACTTATCTTGTGTCACTGAGGATGATCCGTCAATTAGGATTCCAATATCAGCCTTAGCGGAACAAACTGTGAACGAGAATGCATTACATATCACAAAAAATGTTATACAATAATTTGAAATCGTGCTATTAAGCCAATGACAGTAAACTACATTTAATACATCTAATATTTTCTTATAGACGCCTCCCCTTTTGAGGATTTATGAGCAAAAGCTACAGAGCAATATAAATTGTGAACGCCATCAGGGAAGCTAAGGCAGATCTCACAAACAGAAAGAAATAGCATACAGAGTAGTTACAGAAGTCTCAGAACAGTCGCTCAAATGTCTAAAGTATTGCAGGTAACATGCATAACTATGCCGGTTAATATGTAAAGCGCCAAAAAAGCGCAAAAACGGTCTACCACCAATTTCAATTCAACACGGACAGTAAGGCTTACTTTTGTTTGCAAGGTCCTTTAGCCGCATACGCTTATTAGACGAGTTTTGCTCTGAAAAAAAGTAACATGGAATACATACGATGACATAAATATTAGTTACATCGCTCTGAATGTGGCGTTTTGTTACCTAAATCAAAATTCCTAAAATAAAACAAATGAGTTCATAAAATGATTTTAACTATAGATATGACTGCAGTGTCTATTCCACAGAGCCCTCAAGAAAGAATTACTATTTACTTTTTTCTATCTTTGAACTGCTGCTGTCACTAGGGTCTTGATGCGGAGATGAGTTGTGAGTTTCAACGGTTTCCTCGTCTGGGGTTGGTTCTTCGTCAGGGTTTGTCTCCGTCTCTTCGCTGTACATTGCCGTTGTTTGGTTAATAGGTGCATCAACCGTATCATTAGACTGGTTATTCCCTTCGGAGAGTACGTCAAAGATGTCAAAGTGAGTTGAAGGTCCATCATCCATTGCGTCCTCAAAGGAGTCAGTATTCGAGGAATTGTGTTCCATTTTCTTTCCTTTATTATCATGGCTGATGGGAGGCTTGCGAAGATTATGGTCTACAAGGAAAGATATGAGGCATATGTTTTCTATTTGTAAATTGGGAAACATGTTTGAACCGTCCCTCTCATACCAAGTCGATGAAGGATTACAAAGTTTTGGGGATCAGAAATGTGTCATGAATGGACTTTCGAACACACCCGTGAAATACAACTACAAGAAAATCGTCGGTGTTATTATTATTAAATCAAAGCATTTTATTTTTCAGTCGATTACAGAATTCTACAATGAACTCATTCCGATGACTAATCCTCGCAAGAGTTTAAGCATTGCACTAAATACGAGATAATATGTAACAATTCCAACTTCGCTCTGTTGTAATAGAATGTTCCCGGATAGTGGATAGGAGATAAGAAAGTTTGAGAGGGGAGGGGCAGTGACTTTCGAATTGCATTAATGTTTGTGATGACCTTGATATTTAACAATTATCCCATGAGCGCGCGTTGGATATGAGATGGTAAATAGCCAACGAGGCCCGTAGGGCCGAGTTGGCTATAACCAATCTCATATCCAACAAGCGCGAATGGAATAATTGTTTTATTTAATTCTCAACCTTCGGTTTTGCTAAATTTTATTAAAGTCTAAGAAACGACCGGAAAGTGATGTGACTTCCGGGCGCCAAACGAAATACTGAAAATTTTATGCTGAGTGACATTTGCCGCATTCATTTCCATATAAGGTCAAACGCAGGTATAATGGCTGGTAACCGAGATCTAGTGAACCAATCAGAAAGCAAGAATTGCATTATCCGAGGTTGAGAATTTAATAATTAGTAGTATCATAGATCTAAATGATAACCTGCTGGCAAGTTAAGAGCCTATGATGTTCAATATAGATGTCTGTTTTAGACGTTTTGGAAGGGTGGGGGGGGGGGGGGGATATTCGTAAAAATGTAAAAGTTTTATGGCACATGAATTGCCCAGTTGTACCTAACCGCCTGTTATGGGATAGAATTGCAAAAACGATGAATCACATTATTTGTTTTAGTTCACTAACATGGTACCTGAGCTCCCACAGGATAGTCAAAAATTAAAAAAAAAAGATAATGGTAAAACTTAAACATGTAAACAATAAACAAATGAAGATGAAATAAACGAGGTTTGCAGTTCAAGATCGTTAGTTACTTAACCATTAGTTTTCTTCTTTTTCCTCTTTCTTGTTATTTTCCTTAATAAGAGATTGCTTAATAGGGTGTTGAGGCCTCCGCAAAAATGTTTCTTGTAAATTTCAGCGATAATTTTGCTGGCAATTTTGATGACCTCTTTAAAATTGCCATGGTATACATGTCTTGTCGTCGGAAAACTTGCAATTTTCTCTAATTGACCGATTGAAATCCTTTCTCCCAAGCCAACAGCAAATGTTTCGACTGCACTATCCATAAGTGACTTGACCGGTAGGGTTACATCGTCGAGAGACTTCCCATCAGTCAAGACGATCAGCACATGTGGGACATTCGCTCTAGCACTGGGATTTAACACAAGATCTTTGACATCGGTTAGTCCTTTGCCGAATTTCTGATCGCCAAAAGGCAGCGGTATTAACCCCATGGCAGCCAATAGCAGTGGCTTTTTGATCATTCTGTTGAAGTCTACAACAACGTGAAACGTTCGCCCCTCCACAACCATTCCAATTCTCGTTCCAGTTTTTGAGATGTCAAATGCATCAGCCACGTATTTCATGAATAAAACAGTTCGTTTCCAGTTAGCAATACCCATCTTTCCACTGCTTTCAACGAGAAACACAAGATCCACCTTGTTAGCCCGGGGACCTGCGAGGTAATAGATTTCGTTGGATTCCTTACAGTGAGCCATTTGGTCTCTAAACTCTATACTGCAGGGAAATAAAGTTAGGTTTCTCATCTCTTATTCCATCATATGAATTTGTCATATTTACGTACGAAGTCATTCATGTTTGAACATAAAATGAGACTACTTAGCTTACCTTCTTTGATCATTGTCGACGGTTTCTTTACCGCTGAAGACAACTGAGCCGCTATGGAGGTAAAGCAAGTTTTCGGTAAATTTTGAATTCACCACACTACCGACTATCATTAGGCCGGCTCTGTTATAAGTACACCAGGGAGCTTTTTTCTTGCAACGCGCTTGACAATTCACAGGTTGTTAGAAAAATGGTCTGCGTAACGTTGAAAGAGAGGAATCAAGTTCTACTCTTCACAACGGCCGCTTCAACAGAAATGCTGCGAGACATTCGTCGTAAATATTTCTGGGGTGTTACAATAAGCAACGTCTCGTTCAACTTGCCCTTTATTTGCACAGTCAAGTTGCACGAAGCAATTTGTATAGGTAATCATACGGTTTTTCTCGTTCAATTTGAAATTAATTTGCACTTGTGAGTTTTTCAAAACGCTGAAATTGCACTCGCCGCTTTATTAATAATACAGACATAAAAAAATATGCGCAGAAAAATTGCCGGAAGATGTTTCTTGAAGCCATTTTTTTCGATTCGAGAAATTTCTCATTGTCTTTCTGCCAATCATTATCCAGAATTGTGATGTGTAATTTGCACTGGTGTTACACTTTTTGCACCGGTGTTACACTTTTTGCACTGGTGTTACACTTGAACTGCACTGCTCTCAGCCAATCAGAATCGAGTAATTTTTTCATGTGTATTATTACACTATAATAGTATCGGTAAACATCATCGCCATTCAGATCAAAAAGGTATTTAACGACTAAAATATCATGGGTGCCAAATTGCTCCGTATTTTTGGCACAAAATCCCAGCGTTAATTTATATCTGCACTTGTGAAATTACAAAATTGACGTGGCAACGCCTGGCGCGAGATTTCTATAGACAAGTCAAAAACAAGGATTGTAAGCGTAATTTGTCACCCATGTTATAAAAAGGTGATCAAATAATATACACTAGAATTTAGAAATAATTTCACTTGCGCATTGCCAAAAATCTAATAATTGTCCGAGCCTTTCTTTCCCAATTCCACCCTTCACCATTTGATTACCCACACGTATAAACCTTTGTTTGAAAATCGGCTACATAATCATATCAAAAAAAGATCAATTTACAGAACAATTAAAATACTCCCGGGCAAATTAAGGTCTCTAGTATTTTTCCAGCAATTCTACTATGACGGATGGAAATTAGCATTTTTTCCAGTTAATCCTACAAGAATGGCATCAAAACAATGCCTCAATTTTGATGAATAAGTAGTGGTCATTTGGGTGTCGCAGAAAGTTATTATTGCAACAGCATAACCTGTACGTTAAAACACCCTTAATTTTAGTTCCAAGTGATTATAACAAAAAAATGGGTTTCTGTTAAAATCCTACCCACCCACCCCCTTTTCCTGTTATTGTAGAATTTCAATCAGCAAAATTAAACCATTTACAAAGTTAGAAAATGTGGATTCAGAGCCACCTTAAGGTTTTTAAAGATTAAGTTTTTCTATGGGTAAACTTGGCTAAATCAGCATGCTAACTTTTTAAAGTCAAATTATTTACTAAATCCAGTCTTACCATTTGATGAAACAGAGATGGGTTTTGGACCAGGCTCTTCGTTTGGATTCACTAAAAAGATTTGGAATAGCAGTCCTTAGCTAAATCATTAATTGCGATCATGCATTCACATATGGTGAAGCTTGGTGATATATGACTATGTAACGAATGATCAACGAAGCATCCGGGTTAGCTTCTACGTATCAATAATGGAAAACGAGGGCAAGAAGTTCTAGTCTTTTACTAGCTGTATAAAAAAAGTGTGGACAAAAATTGACTATTACCCCTCCAACCAATCAAGATACCCTGAGTGTTCACTAAAGAAAGTTGTATTCAATCTTGCTCACGTTAATAATTGTAAAGTAAATTGCGTATACATGTATATTATAAGATACAAAAGTCAAGGACTGTGTTGCACATTAGGTCAATATCCTAAGTATCATTGGAAGAAAAGGGAGCAGAAGAGTTATACCAGGTTTTGCCTCGTATTAATTCCACAGTATCCTCCTCCAGGCATTCAGGTTGGGGTATAAACGTACGAATGATGGAGAGGGAAAATCTGATTCGTTTCGGACTCGCTTTTGCTGCTGTCACGTACCCAGTCGCTTCTTGTGCAAAATATTGGTATCATTCCCCCCTCCCTATCTATCACATGACTTAAGTACCTTTAGTATCTATCACGGCTTAAGTGTAAAAGCTTATAAAGACCAGGAGTAAGTCAGTGTCTATCGCTGTTTACTCTACCTCCTGGGTATTGTAATGGAGGCGTGAAAAGTCTCAATTTGAAACCCTGGCCAAATGGACTAGTTCTTTAGGGGGTCCTTAGAAAAAGTTGAACAATTCTTACTTGTAGCGTCCGGATTGTCTGCTGCCTTAACCTCATCAGGTGCTATGTAGGAGAGAGTACATGAAATAAATACGTCGAGTTCGAGGCTAAAACAAATAATACATGTTGACATTGCGTGCACTCGAAGCCGTATTCCCCCTAGCCTCCTGGTGACAAGAATTACATTGATTATTTTACAGTTACTTAATTTCGAGTTCCACTCTTAGTTAGTTACATAGTCAAGTTAGGTAGTACCTAGTCTGGATGATTTATTGTTTTCTTTCTGAAATATTTACTTCCGCGAGTAGTTCGAGGAATTTGTCTTACCCATCAAACTGTTCACCTCTTGAGTTTCATTGATTTCTGATCCTAAGTCGGCAAATAGCATGCAGTATTAGTTAGTAAATTTTTCAAACTTTGCATCTATATATATTGCTAGCTTAGCTC
>OZ026598.1:35457571-35490071 GCA_964020085.1 Micromussa lordhowensis | reverse complement strand
ATCGAAGTATTCGTTGAAGTCGAATGCCATATAAGGCTTCTTGCCATATACAACTAGTCCTACGTGCGTCCCAGAATCGGAAAGTTTTATCTGCTGAGCCATTTTATTAACAAATTGCAATGCTTTTCTAAAAGTTTTTTCGTTTTTCTCTAGAGGCTCGTTGTAGCTTCCTGAAACAAGGAAACCAAGTTCCATGGCTGGAGTGGCGCATGCGTTGTTGTCGTCAAATAGTTGATCTGGATAGAACGTAGACGGAGGTTAGCTCACAATTTTACGAGATTTTCATACAGATATGATTTCTGAAGCACTGTTTATATTAACAATTAATGCAAAACTAAATTCAATCATTGTAAGAAATCCTTGAGAGAAAGACGATAGTTATGAATACCGAAGTAAAAGATCTATTCGCCATAACAGATACGAAGTAAAGTTAGTTAGTAAGTAGTCTGGATGATTTTCATACTGAAGATTTTAATTTTTTTTCTTTCTAAAATATTTACTTCCGCGATTAGTTTGAAAAATTCGTCTTACCCATCAAACTGGTCACCTCTTGAGTTCCATTGCTTTCCGATCCTAAGGTGTCAAATATTATGCAACATTTGTTAGTAAGCTTTTTAACTTTGAATCTATATATATATTTTACTAGCTAACCAAATATGCGAAGCAGGAAGAAAGTCATAAATTGAAGATAATCAAGCTATAAGACATATTGGGAATGCTTATCATGAAAAGAATTACCCATATGCATACACATTTAAGTTGAAAACGAATGGCAATGAATTTGGACCAATGCTTAGAGTTTGCTTCCTTTTTTGGAAACTTCACTATTAGGGGCGTTATTTCTTTGTATTCATCCATTTATCCTCAAACAGTCCACCCATAGTTCTCAAAGTTAACTATTTGTATAACCCTGATGGAACCATCAATCGTAAAGCTGTTTGGTACTAATGTGAACACGATCATGTTAAAATGAAATGCAACAACTATAGACCTAGTGCATTGTGAATAGTAATAACCCTTGGTTAAATCAATGCTAAAGCTGTAGGACAAATACATGCAAGTCACCCCTTATATTTATATTTATCGAGTCCAAGTCAGTTCATTCTGTAAATGTCTCTTGTAACCAATTATCTCTTGTCACATATCATAATATAAAGCAATTTTTAATTTACGTTTATATCCATTAAGGGACGATCGAAAATCTAGTTAACGCAAGAGAATTAAGATCAAACCTGATGACGAAACAGCGATCCAGGTTGTCACAAGCAATAGACAGCACACTGAGCAACAGAATGAGCCTCTTTCGTAGTAAAACATGACAGATGGAGGTATAATGTATTTTATAAAGTACAAATATAACTACCGTCGACAGACTAGGGATCGTAACATTTCTGTTTTTAGGCTGTATTCGATTCAGATTTCTTCGTTAGTTTTTATAAGCTTAGAACAAAGGCTCAAGACGGCCGGGACAGCCAGCTTTGTTGAAATATTTCAAGGTTCGCGCAACTTGTTGTTTTGACTTTTCGATACAACCCGTGATTTGTGATCAATCCAATTGGTAGCCTGCGGAGGACACCTAACTGATATCTGTTAATAACCTGTTGCAGTTTTCAAAATAAGTTATTTTCATAATGCAAGTTATCGAGAAGAAAAGTGTTTGAGAAATGGTGATATGAAACAACAGGAGTTCAGTTTAAAAGAAGCATGATGCCTACCGACTGAAAAAAACGTCGAAATAACATTATGTTTCCATAGGGTTATCGGTTACATGTTTTGAGCCAATCACGGCGTACTATAAGTTGCTTTGATTTAAAACATAAACTAAGCACTATATTATGAACAGACCAGCTTACGAGGTAAAACCGAAACGTTTTCTTAAATAAAATTATTGACATATTATTCATCTTTTTTGGAGGGCTAGTTCCTAAAGATGTCCTGTAGGACTTGTAAAAGAAGCAGCACATTTTGGAGAAATATACGTTAGAAAGGTAAAAATAGAACACATCACGATTTACAGCATTTCCGTTGTTAAGATCGATAGAACTGTTGATTTTTGGACACAAGGCTATGATAGTAGCATGCATTGTTAAAACGAAACAAACAAGGCAAAACAACAACCACTTCTTCAACAACATCGCGCTCATATTACCACAGTGTCCTACAACGGGAAAAAAATACAGATTGTATGCTTTCTAACGCTTTTTTTTTATCGCCGGTGTAGCTTAATTCTTAACAAAGTTGACATAACAATGGCCATGCCGCAGTATGATTTATGCTGCGTGCATGAGGCTGCTATTGCATGTAACTCAATTTGGTCGCTTTTATATTTGCTACAAAAAGTTAACTTAAGAATGTAATAGAAGTGTTCGTTGGGCAAAATCTAAAAGAGATATAATATTTAAATCCTTAATGGAATAGTTGTTTTTTTAAATTATAGTGGGATGCAATACGGATGGTCACACCTGGATGGTTACATAAAGGAAATTATCTTTATTAGGATTTCCTGATTGGTCCGAACTTAATGCTCTCGTCTGGTTCTTTATTATTTACGCTGAAATCGATGCCAGGTAATCTATTGTTTCTTGCCTTGCTCGGTTAAACAAACGGTACCGGTACCAGAAAAATGATAATGCTTAAGACAAATGGACAATCTTTAACCACATCACAAAATGACTTCCAAAATTTGGCGAATAAGAAATAATGTGTACAGGTATAGTGTGGTAGATTTTACTGTGGTACGAATTTCTTGTCAGTGATAAAGAAAAGAAATTGAATTAACCTGCTCTTTTCTACACAAATAGGTTTCCGCTCGATAGAACTGCTGAGGATTATCTTGACCTTAATTATACTTTGTTTTCATGGAGCCAGTGGTCAAGTGGAAAACATTTTCAAAGGTCAGGTATAATTACGCTAGAAAAGGTTTACCCGCATGTAGATTGCTTGTTTACAAGATATGGCTGAAATATTCACCTGCCGATTGATCCAATTTTTATAAACAAACTATCTTTGTAATTTACTTGATAACAGAACCATTATTTGTATATGTCATCACGCAGCGGTTACTATTTTGTAAATTATCTTTTACTAAGGGACATTTAGAGATTGTTTGGTTGATTACGTTGGCAAGTTTTGTTTTTACTTCTGCTAACTCAGTAGTATAGTATTTAAAGTCAATTACTAATGAAACGGGGTCAACACCGAACATATTTCTTTTTTCTACATTTCAACGCCCATTATAATTATTAACACCAGTTGCAAGTTATTGAACTGAATAAGAACTTAAGGTGGCTCGAAACAGTTTCCAGCACTTTCCAAGACGTAGAAATTTGATGGGTGATTATAACCACTCTATATTGGTTGATGCCAAAATCATGGTATCAAAAAACAGCCCAGTCACTGGTCAACGTGTTGCTGTCAAATCGTTACCATACCAACAATATGACCTGCTAAAAACACCCTTAAGTTTAGCTTTGAGCGCTAATAACTCAAAAACGAGCTCGGTGGCCCCTATGTTTTATTATCAAATTATAAGATGCAACTTTTTGCAAAGATTAAAAATAATTCTGTGGAGTGGGTTCAGAGCGAACTTAAAGTTGCGAAAATTTAATAATGATACCATTATTGTAGCATCGCTTGTTAAAAACAGTGGCAGTATTCATCCTTCAAAGTATAGCTGTTAGACTGAAGTACTGGAAACTGTTGCCAGCCTCCTTAAACCGAGAGAACCCTGTGATGAAACATTTTACGAATACATTAGGCTGGTTCGTCTACGATGTCTGTCATGATAGTGACAAACGCAGCAATATGTGTCAAGCAGTATTTTGTCTCTATAACAAACTAAGTGTTTGCTTTGAGAAATTCTGCTTTACTGTGTCTCTTTAGTCTTCCGTTCTGGTTTAAAATCAGGTAGAAGCCGACATCTGAGAAGCAGAAGATTATTTTCCATTATAAATCAAGCTGGAAATCACGACCATTACTATTTAAATTTCATTCCTCAAGCAAGACATTTCAGAGACTCAACGTTAAGTAATGGAGTCAGAAGACTCTCTAAAAGCAAGGACCTGGCTCACAAAAGAGTACAAATAAGAAGTGTTACTTCTAAAATTCCTAAATCAAGGAAAGAAAATGGTAAAGGACAGAGACGTTTTGCAGATAATCACAGGGAGAAAAGAGGACAAACTACTAATGGTAAAATTATTTAACAAATAAACAAGCCTGAGCAGTGTATTACACTGTGATAAAACACGACGGGCATTTGAGAACACGAGAGAAATGTAGAAAGTGCAAACCGCAGCCGAGTGCTTTCTACATTTCTCGAGTGTTCTCAAATGTCCGGAGTGTTTTGTCTCAGTGTAATACACGGCTTAGGCTTCTTCATTTGTTTTATGACATATATTTTACGTTTTATGACATAGAGTTTTGCGCAAAACAATAAAGCACGCTTTTTCTGTGTTTTATACTCTGATGAAACAAAGGTTTTTGACCAATCAGAGTGCGCGCAGGGTCCTTTCTATATTAAAATGAAATATATTTAACAAATAAAGAAGCCTCGACTGTGCTCTGTTTTGTTGTAAAGCACGCAGGAAGCGGTAGAGCACGAAAGAAGTGCAGGGGAGAACACAGTGTTTTTCCCTACTTCTTGATTGTTCTACCGCTTCCCAAGTGCTTTACAACAGAACAGAGCACAGTCGAGGCTTCTTTCTTTGTTTTATGATAAAGAATCCATTAAATTTCCCCAAGTATGTGGTGAATTTTCTTGCCAAGCCTTATTTTCCAAACGAGGAAAAGTGGCAAGAGCCGTTCTCTGTTCTCTGATAAAGCACGCTAAAATAAGCCAATCGCAGTCCTTGTTAGAACTGTTAAAAAAAATTCAATAGGCTAACGAGACGACAGCAGTCAATCACAAACTGAACTTCTGCTTAGCTTTCACTATGGAGTTGGTTTCCAGGAGACGAAGGACGCCTTCAAAGTTCGCTTTTTAGTTTAATTCTTAAACAAGGATCTAAAGGTTTGTATTCCAAAGGAATCCGACCGCATTACGGCTCATAAAAACGTGCACCGTTTGAAATTGAAATTAAGAAACAAGGAGCTCAAAGCCTGCGGATGAAAATGCGAAATACTGAGTTGTATTTTAAGGGGGCTACAGTTGTTTACGGCTTGCAGCCACTTAAAGCAAGATTTCCCGAGCTAGCGTCAAAGTTGGAAAGACTAGACTGGTTCCACTCCGAGTAAAGGAGAAAATCAGAGCAAGCTTTCAGCTGATCACCCTTCTAGTGAGCGATGATACGAAATTGTTGAGGTTCACTTCGCTGAAATGACTGGAGATCGCTACTCAGCAAACGAGTGTTACTACAATGCATGCAAGTGTTGTTTGAGCATTTTTACAAAATTAAAACTACTAATCGTAAAAAAACGGCTCAATTGGTGTTTTTTCTTGCTGTTTTACTTCTTAAGTTAAATTTCTACCTTTGTAACAAATATAATGTCTTTATCGAAGCGTTCGCTAGGTTGAGAATTTGTTTATTTCGCTGCGTGTTTTGTCGGAATCTAGCACTTCTGTTGTTAACAATGGTCTCAGTGCAGCTATATTTACGGCAGATGAATAGCTCGTTTCCACTACGATTGTCTGAGTCACAGGAAATGTTTAATTTAAGTTAAATTTGTCAATCTTACCGTCATCAGCCCGTTCTCTGTTCTCTGATAAAGCACGCTGTTTCAGCCAATCATAGCGCGTGTTACATGGAAACTTTATTATAAAAATATATACACGTTAATAAGATGCTTTTCAATTCAAGGTAAAAACGTTAAAAAATACATGTGACAAATACTTGTGAGAGAAAAAATATCATGTGGCAAGTCTGACGCGGTGTTTCGAGACTCTTCAGAGAATTTAAAACGTTAAAAAAAGCCCAACGTTAAAATTAAAAGCCCAAGTCTTCTGAAAAGCATGTTAGATTGTAGGCTAATATCATCTGCACTTTTTAAATAGACGTCAACGTTGAGATTTTCTTCCACGGTAATACTAATACTTATACTAATACTACTAATAATAAAAGCCAATATTAAATAAACATATTTATGCAGGATAACCAATTCTGTTATAAAAACTGGTATCAATATGGGTCCTGCGGTAATAAGCTCACTGACCGTATAATGTGACTTTCATTTGTAGACTCTTAACTTTATTAGAAACAGCTCTAATGTTATCAGACTCAGGAATGTACTATACTAATTTGGAAAAACCACGTATTTGCTTTGTTCCACATAACTAAATACTTTTCTGTAAAATCGTAGGTGATTTCATTGCTTTTGACCTTGGATTCGTGGTGGACGGATCTAAAGTTGTTGACGAGCAAGGAACAGGGAATTTTCGCAAATGCCTTGAGTTTGTGAAGGAGATTTTTCGCTCATTTCCAGTTTCTAGAGAAGGAGTACATACAGGACTAATAACGTATGGCACAAATGCGCGGTTGAATATTAACTTTGACTCATTGTTGGATCAGCCTCGTATAGAAGCTGCCATTGATGCTATTTCCTATCCTGGTACTGAATCGAACGCTGGAAATGCTCTTGGCACAGCAATGTCAAAATTATTTCCACACAGTGGTCGTCAAACTGTGCCCCATATACTAGTCGTCATCTTAGGAAGCAAACCTCAAGATGAAGTCGAAGCATCTGCTGAAGAATTAAGGGCAAGCGGAATTAAAATATTTTGCGTTGGTGTTGGAGGACGGTTCGACCAGTCACAGCTTGATATGATTGCAAGTTCGCCTTCAGATACTTATGTGATCACAACAGAATTTGACGCCTTAAGGAACGTCGTACCCATTCTTGTATCGCGGATAAGTACAGGTAACAATATTAAAGGTATTAACCGCTTTCTCAAATCGATAAGTAAAAAAATATATATATAACTATTAGTCAAGCCATTTGTTAGTTGGTTGGGGAACAACGTCAAAAATGGCAAAAAGGGAAATAGTCAGGCAGCCTGTCACATGTCATTCTTCTAACTGCTCTCCAACTAAACGAACGGCTGAAGTAGACTATCTTCATGTGCCTTTGAAAACTAGACTCGACAGTGTACACTAAATCAAAAGACAACGACTCTGTGAAAAGAGGTCCCGATGAAATAGTGGCGTCCTAGAAACACAGGGGTAGAATCAATTAGGTGACTCATCAGTTCTGTAACTATTGACGTAGAACAGAGGCGGCGAGTTAGAGCACGGTATGACACGTGTTCGAAACCTAGACTTGCTGTCCAGTGAGTTTTCCCGCGTCTGACGAGTTGCTACGTTAACAATTTTGTCATTTATATTTTGAAACTTAATTTTGCTGCAGCAGCTTTGCAATTAATCTAACCAAGTTCGAAATGTTAGGGTGAATGATTTACTGCAATGTGCAGCAGTTTCATCTAGTTTATGTTCATTGAGATGTTTCAGTGATAGCCTATGCTTTACATGTAGTTCTTAGTGAGCCAGCTGGAGTGTCAATACAGTCGCCCTCGCAGAGTCTTTTCACTGAAGGAGGAATTGTTGGTAAGAAAGAAATGAAATAACGAAATCATTAAAGATCTTCCTTTCGTTGTTGCATGGAAATACGAGCAAACGATGGATATACGGACCCATTCTGTAACTGATGACGTTAATACTTACCACTCAAAATCCCTGCCTATTTGGAAAACTATCTTACAGGATAGTTGTAAGATAAAATCCTAGTTGCCTTCAGAAAGAACATAGCATACTGTACACTACAATGCGAAGGATAGTTTGAAGGATAGTCGGAAATCGAGCCTATTAGATTTTGGACATAAGTACCAATTCCAAGTCAATGGCTGTTTTTATGCTAGAGACGTTTATGTTGTCTAGACACCTTTAACGTCTAAGACGTTAAATGAGTCTGGTAAAAAAAAAACGAGACGCATTTAAGTACACGGCCTAACAGAAAAAAAAATAAAAAAGGCTGGGTGCTATACTCGGAGGACACTGGAAGCAAGCAACTTTAGCGCGCCTAGTAAATTTGTTTGAAAATGGCACCAATATACGAACAAAACATGGCAGGTCTTTTCAAGTCTTTCTATCGGCGTAAGGGTATCACGTTTTTATACTAGAGAGCTTTAACGTCTCAGACGCTAAATGCGACTGATATGAGCGACGTTCAGACGCTCTTAAAAGAAGACGTTAAAGTTGACCGACCGTCGTTAAAAGCGTCTTCCTTATTTCCCGTTTTTATACTAGACGTTAATGTCGTCTCGAGACAGCTTTAACGTCCGAGACGACATTAACGTCCCTAGCATAAAAACGGCCATTATACAAACTATGTTGAGAGAAGCTGCCTAGTACCTATTATGGCATTTTTCCAAATCTAGTTCTCTTTTAATTGCTAGTAGTGCATATAGATAAATGAGCAACACCTAAGATAACATCTTTCGTTTTCTCTTTGTAGAGGCTAGAATAGATCTCGGCTTTTTGATTGACGGTTCAGAGAATGTTGGAGAGCAAAACTTTCGAATTTCACTTGATTTTGTGAAAAACATTTATGGGGCATTTTGGACTCAGTTTGGCAGTCTTCACCTTGGACTTGTGGTGTTTGGGACAGAGACAAGACTCATTTTCGACTTTGACAATAAATATACGGACATGACTGAATTAAATAATGCAATAAACAGCGCAGCATTCCCAGGTGGAAGAACAGTGGTGATAGGAGAAGCTCTAAAGTTAACTGAAACGCATCTGTTCGGTAGCAGACACCATGACTCTTACCGACGGATTCTCGTCGTAATGATGGGTAGTACCTCTGTAGACGATGTCTTCCTTGCCGCTGAGATGCTTAAGGCAAATGCAGTAACGGTATTCTGTGTAGGTGTTGGGAATCACTATGTGCGAGCGCAAATGGATGGGATAGCTTCTCAACCAAGCTCAGATCATATGTTAACAGCTGTTACTTACCCAAGTCTTACATCTCTAACCCAAAACCTCATTGATAAGATCAACGAAGGTAGGGCCATTTACTCGACGTCATCAGTAACTATTCTAAACACGATCTCAATACGCTATTCTGTAATTGATATAACCTTTACATCAATCCCTTAAAATTTAAATGATTATCGTTATCATTAACCAGTGTGCAGATTTAAAGATGATACAATTTATCATGACTGGAGAATCCCGCTATATCTTTTACTCCGTATTTCGGCTACCCCAATTCAGAACCCTGAGGGGGAAGGAAGCAGAAAGTGTCTACGCTGACTTAATATTTAAAAATATTAACGTAAGAACTGCCAAGCTTTACAGCCTTATCTGAAATCTATCTGGAAACAATTTTGTATGACGTGTCGTTGTAGTAATAACTTGAAAATCGTATTTTGACAGACATGTTACTTCCTGATTTTCTTTTTTAAGAAACTTTCATGGCGTTCGTAGTTTTTTGACGTTTCGAAAAAAATAACCCAACAACTTGAGAATACTTATCCAAGGTAGTAACTGTTTGGATATCATGACGTAATTATCGAGCTGTATGACGCCAGTCGCTCATGTTTAAGCTACATCGTCAGTTATAAACCTCATTTCGTCTGCCATTGATCTTAAGCAGCATTGCTTATCTTTGTGTCATGACATTTGTTTCAAAAACAAGTTGTCTTAGTAAATCAATATCTGTTGTTAATACTTCCAATTTGTAAATTTCATGCAGCCAGGACATCTTATATACCACCCGAAGATCCCTCCAGGAGATTTGAACGTTATGCGAATCAGAGCGGAAAATCACCTGGCCACACTGGAAAAGTATCAGCAGCAGGAGTATCACCTATACTAGGTGCGCCACAAACAAATCCATCCGCGATTTCACCTGCAAAACCTCTGATAGGACCAGGAGGTCAGACATCAGGAAATATTGCTCCGGCATCTGGCCACACTGGGAAAGTACCAGCAGCAGGGGTATTGCCTACGTCAAATGCACCAGGAGTGCCACAAATACCACCATCAGCGATTTCACCTGCAAAACCTCTGATAGGACCAGGAGGTCAGACATCAGGAAATATTGCTCCGGCATCTGGCCACACTGGGAAAGTACCAGCAGCAGGGGTATTGCCTACGTCAAATGCACCAGGAGTGCCACAAATACCACCATCAGCGATTTCACCTGCAAAACCTCTGATAGAACCAGGAGGTCAGACATCAGGAAATATTGCTCCGGCATCTGGCCACACTGGGAAAGTACCAGCAGCAGGGGTATTGCCTACGTCAAATGCACCAGGAGTGCCACAAATACCACCATCAGCGATTTCACCTGCAAAACCTCTGATAGGACCAGGAGGTCAGACATCAGGAAATATTGCTCCGGCACCTGGCCACACTGGGAAAGTACCAGCAGCAGGGGTATTACCTACATCAAATGCACAAGGTGCGCCACAAATACCACCATCGGCGATTTCACCGACGAAACCTGTGATAGGACCAGGCGGTCAGACACCGGGTAATATTGCTCCGGCACCTGGCCACACTGGGAAAGTACCAGCAGCAGGGGTATTACCTACATCAAATGCACAAGGTGCGCCACAAATACCACCATCGGCGATTTCACCGACGAAACCTGTGATAGGACCAGGCGGTCAGACACCGGGTAATATTGCTCCGGCACCTGGCCACACTGGGAAAGTACCAGCAGCAGGGGTATTACCTACATCAAATGCACAAGGTGCGCCACAAATACCACCATCAGCGATTTCACCGACAAAACCTGTGATAGGACCAGCAGGTCAGACACCGGGTAATATTGCTCCAGTACCTGGCCAGACTGGACAAGTTTCAGCTGCGGGAGAATCACCTCTACCCGGAGCGCCACAAACACCACCTGTGATACGACCAGGAGGTCAGACCCCAGGTAGCAGTCCTCCGGCAAATCAACCTTCTTCCAGTTCTTCTGGTCACGGACGTCCAACTAAACCGACAGGTCCGAGTTATGGCCCTGCACCAGCGGCACCATTAGTGCCTGCCGAAGGTAAGGTGGCTTTGCCAAACATTAAAGATAAATTTTGGATGTTGTAGTATTGTAACAACAAGTTCAAATGCGCTGCTAAATGAGTCTTGTAAAAATGCATTCAATCCATCTTACCTACGTCTAGACGTAAATTTCCACAAGAATGGAAGTTATGGTATATTTCTACGACTTTATAATACGTAGTTTTTGTGTATTCGCAATCTAGTATTGTCTTTTTTCGGATATATTTATTTATTTATTTATTTTTTTATATCTTTACTTTGTTTTGCAGACGAAAAGCTCGACCTTGCCTTTTTAATCGACGGATCGGCTTCTATGTCAAATGCTGGATTTGAAGCTACTAAGATGTTCATTAAGGCCTTATACAGCAACTTTCCTATTGGCGAAGATTCTACTCATGTTGCTTTAGTGGTCTATGGTAAAGACACACATGAAGTATTCAATCTGATCGAAAACACAGACAAAGAAAGTATTGATAAGAAGCTACTTTACACTGCAAATCCAAGTTCTGATGAAAACTTTATGGGAAGGGGTCTTAAAACTGTTAAGAAAAAAGTCTATGAGGTCAGTGCGAGGCCTGGAGGACATCAGGTGTTAGTGATACTTGTGGCAGGGAAATCTCTGGATGATGTCAAAGCACCCTCACGTGTCTTGAGAGACGAGGGTGTCAAGATTTTCTGCATTGGGATTGGCGACAAAGTGGACGCAGATCAACTGAGAGATATTGCAAGTGCTCCTGAGGAGGATCACTTGGCAGCAACAAGTTCAGAACAGTTGGGGAAGCTGTTGAGTCCAATGGTGCAAAATATCAGGAAAGGTAACCCTAGAGACTACAAGATATTTAGAATGAGCTAGCGTCAACTATTTCGAAATGTACATGTAAATGTTAGGATTAATGCTTCTTTTGTCGCTAAGCTTTAAACAAATTGTTCGAAATAGAAATGCCGTCCCAATAATCCTATCTGTGTCCCTGGTAATGATTAAGGTCCCCTTACGGAGCCAACTGGCGTTCAACGACTGTACGATGACGTCATTGGGAGCATTATTACTTCCCCCTGGGGGAGGATGGTAGTCTATCGCAAGGGGAACACCTAGGCTTTTCGCTTCACAAGTAAAATCTATTTATACGTAAATTTATTTTAACTCAACTATTTCTTAAATAAAACATGTTCTGAAATGAAGAGACATCCAGTTATAATGTACTTTATTTTTTTCTAGCTATAACTGAATCAGTAGTTCACACAGGACCCGCAAGTAAGTAGTAATGTTATTTCATATAATCAATACCCACCTCTTAAGCCTTTCGCTTTTACTTGCATGTTGTTTATAATCGAAAGAGAAAAAAAAATACATTGTATAAAAATAGACGAAGAAGAACGGTTTTTGTCAATTAAGTGTATTTTCTAGTGATGAAAGTTTTTTTTTCCGATTTGTCCCCCTTATTAATTCCCATGCATGCTACATTGTTATGCGTAAAATTTTGGCGTTTTGTGCTCCCTAAACACAATATTTTGTATGAACGGACTTTTCTCGTTCTGTTTGATTCGTGTTCTGTAAAAGAAAAAAGAAATTGTTGTTTGTTATTATTTCAGATGTCAAAATGGAGCTGGCATTTTTACTGGATGCCAATTCCAATAACTTCAGACCTGATCAATTTGACAATGTATTAAATTCCGTAAAATCAACATACGGAGCTTTCATAATCGGCAAAGACAAGACTCGAATTGGTGTTGTCACCTACAGCGAGCGCCCTCGGACAGCGGTTTCCCTAGATCAATATACTTCACGACAGTCACTTGACACTGTAGTGGATCAAACATTGATGTCACCACTGTCTACTAATCCAAACCTACTTGGACAAGGTCTTGCTGCTATTAAGCAGTTATTTCATGCTAAATCACGCCCGGAGACTCCTAAACTTCTTGTAGTTATCACCGGGGGGAAATCGAGAGACGACGTAATTAAACCAACAGCAGCGTTAAAGGCTCTGAACACGACAATATTCTGTGTTGGGGTTGGACAGAACGTCGACCGAAATGAGCTTGAAACTGTAGCAACTACGCCAACAAGAGATCATGTTATTATGGCAGCTATATCACACCGAGAAACCGCCGGAGAAAACCTTGCGTCCCGGATTAAGAAAGGTGAGGCCTGTCAGGCAGTTTGCCTTCTGACGTCAAAGTCCTTCTCATCAGAGGGAATTTGGACTTCTACACGTACATGTAGTCTATTTTATTGGCGGGCAGATACCAACAGCATTCCATTGATCTCTCCACCATATTTTCCGCGACCCAGCTCTGTCAACTTTTTGGTTTAATTATGTGTGTAGCAATTAAGTGTTTGGGATGAAAGTGAGAAGACCCTTAAGCTTATGCCAATCCGGTGTGCCCGGCCTGGCCTCTTACAAATGTATAAGCAGGGTCGTGGTCAGATTCTTGATGCGGTAATTACAACAAAAAGCGAACATTTCTTTCATATTCATTATTTTTTTTTAATGCATAGCCTGTTACAGGATCCTAGATATATCTTCGTCAGTTTCGCTTCTTACTGGCTACGACCCTGATGTCATCCAGGTCTTGGTATTATTTTTATTTTTATTTATTTTTATATTTTTTTGTTCGCGTTTCTACGAGATTGTAAAACTAGAGTTATATATTTTTACTTGTATTTAGTTTTGAGTGTTTTTTCCTTGTAGCTGTTCAAGTTGACCTTGGATTCCTGGTTGAGGGATCAAAAAACGTGTTAGAAGCAGAATTCATGCAATATATGGAGATTGTGAAGTATATCTACAGCGCTTTTCCCATTTCCCCAGAAAATGTCCAGGTCGGGCTTGGTGTGATTTCAAGTAACCCTGAGATTGTATTCAGCTTCGACAAGTACTTTGATAAGACAAGCCTCGACTCGGCAGTAAACAGTGTTGAATATCCCGGGATTCAGCAAGTCGCGAACATTGGACAAAGCCTTCTTGTTGCCAAGGAGATCTTTTATGGCAAGGGTGCCAGAAAAGGAGTTAGAAATGTCCTCATCCTATTGATCAATGACAAATCTAATGACGAGATCTCTGAACCTGCCAGACGACTCAGAGACAGTGGAGTGGAGATATTCTGCTTTGCAGTTGGAATCAGAGTAGACGTTCAGGAATTAACTGAAATTGCCACACGCCCCACTAATAATCACATGGTAATGAAGAGTGACAGCTTGCCGACGGGAGCCAAGAAACTCATTGAAATGTTAGAAATTGCTAAAGTGGAATCAGGTAATTTGATAGAAAGTAAACCTCGATGCGAATACACCGAACTTTCCTTACGTGTAAGGGACCTATTCTCAATGCCAACCTTAGACAGGTTATAGCCTTGGGAAAGGTGACTGAGAAAATATCGAAAGGACTACGCCAACCCAGTTTGTGTATATTCACCTTTAAATCGACAAAAAAAAATTAGAATTGAAGCAACGTAAGTGAATAAGTCTCTTCTTTATGTTTTCTCTATTTTGAAGCGGAGTGCAACGGTGTTCCTGCTACTTTTTATTAATCATAGATTCCAGTATCGTCTGTATGCGAACTGATTCTTGTTTTGCTTTCTGTCACAGATCGGAAACAAGTAACTAAACCTCAGATTTCTTCTCAAGGAAGAGGAAGTATGGATTCTATAGCTAAACTGTTAACGACATTACTTCTCAAAAGTATTGTAATTTGATAATTACTTCCGTTAGGCTTTTCTTTAACAGTTAGAACATGGTTGTGTATCATTTTTGTCTTAACAAAGTGTCTGGTGTTGTGATAGACATGTACAGGAAAGAAATTGTTTTGTTAAATCGATTGTTGCAGTGTAGTTTACTTGCACGCAGGATTAAAATGCAAAGAGAAAAAACTATGATTATACGGCTTAATAGCGAAGCTCACTTTTCAAATGTTGTTTTTCAAACAGACCCTGTTGATCTCGTCATCCTTATCGAGGGGACTTACAATACCATGCCTGGAGACTTTGAGCAAGTAAAAGAAATTGTGAAATCCATATTTTACAACTTCGACGTTTCACCAAATGGAACGCATGTAGCCATGGCCGTCTTTGCTGAAGAAACACGGATCATCTTTAATTTGAACAAGCATCGTGATCTCCAAGGTATTGATGACGACATCAATGCTGTCTCATACCTCCCTGGTGCAAGCGTGTTGGGGAGTGCCCTTCGTGACATAAAAACAAACATTTTTGATCAATATGCGAGACAAGCTGTTCCTAAAGTGCTAGTAACTGTCATGACAGGAAAGCCTGAGGATGAAATCCAAAGAGCTGTGAATGAACTCAAAACGACATGTGTCTTGGCGTTTGCCTTGGGTCTCACCTCCAATTATAGCCCGGAGAGTTTGAATCTGGCCTCAGGTGAACCTCATTCGGAATATGTGCTGATCAGCGAAACATTTCCGGAAGCTAGTTTGGTAGGAAAGAAAATGGCTGATAAAATAAAGAAAGGCAAGTAATTTTTTAACGTACGTTTAACCAAAAACTCTTATACTTTTTTTTTAAAGTTTAGTCCCTGAAACTGCAAAGCATAACTTACAGATTTGTTTGTGGGCTCCGAGAGAAGATGGCGGAGGGTGAAATTGCGCGCATTCCGAAATGATACAGTGGATTACAATAATCCTAAATTAAATACTCAGGCGTGTTGGGAAGCTCTGAAAACCTTTTTTGAGAAGTATTCCTCGAGCATGCGTAGAAAGCGAGACTTCAGGTAAAGAAAACAAAAACAAACAAACAAATGACCTTAAATTTTCTCTAGGTTTACACTACACGAGTGATTAATATGAACCTTGTCATGCTTCCATAAATTTATAGCATCCATCATTCTTTTTATAATTATTGTAGATGGCATGCAAATATAGAAGTTCCATTAGCTTCAATAAAGAATTTCAAAAGGCAAAGTGCTCAACATGTATAAAAAAAATTAAATGAAATCCTGGTATGTCTAATATTTTTGTTTGTCTCCTCAGTTGTGTCGATTGTAAAATCTCGTTCTGAACGCTGTGTTCAACCAGGTGGTGAGTAGTAAAGATAAAACCAGCACATATGATAGACATTCATTTTATCACCCAGGTACAGTGGTAATTAAAAATGCTCATTAACACTGGACAACAATAATAACAACGACAAACAAAGACACAAACAAACGAGCATAACACGTACTCTGAACTCAATTTAACTGCAATCTTGGCAAGGAACTATACTACCGTATAATGATATCATATAAATATAAAGAGCGTCATGATCAGTAATAAATATCAAATTATGATTGACGTGCTTTACATATCCGTAGAACTTTCAGCATAATTTAGCTTCTGACATCAAGTTAATAAGGGATTTATGTGTACTTAATCCCCTTGCAGAAACTAGACTGGATGTTGCTTTCGTAGTAAGCAATTGTGGAAAAAATTCAGAACACAATTTTCATCAGCAGCTGGACTTTGTGAGAGATTTAATTCACTTGTTACCAGTGGATCCTCAAAACTTACGCACCGCAGTTATTTCAGTCTCTAATGGCGTCAAAATAATTCAAGATTTGAATGTACCGGCATCAAACTCCACGGATGTGTCCTTTGAGTCCGCGTCATCTGGAGGACTTTGTACTTTTGGACGTGGACTGGAAGCTACAAGCAAAATGTTTAAGACCAAAGGCATGAAGGGTGTGCCTCAGTTTTTAATTGTCCTCGTGGCGGGAAAATCTAGCGATGACGTTTCAAAGCCGGCCAATGATTTGAACAGAGAAGGGATCCTAGTTTATTCAGTTGGTTTAAAGGAAACGATAAATGCATCTGCAGTCATTAACTTGCCAAGTGACCCTGCTTCAGAATATTTCATATCATTTCCGGATTTTGCAGCCGTTGACTCCACAAAACAGGCATTATTTGACAAGTTG
This sequence comes from Micromussa lordhowensis, assembly GCA_964020085.1. Classification (NCBI taxonomy): domain Eukaryota; kingdom Metazoa; phylum Cnidaria; class Anthozoa; order Scleractinia; family Lobophylliidae; genus Micromussa; species Micromussa lordhowensis. Next base: position 35,473,166 of record OZ026598.1, on the reverse strand, counting down.
AATAGAGGTTTGTTGAACAAATAAATTACATTTAAAAAATGGCCGAGTAACCAGGCAAAAGATCATAGCAAATTAAAAAAGATGAAGTGATCTGGTTCAAATAATAAAACTAGTGAAGTCTACGAGCTTTTGATTGCTGTCTGCAAATTTTGACGTATAAATCCTTGTCAAAGATTTCAGATTGGCCATCGAATAACTACTATTTAACCAGAGAACGTGTTTTAAGTTTGCTACAAATATTAATACTAGATGATGTCCTGGATAAATGATTTAATTTTTCTTTGACAAAAATCTACTTCAAATAGGATCGTGAAAATTAAAATAGTTATCGAGTAATGGTTTCTTGTATGACACTTAAAAGAGGAAGTCATCTTAGTATGACCAACCACGTTTGTCATATCAATGTAGACCCTAAAGCTTTTTCTGTTTTCTTTGTATCCATCAAGTTTTCCAAATCGGCAGAAAGCTAGTTTGTCCTCCGCCTATAATGGAATGCAGTACTAATGGTAAGTTTTGTTCAATATGTGAAGAAGAAGCCACTCAGCCCTAGCTTGGTTGTTTTTGCGGGATCTCTACGTAGGTGAAATTGAAATTTAGAAATGCTGGATGTTTAGGCAGGAAAATCGGGCTACCCTCACGGCCAAACTAGAAACCAACATAATCTACGTCTGAGGCATCAGCTTAAAATCAGTTTGACTCGGTCCTCGTTGGTGGGAGAAGAGCTTTGTAACCAAATTCTCCCCAAATGTCTAATTCCAGCCTAAATGTATTTCGCCATGTTAGCAAGAGCTTGCTGATAAAGCAAATTTCTTTGCTAAAACGTTTCCTTCAGAAAAGAATAAAGCTCCTTTCCTTCAATAGCACACACCCATCAATTCCTCCGCCCGACGTTTTCTTTTTCCTTGCTATTAATGTTGACATATTCCTTCTTTCCAGCAACTGCGACCACAGCAGGCTCACAGCTGCCAGCTCAATCAATCAATAAGACAAAACCCTGTTTGCCAACAGCAGGACCAAATGCAAATGGGACAAAGATGGGACCAGTCGATCTGGTTTTCCTTGTTGAGGGCAGTGATGCCGTAAACGAAACTCTATTCAAGATTATGCTAGACATTGTAAAAGACGTCTGCAACCGCTTTCCAGTCTCCCTGCAGGAAACGCACGTTGCTTTAGTCGTTTACGGCACTAACACAAAAACTGAATTCAATCTCAGAGACCATTACAACACCAGCAAAATCAACGAAGCTTTAACTTCAGCTCGAAAACCCACTGGTGTTACTTTGGCTGGGAAAGCACTAAGTGCAGTGAAAAATGAGGTTTTCGATACAGCCGGAAGAACTGTTGAATCTGGAGTTTCACGTGTTCTCCTGCACATTATGTGCAGTAAATCACTTGATGACGTCATAAAACCAGCTAAAGTTTTAAAGGAGTCTGGAGTAAGGATAGTGGCTGCGGGTTCTTGTCCTGAATCCAATAAAGTAGATCTATGCAACATTGGTAGCCCTCCATTGTGCAGTAACTCTGTCTTTATTCGTATACTAAAGCCTCCATCTGTTCCTGGACGTGAGCTGGCAGATAAACTGAAAGAAGGTAAGTGAGACATGTATTGCTTGAAATAAGAAAAATGCGATCTTCGGGAAATACAGAAACCACAAGCATGCTCATCACTTGATTCTGTATAACCTGTAAAATTAAAACTTATATATCGTTTCATTAGCTTACGTGGAAGCCCATTATATTCTTGATGTATGGGTACATCAGAATCACATTTGTATAAGCAGTGATTAGGGCTTTGTGTTCAAATCGGATTCTTGACAATAATATTTCACGAGGCATAATTGGGGCAATACAATATCCAGTAATAACGTGATTTTAGTTGGTATTTACTACCAAGTAAGCTAGAAAACTTAAATTTGTAGCAACAGCAGTCTTATCAGTGGCTCGCTAATCTTGTAATTAGATCAGAACTAAGTGAAAGGACAAGAGAACGTGACGCTTACGTTACTTAGCGGAAATATGAGGTAATTCTTTCTTATTGATAGGTGTTCCTGTTCAAAATATTACAAAACAACCTTCAGGTAAGTAGGCAGACCGAAATCTGAGTACTCAACCTAGAAGCGTTATTTACTGAGACAAGAGAAGATGAATTGAGGAATACCCAACAGGCTCACAGCAGCCTTTTTTGACTGTAATTACAACTCAGTTCATTGTACAGTTTCAGTGCAAATCGTTATTGTTGGTATTATTTTTTCCGCACGTAATCAAACTAAACTAAGCGTCATGCGATCGTGTTACGCGTCTGTTATCCGTAAGACGAAAGCTGCCTACAGGATCTGCCTTGCGCGTACCAGTGGTACATTAATTGGAAACTTGCAATAATGAGATTGCGTTAAATTATTTTAAATCAGCCTCTCATTAAACTCTGCGTCAAACGGTGCATGAAGCCGATGATCACGTTTTTCATCGCTTTGAACATGGCTGCGAAGGATCGTGATAGATACTGGGAATGATGTTGGCAATATGTTTCACATCCACAGGTGAAAATACTACTGAGCCTTCAACTGGTATGTTTCTATAAATCTTATATTCATGCGTTTAGATAAAGGAAGTAATAAAGTATCACTTGTATTGTTCACCTGTCATGACCTGAATAGATGATTTGCAACTACTGAGTAAGTAAAATTGGCCTATTCAATGTGCATACTAAATGCATTTAAAGCGAAACCACTAAAATGTACCGAAACAGAATATAGCGTCAACTGACTTGGATGGGTTGCAAAAACAGACTCAGCTTAGATTCTATAAACATAGTCGGTGTTACATATAAGTTTTATGTCACTACCTAAAATAACAACAATTTTGACAACGAATGAGACAACTGCTGGATTGGAAACCAAAGGGTAAGTTATTTTGTATAAATTTACCAATTTAAGAATTGAAGAGTTTTAATTAAAAAAAAAAAAGATCCATGTTTTATGGGCCGGTGGTTGTCCTAAACAATATGACGCACAAGTTGACGGTTTTGACGGCGAAAAGTATCACTGATATAATGGGGGTCTATAATATGTTACCAATACATATCAATCTCAATTCAATAGGACTTAAAGAGGTTTAATTTAATACACACATCTCCTTTGAAATTTTCAGGTGGGGTTCAGCCAAACATGATTTGGAATGGTCCCCCCATACAGGGGGCGATTCTTCCTCTAGTCCCGTCTCTTATTCCAGTTCATCCTCAAGCTTTGAATCGCCAACCGAATATCTGGAACTATGTGATTCCATTCCAGCGTAATCCAGTGGCACCAGATCCTTACACTGTACACGACAATTCCCTCGAATACAGCAGTAAGTCACTTGTTATTTCTCAGCATCACGGTGTGAGGCTTATTATATATTTATTACTATTACTGACTAAAAATAATCTATATAGGCGATCTGTAAAGGAGTCAAAACCCTATATAAGAACAGACCACTAAAAGGGAAGAAAAATAAAATAATTAATAAAATAACTAATAATTAATTTCAAGTTTCTAGAACTTTAACTTAATTCAAGCATCAACTTAAAGCAATGAGTTTCAATGCGACACGAGAATAATTAAAACTATAATAATAGTTAACAGTCTAGTTGTTTTGCACCCTCTAACATAATGAATGTTCTTACTGGTGTATATAGCACACCGAGGCAGTGATTTGACTTTCTCTTTTTTGCAAGGTATTTTAATTTGTTTTTAAAATTCGCTTAAGGTACGAATTCAGGTGTCGTGTTTTGAGTGTTAATTATAAAACAAAAGCATCTGACATCAAGCATACACGACTATATATATTTATTAAATTCTCAGCTCCGACTATTGCATTTCTAGCTTTTTGATTGGCTAAAAAACTCCGACTATGAGCCAATAGTCGGAGTTATGGAAAATAGTGCGCCAAGTTTAAACATTTTCCGCGCAAAATTTTCAACTTCAGCCCTCTAAAATGGCCGAAATAAAAATCGGCGGCAAAACCCGGTTTGAGAATTTAGTGAAACAATTATTCCATTCGCCCTTGTTGGATATGAAGTGATTATATTATTTTATCACTTCATATCCAACTCGGGCTCATGGAATAAATTGTTATATATTTCCTTTTGCAATAATATGTTTAAAATCGGCAAAAATGTCTCTCATTCATCTAAGAAAATGAATTTTAGGAAAAAGGATAATATAAAGATTTAGCCAAACCTAAAAAGGAGGCTCCTTGGCCAGTTTGTTCAAAGCCCGATTAAGCCAACCCAGGATAAGTGAGAATTTTGATTTTGATTTGTAACTTTACGTTGAGATTTTCTGTTTATGTTGTACGGCCGTCTGTTTTGAGTTTGAATATAATCTCAAGTCCTCAAAATACACAAAACAAAAAAGTGGTACACTTTGTATACATATTGTATACAAGAAAAATTTATACTTCGGTTAACTTTTAAAATCCTGGGTTAGCGTTACGGGTTAGCGTCGAGGGCGAGGGTTAGGGTTCCGAACAACCTAGCCCTGAATACAACAAGTTAACATGACATGGGTCTGCGATCCAATCGAAAACCAGCACTTGGTCAGCTGTTGATTTAAAAAAAAAAACACGTGATTTAGATGAGCTCGAAACCTGAGTCCGCGATATGATCGTGTGATACTGGTCAGCAGATACTTTCTTTTGACAGGTGTCAATTGGACCATAACATGGATGTCCATTATGGGTATGGGGTTCCGCTTGCGCACCTTGGCGCGCAGGAGCTCCGCTATAAAGCCTGTGTTACGATCGTTATTATGTTGCTAATTACTGAATAATGTCCTCAGTATAAGAGCGTGATGTTCATTGTCCTGTTAACAGCTGCATGTGTGGATTACGACCCAGCCTGCTCTGGCTACGGTGTCAACGGATATTGCGATGGACCCAACATTGGCTTCAGCGATGATTATTTAATGAAGATGTGTAAAAAGAGTTGTGGATTCTGTAAGACGTAAGCTAAACAGTTCGTTGCTATTTATTATAAACTAACGCTGAACTAAGCGTTGTTATGAGATGGACCTAATTTTAAACGACACTTGCAACCGTACGCAACACTACTGGAAAGTATTGCGGGTAACGATAGAGCACTGATCATGCCCATGTATTTATGGATTTTCCTTCTATCCTACCAAACCACCGTGGATTTCGATCAAACAGCGGCAAGCTAACGCTGTTCATAAATACCTTTCAGCACTAACCCGCTTACTTTTACACTCTTGTTGTGTCAACCTTTCTCGAAAATTATTTTCGATGTCAATGCACAACAGTCTAAAGAGCGATGAAGACTGAATATAATATTCAAAAATTAATCAGGAAACATGATAAATTACTAAAACAAATACTTTTAGTAATGTGATCCCATCAGTCTGATGATTTCTTTCTTCGGGATTTTGCTGAAAGCCGTATATTTTCTTTTATCAAAAGCCAGAAATTTCAAACTTTGCAGCTTCCATGAAGTGTCATATAATATGTTACTTTCTAAACTAGCTTGCGCGAGTCGTACCGGGGAATATTGGCCGGCTCTCACTCACGGTTATTAACAAGTATTTTTTTTTCTCCAACTTCCCAACTGTCCGGAATTTTAAATCCTTGCCCAATTGGCTAATTGCGCGCGATCCAGTGGTCCTGAGTTTCCCATCCGGACACCAACTACGGACCGCTCAAACGAGAGCTAACATGGCAAAGTCGAAGTTTACTATCCTACGAGGAAAACGTACTTCAAAAACGCAAAAGCTGCTTTCAAAATAATACCGTAGCGAAAAAAAGAACACGTTATTTGCCGGTCTTGGTCGGTCTGTTTTGTGAAAACTATGCCCTCGGTACGGCTCGGGGCCACAGGCTGAGGGCCGTACTCAAGACCACGTCACAGTTTTTCCAACACGGACCCTGCGGCTGGCAAAAAAATGTATGTATTTCATTATACCAAAACTGATACGTTAATGTTACGTACGAAGTAACAAAAATAGTTTAAGTCCACTTTTACAGAAATGCGTCCAAAAAGGTCAAGGGGGTATATTTACAACTAAGTCAATTGTTATTTAGATGCATACACGTTTTAAACTATTTATTCGTTTTGTTTTCAGGGATCAAGACTACACATCCGCTGGCATATGGATCAAGAAGACTTTAATCCCAAAAAGCCTTGAACATAAGACGAGGCAAAAAATGTCAAAAAAGAAAACCAACTCAGTTGACTTGTTCTCTTAAGTTAAACACTGAAATGGCCTTTCCGACCGCAAGGAACGTTACCCTTGCAGAGACCCCACTTATCTAGACTTGGACAGGTCATGGTTTTCCAAAAGTATTCATCCAAAAGTAATCAAACTTATCAATCATGACGTCGTCATAAAATGTCAAACTTCAAATTGCCCCCCTTCTCGGATCTGTTATCTTGGATTTAGAATTTGTTTTAAAATAAAAAAAAAGCCGGAACAGCTTCTAAATAAAATCAGGAATGCTTCAAGGAAAGAAGGGATGCAGATACTTTATATAAAGTTGAGATAAATTCTAAATTCCATTTAATTGATTGCCATAGAAACGGTCAAACAATTAGCATACTAAGATGTCTTTACACGTTTTTAGACTAAATATAGATGAGGAATTGATAAAGATTATTACCCATCTCTGTGTTTCAAGGTAGCACCTATGTTTGCGAATATAACGAGAGCTGAACCTTTTATGCAACTTCATCAATGCAACTGTGCTTGTGTAACTTAACCTCCTCAGACCAAAGATAATTGACTTTGCAGGCAAAGAAAGTTCAAATGGCTTTTACACAATTTCTTCTGTCAATTTTATATTCCCTAACCGTTTAATTTTGTGTTTTTTTTTTTGGATGGTGGTTCCTTTACGATCAAAAGAAAACAAAAAGTAGTGTAAATTGTGACAACGACGACAATTAGCACCAAGAACAAATATACCAATAAGTGCTGCACTATCATTTTAAGACTATAAAATACCAATGATTTTCAAGGAAATAATAGCAATAAGTAATGGTAATAGGACTGAGACAGAGTGTCGTCCAATTCGGTCTGTAATCATACGAGTGATAACAAAATCGGACGATCGCGCAGCTGGAGTCCCATTTGTTAATCACGAGTATGATTACAGACCGAATTGGACGACACGAAGTCTTATTACCAATTAATCATAAAAATTGCAATTTCCGAGAAAAGAAGAATAGCTAAGTTATGGAAGATAGGGAAAATTTGCATTAAAATACCTACAAAGGAGATGTAAACATTCTAAGGCCACCGTACCTACTACCGGCAAATAGGCGCCAAAAATACAAAAGCAAGCGTGTGCACGCACGCACGTAATTGCAACTTTGAATGTGATTGGTTGATTTAAACTACAACTTCGAATGTGATTGGCTTATTGAACTGTCCGATAACAAGCTGTCCGATAACAAACTGCCCGATAACAAACTGTCCGATAACAAACTGTCCGATAACAAACTGTCCGATAACAAACTGTCCGATAACAAACTGTCCAATAACAAACTTTCCAATAACAACTTGGCAAATGAATTAGTGGAAAATAGGAGTTTTTTTAAACCAATCACAATCGAGGAAATTGTAATTTTTATAATTAGACTAAAAATCACACCTAAGCAATTTCAGTAAAAATAGATATATTGTCATAACATCAGTACTCCGTCTTTCAATGTAGTTAAAAGCGAAGATTTTTAAATTTGTCAAATTTTACGTTTTGTCAAGTAGTCGGAGGATTCACTCGACTATCACCTCGTGGATCCACAGCTACGTTGACGATGTTATGACGAATTTCATGATCAATAACAGGACTGAAGCATGACAAACTGACATCAATTTGTTAAACTCAAGCGAAGTGTATTTCAGCTCTAGATTGGCTATGTTCTTCTTACCTCTCATTTCATTGCTCGTTGATGTTCTCTATGCTCTAAGCTGACAATATACGCCAAAAATATGCAAAAAAATAACCAAACAAACAAATGAAACTAGCAGTGCTGGCCACCCAGATCGCCTTGTCGCCAAAAATTACCTTCCTACTTACATTCACCACTTCTAAAACTTCTGAACAAAACGTGGACTGAATATATGCTATACGAACGAATGAAGTTTTCGTTTAAAAAGGTACATAAATATCAAAGTAACTATAATTTCAGATACCAGATAACTGATTATCTAAGCATCTTTCGACAGCTCCAAAGGATTAAATCAGAATTAAGATGGGTAAACATAATCATTTCTGCAAGTCGCCTCTTTTCGCGCTCTTTTTAGTACTTATTCAGTCTGATATAAACAAAGGAAAACATGTGATCGACCTTCCTTGCAGACTCCCCAGGCCCAACAGGTCTGCTACTTTTTTCGCAGCCTATGGATCAAATTCATATAAAGTATCTGTTTTACTCCTTGTAATTTTCGGAATTGAGTAATCAGTGTACTACATGTATGTCTAGCTTCATATTTTAATTATATGTAAAAGAAATATCTCAGTAAACAGCGACCTCGAATAAAAGTTTTGAGTCAAATAAACGCCACAAAGTTTGAAATACAAGACCGGGGGAGTTGATAATCGACAAAAATAAAGTAAATCAGTCCGCAAATACCGCTTGACTTACCCTAACCAACCATTTCCTTCTTGTTTTGGTTATGCTCTCCACTTCTCCCTCAGAAAGCCATCACAACTTCGTCCCCCACTGTCCGTCGTCATGTTGCTGTTCATACCACTAGAGGCTCACAGACCTTTTTCGGTCCGACATCCAAGTCTGTGGCATGTTTGCCTTCTAGTATCTCTCGTTAGTGAAATATGGAACAATATGGAACAGAATAGGTTTGAAGGAGTTACATTAGGTAATAGTTGTCACTGTTGAATGGCTTTAGCATTATTGACCGAACAAGCGATAAGTTTGAAGTTTTTAACGACAGTTTAAGCTCAAATAACCTGCGCCGGGGTTTAGACGTTGAAGACCTTTGCAACCTAATTTTTAATTTATTGGTTCTTTCAAGGTGGCCTTTTATCTCGCCAAAACCACCACCGGTCATTCTAGCTTTGTTTCTATACAGTAGCATCCGCGGAAAAGTCGAAGAATATCGCAGAGGAAAGTACCATGTAATAGTTTTTGAATGAAGAAACATGCCACGAAGGAATGGATAAAGTGGCGCGCATTCACGAAAACGTATTTAATGCGGCATTTCGTCAAACGAATCTCTGTCAGAAGTGGATTCAACCATGTGTCTTCGATTACTGAGGAAGATTAAAATATTTCTTCTCATAATTTGGGTTCAAACTGCCTCGACACTGAGGCTGAAATCAGGTTGGTGATTTTTACTTTGGTAGGTATGTATTTCTCGATTCACTCTACTAATTGGCTTTGATGCAAACATTTCAATAATTAATATCTGATGGGGGTGCTAAATACATCGACCAAGGTGTTGTCTTTTCTTAATCTAGGTAATAGTATTGCTTATCTAACGTTTTCTGAGAAAATACGTTCCTTATATTATTGGAAGCTAGATGTAAATATCGACAGGAAATAAAGAAAATTGACTCCTAGTTTACCTTTTTAACTGTAGAACTGACTGCACTATGAATCTCAATGATCTAAATCTCCTTCCTGCGTCTTCGTTTTAATTTCTAATCGATCGTGAAACATGAATGTTTCTTATTTTAAGCACGACACGGCGTAAACTTAATTGGTTATAATGGGAAGTAAGTGGTCAAACATATGTTATAGTGATCCATCTTCGTGTTGAGTTCAAGTACTATAAATTAGGACATAAATATGTTATGCCGATAAACACGCACAGCTCGCCTAAAATAACCTAAATAAACTTTACCAAGAGTTTTTCAATTAATTATATTACCTGAATACACTCTCTTTCGCTCTAGGAAAAGACTCTATCCAAGATAAAGACCATAAAGCATCGCGGCGTTTCCATGTCAACGATTATCAGAACAGTTCTTTGGCTTCAAGGCGAACCACATACCGCATTAACATGCCAGCGAAGGTGGCAAAGCTTATCCTCCCTCAAATGAGAAATAAAAACCAAGAGACAATTATCAGAATATATCCGGACACATCAGTTCCAACACAAAATCAAAGTTCAGCAAATTACATGTTAAGCCTCAGTTACAAGAAGCTTAATGACGACGACGTTTCAAATAAACTCAAAATTGGGAGGAGAGCTTGCTATTACGGACACCGTCCAGGCTGCTGTTCAGTTTGTTGTCCCGGATGTAAGTGCCCATATTGCTGTACAGTGTGCATGGTATCATGGGTTATTCTAAAGCGTTCCTCCGTTTTTTTGTTTTTTTTTTCTCTCTACTCTTTTCAATAACAGGTGAAACCTGGTAAGGGCTATTGCTTGTTTAGGACCAATCGACTCCATAATTTTCACATCGACCATTAATTACTGAAGAAATGCTTAATAGGCCAATTTCGATATATTAAAATTCAGCCTAAAACAATAGACCTCAGAACGAGGCTCCAGGAAATAAACCCCAGAAACTCTGTATTTATTCCCCAGAGCCCCGTGCTGAGGTCTATTGTCTTAGGCTGAATTTTAATATATCGAAATTGGTCTATTCCTGACAATCTTTGTAAATCTATGCATGCAGATACAATTCTTAACATATGACCACCCGGGTATAAAGAGCAAAACGATAACTATATTAAAGTGTGTCTATTTTATTTTTGTTTATTGCAGCGATGTGTAACCCGTCCATGTTACCAGGTATTCCTACAAAATGATTTTAATGAGAATAATTATCGCAATTCCCACCTAATCTGGTCGCTTTATTAATTAGCTCATGAACGCAAAATACTTTATCCTGCAAATCTGGACTAAATATAATAGAAAATAGCAGCAAACATTTCAGACAAAACAACCATGATAAGCTATTGGTTATCATTCCTCTATTGCGATACCTAAACGTATTATTCATTGAATTTTTCAGGATCATGCGTCTGCTGTCCCCGCCCAAGTAAGTTGCAGACAAGTGTCTTATAGCATGGAGAATGCATTAAGGAAGAATTGATATGTGGTGTACTCCCTATATATAATGGCCTATATGGAGACGGTGGGGGGGGGGGGGGGGAGCTCCGCCCGAAAGGAGCACCTTTTTCAGGCTTTAGGTATTTAAAAGGGTAGGGATTTCACACGTTGAAGTATATAAGAAGGCAGGAAATCTTTCAATTAGTTATTTTTAAAGTGTCTTAAATTAAAATATTTCGAACGGACGCAGCTTATGACTGTACCATTTCATTTAGAAGGTACATGAAAATGACAAGAAGACCTTTTTTTGGCGATTTATTCATAAAATGGGCCACTCATAAAAGTATGTGAAAGAGGCACCTTTTCTATCAAAACTGATATACTGAAGGGTGAGGGGCTGGACCTCTGTGCAGAACCTCCCCCGTAAAGAACTTTGCAGAGTAACCCCCCCCCCCCCCCCGAGCTGTTCACATAATTGATTCACACTGTAATATGTCCAGCATGATCATTTGATCACCGGTCAATTGGACAGAACTTATGACATGTCTAATTTATAGGGCACTGTACTTATGTTTTGGGTTCTGTTCGAACTTTGAAAAATTGTATTTTCTACCTAAAAATGCCTCAGTTCACTCATCTTGCTCGATGTTCTTTTTTTTATTGCATAAACTTCATCTCAGTTTGTCCCCGACCACGTAAGTATGTTTTGTATTCAGTGCTAAACAACTTTGTTTCATTTGAACCCATTATCCAACACATGATATAAAATCTGAAAAAAGTACGCCCATGGAAAAGAACGGCCCGCCTAGACTAGCACTAGCTATGCGCGAGCCTTTCTAACTGTGAGACTGTAAATTGAAGGGAAATCAAGATTGATTGATTGATTGTTTTTGGCATGGTATAACCGTCTAAGATGTCGGACGATTTCATAAAGCTGCATTCGTAAGAACGAACTTGTCGTTTAGTATAACAATGTAGATCTTTAATTTGCTCCCCGGCATGATTTATGTAATGATTAATGAGATACCTTTTGTTACTTTCAGCTTGCTGCTGTTGCTGCTGTTGTTCCAGCCCATCCCCTCCTCCACCACCCCCTCCTCCAAAAAAGCCACCGCCTCCCCCTTGTCCTATGGTGTGTCTCCCGTGCAACCCTTGCCCCAGACCTCCACCGTGCCGTCCAATATGTATACCCCGTCCGATAATCAGACCTTGTCATCCCCCATGCCGCATACCAGCACCGCCAGTAACTGGACCAATTGATGCACCCTGCATCGCGGCCCCTCCTGTCATGGGACCGTGCCATCCGCCCTGTTTGCCCCCAAAACCATTTGTGCCTGCTCCGCTTCATCCCGCTCCACCAATACCAGCTGGCAGACCAGTGGTGGTGGATCATCCTTTAAGAGGACCCCCTATATTCATTGGTAAGAAGTTAAAGTTATTTTTAACAATAATAATCATAATGCATGATGCATTTTGATGTTTTAATACACTGGGGTATCGTTTCGTATTGTAAAAACGATTTTGTCACGGAATTATAAATCACCGAAGTGGTCACCATGACAACCCCCTATACCAATAAAACTTCAATTAAAATAAAGTAAGTGACGCATTCTTTTTTTACATATAGTTAAGACGTCTGCACAATTTTCTAATAGCTGTTAGTATAAATCTACTAGCGTTCTATCACGAATGCCGTTCTCTGATTGGCTACGCTACTCACTATCTATTCTGTGATAGATAGTGAGTAGCGTAACAGTGTGCACTTGTTAACAAAATGACGACCGTTTCTTGGCGTTTTCGAAGTGTTGAGAAGAGGATTTAGATTAAACTTTGAACGACTAGTGGATTTATACTAAAACAATTAGATTATTCGCTCTCGATTTCTATCGCACGATAGTTGACTCGGGCACTATCACGCGATAGAAATCTCAAGCTCATAATCTAATTGTTAAATAGAGTCCTGAAGTTTTTTCGTACCTGATCATGATAGCTGAGGAACGGCCCAAAATTTATTTGATAACTGAGATTCCAGCACTCCAGCGCCCCAAATCAATGTAATTGTATGTATGATAAGTACTTGTGAAATGGAGGATTCACTTTACGAGTAAAATTAGAAAGCTCTCCTAACATTTAACGAGTAAATAGTGGATACCGTCATTATTCCTTAACAGATCAGTGTCGCGACGTCTTACCGGACTGCAAGGAATTTGCAAAGAGTGGAATGTGTAACCACCCGACGCCTTTCCACAGCATTCAGCAAATAAGAAAAATATGCGCCTTCTCTTGCGGCGTTTGTAACGGGTAAGTATACACGTACTAAACGCCGCTTTTACACGTTTTTTGAACCCAAGTGCTTCCTGCTTAAAGTGCCACTATGAGGAAAATCGCATCCTTCAAATCCAAGCCATTTTAAGACATAAACAAGTAGTCTATACAAGAGTAAAAATGCTTTTTACTGTTTTCAAATATCTCTTTTCGTTCCAGAGATATTCAAGTTTTTAAAATATGCAAATTAGCCAAGTGATGACGTCATACACTCAACCGCATTTTGATCAAATATGATAAACAAGGATATCTCAGTCAATTTGTATGATACATTTTTTAAATTTTTACAGTAAGATTCTACTAGTGGTGCTCCGCAATATGAGCTTAACAATTTTGTTACCATGGCAACATACTAGGTTCCAGACCTCCACAATATTAAAGACTTTTCTAACCACTTTTAGGGTTTCTATATTGATACTTGCCAATGGTGCCTCATCTGCATAATCCAGCAAGCATATAAACACATTAGGTTGAGTTCATAGCCTTGTGTAATGTTTTCCAAGCTTAAAATCACTAAAATATAGATATCAGGCTAGAGGGACTGGAAAAGAGTGGGTTGCCACGAGAACGGAAATTGTTATAGCTGTGGATGTGTTGCATTTGGAACTATTTGGCTACCAAGTTTCAATGGTTTCTGCAGCAAATTGACCGAGATAGCGCTATTGATATACTTCATGTAACATTTGGTTGAGTGTATGACGTCATCAGTGATCTTATTTGCATATTTTACTCATTTTTCAAACTTAAATATCTCCTGAGCCAATGCAGATATTTGTAAACGGTAAACAGCGTTTTTAATCTTTCGTATAATTATATGTGATTAACCAAAAAAATCAAGGGGTGAAAATTTGATCATAGACATTGTATATCAATTTATTCATGCATTTCGTTTAGCTTTCGTTTTCTCTCAGGAGTGGAGGTAAGTCTATATTCCAATCGTAGTACAAGGAAGAGAAGGGGTAGGGAGTTGGAATTCTCGTGGTTTTAAATTTTCGTCGCAATATTAAGGCATTTCAAAATTATTCCCTGTTTACAAAATAGCCCTCAACCTATTTACAGGATGATATGTTTTCGTTCGCTATGATGTCATGTGACGTAAAATGACGTCAAAACACGTGCCATCCTGCGTCAGTCATCGTAAATCGAGAGGTTTTATAACGTGAGTTAATTTAAGGTAATATAATATATAGCGAGTTGCGTAGCCAATAAGAATCAGGACGACTTGTTTGATAGTGCGCCAGTAGATATAGGGTAATACTCATTAAACACCTTTTCTACTCAAAACATTACTCATTTATAGACCCTTTTTTCACATGATACTCCCATGGCCACAATTTTAAGTTACCAAAGGGTAGAAAAAATTTATTATCATCTGATTTCCTTTTCCTTTTTTTTTCCTTTCAGTTACGACGAAAACGCAGCGCTGCTTCGTAGACACGCAAATTCTCTAGTTCACGTTAGGCCAGCAGTGCGTGCAAAGCTTAACAGAGCCTTGGCACAGATCATCCGAAACCAAGACCTTGACGGACAATCCACTCTTAGGCCTGAGCAAGACAAAGCTGAGTTTAACAAACTCGGAGAAGAAACTGGGAAGAAGAAAAGTCACGATATCAACGATTTTACGCGCCAAACATTCAATGGGAAGATGACAAAGGATCTTGAACAAGATGGATTAAGTGGATCAGGAGGAACTTCTAATAGTTTTGAAGAAACGACATCAAGAAAGAGTAACAATGAGAAAAGATAAATACTCTGAATTCTCCAGAAGATAATTGTCGTATAGATTAGGCAAGATGCGTTAAAAACGGACACCACGCGCACGGAAACAAACAAATGACGATTTTTATTTCGATAGAAATAAAGAAACTCGGAATGAGTTAAAAAATAGTCTCAGAGATAAGAATAAAATTTATATTTTTATGATGATTTTGTCGTTGTTGTTTTTTTTCTTATACCATTAAGTAACATAAGTGAAAAATGCGTGCAACAGGATGTAATTCGAGGGAGAATTTCGGCTGTGGGCAGAAACAAACAAACAAACAAATAAAAACGGCAATCACAGATATAACCCACATTTATTTAATGACGTCGATGCTGAAATATTGGCTAGGAAATTGGCCGTTGCATTAGAACTCGTTGTGATAACTGCAGTGTGTTCGATTGGAAATTGTCGACATTTTACAGTATTTTTTCCCCGTACATTTTCTCTCACGTTTCAAATAACTATAGTATAATATAAGGCTTTAGTTTCTTTATTTGTG
>OZ026598.1:35392571-35450071 GCA_964020085.1 Micromussa lordhowensis | reverse complement strand
CGCAGCACCACAGTTTCTTTAGAAACTTGCCCCCCTTTAATGTCAGAAAGACTGGTCTGATAGGTTGAGTGATTGACAAGGTCGATCAGCGGTACAACAAGAGCGAGTGGAATAATTGTTTTGTTAAAATTCCCTTCAAATATAGAAAACTAAAATATAATAAAATAAGATAAAAATAAAAACCATGCCATAATGGTAAGCTAATGAAAACTCTTAAATTACAATATCCCATGAAATCGAGGTGAATTGCGGCAGAATACGTACAGAGCCGCAAAGCGGCAAGGTGACCATTCGTTATTCACGCTATTTACCAAGATTGAAAAGAATGATTGTTTTAGTAAATACACACGAAGTGATCTCAAAAACTGAAGAAAAGAAAACCAATAAAAGTCGATTTGATTGACTTATCATTCATGCGTGGAAAGCGTGCAAGGGGCAAGAAGCATGCGCGAAACTGTTTACAGAATTTTTAACAATGGCAAATCTAACCTGTAACCTTCCATACAAAAATGATCCTCGTCACAATCTTGCAAAATGTTCTTTAAACGCCATTTAAATCAGCAATCTTAATCGAAAGTCTGCTTTGCAAAACAAATTCACCGTTCAATCGAAGTTTTCATTTTCACTTGAAATGAAAATTGAAAGAGCAGTTGGCGAAGGATCAACCTGAAATTATATCATGTGCGCAGGACTATGGCGAAAACTGAATGTTTTCTTGCACAAAGATGTTGAGGTACGTCATTGAATAGTGCTTGATGCTTCTGCCAATGAACCCTGTGGTACTTCTGCCAATGCCGGGTGAAGAGAGACTTGGTGGTCTGCTGGTTTGCTTAGGTTGATTAATCTGCTGAATCTGTGATTGCTAAGGACATGTCCTGAAACTGTTCGAAAGTCGGCAAGTCTTTTCTATTCTTTAAATCTTTCAGGCCAAATTTCATAGCCTTCTCTTTATATTTTGGTACAGAATTCTTCTTGTATTCTACGAATTTCCGATTCAGAAACACTGGCGAAACGCGAATTTACGCCGGCCATTTTGTTTTTAGTTGGATCACGCATTATCCACTCCGTACGAGGTAAAATAATGTTCATTAGCTCGAGATAGCGAACCAATAAGATTGCTTCAAGCACAAAGATCACTGAGTGTGTATATAACAATATCAGTGAGCACAGTTTTCAATTGAGAGTCGTAAAACCAGACACAGATTAAAGGAATCACTCTAGCCAATCATAAACGGCACAGATAGTCCAATAAACCAATCAAAACTTGAAATACATACATGTAACTGGCACGCTGACGCGAAGCGCGGGAAAACCGGCAAAAATGACTCACAATTGGTTCTGGTTTTACTTCACAAATAAAGAAGCCTGAGCGATATATTACACTGTGATAAAACACGACGGGCATTTGAGAACACGAGCGAAATGTAGAAAACACGAGCCGCAGGCGAGTGCTTTCTACATTTATCGCGTGTTCTTAAATGCCCGGAGTGTTTTATGTACTGTTTAAAACACGAGCAGCAGTGTTTTATCGGGTTTAAAAACACGAGGCGTAGCCGAGTGTTTTTAAACCCGATAAAACACGTGCTGCGAGTGTTTTGAACAGCTTCAAAAATAGCTTCAAAAATCCGCGATAACACCTACCTGCGAATTTTTCTATTGTTTCAAAAACCCGAGAAAACACGTGCATGCGAATTCTTCTGCGGCTTCGAAAACCCGAGAAAACGCGTGCATTGAGAACAATTGATTGAGATCTTTATATTAAGATCACACGGAGATCTTTATATAAAGATTACGTGTGATCTTTATATAAAGATCATGGTAGTCGTTCTCATTTTTACCAGGTATAAAGGTTCATGCACGTGATCAATTTGACGTCTCTGATAGGCTCATGTGCTTATGAATTATTAATGAGTTTTTGAACACAGTGTAATACACGGCTCAGGCTTCTTCATTTGCTTTATGATATAGATTTTACGCGCAAAACAACAAACCACCCTTTTTGTATGTTTTATACTCTGATAAAATATGGGTTTTTGACCAATCAGAGCGCGCGCAGGGTCCTATCTATGTTATAATTATATGATTGGATGATACACAAAGTGCTTATTGTGCACATACTTTTTTTTCTTTAAGGAACATGCCAGATGGAGAGGTAGACCTTGTCGGAGCCAGCTGGAACTCACCATGAACTCTGGCAATCATTATTCTCTATCCATCCCAGGGTAGAAGCATACAGACGTTATTTAAACATGAAAATCGCTCTTTAAAACGGTTTTTTAAACAGCGCTGGTTTGATTTGTTTTGTAAGTTTGAATGCTTGCAACTTGAATCGGTAATAAAAAGATATATATATATGACTTTCAGACCTGAACAGAATGGTCCTTACCTTACTCACCTCAGAGTCTGTTTTTCCAACTAGGGAAACATTCTATGTTCAGTCAATCGAGCAAGTCAGTTGACTGATGAATGGTGAAACCAAATTGAAACTGCTTTTGACTGCATAGAGACTCACCAATTTGTCTGTCAAGTAAAAATCAAGTCGGTCACTTAGAAGAAATACGCAGTCTATTTAAAAAAAGGTGGCGGGATGGTGAAACAGGAAGGAAAACGAAGCTGAATGTAGAATATAATTTCTTTTAATTTATTTGCAGATTTTTACTTCCTCAGGCTCACAGCCGCAAGCATGTGAAACATTAGTGAAAACCATCTTAACGAAGTCGAGTATTAGGTTTCTATTTCACGATCCTAAGATTATTTCGTTAACCCCGATGTTTATTACACATTGATTTCTTAATGTTTCAAAAGTCAAAAGTCAAAGTAAAAACAAGAAAGCGCGCATTAATTAAA
The DNA here is from genome assembly GCA_964020085.1 of Micromussa lordhowensis. Classification (NCBI taxonomy): domain Eukaryota; kingdom Metazoa; phylum Cnidaria; class Anthozoa; order Scleractinia; family Lobophylliidae; genus Micromussa; species Micromussa lordhowensis. The sequence continues at coordinate 35,447,224 of OZ026598.1, read as the reverse complement.
ACGGTATTTTCCTTGATAGTATATGGAACCAAGATATGGTGAAATTGTAGGTAGTTAATAATTAATATTATTTTTAAAATGCAAACCACCAGTTGACTAAAACAAGGGTTTGTTGGTCTTCTATTGACATTTAAGTGAGGGGTCAAGAAGTCCTCTATTACCTACTCAATTCTTCAACTACGATAAATTATTTCAACTCAAGAGTTTTAGTAAGTGGATACGTGATAGTCATGGAACACAGCAAAACATGATTTTGAATTCTCGTTTGGGGCCTAGAAATGATTCATTATGGTAGCATCTTTGAACGCATTTGATCGTTGTACTAAAGATGAACTTTGTAAATATTCTTCTCTGGGCTTTCGCGATTTTTTTGGAAGGTAACACCGGGAGATTATTCCAAGCAAGAGATTCTTCCGGTATGTATATCGATTGATTCCAATATTACGAAACAACTACATGCATTATTATGGCATAGGAAATCCCAGACAGTTATTTCTAATAAGTTTTTTTTTTAAACGGCACTTATTTCAATACCAAGCCTTAGCAAGATATATATTGTATCCGAGATATCAAAATTTATAGCTGTTGAAGCGTAAGATCCAGTCTTGAGTGATCTTCACAAGACTGGCCAAGGTTGTAGATGTTCATCTACATGTACATCTGCAGAAGTCGTGCTCTTTGAGTAGCGACATATTTTGGTATACGCGATTCAACATATTAAATATATAAAAGTTCCTCAAATCGTTATACTGTAAAAAAACATTATTAAACAACATTAAAAATATTTCACTTGCTCATGCCAAACATGAAACTACTCATTAAAAGTACAGCGGCAAATGGAACATTGCAAAAAATGGGAATTTGGCCGTTAAAAAGAAAGGCAAACTTGATGCTTAATCATCCCTGTTATGTCTGTGTTAAAGACGAGTCAGTATTTCAAGATAGAAGGTATTGCGCTTCTTTATAGATAGTAGACGTATCAGTGTATTACATGTATATTTTAATAAAAATTTCGAAAATGTACCAGTGCAGTAATAAAGTAATTTGGTTTTATCAACTGAGTTGATAGTGTGAATTGGCCACCGTAAAGAGATTCCAAAGCAGACGTTCCGAGCGTTAGCCCTTCGTCGGAGCGAATCGCGGAATTGTGGGTTGGGTGTGGTTTATATACAGAAAGATGGAGCTACGCCGTTGATTGGTGCATGGTAACGCGAAAAACAACAGAATAAATTAGTTGAATGAAAAGCGTTCGTTTATACCGTGAGGATTAAGAAATCCGATTTGAAAAATAAACTTTTGTTCTAGAGTTGTGCGGCTTTCCGTGCTTCCTTGATGTAGGGAAAGGCCGCAGATTACATCAAGGAAGCACGGAAAGCCGCAAACCTCAAAAACAAAAACTTATTTTTCAAATCGGCACTCTCGGAGATAAAAACTTCAACATGATGCCATGCATAAATTACTTAGTCACATCTAACTACCGCATTAATCAAGTTTAATTACTCTAAAAAGATAGAATAATGAAATCTTAGGTTTCGGCCTACATTGAGAAGATGCTATGCCGGTTAAATGAAAAATATAACTGATACAATGCAACTATTTACTGTTTGAAGTTTCGCAGGCAGATATACTGTCCTAGCAGTGGTCCTTCTGAAATGGCGATTAGTTTAGAAGTATTTTTTTAAAATATACTCTAACTTACAAACGTTTTTCTCAGCTTTTCCACCATTTCAACGTGAACTCAGATGGCTGATAGAGAAAGTACATCCTATAAACAAGACTTTGTCCGCTGAAACCTTGCAGAAAAACCGTGATATTCAAATATGGAAAAATAGAAAGGCATTCGCGGCCGCTGAACGCGCTATTGGTAAGACTTTAGGAAAGAGATCCTTGAGCAGAGACTTCCTGAAGAGAGTTACGTCACTTATCAAAGAGGAGGAAGATTCATCGATTAAAATGCCTGGTAAGATAAAGTGGAATAGAGTAGGGTCTCGGTAAAAGGGTAGTGCTGAATCAACTCGGGTTGAGCCCCAGGTGAGTCGAGGTGGAAGAGTGATGTACAGAGCTGAGAGGAGCGGCTCTAATACGGACATGTCTTTAAATTTTCGTATTAGAGAGATTCGACTAAATAACATTTTCTGAGCTAGTGAAAGGTGAATTGATCAACATGACACGAGCGTGGGATAAAGAAAAATTCTGAGTCTCGACAGGAGTCGAACCCATGACCTCCCGAACACCGGACGGGCGCTATATCATGAGCTACAAGAACTCATGGAGAGCATGGTCATGATCAGCTCATCTCGTAGCTCAGTGGATGTTCACTGAGCCTGATGCGAATAATTCTTAAATATAATATATTGCCTTTCTTAGCATTATTGTTGATGTTATTATGAAAAAAAGGAAATTTATTCACCCCACCAGGGGAATAGATGATTTTATGCTGCTTGTTAGTGCCAGTCTCCCAGCAAGTGGTTGGGGGTCATCCGGGACTTAGATAATCAAATACTTAAGCGTATGAGGCCTGGGTACTGTCCTCTTTTCCACAACTCGAGCTCTCCGAGCAGTTCGCCATTTCCCACCCACCCACCCTCGGTGTAGACAGCGGTTACTTCAAACATTTGTGCATGGCGGGTACTCCCCCACCTTTGCTGGGAATCATTTCTATTGTTCTAGGTTTTTTCAGAGTTAAAAGCTAATGGTTATGAAAATAAACGGCCACCTCGGTGGTCAAAAATGGCAGATCATGTCTTGTCTATTCTTCCCAGCAAACGTTGCACAGCCACTGCATAGTGTAAATTACTTTTAAGATTATAAAGTAACGAAGAGCATAAAATATTGGTTTGTCCCGTTTCAACCGCGAGTTCAGACTGACATTATTTGCGATAAATGAAAGATGGTAAAGCTCAATGAATTAACGATAAAGATGCGGAAATGTTGGCATGTGCATCTTTCATTTATCCCACAGGACCCGTGTAAAACACGAACCTTGAAATTGCCGGATTTCATACCGTGAGGGCCTGGGTATGAGTCCATCTATTATCGGATTAACAACACAAGACCCATATATTCAGAAAGAGCACACCAAGCTTTACAAATCCTTAAGTTTCGTGTTAATTGGGCCAATATTGAACAAGATACAGCCATTCAAAAACTTCAAAATTTACTAACAAATGTAGGGATTGTCGGACACTTGTCCGGAAATGCACACATTTCTTTGCAAATTTTGAAGTGAAAATGTTTTGGCCAAATTGACACGAAACTTAGGGATTTTGTAAAGCTCGGTGTGCTCTTTCTGAATATATGGGTCTTGCGTTGATAATCCCATAATACATGGACTCGTACCCAGGCCCCCACCGTATGAAATCCGGCAATGGCGTAGCTCACTAGTAAGAGTCTCTCTGTAGCTCACTGGTTAGAGCTCCCAAATGGTATCTGGGAGGTCATGGGCTCGAATCCATCGGGGTCTCAGAGTTTTTCTTTGCCCTAGGTTCGTGGCAACATCAGTTCACCTTTATCAGTAGTTATTGCTTGATTCTTGATTTCTTCGTCAACACTTACACACCTATGTGCTCCAAAGAAATACTACACTCCTACACTTTAAGAATAAACGAATATAATATATAAAGAATATTACTTTGTGTGTTGAAAATTTGTAAGGATATTCAGCCTCAGCCGAAAAAAAAACAATATTCTTATAAGAAAAGAAATGGAGTACAGTGTATGTGGGAAAGTGGGAAAGAATGATCCGTTCATAAACAAGCAATAACCAAATCAGAAAACAAATGCGAACAAATCATATACTGTTATTTTTTTAACAGGGAAAGCTGGCGCCGTAAAAGAAGAATCTGTTCAAAGATTTAAAGGTATAATTGAAAAATAATATATCATTCCTAGCTATCAATTGAAAAAAATGTTATTACCATTTTTTTTTCTCTGACTAACAGGTTTCATTTGTTAATATTCTGTAGGACCAGCGAAGGTGGTATTTTTGTTGGATGTGTCAGGTGACATAGGCTTCAAAGAAATCGAGTCGTATAAACTGTTTGTAAAGGATGTGTATGAGAACTTGAACATTCCTCCGAGTGGCCTTACATTCGGACTTCTTGAATGCGGCAGTAGACACTATACTCAAAAACATATCCTCACTAGAACAGTTCAGAGCTCAAACATGCTAGACCTTAGTCTGGAAAAACTTGTCCCAGCAAATGGAAGTTGTGAGTTGGAACAATCTCTCCAAATGATAAATAAGAATATATTTAAGACATTGCCAAGTGGTACTCCAAAAACATTGGTTGTAGTTTTGGCAGGAAAATCACTTGATGACGCAACAAGCGCAGCCAAAGAACTCAGCAAAAAAGGAGTGAGAATCGTAGCTTTCGGAGCCGGTGGTCACGCTGATATGAGGCAGTTGGCCAGCATAGCAGATTCTCCACTTTACGCATTCAAGGTTCCCGTAGTGAAGTATTTACCGTCGATGTCCAGTACAGTGGTTGGATTTATAGACGAAGGTCAGTTGCCAAAACTAAAACAGATAATGCACACATGCAAAAAAGCAACAACAAACTGTACAAACCTACACTTAGTAACAATCAAAAGCGATATTAGGCCTGTTTTTTTCTTTCTTGACCTCTGTTGTTCTTCTTCAATACCGTGATCTGAATAAGCTACTCGAAGCGCTCACTCGTTGCTATGTGACCTCACACTGGCAGCGATGGCTCGGTCACAAATCAATACAGGAAAACAATAGACTCACCCCCTCCCTCCTGTTTATATCGTTTTTTTTTAATTTAAAATACGATGATAAGATTATATTGTGCTCATAATTCACTGCCTATAGCAATAGGTTTTCCACTTATTCTCGAAGTAGAGAAAGAGAAAATGTAAAGTAAAGTACAAGGCTTCTCACTCCCTTTCTAAATGGAGCTAACTCACTACACGATTTTTACAGCGACAGAGCCTAAATACCTAAATAATGAAGAGGCCACATTGGATCTACCTGGAAGCTCTGATGAAGTAAAACAGGCTAAATATCGCGATTCCAATGGCAACACTGATCCCAATGACATCGGTGAGCCCCCTTACAGCGACGACGCTTTACTACACAGTCTATCTCCAGTTCTCGACCAATTGGAGGGACATGAGCCAGGTAGGTGTTTTCAAACATAAATGCACGTACCGTGCTATCCGGCTAGAAAGAACAAGATCGTAAAGTAATAGCTTACGGTAGATACCCCAATAACTCAAACCTGACCAAGGGAAAGTTGCTCGAGTAGGCGGTTACGTGCTGATGTTGATAACAGATACAGGATTGAGGTTTCGGTAACCGTCACATTTAGACTTACACAATTTTTAGTGTCTAATGGGCCTGAATCATATTTCCTCACCTTATGGATAAAAATTTTAGATTCTGGCCCGTCAATCGGTTGTAAAACCTTTTTCCAACCCTCAGTTGAAAAATGCTTTGAGCTTTGTAATTGGGCTATTAGGGTAAATTCAGAGCACAAGGAGCTTAATACTAGCGAGTTAGCGTGCAGTTCGAGTTAAGAGAAATTTGCCCTTTTTCGAGTTAACCAAGTTTGACGAAATAGGGTTCGTCAACAAGAAACAGCAGTGATCGATCGTTGACATGTATCGATTAAACTAGTATAGGGTATAATAAAACAACTTTTTCAACTCAATGGAGCTTATCCGCGAAAAATGCAATTCACTGTTATCAGATAAAAGATAAAACAAATGAAGTAATCTTTAAATATATCAATTTTTTAGGGAAAAACCTGCTTGGCTTTAATTTCAAAATTTCTTTCATCGACAGATTCGTGGATATCTGCATTAGAAAGCGACAGCATGAAGCAAGCAGACGATTCTCACCCAAGCCAAAATTTTGTGCCTTCAGAAACCCCGCTGTCTGCTGGAGCTTTAGATGTCCGTCCCACGCAGACACAAGCAGGTGGTCAGGTTGGTGCCGCGCAGAGTGACTGGAATTTTGCAGGATCTAAAGTAACTCCCACGACGCGGAGGGAGAAAAATCATTTTCACGATATCAATATTATAGAAAGTAACGCACAAAGCACACAAGGGAACACGTCATCGAGTAACCAAAGACCTGAACAATTTCCACCAAATAACAGTAGTCCTGTAAATCCAGTGACTTCTGCTCAAGTTGTTAACGGGAATTCGGTTGCTCCATCTTCCGGCACCAATGGGGTAAGCAGCTCGGCTCCTGTAACCAGTCCAAATCAAGCCGGTGGTAACCAAGGTAACGAGGTTTCAGGAGCAAACAGCCTGGCTCCTGTAACCAGTGCGAGTCAGGTCGGTGGTACTTCATCTTCTGGCACCAGTGGCGCAAATGGTTCTGCTCCTGTAACCAGTTTGAATGAAGTTGGTGGTGCTCCACCTCCTAGCACCAATGGTGCAAGCAGCTCGGCTCCTGAAACCAGTCCAAATCAATTCGGTGGTAACCAAAGTAAGGGAGTTCCAGGGGCGGTTTCTCCACCAGCCGGGGGCGCTATCAGTCCTAATAAAGCTGCAACCAGTAGAAACAGCGGTGCCACGGCAGGAAGTACTGGAAAATCAGTTGGTGTACCCACAAATCTAGCTCAATCAAATGGTGAGTACCACTGTTTGTGTTGAATGTTTTTAAGGTTACTTTTCACCTTCAGATGTCAAAAAAAAAATAGTTTTTTTTTACTTTTATTCGACAAAATTTAAGTCAGTCTTTTTATCTAGTGTTTACAAAAGAAAAAAAAAATCAAAATCTCAAAAAGCGGCCGAGTTATTCAGGAAAAAAAACGTATTTTTAAATAAAGTTAATAAACTAGAAAGGTGTCAACGGGCAAGGCCCCTGGGGAAAGAAAACATCGCAACAATGTATTTTTTCTTAAAGTACATTTATTAAGCCTTCTTATGATCTATAGTTTGTTACGATTTCATTGAAACTGGTGGGCGTACGATTTTTTTCCCGAAGGACACCCTCGAAGGTAAGAAGTAACCTTACACTTAATTTGAATTGGGATTGCTCGTGACGTGTTTTTTTTAACGTAGGCGCTCTTATGTTTATCCTCCTTCAAACAGACAGTTGCCACATGAATGTATCCACGAATGATTATTGAACAACTACTGAACGTTAAGTTTCACCACCCCAAAAACCCTTTCTATAATCGGAGAAAAAACTGCAGGGCCCCGAGTTTTGGAGTAAAAAATGTTAGTCTGTGTTTATTAAAATAGGTCCTGTGCAACTGGTACAAGCCCAACTACTACCCATTCCAGTTCTTCCAATTCAGGCCATTCCAATCCAAGCGATACAATCGTCAGCGGCGAAATATCAACCGTCTGTTCTAGCGGTAAACCAGCCTCAAATCGCTCAAGGAAATATTAATGAAACAGACAACAGCGAAGTTGGCAGCGAAGTAGAAAACAACCAGAATCAGGGGGTACCAACCAGCAGTCCAGTGCCTACAGGAGGTAACCAGCAAGGACAAAGTGAAACTGGGAAAGGGGTTCCTGTTCTCCCAACAGCGAGGCAAAGTAATCCAAACCCGTCAGGTTCTGTCAATAATGCAACTAACTATCTAGGGACGAATATAACATCACCACTGACATCTTCAGCTCCACAGAGTCCGGCGGGAGGAGAAAATACGCCAAGCTCGAGCAAATCGGGCAAACTCAAAAATGGCAACAGCCACGCTTTAACGATATCTCCTGAAAATAAAAGTCCAGCACAGCACCAAAAGATGTCTGGAAACCTGACTGAATCTAAAAACAAACCAACGCCTAATCATCCTGCAGCGGGAGGCAGTCCAGCCCCCGGTAAAACCTCATCTGAGAAATCAAATGGAGCGGCTGCGAAGCCAACACAACAACCACCGGTTGTGCTATGCCAGATAATATGTGGACCTACATGTTGTCTTGTTACGTCTAAACCAACAACCAAGAAATTAACAATACCGACATCAAAGACAAGTGCCCCACCAACTAAGGCAAAGTCAACAAAACCAACAACAGAGTCAGCACCCGAGGTGATAGCAGGACCACCAATAGCTTTTCCATATCCCCACCAACCAGGCTGGTTTCCTCACGGAGCTCATTCCGTTCTCCAGGAGCCTGTTCCTATTCTCCCAAATCCTCTTCCCGTATCTCTCGATTCACCTTCAGAGCCTATTTCCTCGTCAATTCACTTGCCCATGTATATGACACTCCCCCCTGCAACAGCCTCTCCGCAAATCAGTTCACATCAAGGACGAAACCATCCCTTTTCTTTTGGTAAGGAGTGCGTTAGAAATAATGTCAATTACAAATAGCACTTGCATTTAAGTACTAACTCAAGAGCCGGGGGATTTCCATCTGTGGTCTGAATGATGAACAGTTCATCCTTGTGTTTTGTACTGTTTTCTCTTTTTTGCTTATTCCAGAAATATATTTTTTTTTAAAGTGAAATTGATATCGTTGAGGTCACATATAGATATTTTCAGTTGTTATTGTCGTTTTTTATCTGCACGTACGTACATATTTTGAACCAGCTTTTAGCTCACTAGACGTTACGTGCACGTGGGTAAATAAATGATTGATTGATTGAACTACATTGATGGAGTCAGGATCCTTTATGTCATGAAATAATGCAAGTGGCATCTCATATTTTTAGGTCACTGCCATGACGTCCATCCCGACTGCAATACATTTGTTATGAATGGCATGTGTGATCAATCCATTCCTTTCAAAGAGATATTCAATGTACTCGAGTTATGCATGCAGTCTTGTGGTGTCTGTAACAGGTGCGTATTTTCGAAAACTGAATAATGTCAAGTTACGATATCGAAGAAAAAAGAAACGTTTGTTTCGTGTTCTGTTAAAAACAGTGTAAAAAAAAAGAAAAATGTTTAAGTAACTAACCAAGAAATGCCAACTTCCTAAGAACAAGTCTAAGAAATGTGTCAATCCGGAAAGTCCAAAGAGAGGCTTTATTTAAGTCAGTCTCACAGTCTTTCAGTTGTTTATTGCACAACAACTGTCTGTAGTGAAATCCAGTTGCGCAAGCCATTTTGTGTTCATCAGTTGAAATGTTATAGAGCCAGTTCAACAAACGTAAAATTATATGGTATCAGAATAAACCAAAACACCCCGCCATAATTACATAAACTAAAGTAGTACATGCACATAAAGTAATTTCGTTTTTTGTTCTGTTCATTTCTCCTCAGTTTTATCAAGCATGGACAGGACGTCAGATTGGATTCAAGTCATAAAGGCAAAGAGCCTGAAGATATTGGATTCCCAGAGTACAGCAAAAAATTTCTTAAGCGTCAAGCTCGTGGAATTCAGACAACACAAGAAATACGTTGAAGACAACTGATTTAATTACGTGTTGCTCATAAGATAGAGCGATTTTCAATAGACCATTTCCGAGTTACCTAAAGCCTCTCTTTCAAAGCGAGGCCTGGTGCACAACCATTCATATGAAAATGAGTTTAATTTGGATCTGAATGAAATCTCATTTTCATATGAAAGGATGAGCACCAAGACTCGCTTTGAGAAAGAGGCTAAAGGTAATTCGGAAATTGCCTATTGGGTGTCGAAAAACAGAAAGTAAACCAATTTAATTACTATTTAGACTACTTACTCAGAAAATTTCAAACTGTAGTAACATCACAACCAAACCAAAGTAATTACGTGATGAATTTTGACACTCAATTGAAAACCTCTCTAATGCGTATGTGTACTATTTTAACAATGTAGCATACTAGGTCAATCGACATCTTAGCATTGTAGCCTGTGATGTAGCGTAGAAAGAACTCGGCTACTCATTTGCTTTTCCAGGGATTTTGGCTATCCCTTTTATCTCTTATTCCCTCTTGCAGCGATATATTTAGTTATGAGAGATCAGCTAAAGAAAAATAACTCAATTCTGGTTGTTTGTACGTTTGTTAATTTACTTCTTGGGTTCGTTTTCTTGTTGTTTTTTTTTGGTGCTGTCGTTTAATTTTTCTTTTTTAATTCCATAAGTTTGCCGTTTTTCAATTGTTTTTTTTTTTCTAGCTTCCAAATATTATAAAATTTTGTAACTCATCACTGGAAGTCTTTAGAGCTGTAATCATTCATCATTCGATCGCTAAGGTGTCTTTTCTCCGTGAACGTGACCACCTAAGCTGTCCAGAAACGCTCTATTTTGTCTTGAGTGTTCGTGGAGATCACAAGCAACAGTATTAATCTCAAGGGATTTGAAAAAGATCGAATGCAAAGGGGTAGCCCTGGGGAAGGACAAAGAAAGAAGGTCTGTGGATTTCTCTTGAGAAACTACATTCCCCGTTTAAATTTTTTGCCCGCTTCACAGGCGCACTCGCGCTATGCACTAGCTCGTGCGCTCGAAGAAAAGAAACGTACTCGTCGCCTGCCTTAGACCATACGCCAAGTTGCATTTAACGATCATTAGGAGAATGGCTAGGTTCCAAAATCTCCTGACGTATATGATCTACGAAATTTTCGGCAATCCTCGATAACTATCTGAAGTAACGTTTCGAATCGTTGAATTAACTTCGTGACATATCTTACATCATCTTAGAGAAGGTGGTTAAACACTGGACAAAAAATACCCCAGGTATAAACAAATTCATTAAAGTGCACGTAACCCCAAAATATATTTTTCGCTTAAATAACTTTTTACCCTTTTCTAGCCCTAATCTTGACTTTTTACAGGCGGTAAAAGTTAAGAAATCTGGCCATCGTCTGTTCCACGACCGAGCAAGTAAGGGGAATGGGTTTATTCCTGGGTTGACGCCATAAACTTCTTTGCATGCACGTTGACAAAGACTTAATACGATGCAATCAGTCTGTGACGTCAACCCAGGAATAGACCCATGCCCCTTACTAGCTCGGTCGTGCAACAGATGATGGCTAGATTTCGTAACTTTTACAGCGTATAAAAAAGTAAAGATTTAGTTTCAAAAGGCGCACTGTGTTTCGAACAGGTGCAAAGATTTATTTAAGCGAAAAAAATATTTTGGGGTTAGGTGCACTTTAACGTTGTCTTTATTTAGCTCATAAGAACTGTCTTAGACCAAATCCAACTTATTAATTGTATTGCATATGCGTACAGGCAACACCACAATGGTAATCCATAATTGAATGGACTCTTAAAATGTAGACTGTGGTTGGAAGTATTCGCTGAGTCACCCTCAGATTTGCAAATAAACAGGTCATGACACCACTGTGATATCAATTACGCTTGAATTATTTTTCAACTTTTAAGCAGCTTCTATTATCTTGAAACATAAATTCCAAGCATTTATAGTGTAGTCACGATGAAATGATATCCGCATTGCGACGTTTTAGATAAAGATTTATTTCCGCGTAATGTATCGCTCGGTATCTGTTCGACTTTTTCCCATTGTTTGTTTGCTGTTTAATCTCGTCACTCCTTCTTTGGAGGCCAAGCTCTGGAAGGTTTCCTACAAAGAGGGAAAAGGTTCGTTCAGACTTTTGTGCTCTTTATGTAGCTGTAGCCCTTATGTAATTCCGTGTGGTATAACTTTTAAGTGAAAATGGGTCCTTTTTTCTCAATTATGGTTAACTGATTAGAAATACGAAAAATACTGTAATCAGAAGTTATTTTCCTTAAACAAACCGATCTAACCTTTGTAAATATCGCATCTATTTTCGATTGAACGCATCATTCGAAGAATTGTCAATGCAGTTAGTTTTACAACAAAAGGCAAGAATCCAGTAAAATGGTCAATACGTACGGAAACGACTGGTATCAACGATCGAGATGGCCATGGGTATTTTTTGAAGAAGAGATATCGATATTTTCATTTCATTGCATATGTTATGGTATCAAATACTGAGTATTCTAAATGAAATCGTTAAACCAGAACGGAATGGGAGGTAAGAGGTTAGTGCAATATCTCTGATAATTCATTACAAACGTACTGTTTATCGCACGAGCGGGCAAAAGCCTTTGGTAAAAAGAATAATAACAGTAATAGTAAAGAAAGGTCCTCGGAAAATTATAACTCGTGATATTGTGAAGCCGGCATAGGCGGCATACGCCATAACACGTTATCTTATTTCTCTCGAATAAAACTGTATCCCGATATTGAAATCGATCTCATTTGGTGGCATTTCATTTAGGGACAAATGCCATTCATGATAGGAGACCAAATCCAACATTAGATCTTGAGTACTAGTAGTAAACCAGTACTCCGAGAACAACATGTTTAGATGATTTCCCTGACGTAAACCACATTTATGAACCTGTTCACGATACCAACAAGGATACAACGTAGTGATTTTCTCTAATTTGGAATGACATGCAAACCATTTATCCAGGTACAGTGTAAAATGTTATGGTCGACTTGGAACCTCAAAGCAGAAATGCAGGAAGCAATTCGCACTAGTTGACGTCATCGAAGGACTAACGATGTTGTGCTTTCAAGATATGATTGACATATCATCGCATATCTTTCTCCGCAGCTCAAATATGTGACCTTTTGTTGTTCATTTGCCATGTCAGTTGCTTATATGAGAGGGAATATATGCCAACATGCGATAGTGAGGTTTAAAATCGTTGCAGAATGCATGATAGATGTGTTGTTGAGAAAGTAGCAGTACAGCAGACTTAGGAAAGAGCTATATTAGTCTAGAAGCGAAAAAAGGACGAAAGAAGATCGGGGAGTATTGACTTGTGTGAAGTCGGACCGAAAGAGGGACCTATCGAGCAGTTCGTCGATCTCGGGTTCACCGCTACTGTAAAAACCTAGAAATTTTCATGGCCTGTATATTCTTTTCTAGCTTTTAGTGCAAAGCTCGACATTGTCAAGGTAGATAAGATATGAGTTTGGGATAAGCTGGGAGCCATTCGACTATTCTATTAAAACGAGCCTCTACGTCGCAGACCAAAATAATGGAAATTACATTACTCCCTGTAAAAAGTCTTGATGATGCCTTACCCTCAACCAATTCTGGGTTGGAAAATGCAACACTATCAGGTGAACCACAAACGTCGACGCCTTCTGAAAAATTAATATGCGGGAACATCATTTGTCCCTTTACACTACTGATGTATCCAAAACGGAAGACGAGTAATGCAGCTGTAGACATAACGAAGAACCGACCAGAAATGGCTAATTCATCCACTTCTGATGCAAAGGCTTTGAATACATCGGGTTTCCTCTCAAATAACTCAAATAGTTCCTTATCACAGCACAAGAACAATGCCGCATCTATTATACCCAACAGAAGACTACTTCGACAAGGAACAAACGTCCAACAGGCCACTAGCTAAAGATCTAAACCAAACCTCCAAACCACCAGGAAAGCAATCTTAAGGCGATGCCGACTAACACCTAGTACAAGAGATTACAGACACTGGATGACATTTTCTGAATCTAAAACTGAGCTTAAGGCATTTCAAAACCCATTCATTGGGTTGAGATGGGCGAAAAATCAAGATCCTGCAAAATAATCCAGCAAAAAAAAAAGATCGTCCAGGTCATCAAATCTTAGCATGGATTCAGCAGGGACATTTCCAGCCTGCGCCACTTATGCAACGTCCATGGCCATGGCCTCGCCTTCAGATTCCAAACAAGCATGATTCAGTTCTCCCTGTTCCCCCAGAAAGTTATGGTATCATTCTAAACTACTTATCATCCAAACCAGTAATAAAGCTTATGTTTTTTTATTGCAATACACAAAGACTGCTTACATTACAATATTTTACAATTCACACGTCCTACATCGATTGATTTGTTCACAACAACTTAAAGAAGATGAAATTATTTCTTTACAGTACTATTTCAGAACCTATAATAATATAAAGAAAGAAGCAAAACAAGGAGACAAAATCAAACGAACGAAACTAATGGGGACCGCGACTGAACTAAGACAAAAAAAAAACTACACCGAAGAAAATTTTATAGCTTTTGGTGACTACTCAATCTTTTTCAAAGATTAATAAACAAGAGTTTAAGGAAGGGCACATTTCTCAATTTGCCATTGCAATAAAACTTTACTTTGAAGCTCCTTTAAGATTGGGTTCTTCTCAAAGTATTTGCAAGTGTAGATATATTGTTTTAGTAAAATAATGAATAAGTGTAGTCTTCGACTTGGGTAATCAGTTTATTGCCGAAGAGCGGGTATATCATTGAAGGTTATTTGTTTTTTGGTGAGACTGATAACACCTCAGAATAAACGGACTGTGTCACAATGCAGTCTAAAAAAGAATGTTCTATAGAGTCTGGATTAGGACAGAGAAAAAACAAGTCAGTTTATCATCGACTAATCGAAATTTGAAGAGTTCCAAAAGCTTATGTTAGATTTTCATTGCTTACTTGTGCTTAAAGATTATTTCCAGTCCGTGCTGCGCACTCTTGAGAGTTTATGTGCGTTCTTTGTTTTGTTTCATGTAAATTCAAAGTTTCAAAACAATCGCTATTATGGATGCGAAGCGGTCGAAGCTTTATGCTTCGTTCTTTCTCACATCACTTGATGAAACAACTTCGCAGCTGTAAAAATCAATGAAGCTGTTGGAAAAATAATTTGAAAGGCCTCAAAGATAAGATGTTTGGTTCGCAACGAATAACATCGATATGTATTCCATCGAGTGGGAACATTTGAGTGATGAGACTGCGCGTTAGGGACTTGAAATCATCTTTAAGTCGACAACGCCGGCTGCTGTCATCTTGCATGCACTGTGTATACAACTGTATCATCGCTCAACGAGCCACAAGAAGGTGAAACTATTTATCTATTTCTGTTTTAATGGCATTTCATTTTGTTGTTGCTGCTGCTATTCTTTTGGGTAAACAGAAAAGAAAATTAGTTAGTAGATGACCTTATTTTATAGGTTCCTGTAAGGATTACGATCCTCAATGTCCCTCCTTGGTCATGGCTGGCTGGTGCGAGTATCCCATCTCCTTCAATAAAGAGATCAACGTTCGAGATTTTTTTTTTTTTTTTTTTTTTTTTTTTTTTCGAGATTACTGCATGGCCTCCTGCGGCTTTTGCAACAAGTTAGTGAATTCACTTTTATCCTATAAATATTTCCCTTGCTTATCTTGATATCGGGAGACGGGATCTATATGGTGAACACGCTGGACATGAGATCCAGTGATCTGGATTGAAGCCATAGCCGGGGGATTGCGTGGTGGTATTGAGCTGTGCCTCTCTCCAGGCAAGTATTACAAATGTACAGGCGAATGTAATGTTGGGGGGTAAGCCTGCACTACTGTGGATCTAGTATCTCATGGGCGGGGGGGGGGGGGGGGTGGAAATTAGAAATACTCCTAGTAGCTTAATGGGATGGACCCACTTGGTCCGACTCAGACTCTGTTTTTGATACCTTTTGATAACCTCTAATCTACAAAATAAGAATTAAAAAGGAGTATAGTCGTTTCTGATTGATCCTCCAAATGTCTTGCCTTTTTAGAGTAACAATCACGTGGGAATCCTTTTAATTTTAAAGAATCGGTCCTTTAAGAATTACTCGGTTAGAAAATCAGGATTGAAGCTCGCTAATTCCACTTATCCGACATAAGGATCCGGTATTAACATGACTCTGGTTATATAACACTTATCGCTGATTAATTGATCACTTTAACTACCGCCGGATGTGAAAATTGGTAAGATGGGTGCATGTAATCTTGAAAATAAGAATAACAATAATAACAACATGATGTGTTTATTGCTCCTGTAGTTACCAGAGGAACAATGACGTTTTTAACTCGCGCAAGAGAACAAAGAACATTGAAGACAACGGATTTCCAAAATACGACGAAAAGTTCTTTAAGCGACACATTCCATAGCAGCAGTACCTACTGGCAAACAATCAATGCACAAAGCCTAGAATATCGAGACAGCAATTGTCGTCATCCTGGTCTGTTAACGGAGTAACAACCTTTACAATATGTTTTGTTAATTTTTTAGTTACTCTATCTAGTTTGCTAACTTTGGCACCTTCAATAAAAGTATCAATGAGCGTCTTTAAAGTAGGCTCTTCAATTAAGGTTATGGTATACCTTTAGAGCACCCTAAGAGAATGTGCTGTAAAAACTAATTGCTGCGGAGCGAGCGTAGCGAGCGAGCAGCAACATAAACAGGATTTAAGAAGAACATATAACAGGGAGTACGATTCTCGAATTCATCACTTTTTACCAGAATGCATTGCGCCTTTTTTTACCAGAATGCATTGCGCCTTCTACCAGAATGTATTGCGCCACGAACAACACGCGAGGTTGTGACACCGTTGTGCTTTCGTCCTTTTTCGCGTGGATTGCAGTTGATTAAGGTTCGTTATGGTTTGCTTTGATTTACCTGCTGTAAAGCGATGTGAGCGAGATCGTGCTTGGCTTTCACAACCCTTGCTGTTGTCGTTAATGCAGAATTATCTGGACGATTAATTGTCGCTTCTTAATTTAAAACCTGGTGCGTCAATTTCGTAGCGGTCTCGGCCCCTTCGTCAAATTCTTAATGAAGAGAAATCGCCGATACTTAGGCTTGTAGAATAATTAAAACAAACGAGAACCGTAGAACACGCTAATTTATATCTGCTGCGATCGATTTGTTTCTATCCAAACATGAATTTAATCTAAAACTTCAGCTTTTTCACACATCGCAACGGACGCGTCCCCATCCGGAGTCTGTCACATTCCATTCTAGAGACGTGTGAGTACCAGTTCAGAATTTATAAGTCAGCTTTCTACTCTTACAATTTCCACATCTTTCGTTTATTTGGATTTGGTAAAGAGGAGGTTGATGTATATCAATTCATGTCCAGACACCATGTGCTTTTGTCACGATCCCGTCACGATCACCAGCTTTGCGCCATATGTAATAACGTGTCCTTGTTGTTTTTTGCAGACAATTTGGAAATCTGCGCCACGAACAACACGAGGATGTCATTACAGTCTTACAGTCGCGTGGATTCCAATGAAATTTTGCTCTGATTTACCTGTAAAACGATGTGCAGGAGATCATGATTGCCGGACTTTCACAAATCGTGCTTTTGCTTTTAATGCAGTACGAGAAAGTTTGTACAAATCTGGACGCCCGGGTTAATTTGGACGATTAATTGTGACAACTTATTTTAAACAACTACAGAATGCAGGGCCACTTTTAAACATTCACCAACGAGCCGGCTCGTTTGGCTCGGTAGTGGAAAAATTGGTATGGCGTTAACTGTTGAGTTGATATATTTAGCAGCTCGTTTGGCTCGGCAGTGGATGAAAGAACGAGGAATAATTGTATGCGTGTTAAGTGTAAAATTCGTATATTTAGCGGCTCGTTGGGCTCGAAGAGAAATCGTCGTTACTAAAACTTGCAGAACAATTCAAACAAACGGATGCTACGATCAATTCCTTTTCATCCAAACAGTTTCAGCAGTTTCACATATCCGGCGATCGGCTAGCCTGCGAACGCAGACCTATTTCCGGCTGCTACTGGTGCCGCCAGCGTAGACAAGCGACAGCCAAAAAAAAGTTCGCAGGCTAGCGATCAACGCATTTTCGATACTGTTAACACTCTAGACTTGATGCGTACTAGTACCGAATTTACAAGTTAGATTTCTGCTCCTAGAATTTCCACATCTTTCGAATTTCATCTCGATTTTCTGGTAAACTTGGGGGAGGTAGGTGTGTATCATGTGTGTATCATGTGTGTATGTGTATGTGCTTTATTGAATCGATCCCTTGTCTTGTCACGCCTCGCCATCGATTCGTCATGATGCATTAAGTTGACAAAAAAGAACAGTTTTTAAGTTACACACCACAATTTAACACTACTTTAAGAAATAAAGGTTATAATGTAAGACTTGGAACGCGCAGATAGATTGTCAATGACTACGTAAAATATGTCCTTATCAACAGTGTGCCGCAGCATTACTATCTTTTAGATATCCTAGTATGTATAATATTAATGCCTAACTTGAATTTTGGCAACGTATACTCTAGCAGATTTATAGTTGCCTTATCTTCAATAAGAGAATCAGCGAAAATAAATTAAAATGAAATGAAAGAAAACGATTAATAGTAATTAATAATTTTGACATCTTCGAGATGTGAAGTTTGAAAAAGTAGTGTCAGAGTTTGTGCTTAAATAACAGTTTAAATGTGTCTTTCATTATCAAACTTGACAATGAAATCTTGAAGTTAAAGGTGTCGGCACGTTGTCTTTCGTTGTCTTTCTTTCGTAATTTCGTTCTTATTGATACTCACAAACCACACCTGGTTTGCGCAAAATTCATGTTCTGCTGAACATGTAGCGATTGCCTTAAGAAATACAGTATGCAAACTTCAATCCGTTTCCAATTACTGCTGTAATTTTTGTATCAACCCGATTAAGGGAAGACTGTTTAAAAGCTGATTGAAAATGCTTGATATATGGTCCAGAAAAAACTGTATCGAGAGAACTTAAAACGGCTCTAATACAAGAAGGGATGTAGGTGGAAAACATACGGAGATAATTACTCTTACTGAGGGGGGAGGAACAGAATAGGGAGGAGGGAGAAATTGGGGAAAGCGTAGGAAGGATAGAGAAAAGGAAATGCTGTGAGTAGGGAGAAATGGATGGACCAGCATGGGGAAAGAACTTTATGGAATATTTAAAGTAGGGAGGAGGGAAATATTGGCTCAAAAAGTATGGCGATTTACACCTGTTCCTCCTCCCACACAGCATGTCATCAGTACATTATAATATGTAGACTTTCCCTTGGTACGGTATCCAAACAACAGACTAAATGACTGACTGACTGTCCAACCGACAGACAGACAAGCAGGCAAAATGACTCCCTGAATGACTAATTGACTGACTGACTGACTGACTACTTATCTCACTTACTGACTTAGTGATTGACTGACTAACCGACCGAGTGAACAATTGACTCCATTCTCAGCCATCAATACATTTTATTCATCTCTCTCAAACCAGTTTTCAGCTTTCAGTTAGACCCCATCCAGACCCTATAATCTATGTTTTGCGGTGTATTCTGATGAAAGAATGTGTATAAAATTACCAAATTCTTACATTTTTCAGCCTGCAAAACGCAAGTAGACCTTCGATTCTCATAGATGGTTCTGGAAGTGTAGGCTCAAGCAATTTTCACAGATATTTGCAATTTGTGAAATCCCTCACAAGGGCGTTTGTTTTATCTCCTCAGTACGGATACAAAATTTGGGGTGACTGTCTTTTCGTCTCACAGCGAAATTTAATTTAAGTTTAATCAGTTTAAGACGACACAGGAAGTAGGTACTGCCATTGATGGCATAATATTCCATGGATATTCGACGTACATTGTACGCTGGCAAAAGACTGAAAAGACTAAAAATGGCCAGCATCGAACAACGTTTTAACGACGTCCGAAATGGTGTCTACGCTTAATTGTTGTCCTAACAGACGGATTTTCTTTCGATGATGTCCTTAAACCCTCTGATGAACTGAGACGATCAGGAGTTATAATATTGTCCTTAGGCCTCGGCATCTACTACAACAAAGCAAAAAAACTGTGGACAAATTGTGCTCAAGCTTTATGTTCTCATTGTATGTACTGATGTTTAGCTTTGAGAACCTTTTGACATTATTTTAATGATTTGGGATAGTTTTGCGGCTTCGGGATTTGTGGAACAAAACACTACATAAACGAGATGGTACTGGATCCAGGATGACGACTGTTTGGATCTTATAACGTAAAGACAACGTAATATAAAGTCATCCTCTCAAGTTGCTTATCTCGGAGGAAGCGGTTTTGGACGTCACTGTCATGGCTTAAATATTCTTGGAATTATTGGGGTAAGGGGGGTTAAGTGAGGAGGGAGTAGCCTTGTTTTCTTCGTGGTGGAGTGGCTCCTACCACTCTCGGTTGAAATTTCAATACCTTGTTCACACACTGAGTGTTTTCACATGGCGGTAAGGCAGCCATATTGATGTCCCAAAACAGTGAAAAAGAGGACATGTCGGTGTCTCAAAGTAATCCTGTAGGAGTTGAACTCTTTCAGGGCTTATTTCAACACTTTCTTTTGTTCCAATAAATTTGCATGGCTGCTTGCCACGCAACTGAAAATCCTCTTTATAACAGAATCTTCTAAAGTTCTTACTGTCCTCGCTGCAATAAAGATGAAACGAACGTTGATGTATAATTGAAAGTTAACATATTGCTGGGAAATCACGATGCATTTTTTTATCAATTTTTATTTAAATATACGCATTATTTAGAAAACTAACCTTACAACACTAATACAGCTGACATTTTACGTTCTTACATTTCTTAAAATATGAATTTACTTACAAAAACTACTAATTACTTACAGTAACAACAATACCTATAGCACTGATCTTACTTAATATACTGATATAAACATTGCTTACAAAACTAAAAACACCACTTACAAGACTAACATTACAATTACATTACAGCACGAAATACTAAGGGGAGCGAAATAATAGTACATTGAAAATACAACCAGCATGTTACACAGGTTACAAATTTGCTAATGTATGGTAGAAAGTGGAGTTACTTAAACTAAAACGGAAACAAAGGATTCCCACTTTTTGTAATCTTGTGCAAGTTTACCATTTCAAATACTATGTTAAAAGTGGCTTTCAATTTGGCCTTAAAAACTTCTAAAGATGGCTTTGAGTTATCGAGCTTAGACCTATAAATATAAAATTTTGCAAGCAAAAAATTGTGATTTATTACTATGAAGTCTTCCTCAATATCAAATTTACCAAACAAAACATCTATGAGGGAAAAATCTACTATTTCGTTATTAAGGATAGCTAGCCATGATAACACCTCTTTCCAAAAGAACTCAGTTATCTTGCAGAAAAACAATAAATGCTCGAGGGATTCTTCATTTGTCTTACAGAAGGTACAAGATTGCGAATCTACCAGTTTAAATTTAAAAAGTTTATCATTTGTAAAAATAATACGATTCAGCAATTTATATTGAAATACTCTCAAATTTGTGTCTAAAGTAACATTGAAGGCTAATGAATAGATTTCTTTCCAATCAATAGAGAGGCTAGGATACTCCTCCTTGAGCGGTTGGAGGAATTACTTTAAGGGAACGAAACTCTCTGTAAAGCGTTTTGGAGGAGACGTTTGAAAGATCAAACATCTCACCCCTTATTGGCACTCGAAAAGAATTCTCAATAAAGGGATACGGATCAACATGAACACTATTTCCCTTGATGGTGGTGCGCCATTCATTAGGTATGGCACTGACCACTCCCATTAAGAGGAAATATTGAATTGGAATTAATTTTGCATTGAGGGCTTATTTCAACACTTTCTTTTGTTCCAATAAATTTGCATGCCTGCTTGCCACGTAACTCAAAATCCTCTTTATAACAGAATCTTCTAAAGTTCTTACTGTCCTCGCTGCAATAAAGATGAAACGAACGTTGATGTATAATTGAAAGTTAACATATTACTGGGAAATCACGATGCATGATAAACCATGCATTAAATCTATACATTTTTACAGGTATAATGTATAGTTGATATTTGTATTAAGAGGTAAGATGCACTGCCAGTTAAAACAATACGCTCTCTCATTTCTGCAGATGCCGTCTCTGCCGTTGATGAGTTTTGTTTCTCATATGCATCCACCCAAAAAAATTGTGGCTGAAATTTGAGAAACTCTAATTACTAGCGTTTTATGAACGTTACTGTTACTTCATAGCCGTCAATAATTTCTACAAGGTGAGAAAGAAACAACATAATATACCTTTCTGTAATAATTTTTAATTGCACTAGTGTTAGTATAGGTAATCATACGGTTTCGAGTTCAATTTGGAATTAATTTGCACGAGTGAGTTTTTAAAAAGTTGAAATTTGAAAAACTCACAAGTGCAAATTAATTCCAAATTGAACGAGAAAACCGTATGATTACTTATTAATAATACAAACATGAAAAAAAGCGTCAGTCTTAAGTAGCATTTAAAACTTCGACCAATTTTCAATATTCAGTTTCTCCCATATAGACTTAATTTACTGTGGTACTATTGAAGTAAAATTCTTTCCTTCCGTAACATATAATATTCAACGCAAAGATTGTTTTAAATAGATATGCCCGGATTTATGAATACAGAGTTAATATAATGAAAATCTTGCTTTGCTTAAACGGTTTTTTTTTCTGCAAAAGGTAGACGATATAAAAATAAAAAAAGGAATGAATGGTTTTTCCTACCTTTTAGTGCTCTACTCGATTCTTTTATTTTTGTACTATTTTTTGACGTCATTGCTTGTACTGATTTTGTAGGCCTTTAGGAGACATAAAATCACAACATGTCGCTCAGCTCATTTAGTGGAGAGGAACGCAGTTTATATTAACATTGTTTTTTAGACATCCAGTCATCGAGTCTTCGTTGCTTTGAAGTGGCAACCTTAACAGCAGTCAACCGGTGGAGAATTCAATTTGTCTTGAAATATTTCTGGAAATCATTTTAATTTAAACTGACAGTTGTCATTAGAACCGACAGGTAGCAATGGTCGAGTCTTAGCTTGAGTTGATTTAATTTCGATTTATAGCATGCACTTAATTAAGTTCTTCTTAATGAAGTTCTTCTCTGGCATAAGAAATGCGAGCAGTTTATACCAGAACGTCCAAATATAACGAAAATAAAGTAAAATTGAGAAATATAAATAAATCTGAATATTGGTTGTTTTAGTTGTATTAGCCGGCACGGATTCGAAATTTAATTATACTATTTTTTGCTCTCTACGGAAATATGCGAATGGTTTTTCGAAGAAAATTTACCAATCGGGGAAAATCGCCACCATTAGAAGCGGACCGGTCTTTTTGAGGATTACTTCTGAATTTTTCTTTTCTGCTTTAGTAGAATATGATTCAATCCTGAGATCTTCGGCAATCGCATCGGAACAACGTTTCTATGCCGTGTCTCCCCAAATGCTGGCTGGGCTGAGTCAACTGAAATTAACGGCTCGTGCTTCGCTTGTTCGAGGGGCATGCTCGATATCGCTCCACTGACAACGAACGAAAGCCTCAGGTTATGAGTATCTACCCAACAAGAACGCGAGAGGCAGTAAGGACATAAGTCCACTATGGCCTGTTTAAATACAAACCACTGTTATAACTTTGCCCATAATGTAGGAAATTCCTCGACACGTATTGAAGAGTAAAAACTTTTGAGGTAACTTGTGAATAAAACTTAAGAACCGATGCATTTAGCGACAGGTCAACATTGTCGAAAATTAACGACACAGATCTGTCGATCTTACTATTATGTCATCTAGCATACAAAAAACGAGATCAATCAGAAACCAATTTTTAAAGCGAGTCAAACGTGGCAATGGTGAGGACCTATTTAGTTGTGGACTAGATTTCCGCAGCTCTCGCGCGTCCGGTTACGACGCTGTGAAAAGCGGTGACATCACTGAGGAATACTTCTTGACTTTAAATGTTTCCCACTGTCGATAGGGAAGACAACCCACATACACATAAAACGAATATAGTCATTTTCCGCAATTACTAAGGATCCCAATTGCACTAATTCCACTATAAATGCTTGATTCTTTCTTCTTAGTGATTGCCAGATCGTTTTTGTAGTAATTGCTGCAGGTTTGAAAAGTTAACCACCCGTGCAATGTCAACACGCTTCGATACCAATAAAAGACCACCTTGCCAATACAAGATTGAGTTACATTCACCTACCTGCAAGACCACTCAGTCGCTGAGTCCTTTAACTAAACCAATATACTTGTTCTCAGTGCGACGCCAGCTTCGCCTTCTGAAACAACACCACGATCAAATATGCATTGTTGTTCAAAGCTTTGTTATAATTTATGCTTCTGAAGACAAAGCACCGAGTAAAGGAAGTCTTTATATCATGATGTAAATGAATCCCTGTTTGGAGTGAAGAACGAAGAAGAACCTTATCGACGTGAGCTTACCTTGAGTTCAAGTAAGTGGTACCGGTCAAATAAGTGTTATATGATAATATTCGCTTATGAAGAAATCTCAGTGATATTAACAGTTACGAATACGCTAGTTGTATTGCACGATTTGTTTTGACGTTGCAGGTATTAATTGTTATTTTTTTCTCTACAGGAATGAATGTTAACCTTTTTATTTTGGTGTGGAATATTCTCATCGCTTTTGAGCTTTCAACAGCTTCTCGTGTTTTAAAAGGAGGTAAGGTCAAGATGGTAAAGATACATTTGCTCTTAGAGATGCGATGCGATTACTTTTTAATGACATTGGGTTTAGCTAGGACTTTAGATCGTTAACTCCTCCAGTCTGTCAGGATCAAATCACAGATTCTTACCATATATTGTATTTCATATAAGGTTACAAATTTCCCCATGTAAGATATATTCATATCTAGTACAGTGGAACCTCGATTCAACAAAGGGGCAAGGGGCGGGCAAAATATGTTCGCTATAACGAGGTTTCGTTGTATCGAGGTTCTTTTCCATATATTTTACTATTACTGGGGCCAGGAAAATCGTTGGTATCACATAGGACTTCGTTATATAGAGATTCGTTCAATCGAGGTTCCACTGTATAATATACGCAGCAATTGCTTTAAGCTTTTTCACCATGGTCACTAACTATAGCACATTTTCTATCACGCCTGTTTATAGGCCTAAAAATTAAAAATTGCTTAATGTTTAGTGAACGAACATTAAAAAACACAGCACATAATATTTCTAGGAGTAAGCACAATCTTATTTAAGTATATTCGTCTTATGGGGGCCTCGTGCTTGATCAAGCGTCGTATCCAATATATCCAATGTCAGAATTGAAGCCGCTTTTTTATGGTCGTTATTTACAGTGTATATTGCAGTTTGCTATTTTAATTAATTTGGTGGTTATGAAGGAAATATATTTGTTTTATAAGCTGCCGTGGTTGCCATATTTTTGCTAGAATTTTTCCACCTTAGGGTGTATTACATACACTGCAGATGTATTAACAGAAATTTCAGTTGGTACAGCCGGATATAGTTCTTAAGACCGACAAAAAACGTAAATAATCCCATTGAGAAAGAAGAAAAAGAAAAACTAAAAATCAGTTACAATTTTTCAGTGATTTGACAGCTGTACATCAGCTTGTTTTCCACTAGAGGTAAATAACGATGCACGTTATATTTCCTCTGTCCTACTGTGTAACAAAGGTTTCAAACCTGGCCAATCTCATTTGATTTTATAATTCGTCAATATATTATACTCCAGTGCCATTTACTGGAGCTTCTCAGGTTAACCGTTGCTCTAATATAACCGTGAAAATTAAATAAAAAAGCTTTATTTGTCAAATGAACCTTAAAATAAGAGCATTTGCTTTAAAGTATTTTTGTATAGCGGCTTCAATGCGGACTGCTTGGATATCGATATATATCTATGGTGCGAACCACCTGTAGGACGACAGCACAAGATTGCTGTTCATAAACATGTATTTCTTTAATTGTTTTCAGCACGGAAAAGTCAAAACGCCGCAAGCAGGTTTTTCATCGAGAGAATCGGATTGAAAGAAAATCATTCTACGAAACTCCCAAACCAAATGGGTTATAAGCAACGTCCTATGGCAAAAAGACGCAAACTTCATTCGAAAGGAAAATCTCATTTGCAAGCCTCATCCAATCACCTGGGAGTGAAAAGACATTTCGGTGCACAATATAATTTCATTCCAAGACCATTCGATAGCTCCTCAGTAAAAGGTAAAATTTTTAATACTAATAAAAACTAAAAAGATGGCAGTTTAAACATTAAATATTCATGTCGATCGCTGCTCCTGTCAAGAAGTATAGCCTTAGCATTTGGAAACCTGTCAAAAAAGCTTCAGACCACGTACATGAGAGAAACAAGTGGAAGCTTTATACACATTGGAGACCTTTAGATCCAAGTGTACCGCAAACGTCTAACTGCAGTTTGACGTTTGCCGTTCGCCGTTCGGACTTTAATCGATTTAGATCGGAGTAAATTAGAGCGAATATAACTCATCCTGCCAATGCATTGGAAATTGTCAAAATTACGCCAATGTAGCTTTCCAAAGAAAAAAAATTTCACCGAGCACGGCATTCAACTTCTAGAGCATCGCGGTGCCTTTCTACAAACAACAACAAAAGGCAAAGTAATTGCTTATTTGCCTAAAAATTATAAGGGGTTACGTTATTCAATTTCAGCATTTGTTGGTGGCATAAAACAAAAAAGCTTGAGATAAATAACTTCCGTGAAAACCTACCTCTTGTCGTAAGTCGAGCTCATAAGTGACGTTCGGTACTGGTAAAAGTGTCGTCGCGGGCCTCTAGCGGTTCGCCTATCGCGAGCAAATTGGATCTAAAAGTCTCTTTTGTTAAAACTAAGATACGGACAAGCAATCATTTAAGGACGCGACAAACAATTGGACATGACAAACAAAGAATTAGGCCGCCACTTACATTGTAGACTGACCTCAATTCGAAGCAGCAATATGAAACGCATACAACCAATTGCCATTGTGATTGTAGTCGTTTGTTACGATGGAAATCACTTTAAACATAGAGTGTATCCCGTCCATTCACAAATTTTTCTGTTCACCAAATGCATTTTATTTGTCGTAGCTTGCAAAACCCAAGTAGACCTTGGATTTCTTATAGATGGTTCCGGAAGCGTAGAGATGTACGGAAAAGGAAATTTTCAAAAGTGCAAGGAATTTGTAAAATCTCTAACAAGAGCTTTTGTTATTTCTCCAACGGATACAAGAGTAGGAGTAATTTTGTTTTCGTCTCGAAGTGAACTGCAATTTGACTTCACTCAGTATAAAACGGAGCAAGAAATTGAGGAAGCGATTGGTAACATTAAATATCCTGGCTACACGACGAAAACTGGCGCAGGACTGACAATGGCGGCAGACAAACTGTTTAACGACGTTAGGCCTGGTGTTCCACGCGTGCTTATCGTTTTGACTGACGGTGCTTCCAATGACGATGTAGTAACACCATCTGAAGCACTTAGAAGCACTGGGGTAATTATATTCTCGGTGGGACTGGGGAAAAACTTTAAAATAGACCAGCTTAATGTTATGGCAAGTGATCCAAAAGAAGAGCACGTATTTACTGTCGATTTTCCACAAATGGAAACTATAGTAAAGGCAATGCAAGAAACTTTGTGCAAAGGTAAGAGCCCCTATCTAATGTTAGTGGAAGTAAAAAATATGAATCTCAACGACCGTAAATGGAGGGTAACGCTAGGTTACAGTAGGCCTGTAATGCGGTTGACGAGGAATGACTGAGCTTGCTTAACCAGGCAAATAATTTTGGTCATCTGGATTGCCTAGAGATCGTTGATAATCTTCCAGTACAAAACCACAATGGCCTGACCATTTTAAATTCTTCGTAATAAGTGGTATTACCAGTGACTAATTTTTCTTTATAACACAAAATACAACACACGAAAGCAGTGCAATGCAATGAAGTACATTACAGCCCAGTACAGCGAAGTGCAGTGCAGTGCCTTCTAATTTAAACTCTTTATTTCAAATGCTTTTCTAGCTGCTGTTAAGGCTGTCGCTGAAGGAACCAGTAAGTACATATTCTTCTTATTATTTTCTAATGGTTTTTGTAAACCTATTTAACAATTAGATTATGATCTCGAGATTTCTATGAGGTGATAGTTCATGAGGCCGAAAATCGAGACCGAATAATCCAATTGTTTTAGCACTCGCCGTGTTAATAAACTTTGCGCCTTAGAAAGATCGCTCGAACTGAATTGTCATTTGAGATTGAAGTTGTGTGCGCGCGCGCATCATTTTCTTCAATAATTTCAAGATTTATGAAGTCAAGAAACCGTTAATGCTCCTTCAAAACTTTGTTAAAACGAAAAAAACGTAGCCATTTCGAGGGCGACTTTCCGGCCACTGCACTCTAATGGCTGACAGTATACGAGTAGCTCAGCCAATCAGATTGCAGCATTTACATTAGTATACTAGTAGAGTTCTACTAATAACAAATAGGAGAGGAAATTATTAAGTTAAACACATTAAGTTAAACACATTAAGTTGGCTGTTTACATTTCTGACTTCTTTGGAAGAAGTTTGAATCCGACAATGCAAAGTTATTATTCCCATTCCTGTACAAAATAAATTTCATATCAAAATAAGTCCATTGTCTAAATAAGAAAATCTTCGTTTTCAAGTTCTTTTGCGCACACAATACCTTTCTGTAAGATACAACTTTTAAAGTGG
This sequence comes from Micromussa lordhowensis, assembly GCA_964020085.1. Taxonomy (NCBI): domain Eukaryota; kingdom Metazoa; phylum Cnidaria; class Anthozoa; order Scleractinia; family Lobophylliidae; genus Micromussa; species Micromussa lordhowensis. The sequence goes on along the minus strand of OZ026598.1, from coordinate 35,419,069 downwards.
CCCAAAGCTTTCGTTGGTGTCACAATATGTTGAAGCCAATTCCCTAACTTACAGTAAGAGACATGCAAAGTGACTTCATGAACAGTCTTGCAAACCGACGAGGTGGCAGCATGCAAGTAACTCAGACCAGCACCAGTTCGGGCGGAAGCAGTTCGTCGAAAGGAATGTCCGCTGGCGGTAGTTCCGTTTCCGGTTCGATTAATGGAGGTTCTACAAGTTCATCAGGTTCCACCGGAGCTGGCGGTGAGTGATTAACGCGTGAAAAGACATGACGGTTGTGTGACAGTAACCCGGCTACCCGACGCACGTGCGACTGGCAATAACAGTTTAGACATTAGACAAATAGACGACAGTACGCTGGCTTGGACATCACGAGAGGCTCAGAGAAGACATCTGAAAATCTTCACTAATTGACGAAACATCTACGTAACACAACTTGACGATGAATCCCCGAAACGTCACCATGCAGTGCTAAACTTACTTCCGTCACTTATTCAGTATCACTTACTGCATGAAAACCTGTTCAGAAAAGTTACTTTTAAAGTACAACTAACCCCCCAAAATATTTTCGCTTATAGAAATCTCCTTATTTTTCTGATCACCACTGCGAAATAACTTTTTACGATAACTGCAGAAATTCTCGCGCGCTCATTGGCTAATTTTTATCATCAATATGCGGACAGACACATGAATTTGAAATTCGTGCGACGCGTCAGCGGGCAATTCGACCATTTGTTATCGTAAAATCAAATTGATGTCAGTTTTTAATGAGTCTGTCCTGTTATTGACACTGAAGTTCGTCATCATATTGTCAAAGTAGTCTGCGGATCCACTCGGACAATGTGATGACGAAATTTATGATCAATAACAGGACAGACGTATGAAAAACTGACGTCAATTTGTTAAATCGTTTTAGCTATTTTAAATTTTCTACGAATTTTCAAAGTCCGTAAAAATAGCACAGGAAGCTAAAGGAGACCCGGGAGGAGAATGAGCTTGTTTTTGACACTCAGGTTATTAGCGTACGTATAAAAGACTTTTAAAACAAAAGAACAGTGAAAAAGAAATTTAACTGATACCATACTGAACCTTTTGTTGAGATCTTGTAAAAGGATTTTTAATTACTAGAACGAAAATGCAAATTTGTTCGTACACACTAATTGACTCTGTATTCATACGGTCGGTCGCCAACAACGAAGCGACAAGACGAACTTTTCTGCGTTTTTGAATAACTAGCGGAAAAATATGCTCCCGTCGTTATGAACTATCAAGGGAACGGTAAGAGTACTTAAAGACGTGTTGTATGTAGATCAGTGAGTACATTAGCCAAGTGGGCCGGCAAATTGTCCTTCATGACGAGCAAGTTTGACGACCCGCACTTCGAAATCGGAAATATATATATATTAATATATCGTAGCAGTCCTAATCGTAGCTAGACTCCAAATTGTATTGCTAGATGATACAGTTCTTTCGTTTAAAAGTCTTGTCCATTTTTGATAAAATATGAAGCTCAAACACCCCAAAGGCGTTTTCACAGCGCTCAAAACCCAGTCAAACGTCTCTTGAGTGTTAGAGTCTTGTCCTTCGATGGCGTCACAAGAAGCCCGACCCAGATCCCACTATGCTCCGTAGCGGGACAGAAAATAATAACTTAAAATGTCTGTAGAATTGAATCGCGGGGATTTTATCAACCGAAATAAATTCTGCGCTGAAGTAATTGGGAAAACTAGTAGATTTCACTAAACGAAACAAAATGGTAGTTAGTTGCACTTTAAGTAAACACCAATTAAAATTGTTTTTAAAAATACAATTCAAAAACTCATTAATAATTCATAAGCACATGAGCCTATCAGAGACGTCAAATTGATCACGTGAATGAACCTTTATACCTGGTAAAAATGAGAACGACTACCATGATCTTTATATAAAGATCACACGTAATCTTTATATAAAGATCTCCGTGTGATCTTTATATAAAGATCTCAATCAATTGTTCTCAATGTACGCGTTTTCTCGGGTTTTCGAAGCCGCAGAAGAATTCGCATGCACGTGTTTTCTCGGGTTTTTGAAACAATAGAAAAATTCGCAGGTAGGTGTTATCGCGGATTTTTGAAGCTATTTTTGAAGCTGTTCAAAACACTCGCAGCACGTGTTTTATCGGGTTTAAAAACACTCGGCTACGCCTCGTGTTTTTAAACTCGATAAAACACTGCTGCTCGTGTTTTAAACAGTACTTGAGCAATATTCACTAATGACTATTTTTTTTGGTTGGTTTTTATTTTTGCAATGACTCATTAGTCGGGGGAGCCGTTGGCGCCTCAGGAGGAGGTTAGTATGCCCCTTGAGGCAGCACAGAGAATACGTACGTATACTGTAGTTTTCTAGACAAGCGAAGAGCTATAAACTCTTCAAATGTAAATCTTTTGAGATCTCAACACACCAGTAAGATGGAAACCTCCTTTGACGCAGTAATTTCCAATTTTCTTTGAAACCCAAACAATTAAACACAAAAGTTAAACCCCTGCTAATATTTATTTTTAGCTGGATGCGACCTGGCGTTCATGCTGGATACGTCATCTAGTATAGGCGGAGACGAAAACTTGCAACTTGTAATTAAGTTTGTCATTGGTATTTTCCACTCCTTTACTCTCGGCGGTGGAGTGCGATACGGATTAGTTGCGTTTGGTAGCAGTTTCAAGGTATGTGGTTATAATAAATGATCACTTTATCAGTAAATTGGCAGAGATTGTGACTATCCTGAGATGTGTTTCATGTCCAATTGAATAGTTAATCTACAGTAGAGTTCCGATTTCTCGAACCTCCATTGAAAACGAAAATTGATAGTTCCAGCCGAGAAACCGGGGAGATAAAATGATACTGTTCGTCTGTGGGGAGGGAAACCATTGTTGGTTCGAGTTATCGAGATTCCACTGCATATGTCCTTAATTCTTTCTTGACTTGCGTCGCTTTTTGCGATCTATCACGCCACTATCACACTATATTGGGTGGCTCATTAAAACGATACTTTCAATTCAACCGTTGTTGTTATGTAGAAAGACGATAAACACTAAGACAAGGTCTCTTTCAGGTTGTCTTTGGATTTAGCCAGTATACCTCGATATCGGAGGTTGACTCAGCATGCTCCAGTGTCACGCTCAGTGGCGGTAGCTGTGCTGCAGGCGCTGCTCTTTCTCGGTGTAAGTCGGAACTATTTGAGGGCGACGCAGGAGGGAAAGCACGTGTCTTGATTGTTCTAATGGCTGGAAGTTCGTCTGATGACGTCGCAAGTGCTGCTGGGGCATTGAAATCAGCTGGAGTCAAAATAATTGCTGTTGGAATGGGGGGCTCATTCGTTCAGTCACAGCTTACCGCTATGGCATTTTCTCCCTCTTATGTTCAAACGACTTCATCGTACAGCGGTTTAGCTGGCAAAAGTGCGGACATCACCAACCTTGTATCACAAGGTACGATGCCAAGTCAATTTCCACGACAATTTTACTTCAGTCCTTGTTATGCTTTAAGATTTTGCTTGGTGTTTAGGAAATTGGTAGGTATATGTTTCTGTAAACACCATGCACATCTGTCGAATGACTTAGGCGACTACAGGCATAGCCAAACAAGCACCTCATCCAGACGGTGTTTGCACAGCGATGCAAAAAGAAGCATTTTTAGAGTTTAGTCGAAATGACTCGAGGTTGCAAGTAAATAAGTTGTTTTACACAATATTCTGAGTAACCATACTCATTTGACAATACAACGAATCAAAACGTAAAGTATAAATGGACAATAGTAATCTATCGTTTTCATGAGGCGTGTCTGATACCAGTTATGAGAGTTATCGATTTCCGCAGAGTGCGGGAACACAAAAGCAAGTTATAAACCCTAAACTAAAACTATCATGATAACCTAGGAAGTTCCCTAAAGAACTACTGAGACAATTTTGTGTTCTAAAGAAAAGCATGCATAAGTCCTATTCATGGTGCACCAGATGCTATTTATAAGGCTACTAAAAGCTATAAATCTACTCTTAACGTGCCATCAATAAATTTCGCTAATGCACTCTATGAAATTGCATTTTAGCAGAAATTACATCTTAGACTCGAGAACGTTTGCATGTTATAACTCAAATCAATTGTTCAGTTTAAAATTACCAATATTACTTTTTTTTAATAAGCATAGTTAATTCATAGCTATCTACCAGGCAACAAAACAACTCTTCTGTCATTGTACTGGAGTTTTGTTCCTGGTTTTTTTTTCTACCTGCGTATTTGTTTTTGCTTATTTCGTGTGTTTATCGTTTTCCCTTTTTAGCCGGTGGCATCAGCGCCAGTGGAGGTGGAGGTAAAACGACTTTTTTTCGTCTAAAATAACTGTTGTTAAATTATTCATTAGTGCTTTAAATTGAACTAATCCAAAGAAAAGGTACTGCTCAGGCTACATAAATGCACTAGTAAACGCAATTTATAGAATTAGTCAAATTATTCTAGCATTTTGATTGGTTCTTACTGATGATCAATTGTAGGACAGACGCATAAAGACGTCATTAACACTTTTGATGCTGTTTCTTTGTTATATAAAACAAGTAGATTTCTTATTTGCCGTGCACCCGTTCAACAATTGATCACACAAGCTTCACAATGTGGTAAAACTATTAGTGACACAAACGGCGCCTAGTGTGTCACTTTTTTGTTCTTACCACGCACATTTTCACGTCATCTTGATCAAGTACTGAAAATACCCACGGAAACATTACATTTGTTAAACAGAATACGCATTCTGAAATTTATAACAGAATAAGCATTCTGTAATTTTCATACAGGTTCTCAGTGGTACCAATCGATTACATGATCCATTGCCTTGTTTTTAATTGCTTGAAAACAATAAAAGTTAATTCGTCATTTCCAATAACTGATACAATATTCGAGTCCTTGGACAATTTCCAATATTTGCCTATTTTCGCAACAATCCGTCGGACAATATAAGAAGAGCACCGGATTTAACTAGTTAAGAAACAAGCTAAGCAATTAACCTTTTAAAATCATCATATGTCTGCTTGTAAATAATGTCATTTGTATTATCTTGAGTAAAGTAATTTTAACAGCGAGCCGGAGAGACTTTTTCTATGCTAATCTAGAATCCGAGTTTAAATAAAAATATGGTTGATTGATTGATTCATTGGTTGAGTCCCATCTGCGTGAGTATTTGCAATGGCGAGGAACTGTTCCCAGGGTATTGTCTTTCATAAATGTTACAATAAGCCATGTGATCTAATTTGGTTTCATCCTTCTGTGCCTATGATTTTTGTTTTTTTAATTATACTTTTAAGACATTTCGGGCCTTAGTCATTTCAGTAAAAAAGAAAGGTAAAACGTTCTTATTTTGTAGGTTCGTGTGATTTGGCCTTCATGTTGGACGCTTCCGACAGTCTACAAGGAGAAGCGAACTTCGATTTGTGTATTGCATTTATCAAGATTGTATTCCATGCTTTTGGTATGGGAAGTGGAATACGATTCGGTTTCGTTCTCTTTGGAAGTTCCGCGCAAGTTGTATTCGATTTCAGCAAATATTCATCCATCTCAGACCTTGATGGTGCTTTGGGTCAGGTGTGTAACATAGATCGGAAAATTTACGCCTGAAAATAGATTAAGCTTAATGAAGCCTCTACTCGGTAACACTAGGCAGCTCGGTTTACTCCCTGACACAGCCCCCCACTCAAATTGTGGCCGCATTTCCGGCTTAGTTACATGTACTGTAGGTCTGAGCTACACTTCTGCTGTACAGTAGGAATTACAGAAAACCTAACGCGAGCAGCCAATAAACTCGATTGAAAATACTTAAACAGTGCTTCTTTTTCCCGCTAGGTAAAACTAGTTGGAGGATCTTGTGCCGCAGAAGCAGGACTATCCAAATGCCAATCATCTCTGTTTGCAAGCGCAGGAGGAGGTGGTGAAGCTGCTGGCGGTGTGGCCGCTGGTGGAGGAGCAACAGCTGGGGCGAGCGTTAGTGCGCGTCTGCTAGTAGTAATGATGGCTGGAAAATCTACAGACTCTCAGGCTGTAACAAGCTCGGCTGATGCACTGAAACAGATCGGAATCAAAATTCTCTGCTTTGGTATTGGAGGTAGCTTTGACGAAAAGCAAATGAAAGCCATGGCCTCGTCATCTGATTATTTTCGTTCAGTTTCCTCTTTTGAAGAATTGTCTGGATTTTCACAACAGTTCATCAGCTTAATTAGTACAGGTAAGGATCGGAGTTAAGAAATACACTCATATTTCGTAACGGAAGAATGAGTGAAAAAAAGGCGAAACGTTTGATTTGCATTGATTCACATAACTTTCCGCGATTAACCACAAGTGGACCTTCCTATTAATGTTGCGAATTAAACCCGTGGGTTTGATATATAATTTCTGCTAATAGAGTTTTAATTTGATTCTACTTTCATTTAAATCTAATCTAATTAGTTCTATATCAAGGCCATAAATCAGACGATTTGCATATTATAATACGTTTCTATTATTGTTTGATATAGCTCCGTCAAGTCTAGCTTGTGGTAAATGAATCTATCGTGTATTTTTCATACCATAATAATAATATATTGTGTTTCTTTGATTTGCAACAATGTAAAAAAGCCGGAGGAATTTCAGTTGGTGGAGCTGCTGGCGGAGCTGCTGGCGGAGCGGCTGGCGGAGCGGCTGGTGGAGCGGCTGGCGGAGCGGCTGGTGGAGCTGCTGGCGGAGCGGCTGGCGGAGCTACTGGTGGGGCTGCTGGCGGAGCTGCTGTGGGAGCTGGTGGCGGAGCTACTGGTGGGGCTGTTGGTGGAGCAGGAGGATCAACAGGATCGGTGGGAGGTGCCGCTGGAGGAGCAGGAGGTAGATCCATCTTGTCACTCTTTCTCCGTTTGCAACATCATAACAGAATAACGTTATCTACTAGAGGGATGCCTTTCGGTGCATTTCACTGAGCAATGCAAGCTACTATACCTACAGGGTAGTAAATATGAAGTGTTTGGACTGACAGACAAATAGTTAAACAATGCCTCCAACATACAAGACATTTTCTGACACAAAAGCTTGCAAGAATTTTACTTTGCATAGTTTTGACGATTCTAAATTGACTGACCATTGAATTAAGTGTGAAATGATGTCTTTAAGCTACAAACCATTTCCTAACAGTAAAACATAACAGAACAACTGTCTTTTGAGCTGGTCGTAATAAATTGACTAGTATTTCCAGCACAATTCTGACACTACATCACAATTAGTTAGGTTTTGTAATCAATACGCTATCAGAGTTCTGTGGCAAGACAGGCTGTAATTTGGTCAGATGATGGTTTTATTTGGAGTTCAGTCGATATAGGTAGGCTTTGAATGCTTTTCATTACTATGGTACACATGGTTAGCTCAGTTGGTAGAGCGCCAGTCTGCTGTGCGGAAGGTCGAGGGTTCGAGCCCCAGACCGGACCAACACTCAGGGTCTTAAAATAACTGAGGAGAATATGCTGCCTTTGTAAATTCATCTGCAAATGGTTAGATGTTCAGGTCTTCTCGGATAAGGACTATAAACCGTAGGCCCCGTCTCCTGCATCTTCAATGTTACATGGTTAGCAGGGGACGTTAAAGAACCCACACACTTATCGAAAAGAGTAGGGCACGTAGTTCCCGGTGTTGTGGTCTGGCCTTGTCTCATGGGTTGGTGCTTTACACAGGGATAACCTCATGCACCTTTCCCCCTTTGTCCAAGAAAAACTGCTATGGCTATGACTATGATATATTGGAAAGCTACGCAAAGCAATGACATATCCTGGTGGTATATGTGACGCGCGGGAACCAACGACATTCAGAGGATTTTAGAAATCAACAAAGGGGTGTTCTTTGATGTCATAAAACACAGCCAGAGCTTTGTATTATATCAAAATCAAGACGACTAGAAATTGAACGCTTACGGTAGTTTTTCAAGAATAATTTCACAGTTGGTTTAAACATAGGAGAGAAATTATATTTTATAATATCAGGAAGGATCAGAAGCCGACGGTGAATGATTCTATGCCTAGTGGCTCTCCTCTACCAACTTTTAATCCTGATTAGATTTAGCAGATACGAGCAAAAAAATTAGATTGAACACGAAATTCCAAATTTTATAAGTTAACATCTGCAATCATCTTGACAAAATAGTCAAGATTTTACATGCTTTCTTAAAGAGGGGCCGTTGATCTGGCTTTTATGCTCGATGCCTTCAGCAGTATAGGCAGCGATGCAAATTTCCAGCTGTGCCTTAAGTTTATAAAAGCAGTCTTTGGCAGCTTCACCATTTCGTCGACGGGATATCGCATTGGATTAGTTTTATTCGGCGCATCAGCTTCCGTTTCGATTGACTTCAGCAAATACACTTCGGCATAGGAAGTTGACGCTGCTATCGGAAGTATGAAAATAGTTGGAGGGGCATGCGCTGCGGGAGGCTGAGCACACGTCAAACGCAATTATTTGCCCAATTACGTCAAAACGCTGCAAAAGTCCTGTTAGTAATGATGGTGGGAAAATCAACAGACGACGTCTCGGGTGTAGCTGGATCAGTTAAAGAGTGCAGGAGTTAAAATATTTTGTCTCGGCATGGGAAGTTCTTTGACACAGCCCAATTGACAGCAATGGCTACAGGAGATCCCTATGCTCAGATAGCAACCGATTACAGCCAGCTTGCAACACTCTACACTCTGTTTGTTTCGCTCATTGGTCAAGTCGCCACTGGTAAGTAATATGTCTTTCTAAGAGTGTCAATACGGCTACCGGAAGTAAATTTTCGCCAAAATGAGACACTGCGCAAGCACTTCGGTCGCACCTAGCCATAGCGTGAAATCTGACTACTCTAGTCAGGATGTTTTGCCGTAGCAACTGGATAAGAGATTAACTTCAGTTCTTTACACTATTCAACCCCGTCTGACTCCTCCGATCCGTAGTACTTGAAGAAAATACGTTGGAAATTATCATCGTTCAATGGCGTAGCGAACATTACTTAATTGCCTTGTACAAGAGATGTAATTTTAAATAGATTATTCATACAGTCGTTAGACTGCATCGGACGCAACAAAATATATGTCAACCACGTATAGCTGAAGAGTTGCACTTATTTCAAAACAAATTGGATGCCTAAACAACCACAATTATTGGCTAGTGAGCAGCAAATATTAGATTGCCAGTTATTCTTGTTTAAAGGAATTTATCGAAAAACCCTGCATTCACAAATCAGGTTTAAGTTACTTTGCCCTCTTTCCCTATATAATTTGATATTTTAAAAAGCTGGAGATCGGGATGCAGCTGGGGCTGAAGTGATTGGCGTAGGAGAACCTAAGGGAACCGCATTAGGATGCCTCGGCTTGTCTTGATGGAAATCAAAAGCCATCACTGCCATTCAAGATAAAATGATTTCGCGGATAATTATCTGCCTATGAAACGTTTCAAACAGCTATATTTCTAGCTCTTAAGGAAAATGACAGTTCTTATAAAGATCAGAGAGCTACGAGAATGAAATTTGAAACCAATACCCTGCAAATGAGAAACCTGAGGGAAGCTAAAGTTGTGCAAACTAGAGGGAAATAAATTCTTTCAAAGCAAAAGGATATACCAAGGCTTGTTAAGTAACACTATTAAAACGTGCTTCTGTTGGCAGTCTTGGTGGCACAACAGGAACTGGCTGGCATGCCTGATTCTTCAGGTGGAACAACAAGTGGTACGGGTGGGATGGCCGGAGGCTCGTCAGGATCTTTAAATGGTGGAAGTGTAGGCAGCTCTACTGGAGTATGTATTCCCGGATCATCTGGGGGAGCAACGGCTGCAACAGTTGGTATTACTGGAGGCTCCTTGAAAACAATGGCTGGTAGAGTTACAGGTAGCTCTACAGCAGTAGGCATTCCTGGATCATCTGGGTTATCAACTGGTGCAGCAGGCGGAATAGCTGGAGGCTCCTCAGGATCCCAGACTGGTGGAGGTACAGGCAGTTTCACAGTAGAACGTATTCCTGGATCATCAGAGAGGCTCTTCGAAGGTTGGCATGTATCATCTGTTGGAACAGTGGCTGGCATGACTGGAGGCTTCCCAGAATTCATGACTGGTGAAAGAGCGGGCGGCCCTACAGGAGTAGAGATTTCCGGATTATCAGGAAGAATAACTGGTGCATCTTGTGGCATAGGCTCTATGAGGACTAGACTACTGGCGGTTCTGGTGGCTCTACAGTGGTAGGCGTGTCCGGACCAACTGGGGGAGCAATGGGTGCAACAAGCAGTATGTCTGTAGGCTCCATAGGATCTATGATTGGTGGAGGTGCCGGTGGCTCTACAGGAGTAGGCATTCCTGGATCATCTGGGAGAGTAGCTGGTGCAACAAGCTGCATCAATAAAGGGTCTTCGGGAAGTCAAATGGTGGTGGTGGTGTAGGAGGCTCTCTAGGAGTACGCGTTCCTATTCGTCTGTGGGAGCAAACGTTTCAAGGAGTGGAATGCCAGGAGAATTTTCAGGATCTGTTACTACTGGAAGCTTGGGAACCCCTACTGGAGGAGGTATCTATGGATCATGAGGTGGATTAGGGGGAGTGAGCTCCATCGGTGGTGCTAGTGGAATTTCGGGAGGTTCATCAGGGTCTACAAGTCGAAGTATGATGGGGGTATGGGAGTTAATGTACGAAGAACGTCATGTGTGTTGGAGGTGATTTTATCGCTGCTAGAAGCCATATTACTAGTAAAAATGTTTTGGGGGGTATAAATGTTAGGCTCTGATTAAATCGCTCCGGTATATGTTTTAAAGTATTATTTCTATCGATTACGTCAGTCCAATCACAGAAAATGAAGCCAGCGCATTTACAGAGTGAAAGATACACAATCATCATCCATAGTCATCCGTAATCGCTTTAAAGCGTTTTGCTATATTACGGTTCGCCTCTTATGAAGATACTGTAGCAAGAGGAAAAGATGCAATAATCTTGACTATCGTTTTGGTAGAATTTATCATGGATTATATATTTAGTCTGTCATATAATTGTCAACATAGCGATCACTGATGATTTGAGATGGTGACAATTTGAGATAGCTTAAAGTTATGCCTGTTTGGACGTGTTGAAGTGTTGCTGGAGGTTTCAGCTGGGTACTGACCGTGGACAGCGGACTACGAAGGGGAACAATTGCACTTTTAAAGTTGTCTTCTAGGAAGAAGCAAGCGCAGTACCATGCAACAGTAAGAAGTATGATGAACTTTAGTTGGAGAAAAATATGAGGAAGGGCGAAGGACTGTTGTAAGGATTAATTCGAAATCTACAGTAAAGAAGGATGCAATCTATTCTTGTAATTATAATTGGAGAAAAAAGGACAGAAACGTATTTTATTCTATCAACTGATAATATAACGTAATGTGGAAGCGCGCAGAGTTGATGAAGACACCTGAAGTGCATGCTCCTCTAAAAACGATAGGTCTTTTTAAAATAATGATTAACTGACATTTGCAACACTGAGACCACATTCACTGATACTCTTTTGTTGCGTTTGCTATGTTCTATTCTTCGTTCATTTATCTCTCACAATATTGTACTTTTCCGTATTTATGATTTAAAATTATCTCTACCAAAATTCATTTACTCAGGCCCAAAAGTGTTTGGCAGTGGCTACAAGGGTATGAACACGATTTCAGCACAAGTCTGTTTTATTTCTGTACCCAAGATTATCTACAACAACAACAACTCTTTATTACCCGTTAAGACGTCTTATACAATTAATTAAAACGGTGATTTATAATAAAGACTGATGTTTCGCGTTATGACAATCCAAATATAACAAGACATATATTTACAACATAAACAGCTCGTGATATTCTCACTTACGTTATATCTCAATCTAACGATCACAATAAAGAATGGCTTGTCCTAAACCGTTATCCTTTCTGCATTTTACAAAAGCCGGTGGAGGAATTGCAGGAGGTACAGGAGGATCAGCGGGAGCCTCAGGGGGAGTATCAGGAGGTGTAGGAGGTACGTTAGTTGTAAATGTCGTTCTCATAAAATACCTGACTGCTCTTTCCTTTTATTTCCACTATGAGCTCTACAGCTTTTTTATATTATATCATATTTTATTTTATCTTATTTCCGGCACGTCCTCAATTCACATGTGTTTCCATACGGACTGTATCACCCATTAGATATTCGTCGTTATAGCCGAATGACAGTGCGGAGCTAGGCTAGAAGTGTGATTTGTTGACACTGATAATTTATTACCAACGCACCGCGTGAACCTTTTTTCTTCTTCCATATTTCCTAATTATCGTAAATCATCTTTTGTTTGCCTTTTTCTGACTTTTATCAAAAGCTGGAGGAATTTCTACTGGTGGAGCTGCAGGCGGTGTTGGAGGAATGGGCGCTGGAGGACTGGGCGCTGGAGGACTGGGCGCTGGAGGACTGGGCGCTGGAGGAATGGGTGCTGGAGGAGCAGGAGGTAATTTATTAGCTATCACATTATTGCTCTAAATTTCTCTCCCTGGATTGCTTATGAAATCATTTTCTACGATAATAAAAAAGGGAACAGTGCCTTTTATTATTTGGCACCATACACGTGTTGAAATAGATCGAATGCCTCTGAACATTTCCTTCAGTTGTACTGTAATTAAGTTATAATTATTATCCCTTTGAAATACATTTTCTGTGCAAGGTGGTCGTGTCGCCTTATAGACACACAATGCCTGTTTTACGATAACTGCAGAAATTCTCGCGCGCTCATTGGCTAATTTTTATCGTCAATATGCGGACAGACACATGAATTTGAAATACGTGCGACGCGTCAGCGAGCGAGAGCGGGCAATTCGACCATTTGTTATCGTAAAAAACAAATTGATATCAGTTTTTAATGAGTCTGTCCTGTTATTGACAACGAATTTCGTCATCACATTGTCAAAGTAGTCTGCGGAACCACTTGGCGATCCACAGCTACTTTGACAATGTGATGACGAAATTTATGATCAATAACAGGACAGACGCATGAAAAACTGACGCCAATTTGTTAACTAGACACAGATTTATTTTTAATGTTAACCGGAAAACTCAACGCTTACAGTACATTTCATTCACAGGCACTATTTGTTGGTAATGTTCAATATGCATTCTCGCTTTACTTTATTTGCCAAAACATTGGGTACGTTGTGGAATTTGACCTTGACCTTTGAAGTAACAAAGGCTATTGACTGTGTACAGCAGATTACATTACAATAGAATCCAAGGCCTTGAAATGGAAAAAGCAAATCCAGTCCTTGATTTTCATTAAAACTCAAGTCAAATTCCAACTGACAGTAAAACGTGCATTGTGTTGAAAAGTGTTTTGTTTTGCTTAATTTTTTGCATGCTACAAAAGCTGGAGGAATTTCCGCTGGTGGAGCCGGAGGAATGGGTGTGGGAGGAGTGGGTGGGGGACAGATTGGTGGAGGAGGAATGGGCGGAGGAGCAACAGGTGGAGCCGTCGGAGGAGCCGGAGGTAATCTGAGTACCTTTAGACTACTGTTGTGCGCGAATTGCTCATGAAATCTCTTGCCTTCTCTACATAGGTGAGGTCTAAAATCATACAAACCTCAAATCGGCAATGTTGACCGGAAAAGTACTACTTGTGTTTTTGCATTCAAAAAAATAAACAGCTTCTCGATTTCTTAAAAGAAACAACAATTAAATCAACTGAAACAAAATGTTGGGCCTTAGTGGAGATTTACAAAAGCCAGCAAGTATCACTACGTTAATATTTTTCAGCTGCTCATAAATACCCAAATACTTCAACTGAAGACATGTAACTTCTATCTTCTCTAAACAAATAAAAATACTTGCGGTATAAGAAATTTCCCAGTATACTTAAAATTTGTAACAAAGCTTCACTGGATGCTTCACGGTTATTGTCAGAGTGTGCTGTTGGGATTATCTCAAAACGCTTTCTGAGAGACATTTGAAGGTTCTTTCATCGTATGTTAACATCGTAGAATTACTTTTGGAACAGCAACTATGTTTTTCTAACTTGCGTGTTAACAAATCTCTTCATTCTGTTCCGGGAAGTGTTTTTTCCCAAAAAATTGTAGTTTTGAAGCCTGCGAGATACTATCATTCTAAAATTCTAATTTCGTCATGCAGGAGTAGCCGGATTAGGTCCTGATTGTTCAGTCAGACCACTTCATCTACCTCATCTTTGTGAATGTCAGCCGTTAGCTCCTAGTTGCGGAAACGCTCAAATTGTTGGTCAAGGTAATTTTTGTTTGCTTGGTAGGTAAATATTTTCAGACTGAAACAAATGAGCATTAGCATAAATACTTTTGGAAGAACAAGTGACGGCTGACATTCGCGCTTAAAACATCCTCGCCTACTGTTACTTGCACGTGACGTGAATTAAACAAAGTGCTGAAGCTAAAAGGACGTACATTGAAACGTACAGGTGTAACATCTATCAAAGGGAAAAAGGACAAACAACGACGATCAGCAATTCAGGTTTCCAAAAACAACAGTTCGAGCTTTGATGGAAAAGAAAGACAGATATTTGATAGGGGAAAGACCAATGGAACCAATGGGAATGGCTCATCGGTACCTTCAGATAGAAGAAAGCACACTGTCCTAAGAATAACTGTTGTAAATCATGGCCAGAATCAAAGTGTTGAGGAACCAAAAATGCTTTCAGCAGTTGGTGGTACGAAAGACGAAACCGCAGGATTGTATAGAAGTACGTCACAAAATAGTTCAAAAGATCTATTGCGTGGAACAAAAGTTCCCTTAACTTTTGAAATGAATACTAAAGGATCAAATGAAGGAAGTATTTCACTCAATGACCTAAATAGCGACAAGCCAATTCAAGATGAAAAACAATCTCTGAGTGTAGACAATGCAAACGGGTTGCCACTAAACAAAGAAAATACTGAATCCTCCTCAGATAAACCCGGGAAATTACAAGATCAATCGGATTCTAAAGTCTTACTAGAAGCCAAGCTAAATCCACTTAGAATAGGTATTCGTCTAGATGATGATCAGAAGAAGGAGTCAGAAACAGGCTCTAAAGAAGTGGACCATGTTTCTCTTCAAGATGTATTAAACGATATTGACTATACAACGAAAGCCGCCAATGTTACACCTGAAGAAACTGGTACAGAGAAAGAAGATACGGTTGTCATAAGTTTGAATGATACCAACAGAAACGCCAACCATTCTAATATGAAGCAAGCACATATCGACCAGAATGAGGAAAAGCTAGGCAAACTGCACATACAGGCAAGCAGCGAGAAGCAAAACAAAAATGGCACTGAAGTAAATATGGCGGGCGTCTCAATAACAACGGAGAGCAGTGGACTTCAAACGGATGGTCTCATGAATGTCCTGCTTTCCAAATTACTGGGAAATGACGTAACCGAGGCATTGAAAGACAAGAGCGTCCAGAAGTTTAAGCCCGCTAGCAAACCAAAAGCACCTAACAGGAAACAAGCTTCCATTTCCTTAGATATGGCATCGACAACTCCAACCGGTACTGCCGTGGAATCTCCTCCGGGGACAGTCCAAGGGGTAGACACAGCAGAAATGAACAATCAAGCAGGCGATACTACTCACGTTAAACCGCCTCAGATGGCTGCTACAAGTCCGCAATGCTTTGGAGAAGATTCGCGACCTTTAGTTCCTACTAACATTCGTTTACAAGGTGGGAGGGATTGCCACCATGGATTGGAAAGGGTTCCCACTACAAACGAGGCCTCGAGTTCGCCGACAGGTATAGTGGTTGAGTCTGCTCCAGGTACACAGCAAGCAGTTGGCACTGGAATACCTCCTCCGGTCCAAATGGCACCAAATCCACCTCCCAGCGTTCCCTCTACTGGAGGGTTTGCTTCTACGACACCAGCAGGGGTTTCTGTTGAATCACCCCCGGGAACTATTCAGGCGGTCGGCACCAGTATTCCCGAAGAGGGGGTCAGTGAAATGGTAGGAGATAAGGGTAAGATAAAGTGGTGAGTGCCTGTGGTGCATGCGCATGGATTGGTCGTATGAAACCTGCATGGTAGCCTCGAGAGAAACGTATACCAGATCAGGCGTAACACAGAATCAAAGCTGCTTGCTTCACCATCACTATATAATCTCACAGAAGACGGATTTATATTGCTTCGTTTTGACATGACCTGCTGATTCCTTTAACAGCTATTTTAACAATTGTTGAAACTTTAGGGTTCTCTCACCACATGCGGTAATTTAACTTTTAGCTAGAAAAAGAGCAATATACTAATGTTTCTTTTAAGGTTTCTAATAGTAAATAAAAATAGTTGTTGCAAGTCTCTTCTTGGCTAAGCTTGACTGTCTCTTTAAACAGAATCTCTTTGCTTATTGCTACTTTCTATGTAATGCGGAAAAGGTTGAAAAATAAAGCTTATTTGTTTCACGTTATGTTGATTATTTTACCAAGCAGCTTTTAAATTGTAATCTGTGCTTGTTTTAGCTCTGTGTATAAAGCGCCACAAATAACATAACAGTAACTTGCAGTATAAAATTTATGTTAATTATTTTCCATAAAAACTAAATGATGCCACTTTCTACTCGATTTTGCGTTGTTCTGCATTTAACAGGTAATAACATATTTTCAGCTATTAAGGACGTTCGCGCCCAAAAACTTCCCACACACAGATTTTTTTAAAACTTTGACTGACGGTAGAAAATGATAAGATTAGATAAAAAACGTAAAAAAAATCGGGGGTCACCGAACTCGTTTTCAAGATAAAGCGTTGCTCAGACCATAGCATTTCTACGATTCTCAGTCATTCGAGGCGATTCTGGCCGGATTCATTACTATCGGCATATATTTAAGTTGAAGAATCATCTCTAAGCTATGAGTGTTTAACACGGCTTATATAGGCCTAAGTGATAGATCTTTGCTACATTTGTCATTAAATCTGCTAGAATTAGCCTTAAAAAAGACAACTTCTAAGTCACGCACACCTGTCTCCATGTACCAATTCGACCCTTTTTTAATAGTATATGACAAATAATTACAACTTCCCACACACAGATTTTTTTGTTTTTTTAGTATAATGTAGAGAGGAAATAAAAAAGGAAGTGATCTGCCGAAAAAAAAGTGGGGGTCACCGAGCTTCCAACAAAAATATTCGCACACCAAGTTAACGCAAAGGTCATCAGCTCTATATTTTGTTAAGTTTTCGACTCGGTGCGCGCGCTTGAAAATGACGTGGCACGCGCGTGACCAATGAATAGCGTGCGCACTAGAGATGCGCAGTAGCAATGGGCGCGAACGTCCTTAAGCGATAAAAAATAGTGAAAATATTAACGAGCAGATAACAATAAAGCGGTGCACTAAAATATAACAAGCATTGAGCTACTGGAACGTATAGGTTTATCAAAAGACAATTCAACAAATTTAGAAATTAGTAACCTCCCCAGAATATTTTAAGATGTCTTTAAAATAGAAAAATCCATTTCCAAATAATATTGCATGAGATAAAAAATGCAATTATTCAAATTATTTATGGAAGCATAAAAGACTGGACATAACTAAGCATTACATAAACGATTACATTAAGGAAAAGATATTTTTCTTTGAATTGCTAGTTATCCTTTCTATCAATAAACTGTTGATGCCTTTAACATTCTGTTACTGTAACTTTAATCTGTTTTATTTTAGATAAATAGATTGAGAACAACTTTATTTAATACACAAATGTTAACAAGTATTTCACCCTAGTACAAATAAATAAATATGGTTGATACTATCGTGTTTGAGTTGATAAAACTGATTTAAGCTGTAGTGAATTGAACACTGTTGTTGTTTACGGCCTGAACTTATAATAAACTAGTTGCAAAGCATTACGTAAAATCTCCTTTATTTCTCTTTAGGATTGTCAGGTGGAATGACTGGTGGAGCGGCAGGAAACATGGGTGGAGGTGCCGGTGGTGGTGGTGGAGTCAACACAGGCGTTGGGGGGAGTATGGGTGTAGGGGCCAATGGTAATATGATAGGAGGAATTGGTGTTGGTGGTGGTATGGCTGGAGGTGGTGGTATGATTGGAGGTGGTGGTATGATTGGAGGTGGTGGTATGGCTGGAGGTGGTGGTGGTATGGCTGGAGGTGGTAGTATGGTAGGAGGTGGTGGTACGGCTGGAGCTGGGGGTGTAGCTGGAGGTGGAAGCATGATGGGCGTTGGTGGTAGCATGGGAGGAATCGGCGGAAATATGGGAGGAGGCGTTGGAGGGATAGGAGGTACGGTTGGTGCTGCTGGAAACTTGGGAGGGGGAGGTGGTATGATCGGCGGCGGTGGAAACATTGGAGTTGGCGGCGGTGGTATGATGGGAGGCGGTGGTATGATGGGTGTAAATACGGCAGGCGGTGGTGGAAACACGGGAGGAGGAGGTGGTGGCAATATGATTGGTGGAGGTGGTGGAAACATGATGGGAGGAGTTGGAGGTAACGTAGGTGTTGGTGTGGGTGGAGGGTCTATAGGAGGTAATATGGGAAGCATTGGTGGGAATGGAAATTTTGGTGCAGGCGGAATGGGTGGAGGTATGGGTGGTGTCGGTATGGGGGGTGGCATGGGTGGCGGTTTTGGAGGAGGCTTTGGTGGAGCCAATATGGGTGGTGCTGGGGGAGGAAGTATGGGAGGAGCCAGAGGAATGGAAGGTAAACGTTGTCATTGTTATCGTTGTTGGCAGATGTGGCAAAGTAAAATCATGTTACGTTAATGCGCTTCATGACCTCACCCTAACAGAAGGTCTCTTTATTAAAAGACTATGAATGAAGTGTTTACAACTCTGATCTATTTTATATTTCATTTTGCCTTTATAGTCATTCTGGACCTTGCTTTCTTGATCGATGGCTCTTCTTCCGTGGGGAACGAACAAAACTTCAAGCAAATTCTCATGTTTGTAAGCACTGTTGCCCATTCATTCTCGATAGGTCACGACATGACCCGTGTGGGAGTGGTCGTGTTTTCTCTCGAGGCTTTCGTAATCTTCAACTTCCACACGTACTTTGACATACAGAACATAGATCAGGCGTTGACGACAGTCCAATATCCAGGAACGGATGGACCAGGGACTTACATTGGCCGTGGTCTACACGTAACCAAGCGTTACCTCTTTAGCAGTTCTGGTAGAGCGCATGTGCCAAGAGCGATTGTTCTGCTAGTTGCAGGAAGATCGATTGATGACGTCATCACGCCATCTATGGACATCAGGTCGTATGGAGTGGAAATGTACTGTGTTGGTGTTGGTAATCTTTACAGTAAATTGCAGCTTCATGCAATGGCAAGTTTTCCACATAGTGAGCATATTTTCAGGGCCGACTACACACAAATGGGACGCACCGCACAACAGGTTGTCACTAAGATATTGAAAGGTAAGATTGTGTATTTTTTGAATAATAGAAAAATTCGAATTCATAACTCCCTTGATAAGGAGTATTAAACCGTAGTGACTCAATTTAGCATACGAGCCCTCTATCTAGTTAACTCTCCCCTCCAATGCCGTTTTGTTTCTTAATAAGCACCCGTTTCCAATAAGCACCCCCTTGCAATTGGAAGAGAAAGAAATTCGGGTGAGGCAGTGGAACAGAGTAGACTGATCATACGAAAGAATTAAGAAATCTGCTTTCACATCTGAGCGTGATAATCTTATTTGTATTGAGGTATTGTACAAGCAGATGTGTATGATTGCTCAAAAGCTAAATAAGCACTCCACCCCTAATAGGTGTCGTCTCTCCCATGAGAGACCTCTCTCCAAAAGCTTCCTCCCTGGCAAAAGCAATTCGTTGGATAAATAATACCATTTACCATTAATAAAAAAATGTCTCCTCAAATGTGTTCATGTATTTATCTTCACAGGTATTTCTGTTCACTTCTGTCGTCCCTGCTACGATGGTAAGTTGTTAACTGTTGTCCGAAGTTAACAGGCGTAAACACCATCCCTACACGAAGTTCTCACCATGTTCGCATTCTCTTTTCTAATTTCCACTCAAGTTTCGTCTTTTTTTTTTTGGCTTGGTGTTCCACGCTTATAACATGGTATCAAGAGCACTTATTGTGCAATCTGTGTAGGCTATATTCAAGTTTTTTCCCTCCATCTAAGGTCTCTGTCATACATATCTTCTGTATAGATATTTTGTCATCACAGTCATGCATAACATTAAGTCAACTAAATATCTTTTGTCAGCGTAATTGTAAAAGTATTCTTTATTATAAGCTGCGCGATCTCCCACGGCTTGAATACTGAAATTCATAATGAGATTGTAAATTAGCTGCATTTTTCCAAAATTTAAAAAAAAACAGAATCAAATTTATTAAAAATCGCTGTATATTTTTCTTTCAATTTTACATTAATTGCAATTTTTGCCATGGACTTAAAAGATTACACGTGTTTTTTTTTCTGTCAAAGGTCATCAAGAACTGTGTGATTACTGTCCAAACGAGTTCCAAGATGAAGTTGATGAAGAGGACGAGGGCTTTAAACGACACCATCGTCATCGTCATTATTTTAATAATAGAGCCCGCGCCCAGCCTGTCAGCGGTGAACGTAGACATCCAAAAGACAAAAAGCCTGCCACAAAGCCAAGTGGAGATTATGAAATTGACCAATCAGAACGCCTTAAACCCACCAAAACCCATCATAGACAACATCACCAACGATACAACGATAATAAACTGGATATCAGCAGCGATGAACTACATTCTACAGCAAATCCTGAATCGGCAAATTATGATGAATATAACTTTGACGACAGCAAGATGACTGTCGAAGACAGTGGTAAGGCTAAAGAACTTGCTTTCCTTTCTTTCGTATCTCATTCTACGTTTGCTTGTTCATTTGGATGTTTTTTGGTTTGCTTGCAAATGTTCCTTGAAGTATAACCTTCATGGTTTGATTACTTACTTTGGCCCTTTGTTCCTCCCGGGGCATAGGCCACCAACAATAACTCGCCAGTCTCCTCTGTCCTGCGCTATCCTTTCAAGTTGTTTCCATGTAAACAGGTTTGAGTACAGTGCTGGTATATCATCAAACGCGCAAAGTAGAGGAAGTGCATATCTGAGATACCCCCGATATAATACACAGCTGTTTCGACAAAGGTTGTCCCACATAACTTAAGCATACGCCACAATGCCGATTGATAGAGATAGTTATTCGTTACTTTAGGTTCACGTTGTTCCAGCAAGAAGGAAAGTGAAGCACGAGTACACGTGTTTAAGCTGTTTTCTTCTATCGCGCTCAAACACCTTGCGGCTCCAATCAAGACACCTTAAACCACTATTGCCCATAATACCTTTCGACATTGTCGCAAACGCTTCTTCGCTTTTGTGGTACAACCTTTTTTAAAACAACTGTATAAGGTTGATTAACGTACATAAGAGCATATTAGTGATAATACTAATTCAGTTGCTTTATTTAATTTCTAACATTGAATTAAAAAAAAAAATTATATGGTCTAGAATTTTATCGACTTTGTCTTACGACCAATAAGCGCGCGAGACTTCAATCCGTATTGTGAATAAAATCCGAATATGAACTATTGCCTACCTTTCCACATTGAGGGTAAGATATGCCTGCGGAATTACTTATTAATTTGATTCTCGTTTTCTTATAGATTGCAAGGATTATTCAGACGACTGCAATGAATACGCGTCTCGCGGGTATTGCAGTGAGTACGCTCCGACAGCCAGTATAGGAACCATCAACATGATGTGCAAACGTGCTTGTGGGACCTGCTCTACCAGCACAATGTGAGCGGCTATGCTAGTCATGATTCGAGTTAGCCCGCTACTAATTAACCGGTTACTCATCTAGCAAATCACCTGGGAATTAATTTTAGACTAAAATAGATGCTAATAATAATAATAATAATAATAATAATAATGACTGTTTATTCACGATTCGATTAAGAAGTAAAAAGGAGATACATGAGGTTATCCCTTCCTAGTGTATCTCCTCCTAAAAGTAATTAAAACATCTACATCTGGTTCAAAGATAAAAATAATAACTTAATGTTTGCGTAAAACACTCATAAGATAATATTAGAGTATAACCTTAAAAATGTCAAAATTATTCACCTCAGCAGTAACTTTTGGCAAATTATTCTATGCATCAATAATAGGTATAAAAAAGAATATTTAAAACTATTTAAAGTTGCAGATGAAGACTTAAAGGTCGAAAATAATTTGCGAATGTAAAAAATGCTGGGGGGTCTAGAGCATTAAGTCTGTTTGCTGTCTTGAAACATTCAGTAAACGAATGTTTATAATGAAACTTCATTCATATCATCCGAAAGAAAGGCGCAATGCCATGGGATGTATTCAAACAGTTCATTTAAGCGCGACCAGCCTTGTTGAAATCATAAAACTCTCTTTCGGATGATTTACGATGTTTAAGGGTGAACATTCACGTTAAAAGTTACAATGTTATGATCCGAAATTGGTTCTCCAACCTCGACGTCACAAACCATATCGCTATTATTAGTCAGGACAATATCAAGGATGTTGTTACCTCTTGTAGGTTGCAGGACCATTTGCGTAAGGAAATTATCTGACAATACATTCGGCATGCTAGACATATTTGTGTCCGTCAAAATGCAAACAACTTGAGATCAAGTGTGCAAAAGTGGAGAAGGAATTCGACTGAAAGCCTCCCTTACTCTCGATTAGACACAAGCACAGAACACTGAAAATAGGACTTTTTTTGACGTCATTTGTCATCACAAGGCACCGATGTGGCAAAGCTAAAAGCTCACTACCGTTTGCTTGCTATGTTCTTGCAATTACTTATGACATGACTTAAAATGAGGCCATCACGGTACAGGTTTTTTATTTCTTAATATTTATTATTTCTTACCCGTGAGTTGGTTATTATACTGTTTTCCCTCATAATTAAGAGAATGTATCAATCTTATCAGTATTCCATTTGTAAGAGTTCACTGCTTTTGTTTTTGGTTTGTTTTTGTTTTCAGGCCAAAGGACAAGCAGGATACATACGAAGTAATAGAAAAACAAGAATCTTTTTACAAGAAAGAAGAGATAGGAAAATCACACGACAAAAAACAAAAACATTTGGAGCATCGTCTAAATAAACTGTAGTTGAACGCTGACTGACAGCCCCAGCTGAGAACAATATGTTTCCATGGAAGTGTGCATCGTATTTAATTATAGTTGGTGGCATGGTTATGAAATATAATCGTGTTTCCTGAGATAGACTGGGCCATACTTTTAAGTTATGACGTTATCAGGCGGGGTAGCATACGCCATATACGGTGTAGAGAAACGTCACGACGTCATCCTGAGGCAAACGTTTTATGTACATTTTTTTCATAAAGCATAATCTATTATAGCAGAAAAAGCATCGATAAACTTCGCAACACCGTCATGAAACAAATTTAGCATTATTCTCTTGCTGTGAACATTTGCCCAGTTTCACGACTTTTCCATAAAAAAAACAAGTGGTCAAAAATGTTTTACTCCAGCAACAGCTAAAAAATAAATGGGATGAAGTTTGCAAATGTAAAAAGTACACATATGCACACAACGCAGTATTGCAGAAGGTTCTGTTATAGCTATATTTTTATTCAGATACTTCACCATGGTAAAAAACTAATCTCTAAGTATGATATAAGGTAAAATGGGAACGGCATACTCTTGAAGTCGCGAAGTGTGTTTTGTATCTCACTTAGATACTTCTTCTTCTGGTTCTGAAATAAAAAGAAAAGAAAGCGAGAAGTAAATGCTGCAACAGATGTGAGTCTGCACACCAATAAGCAACTTTTACTCTGAGGCATATCCAGAGACCCTTACAATTTGTTTCCATTAAAATATCTCCTTTTTCAAACAATACAAAGCAAAAAAAAAAACAGTCAACTCACTTTCTACCTTGTTCAGTGAACGTTTTCGATATACTCTTGATTAATCTGGTAGGTTCTTGGACCAATCATAGTGCAAGATTGTAAACAAGGCAATGGATTATCAGTTAGGATATAAATGAACCTTGAGACGGGGTAAACCATATTGCAAATTGGCATTCTTGGTCTTTTTTGCAATCTTGAAAGCGGGAAATTCTCCTGCAATATTTTAGTCCTTTAGCGCCGCTCACACTACAGCGGAGGAATTTAAAAACGCAACAATCACTGGTCATTTTCGATTTGTGTTTGAAAAACTTCGGGCAGGGAAGTCACATGATTATATTGAGGTCATCACTTTCAAAAAGCTCCCTTTTCAAAATGTTTTCTGTTCACACGAAAACGAAAAGCCTGCGTCTTTTCATTTCTCCGGTTTGAGGAGCGTTTTCGAAAAGCGCAGTTTTTGTGACGGATTAGTGTGGACGGTAGACCTCTCTGCGTTTCCAGATCCATCTGGCGTAGGGTGGACGGGCCGGCCTTTGTCAATTATTCATCAAAGTTCCCGATAACAAATTTATTTGTTTTCACTGCACAACCATTTACCAATAATCAAGACTCACACTCGAGCCCTGGCCAGGGACGTTGTGTTGTGTTCTTGGGCAAGACACTTTACTCCCACACAAGACACTTTACTTTACTCCGCCCAGGTGTATAAATGGGTACCGGCGAATTTAATGCTGGGGGTAACCCTGCGATGGACTAGCATCCCATCCAGGGGGGAGTAGAAATACTCCTAGTAGCTTCATTCTACTGAAACCGGGATATTTTTATGCTCTGGCCTGATGAGCCACTTGGCTCGTATGCAGACTTTACCTTTACCTTACGACTCACCCTCTAGCAAAAGATATACGAAGTTAGCGTCGCGCTCTCCAACGCACTCGCTTTCGTCATTAATATCACATCTGGTGTAGTTTTTACCAATGCACAGCTGGGAATCTCCATGTCGAGAATACAGGTCACATGACTCTGGTCCTGACCAGCATTCGCCATAGTGCTGAAGTCCAAACATGGTATATCCCCGTTGAGAGGCAGCCTGGGCACATCGACACGCCAGGCTGCAAGGTGAAAACAGAAAAATAGGAAAGACTAATTTTTAGTAAATTCCAAAGAAATTTAAAAACTCCTTTTCAGATTGTGAATAGAAGTTTAGAAATGGCTAAGGGTAAAAGGATGCTCTAAAATAAGAATAAATAAAGCGAAATATTTGGAATGATCGGTACAGACAATCGTATAAATCATTTCGTGTGCAATGAGCTAACGATACGATTGATATTTTGAAATGTCCTCATAATTGAACGCGCGTTTAAGTGAATGAAACATTGAAAATTATCGATAAATTAGTTTGCTCTCAGCCACATCAGTGAAATCAGTCTAATAATATAGAATCCGCGATCTCTGAGGGTGGTCTTCCATGGTTAAACTGACTAAGTTACTGGACCAGATCATAACTAACGGCTAGGTAAGCACGTTATGATATTTAGGGCGAGCAGAGAGAAGGCAGGATACAAATTATCAACCCTTCTTCACTAGCATTTTGTACAAACCCATGCAAGTAATCTTCCCAGTTGTTCCAATCAACACGTTGTCCCTGATTTGTCTTAACACGGTCATTGATAAGAAGTTCGGACATGGCCCTGGACCACTGTCTGTCCTGATAACATCCCAGCTTGTAATATGATCGCGCGCAAGTGACATGTCGTCCAGATCCTGTGTATAAAAATAATAATTAACCTACGTGCAGGTTCTCAAATTTTTGAAACCTCCTGGCATGCAAATAAATTTCGTTCTAGAGCGGTGCATTGACAAAAACTACTACAATAGGCCATTTCCGAATAACCTTTAGCCTCTTTCTCAAAGCGAATCCTGGTGCTCATCCTTTCATTCCATTCACATGCAAATTAAACTCACTTTCATATGAATGGTTGTGCAACAGGCCTCACTTTGAAAGAGAGGCTTTAGGTAACTCGGAGATGGTCTATTAGCATAATTATGATATTGACTTCACTGAAGCTTTTGATAAGAGATTATAATTGTTTCTGAAACCCAGTAATCAGAAAGTAAGTACGTTATAGCCTGCAGGCAAACCCTATTTTTACTACTGAGTTATCAAATATCTTGTTAAGCAATACGAACTTTTCAAAATAATAACTTCATACTAACCAAGCGCGAGGGCCGTACTGGAAATTATAGACCCGAGGTTGTGGCAGTACGGACCGAGCGCAGCGAGATCCGGAAAAAGGCCTTCGAGGGGCAATAATGAATTTGCCGGCTTTTGAAAGCAAAAAATACACAGCTTATGACCGATTCCATAGAAACGGTCCGTATGGCAAAATCCTGACCAAGAACGAACCAATCAGGACACTCAGATTTGCCTGACCTTAATTGCCATATAGTAATCAATCATGCTGTCAAAAATAGCGTGCTTTCATTACCTGAAATGAACGATGTACCACTGAATAATACAAGCAAGGTGACAAATAGCGTCATCTTATCTTATCCTATGGACAAACAAGCAAAATAAATCAGCTTTAAAATGGCTAAAAGGTTTAACGTGCTAAGTGTACATGCAAGTTTTTATCGATATTGAGAAGCATAAAATCC